>CM076578.1:1852656599-1853256599 GCA_034641835.2 Pinus albicaulis | reverse complement strand
CCCTCTTCGTTTCTAAGTTCGTATTCAGAGCAGGAATCTAGAATCATCGGTTGGTTCTCAGCAGGAGCACAAGGTATATTTTCAATCTGTGAAGAAAACATTAAGAGGCTGACTGGCAGAAACAGAGAATGGGCAGATAATTCACAGAGTGGACGAGGTTCTTCCAGGAGGGCTGTAGAAATCTCACAGAGCGGGTGGGGGTCTTCCATGAGGGTTCCAAAGGAGAACTGGGGTCCTGTTACTGCATAAGAAGCTATTGTACAGCCAAGCTCAATACAGCGAGAGTGATTAATTGGGTGCTAACAATTGCTTTGCATTGAAATCCTTTTGAGGAAAAAAGGTTGTTGGACAATAAATTTACAGCTTAGCATTTGTTGAAATATTTCAGTAAACAATCTAAAAGCAAGAATTTTTGATTTGATTATACTAAATCTAATGTTGTAATACTTGGGTTGAAGGCAATGATGATTTTTTGAAAGACTTGGGTTGAGAGAAATGATGAGTTTTTGAGAAAAGGAGGTGAAGGAGCACTAGGGTACCGAGAAAGAAGGAAAAATTTTCTTACCAAAAGGAACTGCTATTCATCGGTCCCTTGATGTTCTCTTCAAGAAAATGATATTGTCTAGCAAAGCCTTTAGCTGTTAGGCCAACAACTAAACAAGTAACTTGTGAGGAACTTTTGGCTTCATTGAAGCAATGAAAATCTACCTAAATCTGCAAAAATTTTGAGGTACCATAGTTTGGCAAAACAAAAAAATGAGAGTTGTGAGTGCTTTTCAGGAATAGTTTATTAAGCAACCAAATTGACAATTGCATTATTTTTTGTAGAACAAATAAGCTATGTGGTATACTTGCCCAGGTGTGTGCTTTATAATAATTTTTTCCAAGGGTGGGATTCCACTGTCCTATTGCTTTAAAAAAAAGTCTTGCGGTGGGTTTCCATTGTCCTACTGTAATGAAAACTAAAAAGGAGATGCCAATTCTTAATGATTAACTCTAGCATGCATTTTGATTACTCAATGGGAAGCTTGTGGTGCTCAAAATTCAAATCCATCTGATTTAGTAATTAATTACTCTTGCAGCTGTAGCTGAATAGGTAACACATGTTTATCGATTGACTATCTTGTGGGTTGTCATAAGGGTTTGGTTAGTTATCTTTAAATATATTCTAGAATCTTTTAGAAAATTTGATATATATATATATATATATATATATATGACGTGATATCATGGAAGACTAGTTTATACAGATTTCAATATTTTAGAAATGTGATGGTTATTATTTAATATATATATATATATATATATATATATATATATATATATATATATATATATATATATATATATATATATGAATGATGTGATATCATGGCATACTATTTACACCGAAGGTGTACTCTTTGAAAAAGCTCACCATTGACTTTTGTCAACCTTTTAACTTTCTACCATTCGTTCTGGGCACAATTGTCATTTTTTTACGCTGTTGATTTTTAAACCTGAAAAAGCTCTCCACTGATTTTTTTCAATCTTTTCATTTTCTACCATTCATTTTGGGCACAACATTTGTCATTGTTTTACGTTGTTGATTTGAATCTATTTTAAAAATACATAGGCAACCTCGACCGGACACTACTGCATTACTGAAAATAATATTATGCAGTTGATGCCATGTCGAGCATTTCATGGTCAAGGCGTACCCGAGACGACTGCACTCTTGAACAGAGTATTATAAAGTTGATGCCACGTCCATCGTTTCTTATCAGGACAACTGGCCTCTCGTCTGCACAATCAACATGCCCAATGATATTGTCCCCATCTTAGTGAATCAAATCCAACTGCAAATATTCCAGACCCGTTTCAAACTCTTCAAGAATTTTCAAGAGCAAATTCCAATGCACCTTGAAACCCTCTCTCCAACTCATAATACTTCTTTAGATAATTATGGTTTTTCCCTAGAGTCTAAGCAGTTTGTTTAGAAACCTTGATCTTCTCGGCAGTTTGTTTACAACCCTTTTGAGGAAGTTCTCCTAGCAGTTTTATGATAAACACATTTCTAATAAGGTTTCAATTATGCTGAAGATGATGTTTTGTGTCGCGTAGTCATTTTGTCGTTGCATGTTTATCTATTTCATTGATTATTTTTGTAATGATACTTTTGTATATTCCACTAATTATGTTGTTAGTGATTATGTTTCTTTGGTATGAAGATTTTGTAATTTTAGTTAACCATTGTGTTATAATTTTCTTTTAAGATTTATTTTTTAACCATCACTTTTTGTCTGGGCATTTTATCTCTATTCCATTTCTTATAGGTGTAAACTTCTCTCTAGAATTTTATAATTCTAGATGAAATGCATTTTTTTTAGTCTAACAATTATTTCAAAGAAAAAAAAAACATTTTTAATATGTAAATAAAGAAAATATTTCATTATATATTGAGCTTATATTTAGAATGCCTCTACAATGTCACTAAAGAAATAATTGCCCCCATGAATGTGAGTCCTTTATGGAATGTTAGGTAATGAATCCTCCCTAGGGCCGCTGAAAGTAATATAGTTATACTATTTATTTTAATATAATTTCCAATAATTTTAGGAGATGCAATGAAATTATGGTAGATAGAGAAAATTTAGACATTTAAAATATTATACTTTAATAATATAAAAAGAGCGTAAATATTTAAAATATTATACTTTAATAATATATAAGTAAATATTATTTTTATTTTATTGTACAATTTTATATTTTAAAAATGATTAAAAATTATATCTACAAATATTTTTAAAAATAATGGTTGCTTGTGTTATTTTTAAATTAACAGGGGCAGTCGACTTGTCAATTTCTGTCATTTTATGTTCATTGTACCAAACTAAACTGACTTGTCAAGTTTTGTTGCCTTATGTTCATTACACCAAAATCCATATGGTTTGTTCCTTGTGAATTTATTTTTTAAATACTAAATGTCATTTATTTATTGGATATCTCCCAAATAAGCAAGGCATAAGTAAGGGGGTGAAATAGAGAGGACACGACTTACTTCTACTCGAAGGTAATGTAATTCTTGAAATTTGTAATTTTTTATTTTGGAGTTATTCCAAAAAAATTAAAATAACAATTAATTTGCAAAAATAAAATTAAATAAAAATTGTTCGTTATCACATAGATAAATTTTTTTCAAAAACTCCAAAGAACTATTAATTTATTTGTATAAAAAGGCACATGCTATGAATGGTTCTCCATGAGATTTTTTTTTTCCTCAAAAAATTACTTTCCATGATGGAATATGCTTTGAATGGTTATCCATGAGATTTTTTCTTTTTTCTTAATAAGTTACTTTCCATGATGGAATAATGGATACAATGCAGTCATACCATTGCATATATATGGCATGTGACAACTTATGGCAATTTGTGTTTTAATTATTGAATGGATATACATGGCACATAACATTTGGGCTAGGGGATGAATATGTATAACTCACCAAACAGAAGAAAATTATTTAATAGAGTTATCGAGACTATGTATTCACCAAACAAAATCCCTCATTAAGTGGATTAAATTCCACAATTACTTGCCCATTTTTATCTAGATTCATAGACATATATTGGCGAGAAGATCTTTTCAGTTCTTCTATACCTTCAGTGTATTCTTGCACCTTTAGGGGCAACTTCTAGTTTATACAGTTCTCAATATTTTAGAAATGTGATGGACAGAAATTTGATGCATTGTATCAATAAAATAAAAGATATATAATTAAATTTAAAATCATTATTAAAAATATAGTAAAAAATATTATTATTAATAAATTTGATATTTTTTTTGTAATAAATCTTATATAATAAGATTTATCAGGTTAGATGCGTTATTATAACAAAGGTTAGTTTTTAATTTTATGTGTGATATTAAGGTTAGATATTGCTCAGAATGCATCATTTTATTGGATATAGTTTTTGTGATGATCATGGGATAAGGGATTTATGGATTTTATTTATGTTAAATATATCATTTTCTTTTGAAAAGTAAAAGCTAATTATTGTTATTAGTTAATTGTTTTGAATAAATAATCAATTAATCACATCATTTATTTGTCAATCCAAGGTAAGTCTTTTTTCTTAAGGTTATAATGCCCTATGTGTAGGTTACAATTTCTTGTTATGGACAAATTTATCCACAACCAATGCACACCAAGTCACCAAGTCAAATCCATATCCTACAACTATTATTTGCATGGATCAGACAAGAAAAGCTTGTATCTTAAATCAATAATGAAATTAACAAATAACATAAACAATCCACAAGTTACCCAACCAATATATATTCTACAATTGCTACAGGCTCAACATAGACATGAGAGGGTTCACTACACAATCATAAAATAGAAATGAAAATTAATTATAAACAATCTCATGACTTCCTTAACACATTATCAATTTAATCCAATTTAAAAATCCACAATGATATCTTCTCACAAGAGTCAACTCTTATCCTCAATGAATCAAACTGAATAGCTAATTAATTAAATTTCAACCATATGCATATAAATTCAAAAATGAAAATCAATTTCTCTATATATTAAAGAAGAAACCCCCAATACAACTTATAGATTCAAATATTAAAATGAAAAATAACTCCTTGGCTATTAGCAAGGAGCCAATTTATAGATTTTGTTTGCATTACAACATAGTCTGACTTCAAATCATTAATTCAAGTTGTATAGTATCATTTTCTAATATTACAAAACATAATTTTTGCTGATACTTGAAAAAACTGCTTGAGTGTTTAACAACCTATGTAAAAAACATCAACCACAATTTAGAGTGCAATTGTCACAACTCCTCTACTCACAATGACCACCACTCTAACCAATGGGCATTGATTAAGGCAAGAAGTTCTCTCTCTCATACTCCATGGAGCATTCTCTAATGAGGTTTTGCAAAAGCATAGATCAGTTGGCCATAAAATGGTATTTATGCATGACAAAATGGCTAAAACCAAGTCTACAAAGGAATCGTAGTCTCACTATGCTCTCTCACTCACAATCTCAAAGCTTGTCCACCTCTGAAACCCACCATAGTATATATAGGTAGGCTTGAATGAAAAACACCACCTCATGCAACTAAGGCATTGGCAGATTAGGTTGTTGTTGGTATGAATGTGGATTGAGACACCACAAGGAAAAGACCCTCTAGTGGAGGTTTTTACAGAACCCCAAAAATATGCATGTAGCGGAGGTCACTAGCAGAGATGGGTGGACATATTTTTTAACATATATTTTTTAATGGTTTGTCTATAATACCCGAAAGAAAATTGGTGCATTATATAATCATATATATTGGTGCTTAAGAGAATATGGCACACAGTGACAGAGTTTTGTATAAAAAAAATAAAAACGTAACAGTGCGTTGAGTACATAATGTGCACAGGTGCGTACAGTACTCGATAACATCGGAAAGGATTGAATTTAAAAAATTTTGGTCATAAAGTTCAGTTTTCCTTGTTTGGTATTATACTCTCACTAGGCCCTGCTGCTAAACAAGTACACGAGCACCTTGATGCATAACCAATATTATAGAGCATTAGTGCTTAATAACAAGTGGTGTTGCATTGCAGGGTTATTTTTATACAAATAAAAAACAATGATGCACTACCTATATAAAACACACTAATGCGTATATTAATTGATATCACTAGAAAAAGATTAAATTTAAAAAATATGGGGCGTAAAATTATTTTTTCATGATTTCGTTGCTATACTCAAATGACACACTGGTACCTAAACAACAAGGTGCACTGCAATAGGGTTTTAATTAAAAAACAGAGGTGCGCTCAGGAACATGCATGCACTAGTGCGATTAACGTTGCACACCAAAACATGGTTAAATAAAAAAAATATACACGTCGTAAAAATTCATTTTTACCATTTGGAGTGTTGTAGAGCTCTTAAGCACCAGTGTTAATCTTAATTTTGCCAAGCGCCCTACCATCGATGCTTTATTTCTTTCTATCCTTTCATCTGTTGCCTCGTGTGTTGCTTTATATATATATATATATATAATTGAGTACCATTTGAGAAAATTTGAAAGTAACACACGAGGCAACAGATGAAAGGATAGAAAGAAATAAAGCATCGATGGTAGGGCGCTTGGCAAAATTAAGATTAATGACTGTGCTAAGAGCTCTACAACACACACACACACGTATATATATATATATATATATATATATATATATATATATATATATATATATATATA
Source organism: Pinus albicaulis (assembly GCA_034641835.2). NCBI lineage: Eukaryota > Viridiplantae > Streptophyta > Pinopsida > Pinales > Pinaceae > Pinus > Pinus albicaulis. The sequence goes on along the minus strand of CM076578.1, from coordinate 1,853,250,342 downwards.
TATATATATATATATATATATGTAGTAATCATGCCTCCTCGATGAGCAAATTTCCAGGTAATGTCCATGTTTCTATTTAATTAAACTTTTTAAAGGAGTAGGATTTAAAATTAGGTTAAAAAATCCATTATTATTATTTTTTTTTTCATGTGCGGTACGTTCTACTGGTTCGGCTCACACCGATGGTGGTTTACCCTGTAAATTTATAGGGTGCACCACACATTGGTTTGTTATGTTAATGCACCACTATTTTGCAATACGTTTGATAAATTTATACACATCAGCAAATTTAAAATTTTTGTCACGAAGCGGCTGGTAAAAGTTACTTCCTAGCGCGTTTGTTTTTACCAAACACACTACATGCATAAATATTAAAAAAATATAGCTCAATGAATTCATTAACTTAAATGTTTCGTTTTGGTGCGAAAAGGTTATTCATATGCACCAGTACAAATTATATGTCGACGCACCATGTTAAGAAATAAAAAACCAATGCTTAAGCGGTGCATTTGGTAAATTGATATGCACTAGAAAAGTTATAATTTGAACCACGGTACATCTGGTAAAAGTTACTTTCAATGCGTTTGTTTTTACCAAACACATTCCATGCATAAATATTAAAAAATTATAGCTCGGTGCATTTTTTATCCTTAACTTTTCATTTTGGTGCAAAAAGGTTATTAATACACCTCGACACATCGCGTCAAGAAATAAAAAACTAATATTTAAGTGGTGTGTCAAGTATATGTACACGTTGTTGTCAGTGCTTTAGTGGGTTTTTTGGCGCACTATTTTCGGTGCTTTACTGTTTTTTTTGGTGCACCAAGGATGTCTTTTTTTTATTGAAATTTGTATTTCCATATTTATAAACACAATTTTCATTTAATAAAAAAAAATTATGTTTTATGTATGAGGTTGATGTATTTTATATGTTAATCATGCAATAGAGATGTCAATAGAGGGAGGAGCGACATCAACAGGAGAAAATGACGTACCAATACAATGTGGTCCAACCATGGGAGGAACAAGAGAGAGAAAGCAATATTTATACCCTCTCCCTATTACGCAGTGACCCAAGTCCTATTGAGGAATCTAGGCCTCCTTAAGTACTATGAGGAGGATACATCCTTGAAGGGGCACATTGGGTTGTTGGTGTAGCTGATCCGTTAGTTGGATGCCCACGAACAAGCATTCCATGTCAATCCTAACACGTGGTATGGGACCACTAAGGAGGGAATATATTTCATCATTGACATATCCAGAAGAGGGGAGGATTTTCCCTATTTCCCTGATGTCAACCATTTTGTTTCAACGGAGAGTAAGCTTTTCTACTCTCAAAGATATGTCAGGGATCATGAAGTGCATGCAATAGATTTTAAAGTGTCTAGTGGAAAACTACAAATTGCTTCTTTTGGTGTAGAGGAGGTTAGGTGCCTCTCATTATTAGTCAATACAGTTACACAATATATTAGTGATGGGAAACACATTATTTTCCCTCTTTTGTTTTATGTCGACTCTTTGGTGCAGAGGCCACAATGTATCAGATGGTTTACCAAATTTTTGTAGCAATTTTGTATGGCTTTAGATAGATGTCGTGCTATGATACATGGGAGGGAAAACTTAATCTGAATCTGAATGTTATTTTTTTTTGCTCATTTCATCTTCATAATTATAAACAATTGCTAATCATTTGCTTCATGTGCATAAGTTTCCTTATGGTGTTTGTGAGTGTTAAATAGGTAATTGTGTTCATGCAAATTTTAACATTAAAACAAAATATTGAACAATAGAAATAAAATGTACACCAAACCATCAAATGATCCATTAACACAGTAATTTGATGAAGGATTTCACCCCTCCTGGGCTACATCTCCTTGGTCCAGCTTCCATGGCTTGGGCATCTGTATTAGCTCAAAATGAAAAAAAAATGTTGTTTACAATCCTCTATTGCTCCTAAAACCTACTCCAACATGCTTAGAATGTCCAAATCTCCTAGGATAGACTCTTTCTGAGCCAAAAATGGCCGAATTTTGCAAAAGTTATGGCTCAATAAATTTGGCCTAGGAAATCACCTCCAAAAATGGAGAGAACTCCAATTAACACTGACAAGTTTGGAGTTCCGCTGAAAATGGCAGACTTTGCTGACTCTGCTACTAATATAAGTCTAGTTTAATTAACTGATAAGCGCAGTTAAGGCACAGTTAAGCGCACTTAGCGCTAACCACGTGCTTAATCTAATCCAAACTTAAACACATTTTAATCATGGCTTAATGGTTTAATAAAGTGGGGTTTAGTGCTAATCCTCTGCCATTACGGATAGGCCTCCACCTGGTTATGGTCGCATGTTCCTGTGCGATGGGGTTGGTCCCTCTTACCCCTGAAATGCAAAAGTTTAAAACTTAAATATGTGTTGGATCCTATGATGGCTAAGAAACATCATGCAGTATAGTGGTAATATGGTTGTGTGTTGCAGGCGAGGTCGCAGGGTTGACCCCGACTTCCGTTGGTCCTCCCACATAAATTTTTCACACCATATAAAATTTGATTTCAACCTTGACATAGCCAAATTTCAACCTTTAGGAGGGGGCACGTTGCGGCCCCTGGTTGTACCACGTGTCGTCTTCCCATTGGCTCATCCCACAACCAATGAAAATGCAACAAGTCACCCAAATCTGCAACCAACCATGATGTGACACTTGTCGTAGTGTCATTGGGAAAATTGAAGGAATATTTCGAGAATACTATTTTTTTGCTGACTAGGCTGCCATGTCATCATTCTGTCATTTCTACAAATTTTTTAACTATTTAGGGAAACAAAAAAAGGCTCTATCTTCCTCATATAAAGTCAATTTTCAATGAAATAAATTGCATTGGATTCCTGGCGATGAGAAATTCATGGTTGTTCAGGGTTTGAATGATTCTAAGCACTTCCATTTTTTTTCTTGATACTGAGGACCTGATCATACATCCCCACTAGAAGCCTTTTGGACCCAAAAATATCTTTGATTACGGAATGTGTGGATAAGGGTACAGTTCCCTCACCCTTCCAGTCTCAATCCATTGAAATTTTACCATTTTCATCAATTTGAGCTTTTCATAAAAACTAATCTTTTTCCTTGACTCTTGAGACCCTCTCTTTCTGTTGTAGACACCCTCATGCTGAAATTTACCTGAAGTTGCAGAGCAGCAAGTTGTACTTGCAGAAACAAACTTGTTCCCACCTCGGTCGTCAATCAAAGGAAACTTGAAAACTGTCTCACCTCGAACACGATCATCATGGATATTCTTAGCTTGTCTTTCTTAGTACTTGCGTCAAATTTTGACCAAATTTTTTCACCATTTCCATATACCTTTTTTAAACCAAAAACATATACTTGTGGAACCTATTCCTTCTTTTTCAAATTGCTTTGGTTCTTTCTCTTTGAATTTTTCCCTCTCTTGAATCAACATCTTGTTTCCAACACTACCTGTTATGCGGAATTGTGATCTACGGATAAACCAAATCCACTAAGTATGGTGCTAGTCACTTAGAACAACAGAGGAAATACTTACTATCACTTTCTCTAAAATAAGCAGATATATAGAATGGTGAAAGAGCCCACTTGTGATTCAATCGCTTCTCCTTCTCCTTCTGTTGATGTTGTCGTCGCTCTCAATCCAACTCAAATCACTAGATCTATTCTTGAAAACACAAAAAGAGAACAACAAACAACCTGCAATATACAGATATCTACTAATCTTACTCAGTCAAATCGATTAGATATGAAATACATATATCATTCAAGAATCCATTGCACAAGAAATAGAGACATATATATGGGAAAATAAATAACAATATTTATTAAAGAGTAGAAGGGGGAGGTTACAAGCAATGATCGATTTGTTTCCAACCAGCTCCAGCTTCATTACAACCTCATCACATCCAACATCATACCAGTAGCATATCAATACTTTCACTCTCTCAAATGAGAATCCAAAAACATAACTTTACCAAATTTCTTCCTTCCCTAGCACTATAATGAGTGCTCAATTTATAGGGAAACTGATGGTAGTTTCTCAATGAATGACTTTCTAATAATAGGAAAGACATGTTCCCAAGTTCAGAGGTGTTAGATGGACACATAGATTCAAATTTTGACACATATGGACCCTTCTACAAAGCAATGGTCATGTGTAGATTCCCGGAACAATGAGAATTCCACTCCTAGGTGACCAATGCACTCTTGAATGTCAGGAAGTGCACTGCAGTGCACCCTTGAATGGAGTATTTGGCACTGAAACACAGTTAGTCCCTTTATAGGTTGTGTTGGTGATTCAATAATTAATATAACATATACTTCAAACCTTGGAAATCTCATAATAGAAGCCATGAATGAATTTTTCTTCTCTTAGGGCATATAGAAACTGAAATATAAGGGAATGATAGACCCTATTTCATTGCTGCTGGGGATGATGTCTAGTTTGACCAGGTCATGGGGGATGATGCCCAAATTGACCCATAACAGTTTCCCCCTAAAACATAAAGTCAAAATAATAATAATAGTATTCGGATGAGATTCTTTACGATGCGATTAGCTAGAACTGAAGTGGAGCAGTGACCTGCATCAATATTATAATACATTACATCATGATATTTTCATCTTGATAATGAATTGTTGAGGGAGGCATTCCCATGCTCAACATATAAACTATCTAATAACATGTACACAATTCAGAAAGTCGTCTACATGGGAATGTTTCCAAATATAGACATGCCTATAGATATAGGCCCATGTTCGGATGACGATCTATATGTACAGTCATCGTACAGATGATGTGTACACAAATATTGAAATCATGGCCAGGATGGATGAAACTAGATCCGGGGTCTTCTCATCTCGTTCACTCAATCATTCGGGTACAAGTCTATCCATGCGAATATATGATTTGTAGTCGAACATGGTAAGACATCATTTGATTACCATACAATGATGTTAGTTGTTAATAAACGTGAGAGAACCACCATTGATGTTAATGGATCTCAAGGTACTGCAATACAGTTTGTAAGGCATGAATAGATGATTTGATGTCAAACGCTATTTTATTTTTTATTTTTTATTTATTTATTTATTTATTTATTTATTTATTTTTCAGTCAGAGGTCCAGAAGCGAGTAACTTTTTGATGATGTGACAAGCCTCATGATACTCGAAGATGATGTTTCTAAGTAAACTTCCTAGATGTTGAGCTGATGTTGACATGAAGCCACTTTATTGTGAAACGAGAGTTACTGATTTCAGAGACAAAATGTGACTTGATGTAGCAATGTTTAGTGATTACTGTCATGAAAATGAAGGTTTATAAGTATTGCAGAAGGATGAGCATTCATTATATGACTTCTCTTTTACATATCTGTGACACTGAGATGAGTTGGCAGCATTGAACCAAAACTAAAGTGAAGGTATGATGAACCATAGGTATGAGTGAACCGTCAAGAAAATTACCCAACCCAAAAAGTCACGATGATGGAGTGAAAGTGTCATGTTCAAGAGCGAGCTACTACCATAAAGTGTTCTATTCGCTTTCCCAAATTTTCCCCAGTCATTTGTTGACCAGTACCTCTTTATTTTTTAACAAGATTGAGGAGGATAACATATGCTTGATCTATAATTCAACCCTTTGGGCGAATGCATCGCTATTTAATAATTTAATGAGTCTAGTGATAAATGAAACTCAATTCTTGCCATGATCGACAAGCCCTTCGCTATTTTATGTTTTAACGAGCCTGACGACAGTGACAACATGGTCCTTTTTAATATTTAGAGAGTTTGAAAAAGATGACAAAAGAAAAATCCATGAGTCTTTTTTCGTAATTTTGTTGCTTAGGTCCGAAAAAGTGTAAAATAATACCTGAGAGAACCTCCAAGCCATGTTCGACTAAGGTTTTCCTTTTTCGTAAATAATCTATCTCATTCTGGAAAAGGGTTAAACTTATACTGATTAGATGTCGTTTCATTTACTTTTACGAGCTCGAAAAGACAAGTGATCGGCAATATTTTCACATTATCAGAGTCTAAAAAGAGCTAAAAGAAGACTCCAGGGGTTCCTTTTTTGTCGTTATCAAAGCTCGAAAAAAAGATAAAAGTGCACTTCAAGTCCTTTTTCATTTTTATCAAAGCTCGAAAACTAAGGATAAAAGTATGCTTTGTGGTCAAACCATTCTTGAATAAGTGTGCATGACTAATCTACTATCTCAGCTGTAAAATTTTTCCAGAACAACATCAAATGGATTAAAAATACCTGTTTCATAGCAAAAAATGAATAAAAACCATATTCATAACATTAAATATGATTTGGAATAATCAAATGACTAAAAAGAGTTTTTACCATTTGAAAGTTACCATTTGAATTTTGGAGCTCTGAACTAGTTTTTGCCCCTGAAATTCAATAGTTGATTGTTACATATTATGTGGAAAAATTTTCTCGCCATTTGATCTAGGTTGGAGCTATGGACCTTCTCTTTCTTTTATTAGCATTTATGTTTCATTTCATTGAAAATTTTTAGGGTTTTGAGCCCCTTAGGGTAAATTTATTTCGCTCAGAGGGAAATGCACCCTTGAATGTTGAAAGGTGTGTTGTAGTGCACTAGAATAGAAGGCCAGGTGCATATGCAACACACTGTCCCTTGACCTGGGGTGTGTTGCATGTAATTTCCATTTTTGTTTCTTGCTGTGTGCCCAAATGTTGCCTAGTTTTTTTCATGAAATGGATCCTTCTGAGTCTTATAATTGTGTTCCAGGTATTCATCGGACCAAAATGACGATTACATGGAGGGAAATAGAACATGAGGAACAAAACATGATTTCTGTAAATGATCCAGAAACAGTAAGAGCCCTCAGTGATTGCGGGTTGCTAAAGTACTTCAGACTATCGGGTATGAGACAACAAAGGGAACTATTAGAGTTCCTTGTTTGTTCATGGGCTCCAATGATACAGGAATTTCACATTGGAGACAAAGTGGTTCCAATATTAGTGGAGGATATTTATTTTCTCATGGGATTATCGAGGAGAGGTCCACCCATTTCTCTTTCTGGATCTGCTCTTGAAGGAGATACAATGAGAGATTATATATTGCAGTATTGCAATCCAGGGACTGAACCTAGTAAGGATGGAAAATAAACATCCACGATGTACATGACTTTCCATTGAGGACCATCCTATTCACTATCACAAAGCTTGTTGGTACTGCTACACTACATGTGGCAAACAGATCTTACATGCAGTATGTACTAGAGTTCTTAGAACCAATAGTTTTTAACTAGGATGAAGTTTTCCTCTTTCAAATGAAAGAACAAATGACCAAGGAAAAGGGAGGAAGGAAGAATAATTTTAACTATGATTTGATCCTAATTTATTTTTCCTTAGAGAAGATTCCATTGATGCAGCCCCAACATGTGACACTAGGTATATCTGGCCCTAGAGATCTAAGGATGCAGAGATGGGTAGAATTGATGGCTATAAATGCTGGTCAATTGACCATCTTATTCTCGACTAAATTATTTTCCTGGTTTAGACGACAGATGGTCACCATTGATGATTATGCATATGTAGGTGTAGACTTCTAAGGAGATCCAAATTTGGCTTTACCAAACGATGCTCAATGGTGTGCAATTGGTAAGAATGCTTTGACCACTATAAGGAAAAGACCTTCTAGTGGAATTTTTTGAGGAACCCCTTATAAAAATACCCTAGACATCCATTTGTAGAAGAGGTTACTAGAGGAGGTTAGCGGGTGGAGGTTTTTGCGGATGTTTTTCGTCCGGTGTGCTTATCATCCTAACCCGCACCGGTTCGTTCAACCAAAAAAAGCACCGGTGCGCAAAAAACATTGGCACATCGGACACCGTGCGCTCCATACAAACCCACCCCGGTGTGTCTTATTACTATAGCGCACCAGTGATTTACAAATATTCCACACCGGTGCATCCTAAAACCCAATGCCAAAACTGAAATCGCCCGGTGTGGTCTTAAGAAACTGCACTGGTGTGCCTATAAATCCTTGTGCACTTGAACAGGGTAAATGAAAAAATCATTATGGCCAAAAAACCACATTTCTCACTTTTCAATGCTTGTGAGCTCTCAAGCATCGATGCAAGTTATCATTGTCTGAGCTGCCATGACATCGGTGCTCCCATTGCACCCATTGCATGCACTGCTGCTCTGCATTGTCCACCAATCTGCAGTTTGAATTTTTCAAAATGGTGGGAAAATTTACTTTTGTAAATTATACAACCAAAATGCCTCCTCGATGGCCAAATGTATAGGTATTTTTTTTTTCCATAATTAAGCCTTTTAGCTGATTAGAATTGTAAATTAACTTAAAATTAACTGTTTAAAAAAAAAAAAAATTCCCGCGCGGTGCGCTTGAGCTGTTTGGCTCGCACCGGTTCATGGTGTTGCCAGTAAATTTACAGGCTGCACCGCTGACCTTGTAAATTTACCCAGTTACACCGTTGACCCTGTGGAATAACAACAATGCGATGCGTTGACTTAAATATACGCCGCGGGGTGGGTATTTTTGTTAGCTTAATTCTAGCATTTCGACATGGTCAACAGTGCGTCCTGGTAAAAGACCGCGTTTTTTACTAAGTAATGATGTCAGGAGGGTGGTACGTTGACCAAACCATACACCCCAGGGTGTATATTTTGGTGAACGCACTGTCCTATGACACCAGTCCATAGTCAACGGTGTGGTCTGTTATACCACTGCACTGTTGACTTATGAATAATGCCAGGAAGGTGGTGCACTGAAAATTTTCATGTGCACTGCCTCTGGTGCGCTGGAAATTTGCTGGTGCATCGCTGCCAGTGAGTGACAAAAAAATATGCACCGTTGCCAGTGCATGCCTATTTTTTGTGGTGCACCGACTTTTTTTTTTTTCAAAAAATTATATATGTGTATATTCCTAAATACATGTCTCTTTTAATAAAAAAAATGTATTTAATATGTCGATCATTCAGAGATGTGAAAGGAGAGAAAATAGGGAACAACATCAACAACAGGTGGACCAGTATAACATGGTTCATGAGTGGGAGGCACGAGAGAGGAGAGAGATGTGTTCCCTGGCCCTATTAGAGCAGCTACCTAGGGGATCCTAAGGTAGGTAGGCCTCCTCAAGTTCTATGAGGAGGCTAATTCCATAAACGACCATGGTGTGTTTTTGCGACATCTTATCCGTAGGTGGAATGCCCACCTACCAGCTTTCTAGGTTGGTCCTAACTAGTGGTACGCGCCCACTGAGGAGGACATCTATTTCATTACTGCGCTATTGAGGAGAGGGGTGGATTTTCCCTCATTCCCAGATGTTACAGTTGGTTATGCAGTAGGGAGTCAGTTGGCGTACTCCCAGAGATACATCAACGCAGATGTATTGTCTCCTTCAGATTTTCAGGTCTTCAGAGGGCAGTTACGCATTGCTGCATTTGGTAGTGAGGAGGTGAGGTGCCTCTCACTTCTGATTTCGACCATTTCACACAACACCAGTGATGGGCAACGCATTAGTTTCCCGCTTCTATATTATGTTGATTCTTTAGTACATGAGCCATGACTTGTCAGGTGGTCTGCCATTTTTTTGCAGTAGTTCTATACAGCCTTAGATAGGTGTCGTGCTTAGGCACAAGGGAGGGTCAACTTCCCTTTTCTTCAGAGCTATTTTGTTTATTTTTTGAGAGGTTTCGAGAGGCGAAGCCTACTTTTGTTCGACAGCCTCGTAGGCCGATGTTGCATGCACAGATGTACATGTGGAGACAAATGATGCCCAAGAGGGGCAAGACTGAGTTTTCCGCAAGGATATCACATGATGCACTGGAGTTGTTAGCCAGTGTTGATGATCATCCCTTCGTTATGGTCCCTTGTCCTTATGATGGTTTGGATTGGCGAGGATGTGCCAACATCCTCTTCACAGATGATGAGCCGCTAGATGATAAAGGTAATATTACTATTTTATTTAAATTTATTCTAACATGTTCTTTAACTTGTTTTTATTAAATTGTGTAATGAAATTGTCTAATTATCATTGTGTAATTGTATATATTTTGCAGAAATTGGGTCTTTTGATTGCGAGGACATGCCAGTGCCACCAAATGATCCAGGTGTGGATCCTAATGATGATCAGGATATGCCAGATGTCGATGATCATGAGGATGGTGCAGAGAGACCTGCTCCTGTTGGTGTGCCAATATTGCCTTTTCCTAAGCATAGTAGGCTTGATAGTAGATTTAGGTTGGAGTTAGGCGATTAAATTTGTGCATTGATTATTGAGGCAAGAGTCAGGCCCGCTACTATGAGAGACGTACATGCTGATGGCAGGCTGTTACATATGTGGAGAGGCATGTCACATGACATGTACAGCCTGATGCAGCATGTCATAGGAGCTACAACCTTAGTTACGCAGCTGAGGAGGACCGTTGCATGTTATAGGTGTGGTCGAGACGCAGCACGTGATCAGTAGTCCGCAAGAAGCGATGCATCATTTGATGATCGTTCACCTCGTGTTGCGCCAGATGTGCAGCCTCCACTAGCATCGAGCAGTAGTCATCATGGAGAGCAGGTTGGACCTTCGACCATGTCCAATCATCACAATGAGTAGCCGACAGTTGATCCTGATCAGCATGAGGCACCAGTACCAGATTAGCAGTCACATGATGATCAGCATGTATCGACTGAGATTTTCGAGGCTGCACCATTGACTGAGTAGGCCTCGACTAGTACTGCTATTGATGATGCACCACCAACTGATATATGAAATTTCTATTATAGTTGTATATTTTTGACATTATTTAGTTATATATATATATATATATATATATATATATATATATATATATATATATATATGGTCCATATATTTTATGTTCATGTTTTAGTTGTACTTAATTTACATGTTGGTGATCATCATGATGTGTATATTGTTAGGTCATGCTTGTAATATTCCCAATTAGCCCAAGCTAACGGGAATATACATTTTTGTTTTAATTTTATGTTTCATGATTAAAATTGTAAAGGACGATCAATAAAACTCCTAACCAGCAAAATAAATCAATGCCACATGTGAACATAGCTAAATCTGGGCTATTTACATAAGCACACTTAGGTGTGAAAGAGACTAGATCACTTGACCAAGTCAATCAGGACCAAATCAACAACACTGTCTAGATATAGTGAATCTCCTAGATGCACAACACAGTTTTAGTTGGAGGCTACACATGTGAATGGAGGTAAATCATTGAGATGGTTTAGGGTTTGACAAGACTTTCATCCTATAAAAGGAAGAGGAGGATAACAGAAGAAGGTTGTTGGTTGAGTATATTTTTGAATATATTGTCTGTGTAGACATATATCATTCTATGTTGTTTAGCTGAGGATAGTGCTATTTAGCACTAGGGTGTTCCTCTTTAGGAATCCCACCTCTTCCATTGAGTATCTCTTGGAGGAGTCTTGCTGATCTCATCCACTATCAGGCATTTGGCCAAGCTCATCTTCCAACTACAACGCAGATCCTGTTGAGGGTTTGGTTTTCCTTGTAAGTTGCAGCAAGTGGAGGCTAGATCTGCTCAGATATAAGCCAATATAGTGCCTCCTTTCAGTGGGAAAGCCTTTTATCCCCTTGATAAGAGAGTATTATATCTTTGGAGATGCATTTTCAGATCTTGGCATTAGGCCAAACAAATGCTAGAACCTACAACACAGTTTCCCTTCGAGTATTGCGTTATTTGCAAGTGTACAGTTGCAGGGTGTTTTGACACACATTTGGAGGAGAGATATCTAATGTTGGGGTTCTGCCCTTCACTATGGTGATCCATGGATTACACTTCTAATCCATGTTCTGTTCAGATATGATATACTTCTATTGTATTCATCTTCAGAAATTTTGAATACTACTGCAGATTTGCAACTTTAGATCTCAGATCTACTCTTTGTGTTTCATGTATTGTTCAAAACCCTAAGGGGAATGTGTAAAGGAGATATTCTAGTGTAAAGATATGAAATAGATCTAATATTTTGTACACAGATTTTCTCTATATCTGGAGTGTAATATAAAACTGCTACAGCTCTTAAAAATAATGTTGTCAAGCTATTTTTCAATCAATACATGTGTTGCAACCCCTCTTTTGAAGAATTTCTTCTATTATTGACTTCTACATTCTATCATACATTGTATGGGCCTCAATATGGATCTGATTTATTGCTGTATATATGAATGATGAGAATTCTTATTGGTCTCCTATTGTTTCTTAGAAAAACTGCGTTATTTTCCTGCAGTATTGTTGCATATTGCTGCAACCCCATTCTTGGGTGTTTTCCAGCCATACTAGGTGTGGGAGCTCTGTTTACCTCACCTAGTTTGATTTGTTTTTTCTCTCCTTTTGTATTTAGATACTAGATATCTAGATCTAAGGGATCCAAGGGCTTCAAACTCATTTCAGTGAACATACTTCTTAAAAATGTGTTATTCCAACAGGTATTGCTGAATATTCCCTATTCGGGATATTACAGTGGTATCAGAGAAATCATCTTGGTACAGTCTGTGATTTTCTTTCTTAAAGAGCCAATATGTCTACAGAAGAAGATGAGCCTCTCACTGATAGAGAGAAGAGGTACCTGAGAAGAAGAAAAAATAAATTTGATTACACCAATGATGATAAATACAAGGGAAATCCCCTGAATCCGGAAGTGATGAAGATGGGAAGGAGTTTGCAAAAACCCTTCTGAAAGCTATGCAAGATCTTGCTAGAGAGATCAAAGAGATGATATTGGATAGGATCAAGGAATATTCTAGGATATTTCACCCTGGGGAAAGCTCCGGCATGTCTCACCACTGGAATGATCAACCAATGAACCAACCACAAGCTGCACAACGCTCTACCATGCCTACTTTTTTGGCTATGGAAAATGAAGGGCCTCATGAGAAATCATCCCTTGAAGACTAATTTGAAGAATATGAGTCTCAGAATTAGAGATTCAATGACTACTTGAGTTTTCAAGAGTTTTGTCACCTCAAGGACAAAAGAAGACCAGGGCATCAACATAGAGATGGTGGATTCACTTAGAATCATGATCGACATCACTCTATAGGAAGATTATTTTTACCCAAGTTTGATGGTTCATCGACTTATTCTGAAAAATTATGGGTAGAAAAATTGGATATCTACTTTCAGTTGAACAAAGTCCCTGAGATGGAAGCTATCAAGATTGTAGTGATGCACTTTGAAGGTGAAGCACACAACTGGTGGATCCATGGATTGTCTACATTGAGTCATGCCAATGTGACTGCCTATTCTGAGTTCACTAGAAGATTGGTGGAAATATTTGACAGAAAGGTTCCAGAAGCACCTTTCATGAGCCTTGCAAATTTGAAGCAGTAAGGTAATACAAAGTCTTATATCTCTGAATTTCTAAGATTATATGTTATGGTTCCTGATTTGTCTACAGAAAGGAGGGTGTACATGTTCATCGATGGCTTGGATGAACCTCTGCATGGGTTGGTTAAATATACCAAGCCCCCTACCTTGCATGATGCCATTGAGAGGGCCAAATACCTTCAATATTCCTTGCCAAAAGCAAAGGAAAACTTTCAGAACAAGCCCTCTTTTCCTTCTAAAGGAAAGGAAGAGAAAGTTTCTCCTTCAAAGGAGAGCTCATACAAGAAGCCTCTTGATGTTGAAGTCCAGAGAGATCTAAGAAAGAGGAAGATATGATTCACTTTCCAAGAACCATGGGTACCTGGACATAGATGTGTTGCTGGTAAAGCACATTATATATAGGTCTTCTCAGACCTTGAAGAAGATGAATATGATGAGCCAAGGAGGGGTCACAACGCTGACAATCTTAGAGGAGATCCAGCACCATCAGGAGATGGGAATGGAGAATTTTCTCCTATTGGAGGAACTCTTGCATCCTTGAGGGGAGTACCTAAGTACTTGAACTTAAGAGTTCAAGGTTCAATCATGAATCAGAGGGTTTCTGTATTTATTGATAGTGGGGCTACCCACAATTTCATTGATTACCATCTTGTGCAAAGGAGGGCAATACCCACTGATACTTTTGAGGGATTCTATGTTTTGGTCCCAGGAGATAGAACAATGCAATGCATGCATTATGTCCCATCACTTTTAGTCACCATGGGATCCTACACCTTGGTGGATCACTTCTTTTTCGTTGACATACCAGACACCAATGTTATTTTGGGTGTTCAATGGTTGATTACATTGGGGAAAGTCACCACTGATTGGGAGGCTTTGCAAATGGAATGGGTGGACAAGAAGAGTGGTGCACCTCAAATGATTAAAGGCATGCATACTTACCCCTCACACAACACTTCCACACAAAAAATAGAGATAGATTCTCATAGTGGAAGCAAGGACCTCACTGTCCCTTCTATCATGTTCATAAGATTTCTGTAAGGGACACTCTTATCTAGTGGAAAACCACCTGATTCAGTTTTGGTGAGAGATATCTCACTACTTGATGCTCCAAAATTAGATCCAGGAGGGATGGCAGAATTAGAAGACACAGCTACAGCACTGGAAGGCTTGGGCAAGCACGAGAAGGAGGGAGATTTTCTTCTTTCATCATCATCACCCACCTTCATTTCTGATTCTGCACTATTGGAGGAGAAGAAGGGAAGGTATATCCTTCCTTCTTATACCTTTGGCATAAGAGATGTCAAAGAGGAGATCAGCAACATGGTAGGAATTCCTATTGATGCATCATCAACATTTTCATTGTTGGAGAGTGTAGATATATATTGGAAATCCTAGTTGTTGGTGGATTATTCCAAAGATCTTCACACTTGCATGATGCTTGATGACCAACTGCACGAAGAGGGATATCTAGCCCATGAGGGAGTCATCTATCATCATGGTACAATCTTCTTACCTAGAGCCTCCAAGCTCAAGGAGAAGATGCTACAAAGAGCCTACAAAGATTATATTTCAGCCCTACCTATTCTATGAAGATCTACAACATTATCATGAGATGCTTTGAATGGGAAGGCTTTGGAGGGAAGCTACATCAACATTTTCTAGAATGAAAGAACTATGTGGAGTTGGGGGAGCCAAAGGACTCAATGCAAGAGTCATTTCAGCCATTTCCTCCTTCTCTTGAAAGGGGAGAAAAACATATGCACAATTCCATATGGAAGAGAGACATTGTTGGTGAAAAATATGATCATGTAATGCAAGTTTCATTTTCTGATTTGACATATTCTTTCACCATGTTTATGCATACCATGACTTCCAAGAGTAGTGTTGTATCATGTAAATCTCATGGCAAACATCGGGCCACTAAATTTTTTGAATTTGGCCACTCCCTTGTTGTGCAAAGGGAGATTTTACTTCATGATGGGTGCTTCCCAAAGGCACCAAACATATCTCACATTTTCAGCCATGGTGAGATAACTTGTGCAACAAGTAAGTGGTGGGGAAACCACTTACTATTCCTTGATCTGATGCAGGTAGGAGATGCATTGCTTTGGTACCATATGTGGGACTATGACCCACCTCCTCATGCTCAAATTTCTGTTTGTGTATATGTAATTATGCTTCCATACTTGGATGATATAGTTTTGCTTTTTATGGGATTGTATGGAGGGAGGATGGGAAGTTTGTATGTACCACATGGGATGGAAACTCTCTATGTACCTCGTGCTACATGTTTTAGAGACATAATTTCTCCAACCATGTTTGTTTCTGTTGAGTTTTTGACTCCTTGTGGGATTGATTATATACATCTCATGATGACTTTGGAGGAACAATTCATGGAGGCTTGGATTAGTGAACACCTAGCTTTTGAGGAGAGCTTGATCTTTGATGGTGTCACCAATGGAGGTGGAGAAATGTTGCAACACTCACCCTATCAGTTGCTTGAGGAAAAGCAACATTTTGGAGGGGAGGACTGTAATATTCCCAATTAGCCCAAGCTAATGGGAATATACAATTTTGTTTTAATTTTATGTTTCATGAATAAAATTGTAAAGGAGGATCAATAAAACTACTAACCAAAAAAATAAATCAATGCCACATGTGAACATAGCTAAATCTAGGGTATTTACATAAGCACACTTAGGTGTGAAAGAGACTGAATCACTTGACCAAGTCAACTAGGACCAAATCAACAGTGTTGTCTAGATACAGTGAGTCTCCTAAATGCACAACGCAGTTTTAGTTGGAGGTTACACATGTGAATGGAGCTAAATCATTGAGATGGTTTAGGGTTTGAAAAGATTTTCATCCTATAAAAGAAAGAGGAGGACAACAGAAGAAGGTCGTTGATTGAGTATATTTCTGAATATATTGTCTGTTTAGACATATATCATTCTCTGTTGTTTAGCTGAGCATAGTGCTGTTTAGCACTAGGGTGTTCTTGTTCGGGAATCCCACCTCTTCCATTGAGTAGCTCTTGGAGGAGTCTTGCTGATCTCATCCACTATTAGGAATTTGGCCAAGCTCATCTTTCAACTACAACGCAGATCCTGTTGAGGGTTTGGTTTTCCTTGTAAGTTGCAGCAAGTGGAGGCTAGATCTGCTCAGATCTAGGCCAATATAGTGCCTCTTTTCAATGGGAAAGCCTTCTATCCCCTTGATAAGAGAGTATTAGATATTTGGAGCTGCATTTTCAGATCTTGGCATCGGGCCAAACCAGTGCTAGAGCCTACATTGCAGTTTCCCTTCCAGGACTGTGTTATTTTCAAGTGTACAATTGCAGGGTGTTTTGACACACATTTGGAGGAGAGATATCTGGTGTTGGGGTTCTGCCCTTCACTATGGTGATCCATGGATTACACTTCTGATCCATGTTCTATTCAGATCTAATCTTCTTCTATTGTATTCATCTTCACAAATTCTGAATACTACTGCAGATCTGCAACTTTAGATCTCAGATCTACTCTTTGTGTTTCATGTATTGCTCAAAACCCCAAGGGGAATGTGTAAAGGAGCTCTTCTAGTGTACAGATCTGAAATAGATCTAATATTTTTTACACAGATCTACTCTAGATCTAGAGTGTAATATAAAATTGTTGCAGCTCTTAAAAATAACGCTGTCAAGCTATTTTTCAGTCAATACATGTGTTGTAGCCCCTCTTTTGAGGAATTTCTTCTATTCTTGTCTTCTACATTCTGTCATACATTGTATGGGCCTCAATATGGATCTAATTTATTGCTGTATATATGAATGATGAGCCTTCTTATTGGTCTCCTACTATTGCTCAGAAAAATTGTGTTATTTTCCTGCAGTATTGTTGCAGCCTCATTCTTGGGTGTTTTCCAACCATACTAGGTGTGGGAGGTTTGTTTACCTCACCTAGTTTGATTTTTTTTTGCTCTCCTTTTGGATTTAGATACTAGATCTCCAGATCTAAGGGATCCAAGGGTTGCAAACTCATTTCAGTGCACATACTTGTGAAAAATGCGTTATTCCAGCAGGTATTGTTGAATCTTCCCTTTTTGGGATATTACAATGTTAGATATGTTCATTCAATGTGAAACTTGTAGATAGATGTGTATGTGATAGCAGTTGTTTCACATGAGATGTATATTTGATGTTTGTGTTGTGATGATGTTATATAATGCTAATTGTGTTTTGTTAGATGATCACGATCACGATGATGTTAGCGAATTTGAATGTGTTTTTTAGTCAAATATGATGTTTGTACGATGGTTATCATGATCATGATGTTTATTAATTAATCTAATATGAAATGATCCTAATATTGTAAAATTGTAATATTTGTAATTCTAGTTGTATGTAAAATTCTAAAATTGTAATTGTATTTGTATTAATTGTAATTGTTATATGTAAAATATTTGTAAAATTTTAATTTTAATTGTAATATTTAATTTATTGTGAAATGATTGTAATTGTATATATGTAAAATTGTAAAATTGTAATCCTAATTCTAATTGTATATAAAATTATAAAATTATAATTGTCTGTAAAATTCTAAAATTGTAATTGTAATGGTATATCTGTAAATTTGTAAATTTGTAATTGCAATTGTAATTGTAAATTTTAAATTTGAAAAATTGTAATTGTATATATATAAAATTCTAAAATTGTAATTGTAATTGTAATGGTACGTGAAATTGTAAAATTGTAATTGTAATTCTAATTCTAATTCTATGTAAAATATTTGTAAAATTTTAATTGTATCACTGTGAAATGATTGTAATTGTAATTGTAATTGTATGTAAAATTCTAAAATTGTAATTGTATGTAAAATATTTGTAAAATTTTAATTGTATTAATGTGAACATTTTATTTTTATTAATGTGAAATTATTTTATTAAAAATTTTAAATTTGTAAATTTGTAAAATTTTAAATAATTGTAAAATAATAAATCTAAAATAATATGAATTATTGTAACATAATAAAGTTTAGAAAATAATGCAAATAAATTCATGTTCTTTAGAATTATCATTATTTTATTATGATATTACATACAAAAAAAAAGAACTTTATACAGTACGCCATTGTTTTTTAGATCAACACAATTGCAAATTATCAAGTGAAATATTGATTTTAACATTAACACAAAATGCAAATTACCAATTAATTAAAAATACATATTATAATGTTTTGAAAAAACCATCTTAAAAAGGATAAATATTGATGAAATAAGACATGTACCATATCACTGTCGGTTCTCATGATCACCCTCATTATCTTCCAGCTCGCATGGCATGATAACACTATTGTTCTCAAAAATATGTTTTGATCTAGGTTCGTGTCTCAATACAAACCACCAATCCCTATCCAACAAATCTTGGTAAAATAACACCTGGGTGTAGTGTTTGGGGAAAACATAGGGCTCCTTAGCTTCATCCCACATCTTTCTAGAGTTGATAGATATCAACCTACTATCACGATCTTCCTTTACATTATTCCGATCAAAGGTGTCCCCACCACTTGCACCTAAAAATAACACATTGGAAAGAAGAGAAATCCAATTTAATGATCTATTGTATCTTTCTGACATAACCTAAGGCCCCTCGTACTAGGTTGTGATCACAGTGGCTAGATCAACTAGATTGATCGAACTCCATTTCCACTCCACAGTCTTATGTGATGTTTCCAGCGTCGGCATTTTTTGTGCGAAAATGATGTCCATATGCCCACATAGATGGGAACAAATGCATCTATTATAAAAAAATTAAAAAAATCATCATGTCATGTGTCTTATAATAACTCAACAATTAAAATATGAAATATAGATGTCTTATAAGTTTCAAATGTACATATAAATTAAATAGATTATTACCGAGTCGCTGCACGCAATCCCTACGTTTAGCGCATCCTCTTCAGCACGTTGTTAACGACTGGTTGCACTGTATTTCTCTCTGAATTGGTCAGAAACCCAACTGTTAGGGCATATTTTTGGCATATTTTCTTTTAAATGATCGCATAAGGCACACTTCTATGATTCAATCATCTGAATTCTTTCCTGTCACTATCCCATTTCATTCTCTTTTGTTCGTACAATGCAACCCACGGTTGTGTCTCTTCATAATTGTAAATATTGAATCTATTGATTGCTTCAATTTCTGCATTCGCTGATGAAATCAAACCGACATTATATAGTACATAGAGTTCAAAATATACATTATATCAAATTTGAACATGAATATTTACTTTATGTAAATTTGAAAAATTATAAGTCACTTACTCTTTATCAAGTGCTTTTTTCCACTCATTTGGAGAAACTCCCCTTCTCTTTTGTCTTCATCCCTTTCATCATCCCAAATCACCGCACTTAGTTTGTTGTTGATCTACTTGATGTACTCATTGGAATAATAAAAAGAATCATACGATATGTACGCCTCTGCCATAGACGCTTCGGGTTTTTCTCTTTGTCGAAAAAACATTTCAATTTCTTCATGTACCTCTCTAAGAAGAAAATCCAACGACAATAAACTACCCCAACTTATTCAACCTCATCTACTAGGTGGATTAGAAGATTAACCTGCAAGTCCATGAAACTGGTTGACAGTTCCTTCTCAAACATATAAACAATCTCAGTTATCTCTTGACACCACTGTGGAATGCTAGCCACATGAATCTCCTTTGACGTGATCCAATGTAAAAATGCAGATAATTTAGATATGGCACATCCTAGGTCTTGAGGGAATTCATGTTTCACACACCCATGCATGAACAAAGGATAATGACACTGCAAATTTATAAACACGTGCAATCATATACAAAATTAGTTATGTTTTATGATCCCTACATGGGATAAATTTTATTAATATAAAAAATAATAAAATCATGCTTTTGACATTTTACGTACTCTTAGGAGATTCAAATGGTCATGCAATTTCAACCCTGACAAATGGTCATCCACAGTGAAGCAGCGTCGTAGTGAAGACCCGTATGAAGATGGCACCCTCACACCCATTATAACTTCCTTTTCCAAAGAAATATCATATTTTTAAAATTCCATGGGACATCACCTTATTTGAAATACCATGAATTGGAGGGACTGGCATCTGCCTCTGATCTTGTACTTTTTAATTATCTTGGCCAATGTTTCTTTTTAGAGTTTGACGTAATAAGATCTTTCCTAACAGCCAATGTGTCACTTTTTTTCGATGATATGTTCCTCCATAAAGAATATGAAACATTTTTAAATATATGCATGGGATCTAATAAGTGGGTAATCTTAAGATGCTCCCAATATGGGATTTTATAAAAGATAGATTTCCTTTTCATCCCAATATGCAATTTCTCAACATAGGTGTCGAAGAATTTTGGATCATCAAACATAGGCTCCCCATTTGAATCGAACATTTCTATGAGCTCCTTCTCCTTCTCTCTCTCATATCCTCTAAGGCATTTAGCTGGTGTCTTTATTGGAGGCCTTTGGGTTCTCTCTCGTTTACCATTGAAAGTGGATGCTGCTCTTCTGTAAGGATGTTCTTCTGGGAGGAATACCCTGGAGCAATCATACACTGGCTTTCATAGGTCCTTGGACCATCTAGATTTCAGAGAAGGTCCACAACATTTACATCCAAAATACCATTTTGTTACAAGACCTGCAAGATTATTGTATATAATTAATATGCATGGCACGTTAAAGAATATCATGAAGATCAGAACAATTACAATGAATTAAATAACTAATATGTGAAATAATATTGTTACGTATATAAAAAAATCAATAAATTAAACATGTAATTTACCAGAGAAAACTCCTAAGCCTGGATAATCATGTTTCATGTAAGCACATATGCCATACAATGTAAAAATCCTCTCTACTTCAATGGGTCTTGATACATCGTATACATTTATCCCATCCCATAATTCCTTCAATTCATCTACCAGTGGTTGTAAGTAGACATCCATATTCTTCACTTGTCTTCTACCAGGGAATATGATAGGCATCATAAGATGTTCATTCTTCATGGACAACCATGGGGTGATATTGTTATTGATCACTATTACAGGCCAAAAAGAATATTTGGTATTCTGGAGGGAATATGGGTTGACACCATCCATGGCTATGCTGAGTCGTAGACTTCGTACTTCATCCTTGAATTTTTCAGGCCATGTATCCTCTATATGCTTTATGGCTATTGAATCAGTTCGTATTCACATAACTCTCAACTCACTTCTTTGTAAGGCATGCCATCCCTGCAACATAGCTAATTCTTTGCAACGAAAGAGCCTTTGAATATCTTAAAAGGAGGACTAGTACATGATTTACCCTTATTTTTTTATTTATCATACCTGTCATGCCCACATTTCGGAAATATCTCTTTGTCTACATGTTCTCCTCTATATAGAATACAATCGTTTGGACATGCATGATATGATATGTACTCAACACCCAACATTTTCAAAAATTTATTTTCCTCTTCACAGCTACCGGGCAAGACATTATCACTCGGAAGAACCTTATCTTTGAATAACTTGTAGTTGGTGATAATGGAAAAACATATTAATAAATGTACATTAATGTTGATATAATTATTAACGTTCATAAAATTTACCATTTCTAATGTTCATTGTGTACTTATTATATTTCTCAAATTTATATAAGGGAGGAATTTATGGTAACTTACCTCGAAATTTCTGAGAAACATGCATTCGATAAGCCAAACTTTGATTTCAAGTTGTACAGTAACATCATTTTCCCCAACTGGGTAGAATTTGACTGACTGCTAGGTCCAAAGAGAGGGGTGGTGGAAGCAAATTTAAGGGTTTCGAAAAAGGTGTCAGCGATATGAGCATCATCCCCTAGCTGATCATCGTTTTGGAATGCATCTAACAATATTGTCCCCATGGTAGTCGTATCCCTTAAGTAATCATCCATACCAACCTTTATTTGATTGCCTCCATTTCCAACTTGTGAAGAACTAGTATTTTTGTAGTCATTCCTAATTGGTGAATCTGGATGTAGCAGGAATTGAATCGATGCTTGATTCAACCATTCTTGGTATCGTTCCTCTCCAATTTTTTCTCTTAATTCAGTCTTCTCTCGATTTGAAATTTTCGTGGAGTGCAATAGAAGATGGTAGGTAGGTTGCTCATCATCACTAGAATCCTAATAATTAAAAAAATATATATATTTGAACATGATTAGTACAAAATATATGATATCAATTAGTAACCATGTTGACAATATTGCATGATTAATTGGTTTGATGTTGAAATAATTACATTAATCAATATACCAATCAATTTTAATTATTACCATCATTGTCCCAGGATTGTGGCTAGAAGATGCAATATTGTTACAATTGGCAAGGTGAAGTGGCTGTCAATTTTCATCTACCAAATGCGCCTTGCGGTATGCACCTCCTGATAAGAGCTTCCGATGTTTTAGAGTTGTTTGAATATTTTGTTAATCTGAACTTGATTATGAATCTGCATGAACTTGCAAATTTGTATAAATTATAAATTTAATTAAGTTGTGCATGATTGACATGGATAAAAAACATAAATTCAATTAGATAATGAAAGTATAAATAAAATATGAAGTAAATACTATGTCTTGAGATGGATAGGGATAACTCTGCGAATGGACTTTGAGAAATATTATGGAACAAGCTAGATTTTGAAGAATTGTCCATTCGATATAATTATGATATTTTCTCCCTACATTTGAGAAAAATCAACAATAAATTTTGGTGCACACACCTAAAATTAATTTCGGTGCCTTAAAAATGGACTTCTTGTTATCGGTGCTAATGTACAGATCACCGCACCAGTGCATTTTCGTTACTGCGCACCGGTGTCGTGTTATAAACGGATGCACCGGTGCGGTGCTATTAAGTGACGCATTGGTGACGAATAACCGCAAATAAAAAAAAGTGCAACTCTATTTTCTTTAAGTGAAAAAAAGGCGGTAAATTGAAAAATGGGTGGAAAAATATTTTCAAAAATCTAATTTCATAAAACAATTCTTTAAATACTAAACGCTTTTCATTATTTCACTATTTTTGCAAAAAAATTCAGCCAGAGATTTGCAGGAGACATACCTGGAGCAACAGAGCACGAGAGCACTGTGGAGTAGTGAAATATGTTCGAACAGAAGTATTCAGACAATCAGAATTCCAAATCTCTAGTGAATCAAACCCTGTAGCATAGAATTTCAAATGATCTCGTGATTAAACTTTATTTTTTTTTACTTTTTCTGCAGTTTTTTTTACGCAGTAAGAAAAAAATTTCAATTTTTTTTTCATTTTCAGAAACACAATAAAAAAAAATTCCATTTTTACACTAAACCCTACATTCTTTTTGTTTCTGCCCTTTCTTCTCCCTGTTTCTATAATTTCATAATTATGGCTTTTCATTTTAGATTTATAGGGTTTGTATTGCTATATATAGGCCTAAGACATCCAACTCACAGGACGACTTGCATAGTCAGATCCCAATCCATGTCGGCCCCTGTGTGAATTTAAAAAAAATAGAATTTTTTTTATCGGTGCACCCGGCGAAACCTAGCGCACTGGTGCGTTGGATTATCCCAGCACACCGTGGAAGTACTGTGTGATAAAAAATTTAAAAACATTTTTTTTAATCAGTGTGCCATATGTAAAATAGGGCATCGATGCACTATTTCATTATGGAGTACTGTGTTCATGATTTTTTGCAAAAAAAAAATATTGTGTTAATCGGTGCACCATGTAACATATAACGCATCGGACGGGGTCTCCTAATTGACAAAGAGCACCGTATGGTGGTCCATTGTTTGTGTAGGACGTTTATGCTACAAGAACTAACAATGGACGTTTTTTATTATTTTTCAGTGTAAATCGATGTGGTGGTTAACATGTAACACACCAGTGCTCCTTCTTGACACAGAGCAAGTACAGTGTGTTATACTGTTTTGGTGGTCCGTTTATAAGAGCACTACGCATCGGCATCGGTGCGTATACCATGAATGGCTCACCGATTTCCTGAGATTTTTGTTTTACCTAAAAATTTGACAATTGATTTATAAAGTAAATTAATGAATGATATGGTACAAGTTTCATATTGATAAAGAAATGGCTGACAAGAGATCAAGTAACAAAAATACTGATAACACATCAAGAAAAGCAAAAAAGGTAAGTTCTTTGTAAATTCTTTACAAAAAATATTATTTTTTAACTATATGTAAGTTTAACTAATATGTATTGTTTACTGTGTATTATGCAGAGCCGCAAAATGACGAAGCTCGATAAGATTATTTCTGATCTAGGACTAGAAGAGCGTAAAATCTTGATGGAAAAATTGCAAAAGGATGAATGAGGTGAATGAAAAAATACTATCAATCCAATATGAGTTTCTTTTTTTAATTTTCATTAATAATATACTTAAAGTTATTAGATAGCATGTGTCAAACAATATATTAATTCACATCTATTTAATGTTCTATAGGGACTAAAAACTCAGAAAAGGAATGTTGTTCTAAGAAAAGAAAAGAAATAGAACATGCAAATGAAAGAATTTCTCCTTAACTCATCTGGAGTGGTGTTTGAGGTTAAAGGGGGAAATTTTTTTACAAAAGTTTGAGGGATCTAGTGGAATGAATGTATAGACATTCTTTCCACTTACAATACAAAAATCAATCCAATGATTCCAAGAATCAATTTTTATCTAAACTACAGGAAGAGTTTCTAGAGAATTGGTCAATGAGACATGTCAGACTTTTAATAGAAAAAACATACAATAACAAAAAATAAGGAATGAAAAAGTAATATTCCTTTAAATGTTTTTCTAGAATTATTTGTAAATATCACTTTTGTTATATTTACTTTTCATATATCAATAAAAAAATTAAATAATTTATTGTCATGTTACATTTTCAGGAAGATTATGAAAATCTCAAAAAATGAACGAGCTGATATCAGAAATATGCCAGTAGGAATGTCCAAAAAGGTGTACAAGGAGATGGTAAAAGAAATGAACAAAATTGCATCGCAGGAGGAGGCATCTGAACAACAACGTGCTTCAAATGTAATATGTAATCTTTGAATTTTTCAATCATTAGGTACAATAAATAAACAATTTAGCATTAAATATTAATTTTTTCAAGTATTTTCTTGTATAAAAGAAAAGAAAATGGAATCCATTCAGCACATAAAACAGGACAACAAGGAAGAAAAGGGTTGATATCTAAGTTTGTGAGTAATTGTTACTTCCTTCTAAAAACTTAACTAGATTTAATTTTTTTATTTTTTAAGTTGGTTTACAAAAATCATCATTGAATGTCTTCAAACAGGTGCTAACATACAAAGAAGAACCATGAGACGAATTCATTGACATTGGGTTAAATATGGGTTGTGAGTATTTGTTGGCATATCAGAAATTAATTGTGGAATTTGTAAGCATCTATTGATCTTGTTTTACTTAGCTTCGTCTATAATTAATAGAACAAAAAAATATTTTATATTAAATATATGATTTGTTATGGGGTATAAAACTTGTAGGAAACAAAGTATGGAACTGTGCCAACAGATGAAATCTTGAAAGATGGCATATTATATGGTTTTGAAAGAATGTGTATAGTTCATGAGTCAATTGTTGCTATGGTACATCATTTATTTTCGATTTACATTGATGTATATTATTTAATATCACAATTTTCATTATTCTCACCAATATATATACACTCATTACAGTTTATTTTTATGTTTGTAGATGGAAGGTGAAGAAGAAGAAAACAATCAACACCGTGAACAAAAAATTCCTGAAAATAACCCCAAGTCATGGAAGTAGCTCTAGCAGTGACAACAGTTCAAACGAAGAATGATGATCACTATGTTTGGCAAGGCATTGTATTTTTTGAAATATTTGTTTGTGAAATCAGACATTTTGTTTAATGTAATGGACATAGTGTCCCAATTGAAAGACAAAGGGATACCAATAATTGTCCCATTTTGTATGAAAAATACTGTCTTATTCATATATATATGGTTTCCAAACTGATATGGTCAAGAAAAATAATGTTGGAGCATCTTGCCATTGACAGGACCCCCAAACAGTTCAGCTCCACTTAATTCTTGTAAAAAGTAGGCATTTTTTCCAGCAGTAGAATGAATGAGATAAGGGCCGAGCCATAAGTTATCAAATTTACCATGCTTACCCTTGTCTTATCTCCTTGAATCCCACTTTAACACTTTGTCTCCAATGTTGAAATTGCTGGCCTTTGTCCTTCTATCAAAAATCTTTTTGATGCTTTCCTGCTTTTGTAATGCTCTGTTGTAAACCTCCTCTATGGTTTGTTGAAGATGTATAGGCTGATTTATTCTTCTTATCATGTCATTGTCTTCAGACTGTACTTCTTGAATTAGCTTCATGACTGGTACACCAAGGCTGGTTGGAAAAATTGCATCCAATCCATATACAAGCTGGTAGGGTGACATCCCAATTCATTTTTTAAGTGTCAATCTGTCATCCCAAAGTGCATGTACCAGCCTTGTGTGCCGTGACTTCTTATTATCCTCCAGCAACTTCTTGATTATGTTCACCAAGCTTTTATTTGAGGATTCTGCCAGCCCATTACCTTGTGGGTAATAAGCAGTGGAATGCCCCAATGTTATTTGATACTTGTGATAGAACTCTACCATCTTCTTGGATCCAAATGCAGCAGCATTGTCAGTAATAATCTTCCTTGGGCAGCCAAATCTAGATAGGATATGAGTTTCAAGAAAATTTATAATAACAGAGTCATTGGCTTGCCTAGAAGGGATGGCTTATATCCATTTGGTGAAGTATTCTGTTGCAGTGAGAATCCATATGTGTTGGGAGGATGATGGTGGATGGATTTCTCCTATGAAGTCAAGTCCCCACTGTTGAAAAGGAGCTTCAACAGTGATTGGATGCAAAGGTAAGGGCAGCAATTTTCTTTTGCCTTAAAAAATTTGGCATTTATGACAGGTAATGATCATCTTATGGACATTGTGAAAGAGGGAGGGCCAATAAAAATCAACTCTAAGGAATTTGGTTGCAGTGGTCTTCCAATAGAGGTGGCCTCTGCATTCTCCTTCATGGAACTAGTGCTTAACCTTATCTGCATCATGCTCAGGCAAACATTTAAGCAATAAACCACTAACAATTTTCCAGTAAATACATTTATCTAAAATGCAATAGTTCACAGCCTTTAACTTTAGGAACCTTGCCTTTATTTTTGTCAAACTGGGAGGTGTATTCAGATTGAGCAAAACATATACAATATCAGCATACCAAGATGAATTTAAGAAATGATTTTCAATAATAGGAGCTGAAAAATCCTCTTGTTCATCGAAGGCATTTATCATATTTATATCGAGAGCTTCAAAATTTTATTTAGCCATTAATCTAGCTAATCCTTGGCCTTTAATGAGTTTAGTGGGCTTGATCTCTAAATCATATTCAAGTATCACCGCAATCCACTTACCTCTCTTGCCATCTGGGTCCTGTGTTAGAATGTCTTTCACCACTGAATTAGGCACAAATGCTATGATGTGGGAATGAAGAATGTAAAATCTGAAGTCTTTTAAAGCTTTGACCAAAGAAAAAGCTTGCTTTTCCATAATGTTGTACTTCAGAAGGGCATCTCTCAGTGCCTTGCTAAATAATGCAATTGGCTGCTCTTGTCCCTTTGAATTTTTCTGCAATAGGACAACAGCCACTGTATGTTCCGATGTAAAGGAAAAAATGAAAAAATCCTTAGAAAAGTTAGGGCTTATTAGAACTGGTGCTTTGGTTAATGCTTGCTTCACCAGTTCAAAATATTTCTTTGCTTCCAAGGTCCATTTGACTCCTTTCTCCTTCTTTAGCATGTTTGTTATATTTATAAGGAGTTCAGCCAAGTTGGGAATGAACCTTCTCAAGAAATTAATCTTTGCAATGAAAGATTGGAGTTCCTTGATATTTCTTGGATGGTTGATTTGCAAAATACCATCAATTCTTGCTGGGTCTATCTTTATTCCCTCTTCTGATATGATGTGCCCAAGAAGCTTGCCTTCTTGGAGCCCAAACATTGTTTTCCTAGGATTCAGAGACAACCCATACTTTTTGCACCTCTCAAAGACTATTTTCAAGTGTTCTAGGTGTTCTTCATCTGTTTTAGAGAAAACAGTGATATTATCAAGGTAAATAATGATGAAGTAGCCTAGTTCTTCTGAGAATGCAATTTCCATGGCTCTTTGAAATGTAGCACCAGCATTCATTAGACCAAAGGGCATTTTCATATACATGAAAGTGCCCCAAGGTGTAGTAAAAGTTGTCTTGATTTGGTCATCAGGATGTACTAAAATGTGATTATATCCTGAGAAGCCATCTAGCAAAGAAATTCTTTTGGAACCAACTACCCTTTGTAGAATATGATCCATCTTGGGTAAAGGGTAGTTGTCCTTCAATGAGGCTTTGTTTAAATTTCGAAAGTTGATGCAAAGCCTTATTTCTCCTGTATTTTTCCTAACTAACACTAAATTAGATACCCACTCCGAATATCTAATAGGAACAATAATACCAGCTTCATACATTTTCTTGATTTCCTTTTCAACCAAAGGTAACTGAACAGGGCTTATTCTGCGCAGTTTTTGTTTAAAAGGTTTTTGATTTTCTTTCAGGGGTATCTTGTGCTAGATTATTCCTGTGTTATAGGATTTGAGGTCTTCATAACTCCAAGAAAAAACATCAGAAAATTCTTTAAAAAGCTCTATGTATTTTAGTTTGATGTGAGTTGGTAAAGTCTTAGACAGTTTGATCATTTTTAGGTTTCGCTCACTACCTATATTTCACTCTTCTACTTCAGATTCCATGGGCTCCAGTTTTGGCTTCTTTTCTACATCATTGAAATCAAATAACTCTTCCAAAGGGACCAGTCCTTTTGGCAAATCATGGGTGTTAGATTGTAGTGTTTCTAAATCTTCTTTCTCTAAATCTGCACTAATCTCTGGGGTGTGTTTAAGTTTATTAGTCAATAGATTTATCTCAGTAATATTTGGAGAGGTTTCTTCTTCATCAAGTAGATTCTTGATTTTCTTCATTGGAACAGTTTGTTTCATAATCTGAATCTGAACTTGGTAGTTCAAATTCATTTCTGGACTGCAAGAATTCTTCTATTTGTTTGTCTCCATCAAACACTTGCCAATATTTCTTATTGTCAGGAACAGCTGGTCGAAATTTGATTTGGGTAGTGCAAATTTTGGTTTCATAAGGTGTCAGGCATGTTCTAGCAGCAAATGCCAAACCATTAGCAACAATATTCTGATTTCTTGGGACAAAGAGAAGCTGAAACTCATCAAATGTTTTCAATAAATCAAGAGTATCATTCCTATAGGCTTTAAGTCTGGGATGTTTGGTGCAATATTTAACATTGATTTTCCTAATTATCAGTTCAGAATCACCATGAACCTTTATCCTTTTGGCCCCCAATTTATTCAATAAGTGCAGGCCCAAAAGGAGGGCTTCATACTCCACTATGTTATTGGTGCATTGAAAATTTAATTTGCAAGAATTTCCTTCAGCATGATTGTTCACTATATTTTGAAGCCACACTCCTACAAATGCATCACTCTTAGTACATGATCCATCAAAATGCATGCTCCAAAGAGGACTAGTTTCATATTCACTAGTTTGATTACTATCCTCTTCATCTAGTATGCTTTGGGATTGTTCTTGGAGATCAGCACTGTGTTGATTTTGATCTAATTCCTCATGTTCTTCATTGTGCTGAGGATTCATTTCTTGACTCTCGAGGTTGAAAAGTAATGGATGACTAATTTGCAGCTCTAGACCTGTGATTGGTTTGTTATGATTTTCTGTTTTAGCAAACTATTTTGAAGCTTCCATCTTATCTTCCTCTTTATCTATGTGTTCAGGTATGTTATTTTGTGGTGTGGCCACTAATTCAGTTAAGGTTTCTTTCTCATCTACGGTTTCATGATTGAAGAGTATGAATGAGTCAAGGCCTGTGTGCACAGAGTAAAGAGGAGAGTTTTCGAGTCTATATTGGCTGGTAACCATGTACTACATGTGATTTTCCCTGTAAAGTATTCTAGTCTGATTGAAAATAGGGATGGTTGCATAATTCATATCCATCTGCATTGTTCCTTGTAACTTAGCTCCCCAAGATCTTGATAACATCATACCATACTTGGGGGGAACATCAGCCACTACAATATCCATTACTAAACATTTGGCTGGAATCTGGGCTAAGTTTACACAGAGGTCTTTGATTAATCCTAAACACTTCACTCTGCTCGAGTAAAAAGAGTAGAGATCTTTGTAAGGTCGAGTGATTTCAAGGCCTAGACTCTCCATTACAGCTTTGGGCATTAAATTGTGAGAGGCCCCTGAGTCATGCATGGCATTGTGTAAAATCTTGTCATGAATATTCAAACTAACATAGAATGGAGGTACTAGCCCTTCTTGGCATCTACCTTCAATCTTCGGACCAAATAAAAGCTCTGGTTGGTCATCGCTAAGGTTGACAGTGTCATTATTTTCTCCTATATTAAAAGCCTTCAAAATTTGTGATCTATATACATCTTGGGTGGCTAATTCAGCTAGAGGAACAAAGATTTTGATTTTGGCAATTTCTTGTTCCAAACTAAAAGGCATCTGATTTCTTAACATGTTTGTTTCAGCCTAATTAACCACCACTTTATCAGCAAAATCAGTTTGCTAATTTCCTCTATTTACATTGGTCAAAATTGTTTTAACAGGAACACTAGCTGAAGTACTAGTGCTGCTAAGATCTGCACTCTATTTTTCATTGGTTGGAGTGCCTTTTTCCTTGTTTTTATCAGAATTTGTAGCCACTGTTTTGTCTTTTTGTTTTGCAGTTTTGGCTTTGTTTACAAGGCCGTCTTTTACAGATTTGTCAGAGGTTTGGGATTTGGGAGTTTTCTGATTTCTCTTACCCCTAATGTCATACTCTCTTGAATTCTCTATGATGACATTTTCCATTTCTTGATAATAATATTCATCCTCAGCTCTTTTATCATCATAGGGTGTGTATAGACCTTGTTTCCTATTATAATGAACTTCAAAATCATCATTTTCTACTCCCAACATGTTTATACCATATTCCTCTGTTTGATCAGTTGTTTCTTCAACCTAACTCACATAGTTTTGGTGAAAAGGAAGTGTAATTTGTTCATCATATTCCCCTGGTCTATTTTGAGGTTGGTTTCTCCTAAAATTCTAATTTTGATTTTGATTTCGGTTTTGAGGGAGCTGTTTGGTTTTGACTAGCTTGTTCTCTCTCAAGTATGTTCATCTTTTTTATCATCTCCTCCATCATTCTTTCCATCTTTGAGCTAGATATGGAAGGTGTAGATTCCTCTCTAAAGGACACTCTCTTCTCGTTCTTCATTCTTGCTCTTTTCTCCATTAAATTAACTTCCACAGCTAAGGCTCCTTTTTGCATATCTTCAAGAGTCAAAGGATCTCTTTCTCTAAGTTGATAAGCCATTTCAGGATCAAATCCTTCAGGAAGCTTGTTTAAAGCTGAGCCTTGTGGAGCTTTTAGATTTGGGGGAAGTGCATTATACATGCTGTTAAACCTATTACAATAGGCTTGAACACTTCCCCGGTGTTTCTTTGGAGATTCTTGTAGTCCGAAAGTATTTGGATAGGGTTTTTATTTACTTCCCATTTGTTTAAGAATCACTGATGGAAGGCTTGGAGATCATTAATGTTGTGAGGGGTTAAGCCTTTGAACCATTTCCTTGCTTCTCCCCCCTAAACTTTGAGCAAACAATCTAAGCTTAACAGAGTCATCATCAATCTCATTTCTGTCAAAGTAGTCATTCATCTTATCCACATGTTGTGAAGCAGTGGTAGCACCATTGGCATCATACAATGGTATCTTGGACTGATAGTCCTATGGAAGATTGACTAAAGGCAAAGGAAGGACTAGAGGGGCATACCATGTTGCCATGATAGGAGGCTGTGGAAAAAATGAGGGGTTTACAAGTGGAGGAGGTTGATGGAATGGTGTAGTTTGGACAGTGGATGTATGGATAAAAAATGTGGATGGACCAACAAGAGTTTGTTGAGCAGATCTAGGATGAGAGAAATCAAAATTATGAAAGAAATGTAAATCAGGTGGTGTAGTTTCTCTGCTACTAGGATTCTCACTTCTATCTTGTGATGAAAGTGGAGATTCAGAGTCTATCTGAATTATATCGTCAAGTGACCTAGTTCTAAATGGATTTCTTAAGTCAACTTGTGATTTTTGTAGAGTTGTAAGATTATCTGGGACAGAATTAGCTCTATGAAGTGATCTGACAATAGTTGAAGATCTGGCCTTAAGAGACTCCCTAAGTATTCTTTCAGGGTTATCAACTATCTCCGGGGGGTTTGGATCAGGATGGCTCCTAGTATGAATTCTTTTAGAAGCCACTATGCTATGTTTTCATACACAACTAAACAAGAAAATTTTAACCAAATATGATAATCTTTAGGAGGCTAACTGATCTTTTAAAACAAGAAAATTTTAATGCTTAAAGTCTTCTGATCGAGTTTATATGATGTTATAAGAGTAATGGGTTTCCCAGTGGAGTCTTAAGGTTTGTTTAGGATTGTGGAGTCACCAAGTGGAAATTTTTAGCTCTTTTGGAGGTAAAAGGTTTTATGGTCCACCACCATGTTTATTTGAATACCAATCTAAAATATTTTTGGGTTTTTTTGAGTTTATTTCAATCCTATAGGTTCTAAGAGTGTCCTAAATCCATTTCAACACTTAGCTACGGTGATGAGACAAATAAATTTTACTGTTGTGGCTAAGATGGCTTATTCCTTCAAGGTTTGATAAGATCTTACAAGAATCCTAAGGGTTCCTTAGTTTGTCACTGATTCAAATAAGTTATATCATGATTACCATTGCTTCGGTAGTGCTTGAAGAGAGCTGCTTGTACTTCATTGAACACTGAGTGTTTTGTTTTCAGAATTTTACTCAGAAGTCCCTTGTGGAGTTGCTAGAATGTTATCTCCCTGTAATTCTAGCAAATTGGCAAGACCAAAACTGCAGGGGAAACATATGAACCACTTTGGGATTCTAGGATCTAGCCCTCCTGAATCGAGAGAGGGATCTCTCTATAAAGTGCAAAGATTGTTGTATCTTTAAGGCTTGAAATGTGATATTAGGCTAGTTATGAGGAACAAGGTTTTGTTTTTTTTGGTTGGGCTAAGATAAATGAAGGTGAAGGGTGAAGGTGTATGAAAGTGAAAGATTGATTCAGCTAAAAATATAGGCAAGAAACAACTTCAATCCATTCGGTTATGGAGTCATAGTAGGATTTAATTGAAACAACAAGGTTTAGGAGTGGTCCATGGGGCAAGTCATCTATGTCTAAGGATCTCTTTAAAGTTGATTTTATGGAATGGAATGAAACAATAAGAATGGGAAACAAACAAATGAAGAACAAAGAGCAACCTAAGATCAAGTAAGTACTTTGAAACTATCCTGCTTTCGGCATACACTTAAGAAAGATATAAAAGTTATCTAAGATCAGGTAAGTACTTTGAAACTAGCCTGCTTTCGATGCAATTTCAATAGAAAACATTTAAAACAAAAATAGAATAGCTTAAGATCAAGTAAGGACTTTGAACCTATCCTGCTTTTAGCATATTCAAAGGGAAACTTTTCAAAGCAACTGTTGGAGAAGAAAACTAGAGGAAAGGCCTAACCATAGACTTCCCTAGTTCATTCTTTAATTAGTAAACTTATCAAGACAACACTTAAGATAAAAAAAATAATAGTCTAAGATCAGGTAAGGACTTTGAACCTAGCCTGCTTTCAACATACTCTTAGGGAAATTTTCAGACAACCTTTGGAGATAAAACTAGAGGACAGGGCTAACCATAGACTTCCATATTTCAACTTTACTTAGCAGACACTGAAAATAACATTCAAGAACAATGTTTAAGATCTAGACAGTAAGAGAAGGGAACGCCAACATCTTGATTGCTTGGACAATATTCAATCATTCTTAAATAGCACAATTAGAAGAAAACAATTAGATAAAGCTTATCAGTAAGAGAATGGTACTTTTAACAATAAATCCTAACTCTGTAATTGATGTTCTTTATCAGAGAAGATGGACAGAATGAAAACATAAATAAAATGACAAGCTACACTAAGAAAAACATCACCATTGACATAGACCAGGACCCCATAAATCAGCTTGTATTTGATGCTTCAAACCAGTTACAATCTTCAATTCCAATGGGTCTCTACAGCTTCAAACTTCTCATCTCAACTTAGGTATCTTCAATTACAAAACAGAGCTTACGACAACTTCAAAAAACTATTTACATGCAACAGCTATTCGGAGACCAACCTTTGCCTCATCTTCAATAGAGGTATTTATAGAAGAAATGAGGAGGTGGCATGTAAAATAAGATCTTTTAGGTTCAATTAATACAATTAATGCTTCTCAGCCTTCGAGGGGCTCAAATGGAGAAGATTTTTGATATTTCCTATGTATTGATTGATTTTCATTAAGTTATTGAGATACTTGGGAGGATTTGTTGACTTTAAGGCTTCCTCTTATTTTTGTAATAACTTTCGCTGACAGTGGTAATAAGTTCCTTTGGCTTGAAATAACTGTTCAGCTGCATTGAGGAAAATATTTTTTGTTCCAGCAATAACTATGGCCTCTTTTGAATGCTTTGAGGCTGGAGGTGGGTTTTGGTAGCTGAGAGGATTCAATTAACCTCTGATGTGGCAGTGGAGGCTTCTCGGATTGATGAATTTATTTTTTTTTCTCTAAAACACCTTTAATTTACTCGAGATCTGTGTTTTAGGTCTGATTAGGCTTAATCTGTGTCTTCTGCTCTTTATCATGTATTTAACTCTGTATTAGGCTTTTGATTTGCTAAATGGGTGCCTTAATCCTTCAAAA
The DNA here is from genome assembly GCA_034641835.2 of Pinus albicaulis. Lineage (NCBI taxonomy): Eukaryota > Viridiplantae > Streptophyta > Pinopsida > Pinales > Pinaceae > Pinus > Pinus albicaulis. The sequence goes on along the minus strand of CM076578.1, from coordinate 1,853,214,972 downwards.
CTGTGCTAAAACCTTCAAACATGGGTTTCCACTTTGATTTCATGATGTTAAACTGATACTCTTTGTCTGTGGATTTTATTGTGTTTTTATTGCTTTTTCGGGTGTGTAGAGGGTTTTAAAATGGCATCAGTGCTCATGAGGCACAAATGAAACATGGTGTTGAACCCTGTAGAATGATATTCTTGATGAATAAAGGCCCTGGGGATCGTCATCCTCGACCCCTGATTTTCTTTAAGAAACTGTGAAAAAAGCTCTTAAACCTGCAAAGACAAGAAAAAAGTTATAAAAATTCTGCGTGGATGGGTATAGACTGCTTCAAAGGTTGAAGTTAGATTGCAGCCCTTGGATGAAATCATCCAATGACGAGGATTCAATGTTGAGGAAAATGGAGAGGCGGTCAGGGGAGTCAATTAAAGATTAAGTCTGAGCTGTCGATGCATGTGGTTCAACGGTTGAGATTAATCGAAGATCTTATCAGGCGGAGGGGAAAATATATAATGAAAATGGAGGGAAATTTAGTGAAAAAGCGAAAAAAATCTTTGGCGGAGGTGTAATGGGGTTAAATGATATTTTGGATGCGGGAAGATTCTGGGCCGTTAGATTATAACTGCCAACAGAGATCAACGGCGGAGGTTAATCGATGAAGTCCTTGGGAGAAAAGGTGGAGGGCGATGGTTCAATGGTTAGGTTAAACCTGGACCGTTAGATATCAGAGATCAATGGTGGAGATTAAAAATGACGGAATGTAATGTAAATGGGGTAAGGTTGTTTCAGCCATAAAAACCACTGGTGTCACACTGCTTTGGGGCGGCTTTCAAAATATTCATAAAAAATGCGATATGCCTTGCCGCCCACCACGTGTCCTTAAAAAACCACCCATATCACGTAATTTTTAGGAATTAACTATCGGGCTCAGATTTACGCGATATGGGTCCCTGGCCGCTGGATGAAGGGCGAGTAGATCCAATGGTAGAGATGAGAGAGCGATAAGACAAGATGCGCGGGCGAAAGGTGATGGGCAGGGTCAAGGTGGTTTTAATCTCGACCGTTGGATCATAAGAATGAACGGTCAGGATTTACTGATGGAGAGATAGGTCCCAACAGAGTTGGGCCTATCGGGTTGAATCTGGACCGTTGGATTAGAAGAATGGATAGTCCAGATTCAATTTCGGGAAATGAAAAGAATACAAGGCAGGGGGTCAAGCGGAGATCGAGAGAAACGTGGGCCATTGATCTGCAGAGATCAATGGTGGATCTTCGTCGAAGAGTTTTCACTGTTGGGATTTAAGAAATAACAAAGGGAAGTGAAGTTAGATTTGGACCATCGGATCTGTGAAATAGATGGTCCAGATTGGATTGCAGAGTCACACATCGGCGGAGGCAATAGGAATGCATAAAGGAAAAGCACCAATGCGATTTAGCGCAGACTTTTTGATCCATGAGAGATCAACGGTGGGGATTCAATCGACGGGTGCAATGGAAAGGGTTTATGGTGGAGGGCGATTAAATTTGGGCCGTCGACTCTTGTGGATTCGATGGTCCAAATTGAATCGCAAGATTGCAATCAGCGAAGTGAAAAGGGAAACACCATAGAAGATTTGTGATGGGATGAAATATGAGCCGTTTGATTTGGGAATAGATCGACGATCAGGAGTTAATCGGAGGGTCAGATATGAAGAATGATGGGCGGAGCTGCGACGAAATATTAGCCGTTAGTTCTTGTGGATTCAACGGCTAAGATTCAATCGGGGAATCGGCATCGGAACAGAAAAAAGGGACTTGTGATTTTATGCTGAGGAAAACTTGCGATAGCGATTAGCCGATGGAACGAGAGTCGTCGATCTAAAAACTAGATCGACGGTGGAGATTTAATCAAGAAGGAAAAGGGTGGAATGGTGGCTTTGAAACGAGAAACAATATGGAACGTTGGATCTGGGGTGGTAGAGTAGATCAACGGTTGACATTTATTTAAACAACGAACTGTTGGACTTAATTAAAATTCTTGTTTTTATGAAATACGAAGGGGAAAAAGGTTTTGGAAAGTATTTTTAAATGCTTTTAGCGCCTGGTTGTGGGGCTCCTGGTTTTACGAAGGAAGCAAGGGATCGGGGTTTAGAAGAAAAGGGGCCAATCACATCGGAAACATTTTAAAAGTAAAGGAAACAAGAAAAATAGAGAACCCGATTGCGACTACACGATTAGGCCTCAACACCTGGTCTTGGTGCTGGTCTTATGCGGAAGAAAGTGCTGGGGCTAAGGCCAAAGAGGCTTAGGGCCTTAGTTAAAAAATGGGTTTCTTAGGCCAAAATAACAGATTTTCAAGGGTAGAAGGGGAAAAAGGGTTTTTTAAGCCTTCAAAGGGAATTTCAAAGGAATGAAAGGAAAATGAAGAGTTTTATGGAGGTAAAGGAGAAGGGAAAATAAGGGAAAATGGGAATTTTCAGCAGTTTTTTCCTTTGGTAATCAACAGATTTTTTTCAGTGTTATGAGGGAAACAATAGATGAAGGTCTCTTGAAGGAAAAAGAGACATCATTAAGGCTTCAAGAACTCACAATTGGGGAATAAATTTTTTTCTTGAAGGCTATAAACAGATCTAGCCACCATTTGATATGACAAATTTTTATAGGTGGCTACTAGGGTTCATGACGCATTTCATCAAGATGGATGAGGTTAAAAAGATGCGCTTCTTCATAATAGGTGTAAGGTAATAATTCAACTACAAGTTTTAACAATGATATTTCACATTGGATAGGAAATATAGCTTCCAGACCATACACCAATTGAAAGGGGGTAAATCTGGTTGTGTTTCTCACCGAGGTTCAGTATGCCCACAAAGCCGAGTACATGATCAAATGCCAATTTATTTTATGAACTCATATCATTCATTGAAGCGTTCGTTTAATAATATTGTTAATAGCCTCAACTTTTCCATTGGATTGTGGATAATAAGGAGTAAAACTATCATGCGACATTCCTAATTTAGCAGTCAACACATTCATCATGTGATTATGAAACTGCTTACCATGATTTGTGACTATAGCCTATGGAACACCAAACCATGAGATGACATGATTGAAAAATAATAATGCAGTTGTTTCGCTTGTGTTGTTGAATGTAGGCATCACTTCAACCCACTTGGTAGAGTAGTTTACTGTGACAATAATATAACCATGCCCCCTAGATGAACGAGGGTTGCATGTCATGAAGTCAATGCCCCATTTTGAAAGTGGTCCCACAGTGATAACATGATGCATCGGCGTTGGCGGTTTGTAGAATTTACGATCAAATATCTAGCACGCATGACAACTTCTAACCACGAGGATGCAGTCGCGAAATATGGTTGGCCAAAAGTAACCAGCGCGGAGTATCTTCTGCGCGGTAGCGTATCCAGACAAATTTCCACCTCAAGCCCCAACATGACAATCATTTAAAACCTTTTTGGCCTCCTCATGAGTGAGGTACCTCTTTAAAATCGTATCGCCACCATGACGATAAAGTGTATCGCCAACGATTAGATAATATTTAGCTTGGTATCGAATACGTTGTTGTTCAGAGCGAGAGGTATCTGGCCAAAAATTATGGGTCTGGAGATAAATTATAAAATCTGCATACCAAGGATCTGTTGATCCGATAAAAAATAGAGACTCATCAGGAATAGATGGTTCCAATGTAGTAGCAGTACTATCAGCGGGAAGGCCACAGAGAAGCTCATCCAATACTAAAAAATTCTTTGACTTGGATTTGATGAATTCCAAATCAAACTCCTACAAAATGAAAATCCATTTCAAATATTTTCCCCCCAGCAATTGACATGACTATATGTAAGTCATGGGGTTGCAATCCGAAGTGACAATGGTATTCTGGAACAGGATATAGTGGTGAAATATTTGGACAACTTTAATGTCCACCAAGGCACGCTTATTGATGTATGAATACTTCACTTTTGTATCATTGAGATTACGACTCAAATAATATATCGGATGTTCTATCCCATATTCTTCTTGGACCAATACCATAGAAATGGTTGTATCATCTGCGACGATATATAAGATATAATCACCCTGATAAATGGGGGGATACATTAATGATGCCCAGGATACATTAATTGGAAGGGAATCCCATTTTTCAAGAGTCGAGTAAATCCTTTAGCCATTTTGGCATAGTTGGGTATGAACCTCCTTAGGAAGTTAGCCTTTCCTTGAATTTTTTGTAACTGAAGCAAATTTGACGGTGCAGGAAAATTAAGAATAGCCTGGACCTTCAGTGGGTCGATTCAAGTTCCTTCTTTTGAAATGATGAATCCTATAAAACGACCATAACCAACACAAAACACACATTTATGTGGATTGAGGCATATTTTGTAGTGTCAACAACGTAGAAATATAGCTCTAAAAAGCAGCAGGTGATTAGTTTGGATTCGTGAATGCACGGGTAAATCATCTAGATAAGGTTGAAAAATGTGCTTGATGTCATTTAAAGCATAATCCATTTCTCTCCGAAAAATTTTCCCAACGTTCTTTAAACCAAACAGGAGTTTTTGATCAGCGAATGTGCCATAGGGACAGATGAACATTGTCTTATATTGGTCCTCTGGGCGGATATTGATTTGATTGTGGTCATAAAATCCATCCATGAACGAAAATATTTCATATCCAACACAATTGTCAATAATCTGGATGATAAAGGGAGTAGGATAGTTGTCTTTTGGACAAGCAAGATTGACATCCCGATAATTGACACACATTCTAATTGTCCCTTGTTTCTTCATAACAAGAACAATATTAGAAACCCAATCAGTAAGCAGAATAGGGTAAATGAAACTAGCACACAAAAGTTTTTCAACTTCTTCTTTAATGGAAGTGGCCTTCTTTGGATGAATAGGACAAAGGCATTGATGTACTGGTTTGAAATCAGGGTACATGTTAATGGTGTGTTCAATGATACTAGTATCTATGCTTGGCATTTCCTTGTAAGAACAATCAAATATATCATGGAATTCACAAAATAGAGAGCGATAAGTTTCGAGTTCTAATGGAGAAAAAGACACGCCGACATGAATGTTTTCTACAGTGCCAGGTTTGGTTGAAATATCGATAGAAATGGTTTCTTCAATATTTGATAAGTTTCACTCGGATTCAATTGCAATAATGGGAAAATAATTTGAAAATAATTTTTTGATCGATGGGTGATATAGTTCAATAAGATTATATTATTCGTAATCCTGAAGATGGAAATGATGATGATGATCTTCCCATGGTCTCCTTCTAGCATCATAGATTCCACAATATTCTCATCTGTCAAGGAAGTGGATGAAAAAGGATCAGATGGAGTACCAAAATCTAATGAACGATCAACCCAAATGACCAGTGACGATGATTTTAGATTCGCCACCCAAGCCATGTAGATTGATTACTATGCTAGCTCAATTCGGATGGGCGGTAAAAATTCATCCAACGTAACAACTTCAGAATCACCCATAATATTCCTTAAGCCAGATGGAGTGGAAGTTATTGTTAGCCACCTATAAAAATTTTTCATATCAAATGGTGGCTAAATCTTTTTTAGCCTTCAAGAAACAATTTATGTCCAAATTGTGAGTTCTTGAAGTCTTATGATGATAATTACCCTTTGAGTTAATCTTCACTACTGTTTCACTATTAATCCTAAAGTACCTCCCGTTTACTAAAGAAAACTGCTTAAGAGGCCCCATTCTCCATCATTTCACTTCTCTCTTCACTCACAAAGAATTCCATTTTTTACCCTTATTCCCTTCACAAATCCTTCTAAAACCCCTCCATATTAAACCTTCAAAATCATCAAAACCCCCTTAAAACCTTATATCTCCCCTTTATTTGGTTTTAAATTCCCTTCTTTCATCTATCGGAACCCTCATTTTGGCTTTAAAATCCCTGTTTTAAGCCTAAAAACACCCTTTTTGCACTATAAGTTTTTTTAGCCCCCGAGGGCTTATGACTTTTAAACCCTGACCTTCATACGTCCCAAAGCTCCGTAATCAGGCGCTTAAAGGCCTAAAACCCTTTCCGAAATCCCTTTTTCCTCTATTTTTTTCATTCCCGACGTTATGGTCTGAATTAATCTAGACCGTTGATCTCTACAGATCAACATCCATTGGGCCCCATCCTTTTGCCCGATCACCTTCCTGTCCCTTTTCCTCATTTCAAACTTTTCGCTTCATCTTTAAATCTCCGCCATTCATTTCGGAGATCCAACGATCAGGACTTAACCCGATAAAACCAATTTTCCACTTAAACTTTTACCCCACCACTTAATGTTTCTGCTACGTGACAAAACAAATGTTTGCCCCACCACTCCTTCCACCCGGACACATTGCCTCCCATCGCATGCTATCCGCACCGACCGATCAACATCGCGCGATCCGATGGCTAAAGCTCCATTTCGCAAAATCTTTATGCCCAAGGATTAGCGTCCCAAAATTTTGTGAAATGGGTGGTTTTGGAAATCCACGTGGTGATCAGTGTATGGAATCGCATTCCAAAAGTGAATACTGCCTCTCCCCCATTTCATTTTGCGAAAACTGCTGCCAGTTTTCCGCTATACCACTGCCCTCCTCAAATGTCATTTTCACTTTTAATCTCAGCCGTCGATCTCTGAGATCGAACGTATTGTGTTATATCGCGACCCCATTCATTTTCCCTTCATCTATTCTCCCAAGGGACTTCATCAAAATATCTCCACCGTTGATTGTCCTAATCCAACGGCTCCTGTTCAACGTCGCGCCCAAACCTCCATTTTCACCTGGTTAGCTGCTCTTCCAAGGTTTTTCTCCCTTTCTTCCGCTGCATCCACGTATTTTCCTCACTGCTCCTCCATCCTCACGAGCCTCTGAAGCAGTCTTTACCACATATGCAAGTTTTCTTAACAATTGGTTGTGTTTTTTGCAGGATTTAATGGTGGTTTCTCTGTGTATTTCCATAGTCACAGACAGGTGACAAATAAGGCTCAGAGTGACGATTCTGTGCCTTAAACCAACGAAGAAAAGGGACCAGCGGGTTTTTGAAATCATGTCATCAAGGGATCGTGGTAATTGATTTAAATCAAACCCCCCAACAACAAAAAGCCACCTGTATAAACAAAAAACAAGTAAAGTGTATCAGCAATGAAGAATCAAGAAATTAAGGTTAAAGGGTGATTAAAGCCAAAGTTTGAAGATCAGGTTTTTAATCCACAGGTTAAGAGATTAAGACAATGTCAAAGAATGAAGGCCCAGAAATGAAGATTAAGGCTTAATTAAGCCTAAACATAGACAAAGGACAGATTAAAGTGTTTTAAAGGTAAAACAGAGAAATCAAGTCAGCAAAAGAAAAAAGGCCTCCACTGCCACATCAGAGACCAAATATCCTTTCAACTACCAAAAATGCCACCTGCAGCCTCAATAAATCAAATGAAGGCATATTTAATGCCCAGTCAGAAGATATTTGCCTAAAAACAACTGAACAGTTATTTCAAACTAAAGAATATATTTTAAATTGTCAGCGAGGTTATTTTAAAATATAAAAAGAGCCTTAAAGTAAAATTTTCCACCCACTAAACCTAAAAAGTAGAAAGCAGAGTTATGAGACAGAGTTGTAAATTGGATGCTTTCCTGCCTTATGCCTTGCATGGTTTTCAAGGCTAGGAATTGCATTAAGTATAGAATTAATGATACTCAACCCTAGAAACTCTTCCACCTCCTCATTTTCTTATAAAATCTCCTTGAGGAGCACATTGTAAAGGGTTGGTTGTTGGACTGTTGATGTAATACTTGTTGCTCGAAACTTTCTGTATGTAAATAGTTTTCAGAGGCTTTTGAAGCTCTGTTTGTAAGCAAAGAAGCTAGGCTGAGAAGAGAAGTTGTTGTTGTACTGAAACATTGGACTTGAAGTATGTAACTGGATTGACATCGATATACAATCTGATTCATGGGATCCTGGTCTATACCATTGGTGATGTACCCCTCATTGTACTTGTTTTCTTTCTTATGTTTTCCATTAAATTGTCCATTTTTATCTGATAAAGATCAACAAATATAGAGCTAGGATTTACTCTTAGAAGTACCCTACTCTTGTTGATAAGCTTTATCTTTATGTTTTCCTCCAATTGTGTATTTATGAATGATTTAATACAGTCCAAACAGTCAAGGAATGTTGGTGAACCCATGTCTTACTGTTTAAACTCTAAACATTGTTCTTGAATGATTTTTTCATTACATGCTAAGTAGAGTTAAAATAGAAAATTTTATGGTTTGCCCTGTCTTCTAGTTCTTTCTCCAAATGTTGTTTGAAAGTTTCCCTAAGAGTATGCTAAAAGCAGACCATGATTGTAATACATCTGATATGATCTTAAGATGCACTTTGTTTTCTTATATGTTTTCATCCTTTCTGAAAGTATTCATGAGGATTACTGGATTGTTTGTCTGATAAGTTGGCTTTAGTACAAGTTTGTCCAAAGAAGTCCATGGCTAGCCCTGTCCTTTGGTTTACTTCAAAATAGTTACTTAAAAAGGCTTTTCTTGTATGGTAAGTTGATAAATCCTTGTTGAAATTATTGGCCTTTTCCACTTTCTCAACACTTTAATGTTCCATCCCATCATTTAATCTAAATAGATCCTTTGTTATAGATGACTTTCCCCATGGACTACTCTTGAAAACTGTTGTGCAATTAAAACCCTTTGTGACTCCATATCCCAATGGATTAAGTGCAGTTTCATACCTATCCTATCAGCTAAACCTTGTTTTTGATCATTCACACCTTCACCCCTCTGAAACTCTTTCATTTTTAGGACTTTTCAGTCAATTAAAGATCATACTCGACCAACCAAGCAAACAAAAACCCTTTTTCTTAATAACTAGCCTAATATCACACCAAAACCTTAAAAGATAAATCAATATTTGCACTTATAGAGAGATCCCTCTCTGGATTCAGGAGGGCTAGAACCTAGAATCCCAAAGTGGTTTTTGATGTAGTCTATGCAGTGTTTAGTCTTGCCACTCTACTAAATTATAGAGGCCTAACATTTTCTGGCGACCATACTGGGGATATTTTTGAAGTAATAGATAACTTCACAACTTAGATAATCCCATTTTAATCTAATGAACCAAGTGTCTGCCTAGAGTGGTTTTGAGTGTTGATGGTGAACAAATTTCAAGCCCTGAAATCAAGTAAAAATCCTTCACCTGGTGACTCCACTGAACATCAGTAGGCCTGCTAATTTTCCTTGGTTTTCCAAAAAATCCACTTGGAAACCCTTTATAATAACATCATTTAAATTTAGTAAAGGAAATTTGAGGATTAAGTTTTCTTTGTTAGTAGACTAGTTTTCCTCTTAAAGATTGTCATATTCGGCTAAACTTTTATAAATAGTGGGTCTAAGACACAACACTGTGGCTTCAAAAAGAATTCATACTAGGAGCCATTCTGACCCAAATCCTCCTGAGATAGTCGATAACCTTGAAATTATACTTAGGAAGTCTCCTAAGGCCAAAACTTCAACTATTGTTAGTTCACTCCAAAGAGCTAATTCTATTCCTGAAAACCTTACAGCTCTACAAGATTCACAAGTTGACTTAAGAAACCCATTCAAAACTAGGTCACTTGATGATATATATCAGACAGATTTTGAGTCTCCACCTTCATCCCAAGATAGAGGTGAACATCCTGGTAGCAGAGAAACTACTCCACCTGATTTACATTTTTTGTATAATTTTGGCTTCTCTCATCCTAGATTTTCTCAAAAATCTCTTGCTGGTCCATCCACTTCTGTTATCCATACACCCACTATTCAAACTACCCCATTCCATCAACCCCCTCCCATCTTACATCCTCCACCTATAAACCCCCCATTTTTCCCACAACCTCCTATCATGGCAACATGGTATGCCCCTCTAGTCCTTCCTTTACCTTTAGTCAATCTGCCACAAGACTATCAGTCCAAGATACCATTATAAGATGCCAGTGGTGTTACCACTGCTTCACAACATGTGGACAAGATGAATGACTATTTTGACAGAAACGAGATTGATGATGAAACTGTCAAGCTCAGATTATTTGCTCAAAGTCTAGGGGGAGAAGCAAGAAAATGGTTCAAAGGATTAACCCCTAATAGTGTTAATGATCTCCAAGCTCTCCATCAGTTATTCATAAACAAATGGGAAGTTAGAAAAAACCCTCTCCAAATACTTTAAGATTACAACAACCTCAAAAGAAACACTGGGGAAAGTGTTCAAAATTATTGCACTAGGTTCAATAGTGTTTATAATGCACTACCCCCAGAATTGAAACCTCCACAAGGTTCAGCCTTGGCCAAATTTCCTAGAGGATTTGATCCTGAAATGGCTTATCAGCTGAGAGAGAGAGAGATACTTTGACTTTAGAAGACATGCAGAAAGGAGCTTTAGCTGTGGAAGTAAATTTGATTGAGAAAAGAGCGAGGATGAGAAATGAGAAGAAAGTATCATTTAGGGAGGAATCTGCACCTTCCACATCTAGCTCAAAAATGGAAAGAATGATGGAAGAGATGATGAAGAAGATGAGCATACTTAAGAGAGCACAAGCTAGAGAAAACCAATCAACTCCTCAAAACAGAAATCAATCTCAAAATCAAAATCAAAACTTCAGGAGAAATCAACCTCGAAATAAGCAAAGAGAGGATGATCAACAGATCAGACCTCCTTTCCAAGAAAACTATGTAAGTGAGGTTGAAGAAACAATTGAACAAACAGAGGAAGATGACATAAACATGTTGGGAGTAGATATTGACCATTTCAATGTTCCTATTAATAGAAAACAAGGTCTATACACACCCTATGATGATGGAAGAATAGAGGATGAACGTTATTATCAAGAACTGGAAAATGTCATCATAAAGACTCCAAAAGAATATGACCTTAGGAGTAAAAAGAATCTTGAAACTCCCAAAACTAAGACCTCTGAAAATTCTACAAAAAACAACCCTGTGAACAAACCTAAAGTTACAAAACAAAAAGATAAAACAGGGGCTGTAAATTTTGATCAAAACAAAGATAAAGGCACTCAAATTAATGAAAAACAAAGTGCGGACCTTAGCAGCGTTAGCACCTTAGCTAGTGCTCCTATTAAAACAATTTTGACCAATGTAAATAGAGGAAATCGGCAAGATGATTTTGCTGATATAATGGTGATTAACAAGGCAGAAACACGCATTGTAAAAAATCAGCTACCTTTTAGTTTGGAACAAGAAATTTCCAAGATCAAAATCTCTATTCCCCTCACTGAATTATTCACCCAAGATGTCTATAGATCTCAAATTCTGAAAGCCTTAAACATAGGGGAAAATAATGACACTGTCAACCTCAATGATGACCAACCAAAGATCTTATTTGGTCCTAAGATTGAAGGAAGATACCAAGAAGGGCCAGTTCCTCCATTTTATGTTAGTTTGAAAATTCATGACAAAATTTTACACAATGCTATGCATGACTTAGGGGCCTCTCATAACTTGATGCCCAAAGCAGTAATGGAGAGTCTAGGCCTTGAAATCACTAGACCATACAAAGATCTATATTCCTTTGAATCCAGTAGGGTGAAATGTTTAGGTTTGATCAAAGACCTCTGTGTGAACTTAGTGCAAATTCCAGACAAGTGTTTAGTGATGGATATTGCAGTGGCTGATGTACCCCCCAAATATGGTATGCTGTTATCAAGATCATGGGGAGCTAAGTTACAAGGAACAATGCAAATGGATATGACATATGCTATCATCCCTATTTTTAATCAAACTCGAAGACTTTATAGGGAATCTCACATGAAATACATGGTCAGTAGCCAAGAGAGACTGGAAAACTCTCCTCTTTATTCTGTACATACAGGCCTTGACTCATTTATTCTTTTCAATCATGAAACATTTAATGAGCAAGAGACCTTAACTGATCTAGTGGCCACCCCTCACTGTAACATAGTGGCAGATACAAAAAAGGAGGAAGACAAGACAAAAGTATCAAAGCAGTTTGCCGAAACATAAAATCACAGCAAACTAATCACAGGTCTAGGGATACAAAACAGTCATCCATTGGTTGTTAACCTTGAGAATCAAGAGAAGAATCCTCAACATAATGAAGAACATGAGGAAATAAACCAAATTCAACATATTACTGACTTTCAAGAACAATTCAAAAGCACGCAAGATAAAAAGGATAGTAGTCAAACTAGTAAATCTGAAACTAGTCCTCTTTGGAGTATGAGTTTTGATGGGTCTTGCACTAAGAATAGTGCAGGTGCAGGAGTGTGGCTTCAAAACACAAAGAAAAATCTGCTAAAGGACACTCATACAAATTGAACTTTCCATGCACTAATAACATATCTGAATAGGAGGCACTCCTTCTAGGCCTGCATTTATTGAAAAAATTAGGAGACAGAAGGATAATTGTTCATGGAGATTCTGAACTAATAATTAGGAAAATTAATGGGGAATACACTGAAAAAAATCCCAGATTGAGAGCTTATAGGAATGAACCCTGGATTCACTCAAAACTTTTGATGAGTATGAACTTACATTTGTCCCCAGAAACCAAAATATGTTGGCCAATGCACTGGCCATTTTTGCTAGTACTTGCAAAAGGCCTTGTGAAAGCAAACAACACACAATTCAAGAGAAATACAGACCAGCCATCCCAGACAATGAAAAATACTGGAAAGTGTTTGAGGGAGATAAACAAATAGAAGACTTCCTACAGTCTAGAAATGAATTTGAGCCACCAAGTTCAGATTCAGATTATGAAAATGACTGTCCTATTGAATAAAATCTGCTTGATGAAGAAGTAAAGTCTCCAAAGATTGCTAAGATAAATCTGTTATCTAATAAACTTGAACATACCATAGAAATTAGTGCAGATTTAGAAAAAGAAGACTTAGAAACGCTGCAATATATCACTCAAAGCTTTCCAAAAGGACTGGTCCCATTAGAATAATTGTTTGATTTCAATGATGTTGCCAAGAAACCAAAACTGGAACCTGTTGAAACTGAAGTAGAAGAATGTAACATAGGCAGTGAACAAAAGAAAAAAATGATCAAACTGTCTAAAACATTGCCAACTCACATCAAACTGAAATATATTGAGTTGTTTAGAGAATTTTCTGATGTATTTGCATGGAGTTATGAGGATCTAAAATCATATGACATAGATATAATTCAGCATAAGATACCGCTCAAAGAAAACCAGAAGCCCTATAGACAAAACTTGCACAGAATAAACCCTGTTCAATTACCCCTGGCTGAGAAAGAGATTAAGAAAATGTATGATGCTGGAATTATAGTCCCTGTTAGATATTTAGATTGGGTATCTAATCTTGTGTCAGTTAGGAAGAAAACAGGAGAAATAAGGCTTTGTATTGATTTTAGGAACTTAAACAAAGCCTCATTAAAGGACAACTACCCTTTACCCAAGATGGATAACATTTTACAAAAGGTAGTTGTTTCTAGAAGAATTTCTTTGCTAGATGGCTTCTCAGGTTACAATCAAATATTAGTACATCCTGATGATCAAATCAAAACAGCCTCTACTACACCTTGGGGTACTTTCATGTATGTGAAAATTCCCTTTGGTTTAATGAATGTTGGTGCTACATTTCAGAGAGCCATGGATATTGCATTCTCAGAAGAATTAGGATCCTTCATCATTATTTACCTTGATGATATCACTTTTTTTCCAAAACAGATGAAGAACACCTAGAACACTTGAGGAAAGTCTTTGAGAAATGCAGACGATATGGGTTATCTTTAAATCCAAAGAAAACAATGTTTGGTCTCCAAGAAGGAAAACTACTTGGACACATCATATCAGAAGAAGGGATAAAGATAGACCCAAAGAGGATTGATGGTATATTGTAAATCAACCATCCTAGAAACATTAAGAAACTTCAATATTTCATTGGGAAGATTAATTTCTTGAGAAGTTTCATACCCAATATAGCTGAACTCCTTAGAAACATGACCAATATGCGTAAAAGATAAGAATGAGTTAAATGGACCTTAGAAGCAAAGAAATCATTTGAACTGGTAAAACAAGAATTAACCAAAACACCAGTTCTCATTAGTCCTGATTTTACAAAGGATTTCTTCATTTTTTCATTTGCATCAGAACACACAGTGGCTGTTGTCCTATTACAGAAAAACTTGAAGGAAAAAGAGCAGCCAATTGCATTATTTAGTAAGGCATTAAGAGTTGCACCTCTGAAGTACAATATCATGGAAAAACAAGCCTTTGCCTTAGTCAAAGCATTAAAAGACTTCAGAGTTTACATTTTACATTCCCACATAATTGCATTTGTGCCAAATTCAGTTGTAAAAGACATTTTAACCCAGGATCCAGATGGAAAAAGAGGAAAGTGGATTGCTGTGATACTTGAATATGATTAATAAATCAAGCCAAATAAGCTCATAAAAGGCCAAGGACTAGCAATATTAATGGCTGAGTCTAATTTTGAAGCTCTTGATATAAGCATGTTAGATGCATTAGATGAACAAGAGGAGTTCTCAACTCCCATTATTGAAGATCATTTCCTGTTTTCATCTTGGTATGCTGATATTTTATATGTTTTTCTCAATTTAAATACACCTCTTGGTTGATCTAAAACGAAGGCAAGATTTTTGAAGTTGAAAGCTATAAATTACTGCATTTTGGACAAATGTCTATATTGGAAAAATGCTAGTGGATTATTGCTTAAATGTTTGCCTGAGAATGATGCAGATAAGATCAAGCATGAATTACATGAAGGAGAATGTGGAGGCCACCTCTATTGGAAGACAACTGCCAATAAAATCCTTAGAGTTGGTTACTATTGGCCCACCCTCTTTCAAGATGTCCACAAAATTATTATTGCATGTCACAAATGCCAACATTTTGAAGGAAAAAGAAAATTGCTTCCCTTACCCTTGCATCCAATCACTGTTGAAGCTCCTTTTCAGCAGTGGGGTCTAGAATTCATTGGGGAAATCCATATAGCCTCATCTACCCAACATAGATGGATCCTCACTGCAACAAATTACTTTACCAAATGGATAGAAGCCATCCCTTCTAGGCAATCCAATGACTCTATCATCATAAAATTCCTTGAAAATCATATCTTATCTAGATTTGGCTGTCCTAAGAAGATTATCACTGACAATGCTGCTACATTTGGATCCAAAAATATGGTTGAATTCTGTCATAAATATCATATTACATTGGGCCATTCTACTGCTTATTACCCTCAAGGTAATGGGTTGGCAGAATCCTCAAACAAAAGTTTGGTGAATATAATCAAAAAGTTGCTGGAAGACAATAAGAAATCATGGCACACAAAGCTAGTGCATGCACTATGGGCTGATAGATTAAAACTTAAGAAATCAATTTCAATGTCACCCTACCAGCTAGTTTATGGAGCAGATGCAATTTTTCCAACCAGTCTAGGAGTTCCAGTGATGAAGCTGATCCAAGAAGTACAGTTTGAAGAAAATGATATGACAAGAAGAATCAATCAGACTATGCATCTTCAACAAACCAGAGAGGAAGTCTACAACAGAGCACTACACAAGCAAGAAAACATCAAGAAGTTGTTTGATAAAAGAACCAAAGCAAGTGATTTTAGCATTGGTGACAAAGTTTTAAAGTGGGATTCCAAGAGAGAAGATAAGGGAAAACATGGAAATTTTGATAACTTATGGCTAGGCCCTTATCTCATTCATTCTATTGCTAGGAACAATGCTTATTTCTTGCAGGAAGTGAATGGAACTGAACTTCTTGGAGGTCCTGCCAATGGCAGGATGCTCAAGCATTACTTTTGTCAAGAATCATGAATTTCAAAGCTTTTTTTTGACTTTCCATTGTAAATAGCATTGTTTGAACATTGCATTCAAAGTTAGAAAAAGAAAAATACAAAAACAATAGAAAAGAAAAGAGGACAGACTGTAAACCAAGAAAGGTACAACCCCATACCAAAAAAGAAAAATAAAATCTGAAAGTGTGCAAGCTCAAATGCCACTACCACAAGAAACACTTTCTATTCAATCATACAATCAAATCATGATTGGATAAGTTTAAATTTATTTCTGATAGGTTAGTGAATTAGATCATCCAAATAGTACAATCTTGGTTTATCAGTAAGGTAGATTAGGATAGAAGAAAGAAGGTTCAAACATGATCAAATCCTGAGCCTTTGAGATTTATGAAGAACTGGTTCTAAAAAGCTCAAAACTTGAACCAGGAAAAGAAGAGGAACTAGGTCAAACAAAATCAAAACCAGAGCTGAAGAATAATTAAGGATATTTTAGTTTTCAGATCTTAGGCCTTCAAAATTTTGTTTTATTTTTCATAAAGACTATGTGCAGCTTGTTTTTATGCCATAGATCTGCAGCAAGTCAAATTGCTTAATCCTGGTGTTGAACCCTAAAAATGTCTTTTCTTTTCACCAAAATCCACTTCATTCCATTAATCCTTTATCATTTATAGGCCTAAAATATCAATAAGAATGATTAAAATCACTTTAAGAATACATGCAATGACTGACTTATTATACTTTTGTGGTTTTTTTGTCTTAGTGATTTCTGAGCAGATTTAGCTACAGAATGCAGTCATTCTGTAGCTAGTCATATGTTCCGTAGCCATATTGGTGTTCAAACATGTTACAGGTGTCATCTGAGGGAAATACGTATATGGTTAGACTCCAAAACACTCCTGCATCATTCCTTGTCATCCACGAGGACTGAGTAAAAATCTGGAAGTGGTTATGCATGTGGACAAAACTAAAAAATCAAGAAGCAGACTTCTATAAGGATAAGGACTCTTGGATTACCTTCAGCAAAACACGAGTCCTTAACAGGAGTTATAGTTTGATTTTGATTATAAAAGACACCTATGCCTATTTTTACTCAATAGTAGTTATGTAGTTGCTTATAAAAATAACTCGGTGAACCGAGAAAAGGAGTTGATGTTTTTAGTTTTCAAATACTATGACACTCTGTTTCTGAGTGTTTCTTTTAATTAAAGGAGTATAACTTTGATGCATGATTTGAATACAATTTTAAGGAGTTAAATATTCGTGTGCCAATCTAATAGTAGAGGGCCCCTGCTATTTGAAGAAGATTTTGCATACTTTCTAGATAAGTAACCTTTAATTCTGTTTTGTTCTTAACTTAAGCAGTTTTCTAAGTTTATCCTTTTGCATCATGTTTTATGTCATTTACTTACATTGAAGACCCTCATAATATTACAGTCAATATTGTTCTCATAAGTTGTTCCAATATATATCTAATACGTGATTGAGATCTATCTGTAGTACTTTGAGTTAATTGCATTTCAGTCCTGTTAGTTAGAGTTAGGAGATCCTCATTATTTTATAAGCTATTCTTGTTCTCAAGCTCTTTTAACACATCACTATTATATGAACGAGAATTAATTATATTATTTTGAGTTATTGACATTTGTTGTTCTTCAATTAGGTAAGAGATTCTCATGATATTATAAACAGTCTTTCTCTCAAGTTGTTCCAAGAAATCTCTAATTTCTGAATAAGACTGAATAGTAATATTGTGAGTTGAAGAATGAGTTAATTCTAGTGTCATAAGTTATTTTAGCATAGGGTTCCTTACTATGTTACAGATGATCTTTTTCTCAAGTTGTTCCAACAAATCTCTAATAATGAATAACATTTCTCTGTGATGTTTTAAGTTGTTTTCTAAGAGAACCTCATTGCATTAGAACTAATCCTTTTCTCAATTTGTTCTAATATACCTCTAATGAAATGAATCGGACTAAGTTTAATGTTATGATTTACTTTCTTAGCAGCTTTACAATCTGTGGACTAACATTCTCTGTTCTTGTTATCATTCCTAGTTTAGAGAGGATTTGATTTTGTTTTAGTACATCCAGTAACTTTCCTTTGCTATTAATTTAGTTTTTTTTTTTCCCCTTAGCATAAAAACATAAAACCAAAAACACTATAAAAACACCAAACACAACGAAGTAGGAAGAGGATACTTAGCCACATATGGTGCACTTCACTTCAACAGTTTACTAGCCCTGGTTGACAATTCATGACATCAATTTAGGAACACTAAATTGAACAAACACCTGGCTTGGCTGCTTTTAAGTTTCCTATTTTAGAATTTAGAGAATAAAGGTCTGTCAGACAGTCTAATCCTGACAGATAGTAGTTAGGTAGTGAAACTTATGAGTTCAACTGCTTAATCTAAACTCATGGAGGAATACGGGTAGACTAGATTAATTTTATATTTTCAATAAAAGAATAAAATGATTGGTGAAAAGGTTTGCAAGTCCAAGTGCACCTTCTGAAGAAAAAATGGTAGGAATTAGGTTGTGTAGGTAGTTGTTTGGGAAATACTCTTTTGCTGATATATCAAGTTCTAAGTCATTTTTGTTAGCAGCTGATAAAAAGGATTGACAAAGTGCAAGGCACTGATAAACTTCCAGAGAAAATTGTCTGAAGTTCTTGACATCTTCAAAAATATGCCATCCCCATGTGGAGCCACTGTTAGCCACCTATAAAAATTTGTTGGTGGCTAAATCTTTTTTAGCCTTCAAGAAACAATTTATGTCCAAATTGTGAGCTCTTGAAGTCTTATGATGATAATTACCCTTTGATTTAATCTTCACTGCTGTTTCACTATTAATCCTAAAGTACCTCCCGTTTACCAAAGAAAACTGCTTAAGAGGCCCCATTCTCGATCATTTCACTTCTCTCTTCACTCACAAAGAATTCCATTTTTTACCCTTATTCCCCTCACAAGTCCTTCTAAAACCCCTCCATATTAAACCTTAAAAATCATCAAAACCCCCTTAAAACCTTATATCTCCCCTTTATTTGGTTTTAAATTCCCTTCTTTCGTCTATCAGAACCCTCATTTTGGCATTAAAATCCCTGTTTTAAGCCTAAAAACACCCCTTTTGCACTATAAGTTTTTTTAGCCCTCGAGGGCTTATGGCTTTTAAAACCTGACCTTCATACATCCCAAAGCTCTGCAATCGGGTGCTTAAAGGCCTAAAACCCTTTTCGAAACCCCTTTTTCCTCTATTTTTTTCATTCTCGATGTTATGGTATGAATTAATCTAGACCGTTGATCTCTGCAGATCAACGGCCATCGGGCCCCATCCTTCTGCCCGATCACCTTCCTATCCCTTCTCCCCATTTCAAAAATTTTTCTCCATCTTTAAATCTCCGCCGTTCATTTTGGAGATCCAATGATCGGGACTTAACCCGATAAAACCAAATTTTCACTCAAAATTTTACCCTGCCACTTAATGTTTCCACTATGTGACAAAACAAATGTCGGGCCCATCATTCCTTCCACCCGCACACATTCCCTTCTGTCGCGTGCTGTCCGCACCATCCGATCAACATCGCACGATCTGACGCCCAAGGATTAGCGTCCCAAAATTTTGCGAAATGGGTGGTTTTGGAAATCCATGTGGCGATCAGTGTATGGAATCACATTCCAAAAGTGAATACCTCCTCTCCCCCATTTCATTTTGCGAAAACTGCAGCCGGTTTTCTGCCATACCGCTGCCCTCCTCAAATGTCATTTTCGCTTTTAATCTCAGCCGTCGATCTCTGAGATCGAACGACTTGTGTTATATCGCGAACCCATTCTTTTTCCCTTCATCAATTCTCCCAAGCGACTTCATCGAAATATCTCCACCATTGATTTTCCTAATCCAATGGCTCATGTTCGTTGTCGCACCCAAGCCTCCATTTGCACCTAGTTAGCTTCTCTTCCAAGGTTTTTCTCCCTTTTTTCTGCTGCATTCACATTTTTTCCTCACTGCTCCTCCACCCTCACTAGCCTATGAAGCATTATATACCACATCCGTAGGGTTTCTTAACAATTTTTTGTGTTTTTGCAGGATTTAATGGTGGTTTCTCTATGTATTTCCACAGTCACAGAAAGGTGACAAATAAGGCTCGGAGTGACGATTCTATGCCTTAAACCAACGAAAAAAAGGGACCAACGGGTTTTCGAAATCATGTCATCAAGGGATCGCGGTCATTGATTTAAATCAAACCCTCCAACAACAGCGAGCCACCTGTATAAACAAAAAACAAGTAAAGTGTATCAGCAATGAAGAATCAAGAAATTAAGGTTAAAGGGTGATTAAAGCCAAAGTTTGAAGATCATGTTTTTAATCCACAGGTTAAGAGATTAAGACAATGTCAAAGAATGAAGGCCCAGAAATGAAGATAAAGGCTTAATTAAGCCTAAACACAAACAAAGGACAGATTAAAGTGTTTTAAAGGTAAAACAGAGAAATCAAGTCAACAAAAGAAAAAAGGCCTCCACTATCACCTCAGAGACCAAATATCCTTTCAACTACCAAAAATGCCACCTACAGCCTCAATAAATCAAATGAAGGCATAGTTAATGCCCAGTCAGAAGATATTTGCCTAAAAACAACTGAACAATTATTTCAAACTAAAGAACATATTTTAAATTGTTAGTGAAGTTATTTTAAAATATAAAAAGAGCCTTAAAGTCAATTTTTCCACCCACTAAGCCTAAAAAGTAGAAAACAGAGTTATGAGACAGAGTTGTAAATTGGATGCTTTCCTGCCTTATGCCTTGCATGGTTTTCAAGGCTAGGAATTGCATTAAGTATAGAATTAATGATACTCAACCCTAGAAACTCTTCCACCTTCTCATTTTCTTATAAAATCTTCTTGAGGAGCACATTGTAAAGGGTTGGTTGTTGGACTGTTGATGTAATACTTGTTGCTCGAAACTTTCTATATGTAAATAGTTTTTAGAGGCTTTTGAAGCTCTGTTTGTAATCAAAGAAGCTAAGATGAGAAGAGAAGTTGTTGTTGTACTAAAACATTGGAATTGAAGTATGTAACTAGATTGACATCAATATACAAGCTGATTCATGGGATCCTGGTCTATACCATTGGTGATGTACCCCTCATTGTACTTGTTTTCCTTCTTATGTTTTCCATTTTTCTCTGATAAAGAACAACAAATATAGAGCTAGGATTTACTCTTAGAAGTACCCTACTCTCACTGATAAGCTTTATCTTTATGTTTTCCTCCAATTGTGTATTTAAGAATGATTTAATACAGTCCAAACAATCAAGGAATGTTGGTGAACCCATGTCTTACTGTTTAAACTCTAAACATTGTTCTTGAATGATTTTTTCATTACATGCTAAGTAGAGTTAAACTAGAAGAGTTTATGGTTTGCCCTGTCTTCTAGTTCTTTCTCCAAAGGTTGTTTGAAAGTTTCCCTAAGAGTATGCTAAAAGCAGACCATGATTGTAATACATTTGATCTGATCTTAAGCTGCACTTTGTTTTCTTATATGTTTTCATTCTTTCTGAAAGTAGTCATGTGGATTACTGGATTGTTTGTCTGATAAGTTGGCTTTAGTACAAGTTTGTCCAAAGAATTCCATGGTTAGCCCTGTCCTTTGGTTTACTTCAAAACAGTTACTTAAAAAGGCTTTTCTTGTATGGTAAGTTGATAAATACTTGTTGAAATTATTGGCTTTTTCCACTTTCTAAACACTTTAATGTTCCATCCCATCATTTAATCTAAAGAGATCCTTTGTTATAGATGACTTGCCCCATGGACCACTCTTGAAAACTTTTGTGCAATTAAAACCTTTTGTGACTCCATAGCCCAATGGATTAAGTGCATTTTCATACCTATCCTATCAGCTAAACCTTGTTTTTGATCATTCACACCTTCACCCCTCTGAAACTCTTTCATTTTTAGGACTTTTCACTCAATTAAAGATCATACCCGACCAACCAAACAAACAAAAACCCTTGTTCTTAATAACTAGCCTAATATCACACCAAAACCTTAAAAGATAAATCAATCTTTGCACTTATAGAGAGATACCTCTTTGGATTCAGGAGGGCTAGATCCTAGAATCCCAAAGTGGTTTTTGATGTAGTCTCTACAACGTTTAGTCTTGCCACTCTAATAAATTACAGAGACCTAACAGTTATCATATAGCAGGTCTCTATGTTTGCAATTTTTTCCGACGTCGCAGGCGGTGGTACTGCAAAGGTTCCCATTATGGAAGAATCCTTTAAGAGTCTGACACTAATGTTTTGAAGTGTGAGTTAGGGAGCGTGAACGAATGGAACACTTCTGGTTACCTAGGATCTTGAGGCAAAGAAGGATAGTTGATTTATGACTGTGATAACACATTTATGTGGAAAGGCGATCATTCTAAAATATGTAGAGACGATCGTAGTCATAGCATATACCCATGGC
Source organism: Pinus albicaulis (assembly GCA_034641835.2). NCBI lineage: Eukaryota > Viridiplantae > Streptophyta > Pinopsida > Pinales > Pinaceae > Pinus > Pinus albicaulis. The sequence continues at coordinate 1,853,192,704 of CM076578.1, read as the reverse complement.
CTTCCGAGTAAAATGTTGTAGTCAAGGGGTCCGTCAACAACCTCAACTTCAAAATTTATTGTTTTCCCCCCTAGTTCAACATGCAGGTTATTGATAATACCGCAAGGCTTATATGTACATTTGTCGAAAGATTTCAACGTCGTAGGCAATTGAGATAGGGGCGGGGAGCCAAGTGACTTCCAGTAGTTTAGAAACATAATGCACATATATTCTCCCTCATCAATAATAGTATGATGAACGAGGTGATTGAGAGCATTTAATTGGATGGAGAATGGAAATTCTGCTGGTAATTGTGTCACTTAGCCCGTATGGTTAAAGACTACAAGATTGGAATCTATTGGATCGATTCCACCAATTGCTAACAACAAAGCCTGTTTCTGGGAGGGACAATTTTGAATTAATACAAGCGTCAACATAGTTGAAGGAGATTGAGCCAAATTTTAAACTATATTATATTTTTGAGCAACTCAGGCTCGAGGATTGAATGTAGATTTATGGATGACTCCCTTCGGTGGCTTTATTGTAACTCAGGAATAGTAGTTGGAAAAATAGATTTTTTAGACAGATTTTTTGTCGAGGTAGTAGGTTGATCAGTAGCCTGAATACTGTAATATTTATTACGCATTGACACCAAAACATCATTTGTTGGCTTCGTGACAGAAATCATAAGAACTTGGGAACTAGAAGCCGGATCCGTAGCAAACAAATTTATGTCTGGATTCAAAAATGGATTTGTCAACAAGGTGGATGCATGCAAGGTCTTAATCAATTTTGAGACTTTGGCGCGGTGAGGAAAGTCTCTAGCAAAGTGATCCTCATTACAGATTATGTAAGGGTAATGAGGTTTTTGATTTCCAGTTTTATTATTAGATGATCGTTCGTATGGGGTTGAAGTTTGATTTTTCTTTGATTTTTGCTTTTTGTTACTTCCAGGGTGCTTGTCGCTTGTTCCTTTGTCAGATAACACGGCACGAATTTTGGAAGAAGGTGAAATATCAAATGTAGTAGAATGATGTGTTCTTGCATTACCGATCATAAAATCGTCGGCATGAAAGTCCTTAGATGGAGGAGGAACAATAAAATTAGATCACGACACGTTGGGAATTTTATCGTAGAGCATGCCAGACTGAGTATAAATAAAATCTAAGTATTGTAGGTTTTAACCCTGTAAAGAAATTATCTGCAAACAAATCTTAAAAACAGAAAATAAGCAATAGTGAGAGCATAAAACATAAAACAAATACACACAAAGATTTTCCCCTGGATCCCAAATCGGGACAACTAGCTTTATTTTTCATTATATTCCTTTTAGTGTTACAACACATATATATACATGCCGAAGCATACATAAACCCCAATCCATTAACCATGGATTAGAACATAACCATAGTTCCCTTGACCAGATGTACAAAATACTAGGGGCCAAAAACCATCGTACGCCAAAACCATGTGCAAACCAATGCACAAAACCATGGGCGGATCCACCCGCCGGAATATAACACATACCCAACATTCTCCCACTTGTTGTTTTCTTCCTGCAGGGAGCCATAGGAGAGCTTAGTCATTAGCTCAATTCTGCAACACCGATTGTTTCTCTACACCAAGAGAACTTTTGAGTGCTTACAGACTTCGTCAATGCATTTGCAACATTCTTCAAAGTGTGCACCTTTACCAGCAACACCCTTTTAGCATCAACCATATCTCTCACAAAGTGATATTGAACATCAATGTGATTTGTCTTTGAATGATAAGCAGGGTTCTTAGCGAAGAAAATTGCACTTTGGCTATCACAATCTATCCTTATAGCTTGCTACACCAACCCCATACTTGAACACAATCTCTGCAACCAAACTGCTTCCTTGCTTGCATGAGTGGCTGCTATGTATTCAGCCTTTGTAGTTGAAAGAGCCACTACAAACTGTCTTTTACTCATCCAACTGATTGCACCTCCAAATAGGCTAAACACATACCCACTTGTAGATCTTCTTTGGTCCAAATCTCTAGCCCAGTCTGCATCAAAAAAACCACGAATGTCCAACACTCTTTCCAATCCTAGTCTTCCCTGGTAGCATAGGCCATAATCACTAGTGCCACATAAATATCTGAAAACCTGCTTCACTGCTATCCAATTCTCCTTCCCTGGGTTTGACATAAACCTTCTCAATACTCCCACTGCATGTGGAATTTCTGGTCTAGTACAGACCATTTCATATATATGGCTACCCATTGCACTTGCATATGGAACACGGGACATATCCTCCTCTTCTTCCTGTGTCTTGGGACACTGTTCAGCAGACAGCTTTGTACCTACAGGAATCAGAACATTCACCGATTTACTATCCTGCATATTGAACCTCTACAATATAGTCTTGACATACTTCCTCTGGTTTAACCAGAGCTTCCTCTTTGCCCGATCTCTCTTAATTTCCATGCCCAAAATATAGTTTGCAGCACCAAGATCATTCATGTTGAATTTGGAGAACAATTGTGTCTTCAAATCTTGGATAATTTCTTTGTCATTTCCAATCAACAACATATCATCCACATACAAGACCAAATAAGTAACACGATCACCAATTAATTTAAAATAAACACAGTGATCCTCCTTGCTTCTGGTGAAGCCAAGTCCCCGTATGTAGGTATCAAATTTCTGATACCACATCCTTGGTGACTGTTTTAACTGATACAGAGACTTTTTTAACTTGCATACTTGTTATAGGTTAGTTTGAGCACCATTCCCAATGACCTGGTTAACTGGGCATCATCTCCAAGACTGATGATCAATGGTCTATCATTCCCTATCATCTCACTTGCTATATTCCATAAGACAGGAAACAACATAAATCAAACAATACTTTCATCAAGCAAGGATTTCCATGGTTTGAAGATTATTATTAAACATGTGGGAGATCACCAATGCAGGCTCTAAAGGGCCTAAGTGCATTGCATATGCAGGTAGCCCCATTCAAGGCCGCTCTGCAAAGCACTTCCCGACATTCAAAGGTGTGTTGGTCACATTGGGAGCGAAATTTTCATTGTTTTGGAATCTCCACTTGGCCAGTGTCTTCTAGAAGGGTTCACATGTGTCAAGCTTCGGATCCAAGTGTCCATTTGACATCTACATGAATAGAAACATGTCTTGCCTATTTTTGGAATGTTATTGATTACAAAGCAACTTACAGTTCATCTATAAATTGAACACAAATCTAAGTGTTTGGGAGGAAGAATTTGAGTAGGGAAATGTTGGAGAATTTTCAATAGAGAGTTTGATTTGTGGAGCTGCTGCTAGAGAGATTTATGTTGTGATGAGACTTGGGAACTCTGCTGGAAGGTCACTACAAATCAGTCACTAGGTTGTAACCTCTCCTTCTATCATCAATAAAGAGTACTTCTTGTTTTTCCTTACATGCATCTATGTTTCCTTTGATTTTCCATATTGCAAGATCTTGGTTGATGAATGTAGTTTATGTTTAATTGATTTAGCTAACTAGCTTGAATGGATATCTATATTATTGCATCTTTTGCTGTTTCAGTGTTCTTTCTTGCAGGAAGCATTCAACCAACAAAACCGCTTGAATTTGAAGCTGTAGTAGAAAGGAGCCATTTGGAAGCGACTGAAACAAGTAAGCATCCAATCCTCTCTGTGTATCTGTTCCGAGTTAGGAAAAATGGTAGTATAGTCTTTCACTTTTTGTTCTAAGCTAACACTTTCTTAGGAAAGCGTAATTTATCCATAGATTACAATTCTGGCCCAACAAACTGGCAACTCCACTGGGGAGAACTTCTCTTGTTTCTAGGTGTTTTAGTCTCTGATCTGCTTTCTAAATCCACCCAGTAGCTGTTTCACATAAAGATTAGACTTTTTCAGAGCTTAATTTTCAAAGTTAGTGAGCCCAACAACAGCTTTTTCTTTGTTTACTGCACCCAGCACACCCTTGGTCAGGGCACAGTGCTTTGCAAAGCACTGTCTCCCTTCTCATCTTGTGTTGCAGAGCACTGTCACCCCTTGGAGACTGTGTTGGCTCCTGAAAGGGACCAAATCCCCTTGAATCTAACTTTGTATTTTGCTTCAATTCTGTTTGCTGATTTTTTCTGAAAAGTTTGATGCTCCATTGACCAGTAGCTCTATATATTTCTTCTCCTTTGACTAAAAATTTGTTCAATGTTGTTTTAAAAAGTTTTTCATTATCATTGACAAGTTCATTTCAAAGTAATTTTTATGGTCGCATTAAGAATCGTTTTCTTTCGAAATAGGATATTGTCATAAAATCTTCATTTCCTTGATAGGAGAAATTGTTGTTGAAATCCTCGTTTTTCCCTTTAAAAGAGAAATTGTTGTTTGTATTCTTCATTTATCAAAAGTTAAAAGCATTTCAATTATTGATCTAGTGCACCTAATTTCTTTTCTACATTCATAGAATTAAGGAAACTGAAAAGAAAAACTTGCATTTGCATGTAGGATTGTGTGTTTTTTGCAAAAGGAACATTAGGAACTTTGCATTTAGTTTGTGATTCATTTCTTTTGTTTTGTTCATTGATTTGTTTTCTCACAAATTATTTTCTCTCTTTCCAAAAAACTAGCGTTCTCTTACCTTAGTAGCTAGGTTCTTCATTGAAAAATATGAAAGTGAAAGTTTGTTTATCATTCTTAGCTGCATTTTAGGAATTTTATATACATCATTGTGGTGAACCTGAAAGGAAAATTGTCAAGCAAGATCAACATAAAATAAATCTCAATTTACTTAACAACGCTTTGGAACATTAACGATAACATTTAGAAGGTATAGGCTAGAGACGTGTTCTGGCATCATAAAACATAGCAGCTGTCGTTAACTTGTCTGCGATACATTCCAAGTGTGATACCTAACTCCACGTACGTAAGTATATCGTAGCTTGTCCACATACTTTCGGGTATATCAGGCGGTATTACAGTACAATAAGTATAAAGGGGTGCTCTCACTGTGCGGTTTTGCATTAGACAACGCTAATACGGACTTGGGCCTCCACGTACCTTCGGGTATATTTGGGAGGACAAATTTTAGGTGCTCTCCATCCATAGTGAACCAAGTCAGCTGCCCTGAAATTGTGATACACCGAACAAAAAATTTGGGGAGATTACCTGCCCGTACTTCTTCGTTTGCCAGGAGGTATTCTGCAGTTCATAGTTTCTTGGTAAAACCTTTTTCCTAGCATTACCCTCTTTTTGTTTATTTGTTTTTGGATAAAATAAATCAGTAATCATGGAAGAAGACAATATTACCCCTCGTCATTTGCGTAGATTATCTTTGAAACCACCTTTACCACCGGAAGTTATTTCTGGTAGGCAAAGGTGATCACGATCTGCCGAATCAAGTACAATTCGTACCTTTGGCAAAACATCATCATTTAAACCAGAGTTAACTCAAATTGTTTCCACATATCCCGTTCATCTACTGTTGTCGAAACGGAGTCTTCACAACAACCTGTGGTCACGATCCATTCAATCGCTAAGACCATACCTCCTGGACCCAACATTGTTCAATCACAAATTGATCCAGATCCTGTCTCTTCTTTGCCAGAAAATCTGAATCCTGAACAGCCGGAATTTGTTCCTACTTTGGTCACTCCACAAATATCTGTAGCCATTGAAACTCCTATATCACATAGTCAACCGTCTGAAATATATTTTGGGCCTGATGGTGAAGTTCTTCCTCCTATTTTAACCGCGATTGAAGAAATCCCACAACTTGATACACCTTTAAGTCAAACCAAATTTGGGGTATACCTTTACTTGTACTAGTTATTTCCTCAATAATTTCCATCTGCTTTTGTTGATCCCATTGCCATTCAATCTCCCGTTGATTTCAGAGAGTATACATTTGGTCATAAAACCATGCCTAAACCAGCATCTTCAGTTGGGTCTACTGTTCCAATTACATCAGCTCCTACCCTTGCTACTCTGTCGATGTTCACAACCTCACCAGAGTCATATTTTCATGGTGGACCTGCGGTCCCAATAGGCTACAAATCATTTTCTGGCACTTTCTCTAGTCAATCTTCAAGACCATGGTCGTTACCAATGTCATCATTTAGTGTTTTAACTGGTAGTCCTATAGTTAGTACTGAACGACTTGAATCATTACATCCATCATCAGGGAAATATCAAGTCGGTCCTTATGGGTTAATTCCTTTAAGTACCATGTCAAATGGACTCCCAACATTTGGAGAACAATATTTTCGGTCTTATTATCCTCCTTATGCTCGGGGCAACCTATGGTCACCCAATACAACAGTACACAGTCACATTTTGGTCAAACTAATGTTGACATGAATGATTTTCAATGGAAGCCCACTCTTCCTATCCAACCACAAGCAGTTGTCCAAACGTATCAACAAATTCAACCTGTTACACCCACTTCAATACCACTTGTTCATACATCTATACCCCTGTTACAGAATCAAAATCTTGTACATAAACCTTATCAGGCAATTTCTTCAACTCAATATCAAAATAATTTGGTTAATTTACAACAACCTGTATCAGAGATCATTTATTCACAAGTTGGTCCACCATTTTATGGGATGTCACAAACGCAATCTGGTTATACATATCAACCGAATCCAACTTACACTAATTTGGGTTATAACATTGGTGGACAACATCCTTGGTAGCCATAGGCGTAAATTCCTCAAACTTCATATCAACAAGTACCATATCCAGGTTTTGGTCAACAGAACTCTCAAGTGTTTTCCATGCAAAAAAACCCCTATCTGGGTTACCAGCAACAAATCCCATATGCTGGTGCTCAAAGACCTGTTGCCCAAGCAATTGCATCTTACCTTAGCTATGCTAAACCTGACCTTAATAGACAATTTCCTTTTGTTGCAACCTTGGAATTACCAGATTTAAACTGGTTAACCAATGATCTTATCAATTATGCTCCTTGGTGGCCGGTGATACCACATAAATTACCCTCTGACATTCCTAAATTAAATGGAAACCATGGAGAAGACCCATTAACTCATGTTATGACTTATCATTTATGGTGTTCATCAAATTCCCTAAATGATGATTCTGTTAGGTTACGTCTTTTCCAGCAAACGCTCACAGGTCCGGCAGCTAAATGGTACATTGAATTACCTAGAGCTTCTTTCGACAATTTCACTGCCTTGGCTACTGTCTTTTTGAACCTGTTGGGGTTCCCATGTTTTGGCCAGATTGGCAAGACCAAAAGATGCGACAAAATCAGAACCACTTTCAAACCTCAGGATCTAGCCCTCCTGGGTCCAGAGAGGGATCTCTCTATGATATGTCAAAGGTGTATGTCTTTGAAGTTCAAGTGTTGAAGATGTTAGGTTAGTTATAAAGCTCGGAGTTTGTTTGTTTGATTGTTTGTTTGGTTTCTAGTTATCAGGAAAGAAGGATTCAGTGTAAGACAAGAATGACCAAAGAGGTATAAGGCAGAGGTGAAGTATTCTGGGAAATATTCAAAACCATTGGGTAATGAAGTCAGGAAAGGATTTTCTTGCTACTCAATAGGCAGGCTTTCAATTTGGCTAGTCATCTGAAACATAGGATCTTCAAGATGATTATGTGATGTGGAAAATTAGGAGGGAGGAGATAACACAGATTTCAGAGCACAAAGTTAAATATCCGCTGGTCGCACAAGGATCCTAGTGGATAGGGCTAACTCTAATCCCCAGTGTTCCCAAATATTCCAACTAAATCTATAACAAGAAACATCTAAGAACTGAAATCATTTAATTCATACATCAGAGAGCAGGCAATAACATCCACTACACTGGTTAAACCAACTAAAATCATTTCTTAGATAATACATTTAGAAGAGAAACATAAATGGCAAGGAGAGCAGAAACATAGGGTACCTAACAAGGGTAAATCCTATGCCAATATTCTGATGCAAGCCAGTAGAAACGAAATGAAATGAATGTAAACACAAAGACAGGAAAACATCATCGCTGCTTCAGATCAGGATCCAAAGAAATGTGATTATCATATTAAATAGCAATACCAATCGAGTACAACATTGCCAATAGCTGAATACTCAGTCTGAAAACATTTCCTTCAACCTATCTTACAATATTTACACAGAGACTGTGCCTCAAAAGAAACTACTTGCAGTTCTCTGATAACTGATCAACAACCTTTACAATGAGTTTCTTTCTGAATTTATAGCTCCGGAGGAGTAGAGGAGGTAGGTGAAGAACTAAATGCGGTATTAAACTTCTGAAAAGAAAGAGGGCCGAAGCCCATTCTGTATAAATCCTGTGCATTAATCTCTAATGTTCTTTGGGTGAATGAATGATCTACTTCAGATTAAAGATAGCTCTAATATGATTATGAAGTACTCTGACTGCAATAATTGTGTAGTACTTCTGGTGCATAAACAAAGGATAAAGGAATGATAAAGAAGTCAGCCATACTGATGAAATGAATGCTCTGATAGTACTAGGGATATTTCAGGGTAGGAAATCTTTCCAGAACACGGCATAGATTGAACACTGCATAGGCGCTCTGTCCTTTATGGAGGAAAAAAATTCTGCTACTATATAAACCCCTAATATGCATTGATTTCTGCGTGTTGTATGTTTGCATGATCTATGAGATCGTTGATCTGGTGCTTTGCCTCTAAACTGTTATATTAAAGCTCAAAACCCTCAATTCTAAATGCTGGAATCCTTGATCATAAGCTGGTATTTCTCCATGGCTTCATAAATGTCTTTATCTGCAAAATCCGGGCTTTAATGGCGCCGGATAGATTTCTTGCGAATATTAAACTATCCTTGGGTAATATTCATGACGCCGCAACCATTTCCGGGCGTTTCCATTGTATTACCAGCTTCCAGATTTAATTCTGCCTGCGCAGCACGCCATTGAAGTAGTACATATTGAACCATGGCGTTTCTTCGCCTCTCATAGCCCTGCAAAAAAATGAAATTTGTTAAGAAAAAAATGGCTGGGAGTGGATGATGTGGATGATAGTGGGACTGCGGAGAAATGGCAGAAAATTTCCGTGGAATGGTGTAGAACAGAGATGGCGCAGGTTGGCAGAATGCGGAGGAGATTTAAATGAAAACCTTAATAAACCCGACCAATGAACAGATATATGGATCGGGAGGGTGGATGTACGGTGAGACACGTGGAGGTGACATGGCGGGACCGAGTGGCAACGGAAGAGTCAACAGCGGAAAGACGATTCTGGACTGTCGGATCTGAAAGGAAATCGACGGTGGGAAACACAGCGGAGGGCAGTGGAACAGTGGGCCAAGGGTACGGTGATCGTGGATTAAAACCCGTGCAACTCTGCCGAGTGATGAGCTTTTGATGGTAAAAGGAAAATCTGATGGCTCGTATGAATATCGTTGCGCGTCCCATGCCGAACGTTAACGCGCGATGGGAGGGCGGTTTTGCCGTCATACAGGAGACAGGTGTCGAGTGCTGTATGGAATCACTAGGCAATGGAAAAATACCGCCCGACCCCCATTAGCGGTGTGATGAAAACTGAGTTGTTTTATGGTATGGCACGCAGCGGGGACCACAGTGGAAGATACACTCCGAACCGTTGATCTGGCGGTGAATGGATAGCGATGGCGCGATCAGTGGTTTGAGCGGGTGAATCACGAGCGTCGCGGGTTTAAACAATCGCCGTTCAATCTATATGGATCAACGGTGGAGGAAGTGCCCGATAAACATATGGAACCAGCGCCTTCGGGGCTAGCGCTTGGTCACAGCACTGGGTTCTGTGGGAGGAAAAGGTGCAGGGTTAGAGGAGAAGGGGCTGAGGCCTATTATATGGTCCGAAAGTGGGTTTTTAACCCTTTTAATGCATTTTTGAGGCTTGAGGAGGGTAACGATGGAGAGACAGAGGGGAATTTTGAGGAAACCAAGGGAAAGGGTGGGACTTTATGGAGATTTTGGATGAATTTAGGAGGTTGATGGGGATATTAGGGGGATCAAAAGGGGATTTAGAAGAAGGGGAAAAGAAGGATAGAATGGGGGAACAATGTAGGGATACAAGGGGCGAAATAAAACCTTTTGGAGCACAATTGTTTATCAGCAAGGCTTATTGACTTAAATCGGCAGAGGGATACAGTTACAAGGTAGGGAAATACAAAAGGCTTCAAGGATGATGTGTTTTCAAGGGAAATGCATTCCTTGCAGGCTTACAGAACAAACTAGCCCCTTGGTTGCTCGTCAAGAAATTTATAAGGGGCTAACAGTGGCTCCACATGGGGATGGCTTCTCCTTGAAGGAGTCAAGAATTCAGAGAGTAGATCTTTGGTGTAGGCCAGTGGCCTGCTACTTGGCACATCCCTTTCTTTCTTTGATCAGCTGCCACAATAGGAAAACATTAGATCATCAGTAGTTCTAGCATTTTTTCTTCTTTTAGGGTGCATTTGAGCTAGCGGACCCTTTACATCTTTTTTATTTTTTACAAACAAGAAAATAAACCTATTCTATTTCTACCCTTATTGCTCCATGAGACCAGATTAGGCTATTGGTCTCATATGTTTCTCTACCTAGTCTAATATCTGCTGGGATTAAACTGTCCAGCAGATTTCTTCCCTATATTCTACGACAGTAATTGAAAAACAGTCAAGCCAGGGTTAGACTGTCTGACTTGCTGTGGATCCAAGGCATAAAGGCAGTTGCACATGGACGAAATTTGCAGAAAACTGAAAACAAAATGTGAAGGCTTGGGATCTGAAACTTGAAACATCCTTCTTTCCCTTTGTGACTCAAGTTTTGAGCATGTTAGAGTCACTTCTTATCTTCATTTTAGCTCTGGTTTTGGGCATGTTAGATCTGATTCTTCTTTCTTCTTTGCTGGTCTGGATTTTGGGCATGTTAGGACCAGCTGCTTTACTTGCTTTGGCTCAGGTTTTGAGCTTATCAGAGCCAATCTTTTGCACATCAGAGGTTCATGTTTTAAGCATGTCTGAACCTCTCACTATCCTCTATTTTTTTGAAGCATTTTTCTCTTTTCTTGAAAATAAAAACTGCAATGGTCTGTACAATGGAACTGGAAACTGGAAATTGTGAATTAGCAGAAGTAGTTTTTGAGCATCCTTCCATTGACAGGACCCCAAAACATCTCAGTGCCATCTAATTCTTGTAAGAAGAAAGAATTTGGACCCACAGTGGCCTGGATGAGGTATGGACCTTGCCACAAACTGTCAAACTTGTTGTGCTTTCCTTTATCCTCTCTTCTCGAATCCCACTTCAGAACCTTATCTCCAACTTTGAAATCAGCAGCTTTGGTTCTTTTGTTAAACAATTTCTTTATGTTCTCCTGAACTTTCACTGCTCTGTTGTAGACCTCTTCCCTTGTTTGTTGAAGATGGATTGTTTGGTTTATTCTCCTCACCATACTATCTTCTTCTGTTTGGATCTCCTGGACCAGCTTGATCACTGGTATCCCAAGGCTGGTAGGAAATACTTCTTTTGTTCCATAGACAAGCTGAAATGGTAACATGCCAATGGACTTCTTTGTTGTAACCCTATCAGCCCATAAAGCATGCACTAACTTATTATGCCATGATTTTTTGTTTTCTTCCAACAGCTTCTTGATGATGATCACCAGGCTCTTGTTTGAGGATTCAGCTAATACATTACCTTGAGGGTAATAGGCAGTTGAATGACCAAGTGCTATTTGATACCTGTGACAAAAATCAACCATCTTCTTGGATCCAAAAACAGTAGCATTATCCGTGATTATTTTCCTTGGGCAGCCAAACCGAGAGAGAGAATGTGACCCTCTAGGAAAGTAATGATGATTGAACCTGTGGCATTCCTATTGGGTATGACCTCTATCCACTTGGTGAAGTAGTCTGTGGCTGTTAGGATCCATTTGTGCTACACAGAATAAGTAGGGTGAATCTCCCCTATGAAATCTAGGCCCCATTGCAGAAAGGGACCTTCAACAATGATGGGCTGTAGGGATAAATGGAGGAGTTTTCTTTTGCCTTCGAAGATCTGGCATTTGTGGCAGGCAACTATCATTTTATGGACATCATTGAAGAGTGTGGGCCAATAGTAGCCAGCTCTGAGTATTTTGTTTGTAGTGGCTTTCCAACTCAGGTGGCCTCCACATTCTCCATCATGGAATTCTTGTTTAACCCTCTCTGCCTCATTTTCAGGCAAACATTTTAGCAATAGGCCATTAGGATTTTTCCAGTATAAGTTTCCATCCAAGATGCAGTAATTTCTAGATTTTAGCTTTAAGAATCTGGCCTTGGTCTTTGATAGTTCGGGAGGGGCATTGAGGTGTGTAAGCACATACAAAATGTCAGAATACCAAGGAGAGCTCTGAAATTTTTCCTCAACAGTGAGATCAGGAAATTCTTGTTGCTCATCCAAGGTATTTATCATGTTAATGTCTAGGGATTGTAGGTTTGATTTAGCCATTAATTTAGCTAAGCCCTGACCTTTAATCAGTTTGGTGGGTTTTATCTCAAGGTTAAACTCTAAGATCACAGCTATCCATTTTCCCCTTTTCCCATCTGGGTCTTGGGACAGTATATCTTTGACTATGTTGTTGGGCACATAAGCTACAGTGTGAGAATGAAATATTTACACCCTGAAGTCTTTCAAGGCCTTAATCAGAGCATAGGCCTATTTCTCCATGATGTTGTATTTCAAGGGTGCATCTCTGAGTGCTTTGTTAAAGAAGGAAATTGGCTGTTCCATTCCCTCTGTGTTTTTCTGCAGCAAAACTGTAGCCACTGTGTGCTCAGAGGCAAATGAAAAAATCAGGAAATCTTTGGAGAAATCTTGGCTGATTAGGACAGGAGCTTGGGTAAGTGCAAGTTTCACTGATTTGAAAGATTTTTTAGCTCCTACAGTCCATTTAACTCCTGCACCTTTCTTCAGCATGTTATTCATGTTCCTAAGGTGTTCAGTTGGATTTGGAATAAACCTCCTAAGGAAGTTAATCTTCCCAATGAAAGACTGTAATTCCTTGATGTTTCTTGGGTGTGTGATCTGTAGTATTCCCTCAACTCGTTGTGGGTCTATCCTAATTCCCTTTTTGGATATAATGTGGCCAAGGAGTTTACCCTCCTGTAGCCAAAAGACAGTCTTTTTGGGATTCAGGGACAGACCAAACCTTCTGCATTTTTCAAACACCTTTCTCAGATGTTTTAGGTGTTCTTCTTCAGTCTTGGAAAAGACTGTTATGTCATCTAAGTAGATAACAATGAAGTGCCCTATCTCATCTGAAAAAGCTATGTCCATCGCTCTTTGGAAGGTGGCTCCAGCGTTCATCAACCCAAAGGGCATCTTCACATACATGAAGGTACCCCATGGAGTGGTAAAAGCTATTTTGAGTTGGTCTTCTGGGATCACTAAGACTTGGTTGTAACCTAAAAAACCATCCAGCAAGGAGATCCTCCTAGAGCCTACTACCCTCTGCATACTATGTTCTATTCTTGGCAAAGGGTAATTGTCCTTGAGTGAGGCTCTATTGAGATTCCTGAAATCTATACACAATCTGATTTCTCCTGCTTTCTTCCTCACAACCACTAAGTTCGATACCCAATCAGAGAACCTTACGGGCATAATTATACATGCTTCATATATCTTCTTGATCTCTTTCTCTACTGCGGGCAATTTTTTGGGATTGATTCTGCGAAGTTTTTGCCTAAAGGGCTTCTGATTTTCTTTCAAGGGTATTTTGTGCTAGATGATATTTGTGTCATAGGCCTTTAAGTCCTCATAGCTCCATGCAAACACATCAATGAATTCCTTGAAAAGGTCAATGTATTTCTTCTTCATGTCTGCAGATAAATACCTAGCCAGTTTAATCATTTTGGGCTTCTCCTCAGTGCCTATGTTGCATTCTTCCACATCTGAGTCTGCATGTTCTATAGTGGGCTTTTTTGCCACGTCATCAAAGTCAAAGAGGTCCTCTAAGGGTGCCAGGCCTCTGGGTATATTCTTATCTTTGGCCTATAACACCTCTACCTCTTCACTATCTGTATTTTCACATTTGCGGTCTGGATTTCCAGTCCGTTCATCTAAAGAATTTATTTCTATGTTACAGGGTGTTTCTTCCTCATCTGAGGATTCTTCACTTAGGCGGCTATTGTCAGATTTGGAGTCTAAATCAAAAAATTCAAACTCGTTTCTGCCTACCAGAAAATATTCGATCTGTTTATCACCTTCAAAGACCTGCCAATATTTTTCGTTGTCTGGCATAATAGGTCTGAATTTGGTTTGAATGATGATTTGTTGGTCACTGGGAGTCTTGGGGTAGGAACTGGCTAGGCAAGCTAATCCGTTTGCAATGACATTTTGACTCCTAGGAACGAACACTAATTTTTATTCAACAAATGTTTTCAGTAGATCCATAGTGTCATTCCTATATGCTCTCAGCCTAGGATGTTTCGCTGTGTATTCCCCGTTTACCTGTTTTATCACCAGCTCATAATCTCCTTGCACGGCTATCTTACGGGCCCCTAATTTCTTCAACAGATTTAGACCTAGGATTAGAGCCTCGTATTCAACGACATTATTCGTGCATTTGAAATGCAGACTACAGGTGTGGCTCTCAGCATAGTCTTTTTCTATATTGTGTAACCATACCCCCGCTCTGGCAGTTCTCTTGGTGCATGACCCGTCAAAGTTCATCACCCATAGGGCTTCACTCTTGGTTTCGGTATCATTATTTTCCCTGTGGCTGGGTTCGCCATTATGTTGCTCTACAGGGTCTATGTGGGGTTTTGGATCACCTTGTTCCTCGTGAAATGTATGAGTTTCAGGGATCTGTCTAGGTGGTTGTTTACGCTCTGTTTCTTGTTCATTCGGAGTTAGGTCTCCACCGCATATCCTACAGGTTTCGTTGCGGTTTTCTTCTTTGTTGTCCTCTAAATCCAGAGCAGCCATTATGTTAAAATCCATGCCCTCTGCCTATCCGTTTGTATTTTTGTCTTGGGACCCTGAATCTTCTAAGGATTCATCATTACAAAAGATGAAGGATTCAAGGTCTGTATGTACAGAATAAATAGGTGAATTTTCTGGTTTTTCGAGGCTACTGACTAGTAATTTCATCTATGTCTCCCTATACAGTTTTCTAAGTTGGCCAAATATTGGGATTATGGCATATGAGCCATCCATCTGCATTGTACCCTGCAGCTTGGCTCCCCATGATCTTGATAGTAGCATGCCATACTTGGGTGGCACATCTACCACCACAACATCCATGACCATGCATTTAGCTGGGATTTGAGTTAAGCTCACACACAAGTCTTTGATCAGGCCTAGGCATTTTACTCTGCTAGAGTCGAAAGAGTATAAATCTTTGTAGGGTTTGGTTATCTCTAGACCTAGTCTTTCCATAACTGCCTTAGGCATTAGGTTGTGAGATGCTCCAGAATCATGCATTGCATTGTGCAGGATCTTGTCATGAATGTTGAGACTGATATAGAAAGGTGGAACTATCCCCTCCTGAAACTTCCCCTCTATATTAGGTCCAAATAGGAGGGCAAGCTGATCATCATTCAAATTGACAGAATCACCATTCTCACTAAGGTTCAAAGCCTTCAAAATCTAGCCTTTATATACATCCTGAGTGGTCAGCTCAGAAAGTGGGACAGAGATTTTAATTCTTGCAATCTCGCTTTCCAAATTGAAAGTGGACTGAATCTTCGGGATACTCATCTCTATTATATTTTCCACTGCCTTAGTGGCTACATCAATGGGCTGGTTCTCACTATGTACAGGTTTTGAGGCTGCTTTATCAGGAGCACTAACTGTAGTGCTAGTGCTACTAGTTGGTTGGTTTTGTTTATCACTCTTTTGGTTGTCCTTTTCTTTGTTTTTCCCAGAGATTTCAGCTGATGGTTTGCTACTTTCAGCAGTTGCTTTAGAAGATTTCTCAGGTCTCTTCTTGATGGTTACCTCAGAAGCCTTTGGTTTGGTAGTTTCCTGGCTCTTTTTGCTTCTAATTTCACACTGTTCTCTGACCTGCAGCATGGCATTTTCAAACCCTAATCTGTAATCTTCAGATTCTAACCACTCCTCTTCCCAACCAGAGGGTGAGGGTTGATCTTCTTCTGTGTAACAGTTATGGATTGAATATTCTGTTTCAAACATGTTTATTTTGTTTCCCTCAGACTCTTCTATGATTCCCTCATCTTCATCAAGAAAATTATATTGAAATGGGGGAATAACTTGTTGATCTGACTCTCTTTGTCTGTTGGGAGTGTTATTGTTCCTTCTAAAGTTTTGGTTCTGGTTATGGTTTTTGTTCTGATTGCTTACTGTGACAACCATATTTTCCATCATTTGTTGTAGTCTTTCCACGTTTTTAGAAAATTTATCATAATTTTGGTCAGATGTGGAAGCTACATTGTCATCTCTATATGTTACCCTTCTCTCAGATTTCAGTCTTTCTCTTTTTTCAATCAGATTTGCTTCTATATTCACTGATCCTTTCTGCATGTCCTCCAATGTGTTGTATTCCTTATCCCTAAGCTCATAGGCCATGTCGGCATCAAAGCCTTCAGGGTATTTTGCTAGGGCCATGCCTTGTGGAGGTTTCATATGTGGAGGGATGGAATTATAAATGCTATTAAACCTCGTTGTGTAATCATGGACACTCTCTCCCGCATTTATTTTGAGGGTCATGTATTCTGCTAGGAGCTGGCGAGGATTCGCCCTAGTTTCCCATTTGTTTATGCAGGTTTGATATAAAGATGGAAGATCATTGATGCTACCTGGGGGTAGGCCTTTAAACCATTTCTTCACATCACCCCCTAAGATTTGGGCAAAGATTCTCATTTTGACTGTATCATCATCTATTTCCATGTAGTCAAAAGAATCTTCCATCTTATCTACATGTTTTTGGGCTGTGATGGACTCCTTTGGAGTGAACTGTGGGATCTTAGATTGATAATCATTCGTCAAGGGTACTAGAAGCCGAGGTAACACCAAAGGGGCATACCAGGCTGCCATGAAATTTTTTTGATGAGGTAAAGGGGCTTGGGCAGCAGGTATATGGATGATAGGGACGTTATGACCAGCAGCAGACTGATGAGCAGACCTAGGGTGACTGAGCCCCAAGTTTTTTATGAAGTATATATCAGGAGGCGTATAAGGAGGGGTGAGTCTATTCCTTGGGTGTCTACCACATTGTTGTGGTGAATAAAGAAGCTCAGGGTCTGGCTGGTCTAAGATACTAAATGACCTAGTTCTAGGTAAGCTGTTAGGTAGGTCTAGGTCAAGATGAAAATGTGATAGAGCTAAAAGATCTTCTGGTGCAGAATTAGCTCTATAGATGTGATTAGAAACAGTTGATCTTTTAGGTATATGGGCTCCCTTAAGGATACTCTCAGGATTGTCAACTATTTCAGGTGGGTCTGGGTTAGGGTAAGCTCTTGTATGAATGGTTCTAGAAGCCAGAATGTTGATTTTCGACCAAGCAGCTTAACCCTACTTGTTACTACTACTGTGGTCAATGTTGTTATGGAGGCTGGTCTCCCAGTGGAGTCTAATGTAAACCAAGATAATCAGCAGGCCTACTGATCACCAGTGGAGTCTTTGGAACGTTTATGGAATATGGAGTCGCCAGGTGGAGGGTTTAGGATATTTTTGGAGGGTACACTGTCCACCACAGTGCTCTTGAGATGTCCCTTTTCAAGGATATCTTCAAAACACAACAAAATATAACCAGAGATTGACTGGGAGGGCATTTACCAGATATGTCACCTCTGAAAGAGTGTGAGATCTAGAGGCTACCTGGCCCTTTCCAGACTCTGTCCAAGAGTATGGGAAACACAATAAATGGTATAGAGGCTGATTTTTTAATAGGAATGTTTAACTGCCAACCTAACCAGAGATTCTAGGTGTTTTGAGTGTCTAGGAATGTTTAAGGTGTGAGGCACTCATTCCCCAGTATGGTCGCCATTATGTTGGGTTCCCATGTTTTGGCCAGATTGGTAAGACCAAAAGATGAGAAAACATCAGAACCACTTTAAAACCTCAGGATCTAGCCCTCCTAGGTCTAGAGAGGGATCTCTCTATGATATGTCAAAGGTGTATGTCTTGGAAGTTCAAGTGTTGAAGATGTTAGGCTAGTTATAAAGCTCGGAGTTTGTTTGTTTGATTCTTTGTTTGGTTGCTGGTTATCAGGAAAGAAGGATTCAGTGTAAGACAAGAATGAGCAAAGAGGTATAAGGCAGAGGTGAATTATTCTAGGAAATATTCAAAACCATTGGGAAATGGAGTCAGGAAAGGATTTTCTTGCTACTCAATAGGCAGGCTTTCAATTGGGCTAGTCATCTGAAACATAGGATCTTCAAGATGATTATGTGATGTGGAAAAGTAGGAGGGAGGAGATAACACAGATTTCAGAGCACAAAGTTAAATATCGGCTGGTCGCACAAGGATCCTAGTGGATAGGGCTAACTCTAATCCCCAGTGTTCCAAAATCTTCCAACTAAATCTATAACAAGAAACATCTAAGAACTGAATTCATTTAATTCATACATCAGAGAGCAGGCAATAACATCCACTACACTGGTTAAACCAACTGAAATAATTTCTTAGATAATACATTCAGAAGAGAAACATAAATGGCAAGGAGAGCAGAAACATAGGGTACCTAACAAGGGTAAATCCTATGCCAATATTCTGATGCAAGCCAGTAGAAATGAAATGAAGTTAATGTAAATGCAAAGACAAGAAAACATCACCGCTGCCTCATATCAGGATCCAAATAAATGTGCTTGTCATATTAAATAGCAATACCAATCGAGTACAACATTCCCAATAGCTGAATACTCAGTCTGAAAACATTTCCTTCAACCTATCTTACAATCTTTACACAGAGACTGTGCCTCAAAAGAAACTACTTGTAGTTCTCTGATAACTGATCAAAAACCTTTACAATGAGTTTCTTTCTGAATTTATAGCTCCGGAGGTGCAGAGGAGGTAGGTGAAGAACTAAATGCAGTATTAAAATTCTGAAAGGAAAGAGGGCCGAAGCCCATTCTGTATAAATCCTGTGCATTAATCTCTGATGTTCTTTGGGTGAATGAATGATCTACTTCATATTACAAATAGCTCTAATATGATTCTGAAGTACTATGACTGGAGTACTTGTGTAGTACTTCTGGTGCATAAAAAAAGGATAAAGGAATGATAAAGAAGTCAGCCACACTGATGAAATGAATGCTCTGATAGTACTAGGGCTGTTTCAGGGTAGGAAATCTTTCCAGAACACGACATAGATTAAATACTGCATGGGCGCTCTATGCTTTATGGAGGCAAACAATTCTGCTGCTATATAAACCCCTGATATGCATTGATTTCTGTGTGATGTACCTTTGCATGATCTATCAGATCGTTGATCTGGTGCTTTGCCTCTAAACTGCTATATTAAAGCTCAAAACCCTCAATTTTGAATGCTGGAATCCTTGATCATAAGCTGGTATTTCTCCAAGGCTTCATAAATGTCTTTATCTGCAAAATATGGGCTTTAATGGCACCGGATAGATTTCTTGCGAATATTAAACTGTCCTTGGGTAATATTCATGACGCCCAACCATTTCCGGGCGTTTCCATTGTAGTACCAGCTTCCAGATTTAATTCTGCCTGCGCAGCATGCCATTGAAGTAGTACATATTGAACCATGGCATTTGTTCACCTCTGATAGCCCTGCAAAAATATGAAATTTGTTAAGAAAACAATGGCTCGGAGCGGTTGATGTGGATGATAGTGGGACTGCGGAGAAATGGCAGAAAATTTCCGTAGAATGGTGGAGAACAGAGATGGCGCAGGTTGGCGGAATGCGGAGGAGATTTAAATGGAAACCTTAATAAGCCTGACCTATGAATAGATATATGGATCAGGAGGGCGGATGTATGGCAAGACACGTGGAGGTGACGTGGCGGGACCAGGTGGCGACGGAAGAGTCAACATCAGGAAGACAATTCTGGACCGTCGGATCTGAGAGGAGATCGACGGTGGGAAACACGGCGGAGGGCAATGGAACGGTGGGCCAGGGGTATGGTGATCGTGGATTAAAACCCGTGCAACTTCGTCGAGCGATGACCATTGTATGGGCAAAGGCAGATCTGACGGCTCGTATGAATATCGCTGCGCATCCCATGCCAAACGTTAACGCACGATGGGAGGGCGGTTTTGCCGTCGTACAGTAGACAGGTGTCGAGCGCTGTATGGAATCGCTGGGCAATGGAAAAATACCGCCCGACCCCCATTAGCAGTGCGATGAAAACCGAGTTGTTTTATGGTATGGCGCGCGGCGAGGACCACAGTGGCGAATACACTCCAAACCGTTGATCTAGCGGTGAATGGACAGCGATGGCGCGATCAGTGGTTTGAGCGGGTGAATCATGAGCGTCGCGGGTTTAAACGATTGCCGTTCGATCTATATGGATCAACGGTGGAGGAAGTGCCCGATAAACATATGGAACCAGCGCCTTTGGGGCTAGCGCTTGGTCACAACACTGGGTTCTGTGGGAGGAAAAGGTGTGGGGGTTAGTGGAGAAGGGGCTGAGGCCTATTATATGGTCCGAAAGTGGGTTTTTAACCCTTTTAATGCATTTTTGAGGCTTGAGGAGGGTAACGATGGAGAGACAGAGGGGAATTTTGAGGAAACCAAGGGCAAGGGTGGGACTTTATGGAGATTTTGGATGAATTTAGGAGGTTGATGGGGATATTAGGGGGATCAAAAGGGGATTTAGAAGAAGGGGAAAAGAAGGATAGAATGGGGGAACAATGCAGGGATACAAGGGGCGAAATAAAACCTTTTGGAGCACAATTTTTTATCAGCAAGGCTTATTGACTTAAATCGGCAGAGGGAAACAATTACAAGGCAGGGAACTACAAAAGGCCACAAGGATGATGTGTTTTCAAGGGAAATGCATTCCTTGCAGGCTTACAGAACAAACTAGCCCCTTGCTTGCCCGTCAAGAAATTTATAAGGGGCTAACAGACCCATTTCTAGTTACCGACCAGATACGAAACTGGAACGGAAATCTTGACCAACTTCAAACAGAGTAATGCTACTCACATTTCAGATCATATTCATGAGTGGCGTCATCGTCGACGAATGGTTAAGATATTTGTTCCCAATCAAGTCCTTGCTGAATGGTTCATCAAATCCCTATTACCATTTATAACAGAGGATGTGGCTAAAGGTGGCATCGTCACAGAAGAGCAAGTTATCGCTTGTGCCCAATATTTAGACTTGATTTATACTTAGTCTGGCACGCTCTATGAGAAAATTCCAAATGCGCCGCGATATAATTTCAATGTTCCTCCTCAAATAAAGGACTCTCATGCCAGAGATGGCTTGATAGGAACTATAAACACACACAACACTACTGCATATGATCCTGCTCCTACTTCCAAAATCAATGCCATCTCATTTGTCAAAGGCAAAAGTGATAAGCAACCAGGAAGTAAGAAAAAGGGGAAATCAAAGAAAAAGAAAACTTCTAACCCGCAGGAACGATCATCTGATCAACCGTCAGGACCATAGAAACCTCGCTATCCATGCATAATCTGTAATGAGGAAATTTTTTTTAGGGATTGTCCTCACCGTGCTGAAGTCTCAAAAATCATTAAGACTTCTCATGCATCAGTTGTGTTGATAGACCCATTTCCAAATCCAGACACAAATTTGGTTGCTACGGATCCAGCTCCTAGTTCCCAAGTGTTAATGTTATCCAATAAAAAACCTTCACAAGATATTTTGGTGTCGACATGGAATAAATAATATGGTAGTCTGGCTACTGATCAACCTACTACCTCAACAACGAATCCATCTAATGAATTAGTACCACCTAATGTTATTCCTGAATTGACGATTAAGCCACCAAAGGGAGTAATTCATAAATCGACATATAATCCTCGAGAAAGAGCTGCACAAAATTATAATATAGTTGAAGATTTGGCTCAATCCCCTTTAACTATGTCTGCTCTTGAGGTATTACAAAATTGTCCCTCCCAGAAGCAGGATTTATTGTTGGCCATTGGTGGAATTGATCCAACTGATTCTAATCTTGTCGTCTTTAATCATACGGGCTATGTGCCACAGCTACCAGCAGAATTGGCATTTTCCATCCAAGTTAATGTTCTCAGTCACCTTGTTCATCGCACTATTATTGATGAGGGAGCATCTACGTGCATTATGTATCTAAACTTTTGGAAGTCACTTGGCTCATCGCGATTATCACAAACATCAACGACATTGAAGGCTTTTGATGGAAGAACATATAAACCTTGTGGTATTATCAATAACCTACAAGTTGAATTAGGGGGAAAAACAGTAAGTATTGATGTTGAGGTTGTTGACGGACCCCTTGACTATAATATTTTACTTGGAAGACCATGGGTATATGCAATGACTGTTATTGTTTCTACATATTTTAGAATGGTTGCCTTTCCTCATAAAGGTACTATTACAGTCATTAATCAATTATCTGTTTTTGCCTCTGCTTCACAGGTAACTAGAAGTGTTCCGTATATTCACTTACCCCAACTAGAAATCAAAAACATTGGTGTAGGACTCTTAAAGGATTCCACTATTATGGGAACCTTTGCATTACTGCCGCTTGCAACGTTGGCAAAAATTGCAAGCATAGAGACCTGCTACATGATCTCTTCCACTCTATCTGGATTAAGGAAGAGTACGGGTGTTTTTGATATTTCTACGTTGGATGATGTTTTAACACTCAACCCTATTGAGCTACAATAACAATCAATCTATTCGGCTTGAGCGGAAAATCCGAAATCAGCGTCACCGAGTGTTTGGGTTGATCGTTCATTAGATTTTGGTACTCCATCTGATCCATTTTCCTCAAAAATTTTGACAGATGAAAATATTTTGGAAGCTATGATGGCAGAAGGAGAACCATGGGAAGATGATCATCATCGTTCCCATCTTCCTAATTATGAAGAAAATAATCTCAGTGAACTATATCACCCATCCATTCAAAATTTCTTTTCGAATTCTTTTCCGATTAATGCAATTGAATCTGAGCGAAATTTATCAAATATTGAAGAAACAATTTCTATCGATATTTCAACTAAACCTGGCATTATAGAAAATATTCATGTCGGTATATCTTGTTCTCCATCAGAACTTGATTCATATTCGCTAGGCATAGATACTAGTATAGTTGAACACACTATTAATATGTATCATGATGTCAAACCGGTGCGTCAACGGCTTCGTCCTGTTCATCCGAAGAAAGCCGTTGCCATCAAAGTAGAAGTTGAAAATATTTTGTGTGCTGGTTTCATTTACCTTGTTCCGCTAACTGAGTGGGTTTCCAATAACGTTCCTATTATGAAAAAACAAGGAACCATTAGAGTGTGTGTCGATTATCGCGATGTCAATCAGGCTTGTCCAAAAAACAACTATCCTACTCCCTTTATCAACCAAATTATTGACGATTGTGATGGATGCGAAATATTTTCGTTCATGGATGGATTTTCCGGATATAATCAAATCAATATCTACCCAGATGACCAACACAAGACAAAATTCATATGTCCTTGGGGGCACATTCGCATATTGGAAACTCCCGTTTGGCTTAAAGAACACTAGGGCAACATTTTAGAGTGCAATGGATTATTCTTTCAATGAAATCAAGCACATTGTTCAACCATATATAGATGATTTTATAGCGCATTCACGAAAACAAGCTGACCACCCAATGCATTTGAGAGCCATTTTCTTATGCTGTCGACACTACAAGATATGCCTCAATCCGCACAATGTGTGTTTTGTGTTGGTTCTGGTTGATTGCTCAAATTCGTAGTTTCAAAAGAAGGAATTCGAGTAGACCCACTGAAGGTACAGGACATTCTTGATTTTCCTGCACCATCAAACTTACTTCAGATACAGAAACTTCAAGGAAAGGCTAACTTCCTGAGAAGGTTCATTCCAAACTATGCCAAAATGGCTAAAGGATTTACTTGATTATTGAAAAAGGGGGTTCCCTTCCATTGGGACCAAGTTGCGCAAGCTTATTTTGATGCTGTCAAGGACCATCTTGTCCGAGCGTCATTAATGTATCCTCCAAATTATCAAAATGATTATTTCCTATATATCGTTGTGACTGAAACGACCATCGCTATGGTTTTGGTCCAAGTAGAAGATGGAATTGAACATCCGATCTATTATTTGATTCCTAATCTCAATGATACGGAAGTTAAGTACTCGTACATGGAAAAGCTTGCCTTGGCAGCCGTTCAACCTGTCCAAATATTTAGCCATTATATCTTGCTCTGAAAAACAACAATAGTTTTAGATTGCAACCCCATGACTTACATTTTATCACGTCAATTGCCTGGGGGAAAATATTCAAAATGGATCATCATTTTGCAGGAATTTTATTTGGAATTCATTAAATCCAAGTCAAAGAAGTCTTTAGTTTTGGCTAAACTTCTCTGTGACCTTCCCTGTGATAGTACTGCAACCACGTCGGAACCATCTATTCCAGATGAGTCTCTGTTACTGATCGGATCATCTGATCCTTGGTATGAACATTTCATCATTTATCTCCAAACCCAAACTTTTCGACCTAATACCTCTCGCTCTGATCAATGACGTATTCGATACCAAGCCAAAGATTATATGATTGTCGGCGATACACTTTATCGTCATGGTGTCGATACCATTTTAAGGAGGTGCCTCACTCATGAGGAGGCCAAAAAAGTGTTAAATGATTGCCATGATGGGCCCTGTGGTGGACATTTACCTATTTATGCTACCGTGCAAAAGATACTCCACGTCAGTTACTTTTGGCCTAGTATTTTTCAAGATTGTATCCTCGCAATCAGAAGTTTTCATGCATGCCATATTTATGACCGTAAAATCTGCAAACCGCCGGCGCTAATGCATCCTGTTGTCTCTACTAGACCATTTCCGAAATGGGGTATCGATTTCATGACTGGTAACCCTCCTTCATCTGGGGGGCATGGTTATATTATTGTCACAGTAGACTATTTTACCAAATGGGCCGAAGAGATTCCTACATTCAACAACACAGGACAAAGAGCTGCATTGTTTTTCTTCAATCATGTTATTGCACAGTTTGGGGTCCCGCAGGCTATAGTTATGGATCATGGGAATCATTTTCGCAACCATATGATGTCTGAATTGACAGCCAAGTTAGGATTTTTGCATGATATTTCTACTCCTTATTATCCACAATCAAATGGATAAGTTGAGGCTATTAAAAAAATTCTTAAACGAATGCTTCAATGAATGATAGGAGTCCATAAAATGAACTGGCACTTGAATGTGTACTCCGCCTTATGGGTGTATCTAACCTCGATGAGAAACGCGACCAGATTTACTCCTTTTCAATTGGCGTATGGTCTAGAAGCTATCTTACCAATCTAATGCGAAATATCATCATTAAAATTCGCAATAGACTTGTTACCTGACACCTCAGAAGAAGAAGTGCGTCTCCTTAACCTCATCCATCTAGATGAAACCCGTCATGAAGCCCAATTGGCCAACAAAGCACATAAGAGACGTATAAAGGTGTAATATGACAAAAATGTCCAGCCTCGCATCTACTCAGAGGAAGACTTCATCCTTCTTTACGACTAGGAAGATTATGTAATTGGTACAGGGAAATTTGAGCCATTATGGCATGGCCCCTATATTGTCAAAAGAGTTCTTGCTAAGGGTGCCTACGAGTTAGTTGATTACGATGGGATTCCATTGGCACATCCTAGAAATGGGTTGTATTTGAAACGTTACTATGCTTAATCATGAGCATAGTAATTTTTTGTATTATATTGTTTATATGTTGTTGATTTGCATTCACTATCTTAATTTGTCTTTTAGGGTTTTCTTGATGTTAGTAATCCGCTTTACATTTCATCGCAGATGTCTGCATCTTCGAAACCATTTGTTGGATATGCTGATGGTGCTAGTCGTAGTACGCAGAATCTATCCTCTGCAGCATGGGCCAGTTTCGCTCCGAACGGTGAGTTAGTGAGTTTTCAAGGGATTTGTATCGGTAGATCGATGAATAATATCGCTGAGTATAGCGCATTGATCGAACTTCTCTCTGATCCCATTTCATTTGGTATTAACCATAATCATCAGGTTAGACTCACAACTTGTGGTAATACAACTTACTAGTATTTATTCTGTCAGAAATCCAACACTTCTTAGATTGTTCCTAAGAGTTCTACTTTTGGAGAGACATTTTGATTTCATTCAATATCAACACATTTATAGAAATCTGAACACTTTAACTGATTCATTAGCTAATCAAGTTTTAGATAGACATTTGTGACACAGGTAAAGAAAACATTCACATCATTGAATAGGATTGTGCATTAACATAAGAAAAACTGTGAAAACATATAGATAGATAGTTATAGGTTTATTTACAAAATTTGTGCCCAAGACACATTGGTCATCTGACCTCAAAATGTATGCAAAAATTCGTAAGTAAACTAGTGGTGCTCATGATAGCACGTTATAGATCTAGCAATCCTATGGAGCAACCGCATCCAATGGTTAGGAACCCCAATTGTGTGTCGCTGCAGTCGCATGGGAAATTATTCAATCTAGAAATCTGGAATCCCAAAGTTCAACCCCTCTATGTGCTGCTAGAGCTCAGCAAGAGTCTCAACCATATCAAGGTCCTGAAGGACTGATCTCCCGACAACCCTCTCTGCTGGCGCATCCGCTTTGCGCTCTGGTTCCTCTACTGGTTGAACGCGACTGATATCTACATTACATTAAACATTTAGTTTAGTCTTGGAAAGAAATAAAAACACAAAAAAAAATGTATAAACCTTATAAAAATAAAAAAAAATGGTCAAATCAATCTTACCTATTGCACCTCACTGAGTGCCTTTTGGTAAAAATAGATCTGGAACTCCTAGGAAGTTGACGTCTGCATATGCATACTCATCGATGGCGATAATCTGTCGCCTGAACCAGGAAAAGAATGCAGTTGAGAACAGAACAGTTGATTTTCCTGAATGCCGACCCATGAGTTCTACCCATCTCTGCATTCAAGGATCTCTAGGACTGGATATATCCAATGTAACATGTTGTGGCTGCATCAGTGGAATATGTTCCAAAGCAAAGGAAATAAGAATGGAACCATAACTAAAATTTTTCTTCCTTCCTCCCTTTGCTTCATTCAGTTGTTACTTTATCTAAGATAGAATAGCTTCAGACCAGTTGAAAATTGTTGGCTCTAAACATTCCAGCGCATACTACATATACGATCTGTTCACTACATGGAGTGTAATGTGCCAGCTAGTTTAGCGATCATGAATAGGATGGTCCTCAAAGGCAAATAATTACATCATGGATATTTATTTTTCAATATTTTCTAGGTTCTGACCCCGGATAGCAATAATGCATAACATAATCCCTCACTGTTTCTCCTCCAATGACAGATCCCATGAGTGAAATGGGAAAATCTCTCCTCACAAAACTTGTGAGAAAATACACATCCTCAACTGTTATGGACAACACTTGAGTTTTTTATGTGAAATGCCTCTATTGCTGGATCCCATGCTCGAACAAGGAATTCTAGGAGTTCTATTTGTTGCCTCATTCCCGACAATTTGAAGTAATTAAGTAGCCCACAATCTCCTAAAGCTCTTACAGTACCTAGATCATTCAAGGCAATCATATCTTGTTCTTCATGTTCTTTTTCTCTCCATGTAATCGTCATTATAATCCAATGGAAACCTAAAAAACAACCATAAGATCCATTATATACCATCCATTGCAAAAAACTAGGCAAATTTTGGACACAGCATGAAAACAAAAAGCTTCAACTGTGCCCAACGCACTCCCTGGGCTAAGATAGTACGTTGCACATGCAGGTACACTTCATTGCAGTGCTATGCAACATAGGTTTCGACATTCAGGGGTGCGTTGCCCTCAATTTGGGCAGAATTTACCCTAGGGGGCCTCAAAACCCTAAAAAATTGCAAGGAATGCTAATCAAATGAATACTAAAAGAAATACAAGGTTTATGCTACTAACCTGGATCAAATGGCGATGAAATCCATCGACAGAAACGACTGCAATCAACAACTAAAGTTCGGGGCCAAAATCAGGTTCAGAGCTCCAAAATGCAAATGGTAACTATGGAATGATATAAATGAATAGTGAAACTACTTTTTATTGTCATTTAATTGTTTGCAAGTTAAATTTATTGCTATGACTATAGTTTTATTATGTTTTTATCATGAAACATGTATTTTTAATCCATTTGATGTTGTTCTGAACAGGAAATACAACTGACGAACAGGTTAGTAGTGCAGATTTATTTCAAGAAAGACTTGACCATAAAGCATGCTTTTTCTCCTTATTTTTCGAGCTTTGATAAAAATGAAAAAGGATTTGAAGCGCACTTTTATCTCTTTTTTGAGCTTCGATTACAGCGAAAAAGGAACCCCTAGAGTCTTCTTTCATCTCTTTTCAGACTCCGATAATGTGAAAAGATAGTCGAGCACTTGTCATTTCGAGCTCGTTAAAGTAAATGAATTGATATCTACTCAGTATAAGTTTAACCCTTTTTCAGACTGAGATGGATTATTTACAAAAAGGAATACCTTGGTTAAACATGACCAAAGAGGTTCTTTCAGATATTATTTTACACTTTTTCGGATCTGAGAGACAAATTTACGAAAAATTACTTTTGGAGTCCTCTTCCGTCCTCTTTTTCAAACTCTTTAAACATGAAAAATGACCGGGCTATCACTGTCGTTAAGCTCGTTAAAACATAAAATAGCGAAGGGCTTGTTAATCATGGCAAGAATTGAGTTTCATTCCTCGCTAGACTCGTTAAATTATTAAATAGCGATACTTTATTATTTATTCACCCGAAGGGTTGAATTATAGATCAAGAAAATGTTATCCTCCTCAAGCTTGTTAAAAAATAAAGAGGTACTGGTTGACAAATGACTAGGGAAAATTTTGGAAAAGCAAGCAAAGTTTCTTTTTGGTAGCAAGTCGCTCTTGAACATGACACTTCTTTCACTCCATGTCTATGAATTTTTGGGTTGGGTAATCACCTTGATGGTTCATTCACACCTATGGTTCATCATACCTTCACTTCGGTTTTGGGTCAATGCTGCCAACTCATCACAGTGTCGCCGATATTTTCAAGAGAAGTCATCCAGTGATTAAGAACTCATCCATCTACAATACTCATAAACCTTCATTTTCATGACCGTTATCCCTGAAAATTGCTATATCAAGTCATACCCTTGTCTTTGAAATTAGTAACTCCAGTTTTGCAATAAGGTGACTTCCTGTCGAAAAAAAATAAATATCCAGGAAGTTCACTTAGAAAAATCAGATTCCAGTACCATGAGGCTTGTTACAGTATCGACAAGATCCTCGCTTCCGGACCTTTGACTGAAAGATTTTATTTGGCGTTCGACATCAAATCATCTATTCACGCCTTACGAAATGTATTGTAGTACCTTGAGGTCCTTTGACATTAATGGTGGTTCTATCATGTTTGTTAATAGCTCACATCATTGGCTGGTAATCAAACGATGTCTTTCCATGTTCGATGACAAATTATATATTCGCATGGCTAGAATTGACCTGAATGATCGAGTGAATGAGACAAGAAGACCCCAGATCTAGTTTCAACCATCTGGGCTACGATTTCAGGATTGTTGTACACATCAGCTGTACGGTGACCTTACATACAGATTTTCATCCAAACATGGGCCTATATCTATAGGCGTGTCTGCGTCTGGGAAAAATTACAATGTAGATGACTTTCTGAATTATGTGCATGTTATTAGATTGTTTTATGTGCTGACTATGGGAATGCCTACCCTCAGCAATTATGGTCAATAGAGGATATATCATGATGTAATGTATTGTGAGATTGATGCAGGTGATCGTTCCTCTTTGTTTCCAGGCTCATCATAGTGTAAAGCATCTCAATCAAATGTTCTTATTATTTGGGTCTCATGCTTTAGGGGGAAATTGTTATAGGTCAATTTGGGAACCATTCCCAGTGACCTGGTTAACTGGGCATCATCTCCAGGAACGATGATCAAGGGTCTATCATTCTATATCATCTCACTTGCTATATGCCCTAAGGCAGGAAACAACATAAATCAAACAATACTTTCATCAAGCAAGGATTTCCATGGTTTGAAGCTTATTATTAAACATGTGGGAGCTCACCAACGCAGGCTCTAAGGGGCAAAAGTGCA
Organism: Pinus albicaulis; assembly: GCA_034641835.2. NCBI lineage: Eukaryota > Viridiplantae > Streptophyta > Pinopsida > Pinales > Pinaceae > Pinus > Pinus albicaulis. The sequence continues at coordinate 1,853,162,487 of CM076578.1, read as the reverse complement.
TTTCTTATGCAGGTAGCCCCATTCAAGGCTGCTTTGCAAAGCACTTCCTGACATTCAAAGGTGCGTTGGTCACATTGGGAGCGAAATTCTCATTCTTCCAGAATCTCCAATTGGCCAGTGTCTTCTAGAAGGGTTCACATGTGTCAAGCTTCAAATCCAAGTGTCCATTTGACATATACATGAATGGAAACATGTCTTGCCTATTTTTGGAATGTTATTGATTACAAAACAACCTATAGTTCATCTATAAATTGAACACAGATCTAAGTGTTTGGGAGGAAGAATTTGAGTAGGGAAATGCTGGAGAATTTTCAATAGAGAGTTTGATTTGTGGAGCTGTTGCTAGAGAGATTTATGTTGTGATGAGACTTGGAAAATATTCTGGAAGGTCACTACAAATCAGTCACTAGGTTGTAACCTCTCCTTCTATCATTAATAAAGAGTACTTCTTGTTTTTCCCTACATGCATCTATGTTTACTTTGATTTTCCATATTGCAAGATCTTGGTTTATAAATGTAGTTTATGCTTAATTTATTTAGCTAAATAGCTTGAATAGATATCTATATTATTGCATCTTCTGCTATTTTAGTGTTCTTTCTTGCGAGAAGCATTCAGCCAACAAAACCGCTTGAATTTGAAGCTGTAGCAGAAGCGAAAGAAAGGAGCCATTTGGAAGCGACTGAAATAAGTAAGCATCCAATCCTCTCTGTGTATCTATTCTGAGTTAGGAAAAATGGTAGTATAGTCTTTCACCTGATGTTCTAGGCTAACATCTACCTAGGGAAGTGTAATTTATCCGTAGATTACAATTCTGGCCCAACAATACTAGTTCTTTCTTCCCCTTCACCATAAAGCCTTCAGGTTGTTTCATGTAGATCTCTTCTTCCAGATCCCCATGAAGAAATTTTGTCTTCACATCCATCTATTCTACCTCAAAATAAAATGTAGCAGCAACAGATAAAACTAATCTAAAAGAAGTAACTTTGGCAACAAGAGAAAAAATATCACCAAAATAAATTCCCAGCACCTGGGAGTAACCTTTTCCTACCAACTGAGTTTTGTATTTCTCCACCTTGCCTTCTACATTCATCTTCTTCTTAAACACCCATTTGCTCCTGATGGGTTTCCTTCCAACGGGTAACTCCACCAGATCCCATGCCTCATTTTTATGCAAGGATGCCATTTCATCAACCATGACCTCCTTCCAATGTTTTCCATCCTCTGAATCTATTTCCTCCCTGACAGTTCTGGGATCATCATCAATTATAGTTAAAGAAAAATTTGAACAGAAAGAAGATGGAATATACCTTTCTAGTTGTCTTCTTTCTCGAGCTGATCTTCTCACAGCTGGAGTTTGTGGCTCTTCCTCTTTCGAGTCTTTTTTTTTTGTAGAGTATGATTCATCCTCCTTTAACTCAAACTCTATCTTCTCAGGTTCCTTTGGTAGGAATTCATGTTAACAAAATCTTTCACCTCTCTAAACACCACATCTCAGCTGTACACAACCTTCCTTGTTTCTGGGTTCCAAAGCTTGTAACCCTTTAAACAATCCTTATACCCAATAAAGATGGGCCTTTCAAATTTATTATCCAACTTGGTCCTTTTCTCCTTTGGAACATGTACATATGCATCACATCCAAATACCCTCAGATGTGAAAGAGAGGGTTTCTTACCAGTCCACACCTCATGTGGAGTCTTATCCTCCAACGCTGATGAAGGTGATCTATTAACCAAGTAACATGCAATCTCCACTGCCTCTGCCCATAATTCTTGTCCTAACCTGGTACCACTGAACATGCTTCTTGCCTTTTCCATCAGCGTTCTGTTCATTCTTTCTGTAACTCCATTTTGTTGAGGTGTGTATGGAGTAGCCTTATGTCGTGATATACCACACTTCTTACAGCACTCTTCAAATTCCTTCTTGCAGAACTCCCCATCATTATATGTCCTCAGAACCTTTATCTTCTTCTCTGTCTGGTTTTCCACCAGAGCCTTAAATTCTTTAAATCTGTCAAAGACTTCATGTTTCTTTCTCAAGAAATATATCCATGTATTCCTTGAGAAGTCATATATGAATGAAACATAGTACATAGACTTACCCAGTGATGGAACCGACACAGGTCCAAAAACATCATTGTGCACAAGCTCTAATATCTTGTTCGCCCTCTTAGCACCAGAAGGAAAACTCACCCGATTCTGCTTCCCATATACACAATGTTCACAGAAATCAAAATCCAGAGAGCTATTAGACATACCTTCTACCATACCATTTCCATGCAGTATCCGAAGGCCCTTCTCTCCAATATGTCCAAGCCTTTGATGCCATAGCATGGTCTTTTCTCCAGAGACCGCTAGGCTTTCCGCTTCACTTTCAGGAACCACGGAACTGTTGCACCCATCAATAACAGTGTTGCCCTAAAGCTTGTATAGAGTTCCAATGCGAACTCCCCGCATTAATACCAGTGCTCCCCGAACCATCTTACATGCATCTTTATCGAACACTTTTTTTACACCTGCATCATCCATCTTGCTTACAGAGATCAGATTTATGGCCAATGCAAGAATGTGCAGAACACCAGGAAGTGTTATAATCCTTCCACTTTGCAGCTTCAGCTTGAATTTTCCATGTCTGACGATTATGGCCTTCCTATCATCAACTAAGAAGACATCACCACCATCATATTTCTCATACTCACAGAACCACTCCCTATGAGAAGTGAAGTGAAAGGATGCACCTGATTCAATCAACCATGACTCATGATCTACATGTGTATTTGAAGAAGAAGCCAAATAGACATCCCCACCTTCATATGAGGTGGTTTTTTCCTCTGCAGAAGGAGCATCATCAGATCTCTTTCCTTTCTCAGGAGCTTTAGATCTGTAGTCCTTTTTGTAGTGCCCTTCCTTTCCGCATTTCTAGCACACCTTTACAAACTTTCCAGGAGATTTAGATCTCCCACTCGAAACCTTATTCTTGTTTCTGTTCTGGGACCTTCCTCATACAGATAAGGCATCTCCACTCTAACCCTCCATATTTATCCGTCTCATTTCCGCTGACAGCAAGGCTGAGACAATGTCATCAAAATTCAAGGTAGTTGTATTGCTACCTATTGCAATAACTAGACTGTCCCACGAGTCTGGTAGAGAACACAACAAACTGATGCACTTATATTCATCTGAGATTTTAATATCAATAGATGACAGCTAACTTACCACATTATTGAAGGCATTCAGATGCTCTGTCACCGAGTCTCCATCCTTCATCCTTAGGTTATACAACTTTTTCCGTAGGAACAATTTATTCACCAAAGACTTAGATTGGTACAAAGTCCCAAGTTTGTCCCACAAGGTCTTCACCGTAGCTTCCCCAGATACATTCAAAAATACTGAATCTGAGACACATAACCGTATTGTGCTCTTTGCCTTCCGATCTAGTTTATTCCAGTCTTCATTTGACATTGTCGTTGGTTTAGTACCTGGATCTACCACGATCCACTGGTCCTTATCCACCAACAGATCCTCCATCTTGAGCTTCCAAAACTCAAAACTCTCACCATTAAATTTCTCAATCTCTATCTTCCTACCACTCGCCATCTTCTTTCACGGCAAGAATTGATCCCGTAGATCTCCAACTGAACAGGGTCTACCTTAGGCCTGAACAAAAAACCCCTCAATAGCTAAGGTGTCCCCTTGAAGCTGAAACTTCTTTAACACCAAATGTAGGTTTTAACACTGTACAGAAATTATCTATAAACGAATCTTAAAAATAGAAAATAAACAATAGTGAGAGCATAAAACATAAAATAGATACACACAGATATTCTCCCCTGGATCCGAAATCGGGACGACCAGCTTGATTTTTCATTATATTCCTTTTAGTGTTACAACACATATATATACATGCTGAAGCATACATAAACCCTAATCCATTAACCTTGGATTATAAAATAACCATAGTTCCCTTGACTGGATCTACAAAATACCAGGGGTTGAAAACCATCGTACCCCAAAACCATGTGCAAACCCATGCACAAAACCATGGGCGGATCCGCCCACCAGGGGGAGCTATTGCCCCCCTTATGACCCCCCCCCCCCCGACATTGCGCCCAACACAACGTACAGGGGGGGCTATCACCCCCCCTGTGACCCCCCTGCATGTGATTAGTCATGGAAAGAATATAACACATACCCAACAAGTACTTGGCACAAACAATAACCTGCTATTCAATGATGACGCCACCCTTAGCCACATCCTCAATTATATATGGTAACAGGGACTTAGTGAACCACTCAGGGAGTTGATCAATAACAAATGTCTTGACCATTCTACGACAATGACGCCACTCATGAATATGATCAGAAATGTGAGTAGAATTATTATGTTTAAAATTATTCAAGAGTTTCGTTCCAGTTTCATATCGTATGGGCAACTGGAAGTGGGTCAAAAAGACAGTAGATAAGGTAGTGAAAATATCAAATGAAGCTCTTGGTAACTCAATGTACCATTACGGGGCCGGACTAGTGAGCATATGTTGGAAAGGACATAGTCAAACAGAGTCATCATTTTAGGGAGTTAGATGAACACCACAAATGATAAGTCATAACATGTGTCGACGAGTCTTCCCCAGGGTTTCCATTGATTTTAGGAATATCCGAGGGTAATTTATGAGGTATCACAAATCACCAAGGAGCATAGCTGATTGGATCATTTGTAAGCCAGTTTAAATTAAGTAATTCTAAAGTTGAAACAAAGGGCGACTGTCGATTTAATTCAGGTTGAGCATAGTCACGGTATGATGGAATTGCTTGGGAAACAGGCCTTTGAGAACCAGCATAAGGAATTTGTTGTTGGTAACCCAGATAGGGGTTTTTTTGATAAGCAATCGCTTGAGTATTTTGTTGACCAATACCTGGGTACGTTACTTGTTGAAATGAGGGTTGTTGAATTTGCGATTTTGGCTACCAAGGTATCTATCCACCAAGGTTATAACCCAAACTTGAATAGCTTGGATTCAGTTGTGAATAGGTACAACTTGGTTGTGGATGCGACATCCCATAATATGGTAATCCAGCTTGTGAATAAGTAATTCTAGATACAAGTGGGTGTTGTAAACCAGCCAAAGGAATTGGAGTCTGAGGGCCCAATGCTTGAGGGTATTGGGTGGAAGGACCTGACTAAGAGGGTTGAGGTACAAAAATTTGAGCCTGTAACCAGGGTAAGGATGTATTAGCAAATGGAGTAGATGTGGGTGCAACAGGTTGAACCGGTTGATATGATTGTACAACCATTTGTGGTTGGATGGGTAGAGTGGGATGCCACTAAAAAATAGTCATTTTGACATTAGGATGACCAAATAAAGACGGAGTACTATCAAAATGGGTGACCATAGGTTGCCCCCCAACATGAGGAGTATAATAAGATGGAAAATATTGTTCTCCAAATGTCAGGAGTCTAGTTTAAATTGTACTAGATTGAATATACCCAGATGGACCAGCTTGATATTGCCATGATGATGTATATAAGGGATCAAGTTGTTTAGTACTCATTAGAGATGTACCAAATAGGATACTAGATGATGAAATTTGTGAATTCCATGGGTTTGAGGATGCACCAGAGAAGGTTCTAGATAAATATTGGTAACCAGGTGGGAAGGACGGGCCACCATATAAATGTGACTCTGGTGATGTGGTAAAAATTGATGGGGTAGCAAGAGCAGGTGCTGCCGCAATTGTAATAGATGGTACAACCGAATATGTTGGCTCAGGAATGGTTATACGACCAAATTTATACCCTACAATATTTACAGGACCTCGAATAGACATAGGATCATAGAAAGAAGCATGAGGTGATTGAGGAAAATTCTGGTAAAGATAAAGCTCTGATCCAAAATGGGTTGGAGTCGAAGGTGTTTCATATTGTGGTATTTCTTCAATTGAAATCAAACCAGGTGGAAGGATTTCACCGTCAGGTCTGAAGTATATTATAGGTGGTTGACTATGTGATATGGGAGACTCAATGGCTATAATAGATTGTGAGCTAGCCAATACAGGAACAAATTCTGCTTGTTTGACTTCGGGATTTAGATTTTCATGTAAAATAATGACAGGATCCGGATCAACTTCTAGTTGAACAACGTCGGGTGTGAGAGGTATGATCTCACTGATTGGATGGATCGTGACCAGAAGTAGCTGTGAGGACTCCATCTAGAGAACAGTTGATGAAATAGGATTTGTAGAAAAAACTTGAGACGACTCTAGTATATGTGAGGATGGTGTCGCACCAGAGGTACTGATAGTACTAGTTTCGGTAGAACGATGTCGCCTTCGACGACCAAAAATGACTTCTAGTGGTAAAGGTGGTTTCAGTGCTATTCTATGCGAATGGCGGGGAAAGGGATGTTCTTATTCCATGATTATTGATTTATTTTAAGACCAAAAAAAAAAAAACAAAATAAAAGCGTAATTCTAGGTAAAAGGTTTACCAAGTAATTGTGAACTACAGAATACCTCCTAGCGAACCACGAAGTACGGACACGAAATCTCCCTGAATGATGTGTTCGGTGTATCAAAAGTTACAAGGTGGCCGACTCGGTTATCTATGAATGGATAGAAACCTAAATATATCCTCCCAAATATACCCAAAGGTACGTGGAGGCCCAAGTCTATATTAATGTTGTCTAATGTGAATTTTCACAGTGAGATCACCCCCTTATACTTTTCTTACTAGAACATTTCCCTATATACCCAAAGGTACGTGGACGAGATCCGATATACTTACGTACACGGAGTGAGGTATCACACTCTTAATGTATCATAGAATAGTTATCGATAGCTCCTATGTTTAACAACGCTGAAACACGTCTCTAGCCTAGACCTTCTAAATGTTATCATTAATTTTCCAATGATTCTTAGGTAAATTGATGTAAATTTTATGTTGATGTTGTTTAAAATTTTGTATTTGAGGTTCACCGCGTGATATGATGGAAATTGCTAAAAATGCAAACTAAATGATAAGAAAACTTTTCAATTTAGCTTTTCCAATGAAAATCCTTGCTACTAAGGGAAAGCGCAATCGGTTTTAGAGAAAACAACAAAGAGCACAAACTAAAATGAAAATTTCCTAACTTCCTCCTATGCAACACACACAATTCACTATATGCACATCAATGTTTTTATTTTCAGTACCCTTAATGTGAATGCAAGAAAGGAAACTATATGCATCAATCAATAAATTAAGTGTTTTCTTCTTTGAGAAACGAGGAATAAAACAACAATTTCTCTTTTAGTAAAAATGAAGAATGGAACTACAATTTTTCCTACAGGAAATGAGGAATGAAACAAAAATTTCCTTTACGAAAAAAAATTGATCTACTGCAGAAATAAAATAATTTGAATTTTATTTTTCAATGATAAAGAAAAACACTAAAGAGACATTGAACAAATTTAATTTTCAAAGGAGGAAGAATGAAGAAATTTTACTGGTCTCTAAGAGGTATTAGACATCTAAGAATACAACAAAAAAATGGCTGAGAATGATAGAAATGAAAAATTTAGATGGAATTTGGTTGGTTGATGGGCCAACACAGTCTCTAAGTGGAGACAGTGCATTGCAGAGCACCCCTGAATGGGAGATAGTGCACTACAATGCACAGTGTCTTCACCAAAAGTGTGTTGGGCACAAAAAGGATTAAAAAACCAAGCAGAATAACACACCTATAATGCAATTCTTTCATTCAAATGTATAATAAATTAAATTAAATTTTACTAATGAGGATAAGAAGAGGAAAAAACACCAGGAATGATAGGATAATCCCCAGTGGAGTCACCAATTTGTTATGCAAAATTGTGATCTATGGATAAACCAAATTACCTAAGTGTGGTGCTAGACACTTAGAACAACAGAGGAAATAATTACTATCACTTTCTCTAAAACAAGTAGATATACAGAATGGTGAAAGAGCCTACTTGTGATTCAATCGCTTCTCCTTCTCCTTCTGTCGTTTGTTTTGTTGCTCTCAATCCAACTCAAATCTCCAGATTGATTCCTGCAAACAAAAATAGAGAACAGAAAACAACATGAAATATACAGATATCTAATTATATTACTCAATAAAATCGATTATATATGAAATATATATATCATTTAATAATCCATTGAACAAGAAATAAAGACATATATATGGAAAAATGAACAACAATATTTATTAAAGATTAGAAGGGGGAGGTTACAACTAATGATCGATTTGTTGCCAACTAGCTCCATATTCATTCCAGCCTCATCACATCCAACATCATACCAACATTATATCAGTACTTTCACTCTCTCAAATGAGAATCCAACATCATAACTTTACCAAATTTCTTCCTTCCCTAGCACTAGAATGAGTGCTCAATTTATAGGGAAACTGATGGTAGTTTCTCAATGAATGACTTTCTAATAATAGGAAAGACATGGTCCCAAGTTAAGAGGTGTTATATGGACACATGGATTCGAATTTTGACACATATGGACTCTTATAGAAGGCACTGGACATGTGGAGATTCCTGAAACAATGAGAATTCTTCTCCCAGGTGAGCAACGCACCCTTGAATGTCAGGAAGTGCACTGTAGTGCACCCTTGAATGGAGGATCTAGCACTGCAACGCAGTTAGTCCATTTATAGGCTGTGTTGGTGAGTCAATAAGTGATAGCATATACTTCAAACCTTGGAAATATCACAATAGAAGCCCTGACTGAATTCTTCTTCTCTTAGGGCATATAGCAACTGAAATATAAGGGGATGATAGGCCCTATTTCATTGGTCTTGGGGATCATGTCCAGTTTGACCAGGTCATGGGGGATGATGCCCAAATTGACCTATAACACAACTGAACACTGATGTTCACTGCTGCAAATCTTTCACATCTTTTTTACCTCCTTTCAAAGGCATGCTGTTAGAATCCTGAAACATCTTATTACAAGAATATGAAACTTAAATGAAATTAACTTGTTCATTTGATGCTTCTTTCTGAAAGGTATCATTCAAAACATCTCTATGCTTGATCATTAACAAAGTAAAATTTTGACTTTCATTCACTGTTCTCTTCATTTCTCCTGCATGTAAAGAGAAAAACTTCTCTTCTTCTTATGCGCTCTAACTATGTACTCAATTCCATCCTTAAACATATGATACTTATTCTCATGGCAATGAAATGATTCTTTCATATCATAAAGATAAGGACTTCCAAAAACAATACCTGAAATCTCAAGTGGAACAACATCAATTTCAACTTCGTCAAGAAAGTTTGAATTGATTTCAAACCTTGTAATGCACTTCCTTGTTACCTGCAAGTTTGCATTCCTGCATATTCACCCTAGAAGTTCTTGGATGTATAACAAGTTCAAGGTTTAACTTCTTAACTAATTCTTTACAAATCAAATTAGCTTTATAACCACTATCAAATAATGTGTCTATCTTGGTATATTTAGAAACGACTCTAATATGAAAGTGTTCAATTCTTATATCTTCATCTTGTGGAACAACTTGAAGAACTAGTGCTTTCTATGTTCTTACCTTTCAAACCCATTGTTGTAATATTGGTTTCATCTCCTAAATATAAACCTAAGTCATGTTCAATGATTGCAACAGTTTTCCCTTTCTCTTTGGATTTAAGTTTGTTTGGCTTCAACTCTGGATGGAGTTGCCAACAATGGTATTCATCATGGCCATTCTTTGAACAATTTTTACATGTGAGTTTCTCTTTCTCTTTTTTGATAGAGCTATTTCTCTTTCCTCCACCAGTACAAAATGGCTAATTAGTTACTAAAAAAACAACTAAAATTTGCATATAAACGACTATTTTTCAGTCGGTGACCAATAGTAGCTAATTTACAATATCTTATAACACGACCAACTTTTGGTCGCTTTTAGCTTAGTCATTAATTGAATATCACTATTTTGTTGTCTTGTTGTATATTTGGTCATTAATTTAGTCATTCATTTGATCATTAATTTAGTCATTGATTTGGTCATTGATTTAATCTTTGATTTGGTCTATGATCACCCGAGAAAACCAATTAATAACCAAAAAATATGACCAAAATGTTGGTCGTGTTATAAGATACTGTAAATTAGTTACTAATAGTCATATATATGCAAATTTTAGTCATCGTTTGAAACCAATTAATGACCGAAGTAATATGACTAAATTTTAGTCGTGTTATAAGATACTGTAAATTTTCTACTAATAGTCGTATATATGCAAAATTTAGTCATCATTTGTAGTCACAAATTTATCATTTGTAGTAGTTATTTATTCATTATATAAACAACTAATTTAGTAGTTTATATTCATTTCATTTACTTTCATTAATAATCATGATAAAAGACTAATTTAGTCGTATATTCATTTTATTTATGTTCATCATTAATCAATATAAACTACTAATTTAGTAGTTTTAAATTGATTTTATGTTCATTATTAATCAACATAGATTAATTTGTATGATTTAAAAAATGTCATACAATGTGCATGTTCATCTAATATGAAAACACAAAGTTGCATATTTTAATTACAATACTAAACAATATCAAGTGCAACTATAAATAATTTCAACCACATAAATTATATTATATGAAATGTTAAACTATTACAATATGATTTTCCAGCTTAATATTGGTTGGACTCAATTTACACATGAAATGGTGTTTCATCACTTCAAAACATTATCATTGTGTTTTCAAGGCATTGCAGGTGAATTCACCAACTCTGAAAATGTGACCATCTATATTTATATGTGTGTCTTATGCGGGATATTGGCTCTAAGAGTATCACCAAACCAGTTCTCCTCTCTCTCTCTCTTTTTGCATTTGTTGCTCCAATGTTATTTCTCTCCTCTTTTTTCAATTCATGCTTCTTACCATCAATACTGAGTTAATTTTCTGAAAACAAAAGAAGATACAATGTAAAGTGTAAAACATGAAAGACAATGAACACTAGAATATAAAATAAATTATACTATGAATACTTTATACGACTTATACCTCAACATTAGCAATGTCAAAGCCATTTTTTCTCCATACAAGTAAGAAACTCGAACAAATTTTCTTCATTGGGGCAATAATTGCCACCATAATGTGGCCAAATAACCTGTATAAACAAAGAAAATAAAATATCACCATATTACTTAGTATTCAACTTTCAAGGAAAGCTTAGGAACAATCATGTCAACTAAGTTATATGCTAAAAATCTCAAGCTATAGATAACTTGTGAAAACAAATAATCTAAGGTGTGATGTTTAATCCTTGTCGTTTTATTGACAACACTATTTAATTTTCTAATGCATGAACTTAGTCAGGTATATAAACAACATGTACTCAAATAACAACATGAAAGTAACTTTTTCTAATAGTCATGAAAATATTTTAACGCAAAATAGATATAAGGATTCCAATCAATATAGTGTAATACTAATTTCATCTTCAAGATTTGGTTGTTGTTTAAATGGACATGGTACTAAGTATTTTCAATTTCATAGTTAAAATACAAAAACAAAATCAAAATAAATTTCCAAAATACAATCAACAATAAAAAGAGGATATCATGGAATGGATTGCAATTATAAAAAAATTGTTTACCTGTCCATCGATGTCGTGTCTAGAATTCCTAAAACATTTTATTGCCCAAAATAACCATGAGGTGAAATAATCACAACATTAAAAACCACAGGAATTCCTACTAGAAACATTTCCAAAGTCGATGGCTTAGGTGTCTAAGCGATCTCTAACAACGAATGAACCATATCCAAGATGTGATATGCATCGCCTCCCCATCCTTTTTCCAATCACTTTTCATGTAACGTGCCCACAACAAATTCAAGTAACAATAAAACAAATACATTGACATTTGTTTTTAAATTTTATATCTATAAAAATTAAATTTTATTTGTTTCATGAACATATTAATACATATTTAAAGCCTTCCTAACATATGAGAAAGTATCAATAAAATATGAGATCAGCAAAATCGACCTCAATGAAGTCCTTAAACAATTTCTACAATATCAATATTTTTCTTGTTGTGATATCTTCGGTAGAAAAAAGAACATATCTACAAAAGAAAAGTGCATATATTACTTATGGTCAAACTTTGTATATGGTGTATTCTTAAGCAGTTTTTTAAGTTGTTCCTCCACCTTTACCAAAGTGAATTGTAGCTTGGTTAAACTATGTATCCTTTCATTCAGCATCAATTTCTGCAAGATAAATGTCACACCTTATTCTTTCCCATTTCTCAACATGCTACATATGATAAATTGAAAGTTGCATAAAACTAGTAGAAAAACCTTTTCTAACCAAAACAAACAAACAAACAATGTATGTAATAAAACTTCATTATAATATTATAAAATGAAAAGAGAGTGAACCATTTTTGTTGTTTGACTTTGCCTATTTTTGTTATGAAAGTGCTCGAGCTTCAAGAACCAAAAAATGTGTGGGAAGTTGTAAATGTGAAAAATATTATGTTGACCTAATTTGTAGACTTATTCAAAATGATGTGAATGACACCATTTTCGGATGTGGTAAATCTCAAAATAATAAATGGCATGTATTCGAATAAATTACATTGCAATGACTACCATGGGCTGCCACGGGTTATAGGTCCTCAGTATTTTAATATTGATGATGAAAGAGAGATGGCAATGATAAGTATGGGTAGTCCTAGTTTGTATGGTGGATATCTTCAAACCAAGGTCATCATCTCAATGAACCTAGGTTCTGACATGGTAAACCTGGATCTGGTCTTCACCCAATTTCACTCCATCATACTTTGTCAAGACTCAAGAGGACATAATGGTCCTTCAACTTATAATAGGGTTTCTTTTGAGGTTATAAATAAAACTTATCCAAATCAATTTGATTTTTGGGCTCCAAGAGATATGGATAATTTAAATGATAACAATTATATTTTTTTTTCCCAAGACTCAAATGTAGGGATACATTTTGTGGATTTTACTAATAAATAGAATGAGAGAAATGATCCATGAGGAGGATCTACTGGTCATTGTGATTAGGGAAATACTCAGAGATAATAATACTATTTAGGTTCAAATCAAATATGGTGTTGATTCTTGTAGCTCCTCAGTTGTTGGTAGTTGTAAAGGTAGGAATTTCAGTTCTTCAAGGGTGGGGTCATTCAGCATAATTGCATCTACCTTGGTCATATCACCAAAAGGAAAAACATAATCAACAAAGAGTAAATATGTCAAGTTTAGGAAAAATCATATTTGTATAGTTGTCAAGCTTATAGTTATTTTTACTCTGTTATAACTCTGTTGAGACCACCTACTCTATAGTAAAAAATGGCAGAGGAGCCATTAGTAATACCTACCCATGGTCTCTTGTAGGCATGATAGAAAAATAGGTTGAACCATTAATTAGAATTTCACATATATTGAGGAAAGACAATTCATTATCTAGTTAACCAATTGCACATTGAACCCTATATGGATGAGTAGCCCTAAATATAGCCATTTTTCTCTATAATATGCCTTGGAAAGACAAACTAACATTACTTGTAATTTTTTGGTTTCATGTTATAAATTCCTTCTTGGACAACTCTTATTGCGTAATGGATTTATTTCCCATGAATGATGAAAAATTGTTCTAATGACATGGAATTGCCTTAGTGGATTTTGACCCTACATGACCAAGGAACTTAGGATCCTTGGGCGCATCAATAGTAGCATCCTCCAATGAAAATAGAATAGTATCCAACCTAGAAACATCAAAATTATATATATTTATAATTCATAATCGCAAAACTAATAAAAATAAAGAATGGAGAATGGCGCCAATTAAGGTTTTCACTAGGGTTTTGCAGTCCACTGCAGCCGCAGAGGAAGCCATTCCTGGAGTTGCAGTTTTGGGGAAGCTTGCTCTCAGTGCTAATACAGTGGCATTCGCTGTTGTTCTTTGGATTGGAGGAGAATCAAAACCTTTCGATGCCCTAAAAAAGGTTCTGGTCTATACCTCGGGGCGGGATCTATGGCTCCTAGCTACAGGAGTTAGCAACGACAGCTTGAGTGTTGTATTCCCAGACCAAGGATCTGCGGAGAGGGACGAACCTGGAACACAGGTCTATTGCCAGCTAGATCTACTAGATAAGTCTCTTCATGGCGATGGCAAGGAGGGAAACGCTCTGGAATATGGCTTTTTTAAGGGCAGCAAGGAGACGAATGCAAACGGGGGTAGAAAGCCCTTTGATATCTGGAAGGAATTGCAAATTCTCACAAGAATAACTGTAGATGGAGCAAGATCTGGCTCCAGCCCTAGATCTGCGTTTTCGGAGCTCCGCCTTGAAGACAACGGCCAGCAACAAGGGAACGGATCTATCGTTTCTCTGCTCCTTAGTGTAAGCCAAGAGGTGTTGTCTCAAGAAGTGATCCAGGCGACACGTTTGGTCAGGGAGGTAAAGATCGCATGCGTCGGGGATCCTCTGGTCAGCCCTCACGCTGGAAGGTCGACTTCACTGCTCCCTTTATGGCCCTGCTTTCTTTTCTTATGTAGTCGTGTGGGAGAACTGTCTGTCAAAGCCAGAGGTTTAGATCCGATTAGCATCCATCGAGCACTGGAAGCTCACATCCAGGCCGAAACTGAAGATTTTCTCACAGGAAAGAAGAAATTCAAGGGCCTCTTGCGGAAGACAGTCTTACTGTTAAATGCCATAGGCTCAAATCGAGACTGGCTGCTCTGGTTTCAGGATGAGGTAAGGAAGAGGCATAATCTGCACCCAATACGGGAATAGCCCGCTTTCTTGCATCTTGAGGCAGAGCAATGTCATGGGCTGTCAGGACATTCAGAACATAGGCTACAGGTAACATCAAATCGCTTTCAGATTTTTATTAAACCCCCTGTGGGGAATTCTTGTCTCTTTTGGGTACATGCAGATAAGCCCACTTTGCAGTTGAAAGAGAAAATACGGAGATTGATGGGATACCCCACTCAGATCCAACACCTGGTCAATGGCAGATTTTCTCTTCAGGACAACAGAACCCTGAAGAGCTATGATATCAGCCCAGAAACAACCATCGCCCTAAATCTCAGGTTGAGAGGGGGTGCTGCAGCCCAGGGACACTCAAGCACCACAGGAGGAGATAAAGGGAAAAAGGCCACATTGCAGCAACACCCTAATGGAGGCTTTTCCTATAAAAATATCTTACAGGGTAACAGAGATGCAGGGTCCCCTCCAGACCAAGGTGAATATACACCTAGGCCTTATATAGTAGATCAGCTTGGGAAAACCCCAGCCCTAAACATCGACTCTACAGGAACAGAAGAGTACGTTAAGCTATATGAAACTCAGGCTCTAATCTGTCGATTTAACTGTTTTTGGCCAAAGCCAATGGATTTATTCCACTGAATATTCACTCGTTGGACCATGGAATGTGATATACATCTATGCTCCAAGGGGTTTTTTATCATGAAGTTTGCATCCACGGAAGTCAGAGATACAGTCATAAAAGCTGGGCCATGGTTTTGGGGATCAACGGGTCTTTTTATGACCCCATGGTTCCCAGATTTTGATCCAAACACAATGACAGTCTCCAGAATGCCAGTCTGGGTTCGGCTATATAACCTTCCCCTTCACTTTTGGAGTGAACGAGTCCTAGAGGGAATTGGGAACAGCATAGGGAAATATATCAAAACAGATCTGGAGAGGATTGAGGAAAGGATCTTCACCTTTGCACGCATCTGCGTGGAAGTTGATCTAAGTAAAGAACTGCCGGAAAATATAAAGCTGATCTACAAGCAACAGAATTGGCTGCAAGGACTAGACAATGAAAACACAACTTTTAGATGCAGAATTTGTAGGCTGACAGGACATCTGCAAAGTACATGCCCAGAAGCCAAGAGAGCAAATAGCAAGAAGAAACAGAAAGGGAAACAGAGAAAAGGGTGGCAATACCCCCCTCCTGATTCAGAGGAAGATGAATCAGAAGCAGAGGAGGAAGTTCCTCCCTCAGAGAATAT
Organism: Pinus albicaulis; assembly: GCA_034641835.2. Taxonomy (NCBI): domain Eukaryota; kingdom Viridiplantae; phylum Streptophyta; class Pinopsida; order Pinales; family Pinaceae; genus Pinus; species Pinus albicaulis. The sequence continues at coordinate 1,853,146,472 of CM076578.1, read as the reverse complement.
TGAACCTACCCAAGGAAAAGAGACCCAAAAAGAAATCATACCAGCTAACAAGGCTTCACAACTCCATCCAAATCAGGCAGAAAAGACTAGTGAGGAACTGAGTACCGGAGGGATTAAACGGCATCACTCCTCAGATACTTCAGATTCAGACAAGGATACAGGCTCCCAGACAGCAGAAAAACAATTAGTCCTTGCAACAATTGTGCCATCCCAGGGAGAGTGGCGCAAGGTCGAGAATAAGAAGGGGAGGAAAACCTAAGGTGTGAGTCTTCTACTCACTCTCTGGAAGCAGTGGCTCTTTATTAGTTTTCTCTCGCCCTACCTCTCTCGACTCTTTTTCTTTTCTTTTTCTTTTTTCTTTTCTTCAAATGCATTGGTAGCCATGCTACGATGCATTGTGTGCCGTAGCACATGAGCCCTATGGGCAGTTGTCTGAGAATGCTTAAGTGCATCTGCTACATGTAACTTTTTTTATTTCTTATAAAAAGTTACCCATTTTTCGTGAAAAGTTATAATTCATAATCGCAAATGACCATAGACTATAGCAGTCCTTAAATAAATTCAAAATTGAATAAGAAAAAACACAAAATTTCACATTACCCTTCAGTAATATGTCCTTGATTTAGCAAGAAAATCTTAGACTTGCATAAATGTGTAAGTAGATTCCCCAGAAGATCAATTTCAACATATTTCCTGAAAAAATAATCTAATATCCAAAGTGAAACCATTGTTGAATGGAACACTGGTGCTTTAAGGTCATCTACAAAAAAAATTGCCTCCTTCAAATCTCTCACACTGGATGGTATGTCATGCAAACTTAAGAAAACGTTAGGGAAAATTGTCGACTTCTCTAAAAGACATAATGAAAATTCATGGAAGCTTTGTAAAGGAATTCACTTGTAATATTATTTGATTGCCATTTCATCCTTTTTCCCAAGTTGACCCTCAATGAGTTGTGAACTCAAATTTTTTTCAGAAGAATGTTCTTACAGTTGAAATTTAGCATTCGCAATCTTCCCACCTTAGTCACCTGATGAGTATGAATTCTTAAACTCTCTTATGTAATTATCCAAAAAACTTCTTTCCTAGACAAATGATTTTTCAAATAAAGGCTTTTCTGTAGCATAAGTCCTTGTCAAAATTTCATTTCTCATACCAACTGGCATCCAGTTAGAACTGCAACCTGAAATTGGACCTGCACCTATTTGTCTATTACACACGATGTGAATGGTGGAATATCTTCTAGAGCACTCTTGGCATATGGCAGAGGCCTAGCCCTCCCTCTTATTCCCTTTCCAAGACCTCCCTTAGGACTAAGAGTCAAGTGGCCATCATCAGAAGCTATGTGTGTTGAAGGGCTTGGCATAGACTGATTTTGAAATTGAGCCCTTTCCACAATCCGAGCATCTTGATTGGTGAATCCACAGTCACGTGGTCCCATATAGGGTTGTGGCCCTTTAATCCCACCCATATGTGGAAGTGAACTCATCTGTGCACCTACCATGTAAGGTGGCATCGCAGGTCCTCTCACACCATGATTAAGTGGTGTCACAAGTCTTTGACTTGAATGTCCCATATTGGTACCTCGAGAGCGGCCTCCCTGTCCATGTAGTTCTTGCACAACATCCCAATTCACTTCCTCTATTTTCTTGGGGCCCTCAACTTTATTCCTTTGTTTCCATCCATTCCTCCTTGGATCAATCAAATCCTTCAACATGAACCTCAACCTAGAGGGAAGCCCTTAGTTATTGGACATTTGTTTCATCCTATTGAAGTAAGGATCAATATGTTCCTTCGCCTTTGAATTTTCAATCATATGACCAATAGTTCTCATTAGTTTTTCCCTCACCAGAGCTTCCCAAATATGAATAAATATTAGCAATGATCAATTCACTCACAAATTCTGGATCTTGTAAAGGTTCCAAGGTTCCCCTAGAAAAATCCCTTTCGGTGATCTCATCTACAGATGGTGAAACTCCTGATATCCTTAACGAGGGAGTGTCCACAACATTAACCATGTTTCTTGATGAATTCTTTGGAAATAATATGTTTTCACATTTTGTGGGATTTCTAAATCAACCACAAGGATGGGCTACAGAATCAGACTCTGGCAGTGAAGAATGCATAACTATTTCTATAGCTAGGTCATAATTAGCCCCTCCATCAACAACTTTAATTGTCTTCTATAGGATTGTCATTAAAGGACTTGTTGAGGTAGATGATGAAGTCTGACTCAAAATTAACTCCTTCGCCTACCTGTGAGAACCACTAAGTTTAGACTCCTCTGCAACCACATCTCCTTTTGAATCCCTTTCCATATTTGAAGAGCTTCCTACCAATGACACATGTTGTTGCATCTGCTGCTTTTTATGCTTGTGCTCAGTTTTTTTTCATCTTATTTGAACATTCATTTGTTGAAATAATTGCTTGTTTTTTAGATATGTTTTTATGCTTTTCACTAGTATACCTTTTTTTCTAGTTGAAGATTAATAAAAAATATAGTTTGATCAAAATAAAAACTCATACCAATTTTATGTTGCAAAACCATTTCTCCATTATGAATTTCTTCATTACAAGCTTGGAATGCAGGATCCAAGACCTCTTAAAGTAAGTGAACTTCCTCCTTCAACACATAGTGAACTCACATAACCAAGCTTTTCACAAGACCCTATTTATGTTTACAAATACCAAATACCATTGGCTCTAATTATAAAACCTAAACACATACAAATAGACATGAAAATAAGAAGCAAAAAACACAAGAAACAATAAAATATTTTCACAAGACCACACTCATGTTTACAAATACCAAATACCATTGGCTCTCATCCTAAAACATACACATACAAATAGACATAAAAATAAAATAAGAAGCAAGAAACAATAAAACTCCCTAAAAGAAATTTCATTAAATACATTTCATCTCTTAGATAACTATAAAATATTATAAAAGTTCAGTTAAACTTAATTATTCAATTTTAACCAACCACATAACCTTACATCCCTACCATTAGTCTATAACAAACTCGATTTATGAATGAGAAGTAGAAGTTACTCCAACAATGGCGTTCGTGCATTAAACTTACATGAACTATTTAATAAATAGAACTAGGATGGTTTCAGGCTTTGGAAGTGGGTTTAAATATGGTTTAGTTTGAATATAATGTACGTGTTTCACTTAGGGTAGTAATATTGTCACAACTTGACCAATATGCATACTTGCACCAGGTAGGTTACTCATGAATTTGAGCCGGTTGTTAATCATTTTGTTTTCTATAAATGTAAAACCTGAAGCTGCCTATAAAAATATGTTTTGGTCTAGGAATATATACATGTAAAGTGGTATGAAGCCATTTGTTAAATTAGTTGTTGTCATCCAATTTAGACTCAAGGAACACATTTTGTTAAACATATTCGCTTATAGATCTTATCTCATAAATAAATGCACGAAGCAGGCTGTTAACTTTGGATTTCGGAATTCGCCACTTCGAAGAATCTGATGTTTACTATTTTAAAACCTAAAAGGCTCCTACCCCCACATCTGAAATCAATCCAATGCATGCATGTGCACATAGATTTCATAAAAATAAAATGAATATTCTATCGAGGTTACAATTTAATCTAGAAAATAATGAAAATTTAGTAATATTTTGAGAAAGTTGGCTGAAATTTTTAGAAGTCTAAGTAAGCTTCAGAATTTTAGATGTCTTAAGAGTTTTTGATAGGAATTGGAAAGGAGGGTGTATTCTCTCGATGATGATGACGTTGAGTCTGGTATTTATAAGCTCACTAATGGGAAAGCTAAAGATATTGAGGAATACCAAGTTGAGATCCTTAAAATGGGAAGATCTGTTTTCATTCCTCATCTCCACAAACTTCTCAATTTTTCAGTAACACATGACTTCCCTCAGCTTTGGACACAAAACCTTATTGTGCCTATCTTTAAAAGTGGGGAAAAAAGCATTCCATCTAACTACAAGACCATTATGATTAGCCACATATTGGCCAAGCTTTATGGGTTCATTTTGGAAAAGAAGCTTAGCCTTTGGTTCGAAAGCCAGGGAAAAAGAGCTAAAGGAAAAGCTGGTTTTAGGAGATATCACTTGACTATTGACCATCTTGTCACTCTTAGAATCATTTCGGAGGAATTTTGCAATAGTAAATCTGATCTCTTCTGTATTTTTGTGGACTTTAGGATGATCTAATCTAGACTTTAGGCATGTTCACTGGTGACAGTTTAACTCCATCGGCTTTATCTATAGTTAATACTTCAGATGGAGGACTGATGGAAAAATATAAACTAAAATTATCTTCATTGTTGACAAATGCAACTGTAAGAGAACTTGATTGATTGGCAAGAGATTCTGGCAAGGAGTTCGTCTTTCCATCCATAACTTGAACTGGAGCCAGAGTGGTTTCTGAAGCTTGTGGGAATGGTTTCAATATATCCAGCGTCTCACCAAAATGGATTGTAGCCAGTTTATTTTTTCCTGTTAATGGGCGTGAATCATTTGATATGCCAGTTTTTGTCTTTAAAGGTTGATGAAAATGAAATGTTACCATATGACCCAGGTAGCATCGATGAATAGAAATTCATTAGGAGTGAACCACTTAAAGAAACAGAACCTAAAAGTGGAGTTCTGTATGTAGGAAATCATGCTAATGAGGAATGGAATCTTTAATTGATGACACAACATCAAAGATAAATGTAATGAAATAAAATCATTGTGGAAAGAAAAATGCAAAAAATGCTCATTTTTTGCATATCAAATATGTTCCAAGTATGGGCACAAACATGAGAGGTGAATTTTCAACTCTCTAGGCTCTTGTCAATGTGGTCAACCAAAAATATATAAAAAAACTAAACATTTTGGGGGATTCAAAACTTGTTGTGGATTCAGTCTGCGACAAAGTCAGCAAGTGGCCCCTCATTTGGCTCACATTTTGCAAGGTATCAAACAAGTCTACAAAAATTTGGATTGGTTCTCTTGTGGCCATATATACCATGAACTCAATACCCTAGCAGACAAGCTCTTCAAAGAGGCTCTCCAACTTATTCCACAAGCGCTAGAATACCAAGAGTATACAAATAATAATTTTGTGGGGGTTGGTGCCTTCCATATATATTTTTTTGTCTCACTTATTGCTATATTTTGTGATTATATATGTAAAAAATCCAATGATATTATCCAAAAAGTGATAGAGATTTTTTTTGGCTTTTAAATGCTCACACAATATATAATTGGAAAAACAATTTATTGCTAGAAATCAATCAATTAATTATACATACCACTAAAAGTGGAAAAATCTCTATAACCTTTGATCACCTTGAACATCAAGCACACTAAGAACCTCTACAATGGGGTTCTAATAACATCGTCAAAGATCCAAAATTGATAAAGCACAATTTAATGAGTATTGATTAGTGAAATTTACCATGTGGATCAACTACTCGTGTCGAAATGATGGTATATTGGATTAGGTGTGGGTTGCACTTGCATTTGAAAGAGTGAACAGAACGTGCGTAAAGAACATTGACTACAGTAGGAGCCTCAACAATGGGGTTCTAATAACATGGCCAAAAATCCAAAATTGACAAAGTACAATTTAATGAGCATTGATTAGTCAAAAGTAGAATGTGTATCAACGACTCGTGTCGAAATGATGGTATATTGGCCTAGGCGAGGGTTGCAATGGAATTGGAAAGAGTGAACACAATGTGAATAAAGAGCCACTTGGAGAAGGAATACAAGGAATCGCAGTCTTGGTTGTGTTAGACACGGTCCTGTCAGTCCCTGGTCATAATCAAATCTCCAAAGTTCATTTCCCGTCACTGGCAGTCATTAAATGCCATTTTGATCAAAAGAGTTATTTTAACTCTTGAGTCCAGGGTTTTGTCTTCAGAAGTGCTTAAATAACATGTGCAAGCCAGAGGAAGTTTCAGTGAGTTAGTATTTCAGGAGTTTCAATGATCAAAAGGATGATTCTTCTCCAAAACCCTGTTTTGGAGAAGAAATTGTTAGATTAGTTGTTTGTAATAAGTATATTTTTAAAGTCTGCCCTCATGAAGAATGTCAAATGCAAGCTCTATGTCAACTTGCCAAACTTCATGCCAATCATCCCTGCAAATCCAGCGATGAAAAGTATTCAGGACTTATTGGAGGACATTTACTACTTGTTAAGATTTCCTCAAAGAAAGCCATATGGTACAATGGAGGGAGATGTAAAAAGTGCTCTTCAGATTGCAACAAATGAGAAGGATTCAATATTAGGTTCAGTTCCATTGGATATGAAAGAAAGGGGATTACAATTGTACAACTTCCTTATTGATGGTCAGGGAGGGCTGCAAGTCCTTATTGAATCCATAAAAGAAAAAGATCCAGACAAGGTCTCTATGAACCTTTCCTCTTCATTGGATTCGATTGCTCAGTTGGAACTCTTACAGGCTCCAGGTTTACCATATCTCCTACCTGAACAATATCAGAAGTATCCAAGGTTGAATGGAAGAGCCACGGTAGTGTTTACAATGGAGAAAGGAGATAATTCAATGTTTTCTGTGTCAAGTGGAGGTGGGCTCCAAAAAAGCAGCTACCATCCAGGTTGTTCTTGATGGATATTCGGCTCCTCTTACAGCAGGGAACTTTGCAAAACTTGTGATAGATGGAGCATATAACGGACTTATGCTGAAAACTACTGAGCAAGCAGTCATTTCTGACAATGAGCGTGTTGAAGCTGGGTTTAGCCTACCTATAGAGATAATGCCAGCTGGTGGGTTTGAACCGTTGTATAGGACAACATTGAGTGTTCAGGATGGCGAGCTACCTGTGCTCCCCTTATATGTATATGGATCAATTGTAATGGCACACAACCCAATATCAGAGGACTACTCATCACCATCACAATTTTTCTTTTATCTATATGACAAGCGCAATGCTGGTCTAGGGGGACTTTCATTTGATGAGGGGCAATTTTCTATTTTTGGATACACAATAGTGGGCAAGGAGATACTCCCACAATTCAAAACAGGAGACATTATCAAATCGGCTAAGTTAGTGGATGGATCTTCAAGTACCTAGAATCTTTCGTTCATTTTATTCAAATTCAATGCCAAAGTTGTAAGCATATATCGGTCCATCCGAACTCTATTTTTTCAGCAATGTAATAAGGAGCAGAAGTTGTGATAAATTTTAGGAATTATAGACTGTGTAAATTGGTAAATCCATGTATTACTCAAACAACTGCCTGTCTGTCCTACTTGGATTTATCATCATCTCCTCCCGCGTTCTGCTTTTAGCAGAATTGCCCCCATTTTCTCTCTATAAATACAAACTCATCGTAATTGGAGGAATATTAATCGAAGTATTCGGAGAATTTCGCTATTGAAGAAGCTAAAACCAAACCGGCGATGGGGTCACAAGGGCAACCAAAGGAAGGCTTCAACGAGTGCATTCTAGTGACTGGAGGCGCTGGTTTTATCGAAAGCCACACTGCCTTGCAGGCTCCTCTGAATATGCAGGGTCCTATCACCAAAGAATTGTCAGACAGTAGAGATGCATTTCAATGCTGAGAAAACAGCAAAGGTCAATGGATTTACATCTGATTCTAAAACTAAGAACAGATCCACGATTATGTATTGACAAACCCATTGGCGGAATTTTACTCCTCCTATCTCAGTTCTTTCTTCTGTTCATAGTATCAAGGGGCAAAAATGTCATCCTTGCAATCGATTGTAGACCCCGAAATCAGCCTGGAAAACACCAGCATGGGTTCCACAAGTTTGCAGAACTCAAGAATGCTCTCCAGGCAGTAACTTTTCCATCTCTTTGATCTCTTTAAAACACAAAATTGACAAACCAGCGATCAAGAAACGGATTGAGAATGTTGTCAGGGATAAACAAGAAGTTGTTGCTGTCATCACTGATTCACCCTTTGGCATTGTTTGCTTGGGGAAGGTTAAACACTGTTTATGGAAATGATCGAGAGCGGATGGTCCTATTTTATGACTTTGTAAACTAAGAAGAGATAACAGAATTTTTGCAACAGCTGGTTGGGATCATAGGGTTCGCATGTATGATTATCATGAAAGGAAAACACTTGTAATCTTGAAACGGCATGGCACAAAATAATAATGCCAAATGTGCAATGTGTGGCAACTGGGACTTAGGTGGCCTCTGCACAACATACCCTTTAGCATGAGCCTCTTCATACATCTTTCATGATCAAACGGGAAAACTAGTGGATGCAACAATGGGCAATTGGTTTCTGTAGTTAATTTTGAGTGATAATAGAAACAATATTTAGTGCTCCAATGAGGTGGTGCTAAATTGGGGCATAATTGAATGGGAAACAAAATGGAGACAAAAAGGGAAAGTGAAAAGTCAAAGGCCAAAATTAAAACGCAGAGTATCTACCTCAGTCACGATTTTATGGGATCCGCGCTCCAGTTTTTGTCTCTTAATTGGCCATCAGAGGAATTCAAATGTAACGTTGTTCTATTTTTAGAATTGATGAATCGATCTCTTCTATCTTTGTAATTTCAGTTGAAACAGCGCCCTGGTTTTTGGGTCGATCTGTTTTCTCCTGAGTTTATTTATTGTATGGAGAATTTTTTGGGGGAGTTTTCTGAGAGGTGTGTGGAGGATAAAAACAGTGTTTCATTGTACAGTTCTGGCTGGAGATTAATGAAATGATGTAGCTCTATTTCAGGAGATCCCTGTGGTAATAACTTAGCATTGTGTTTCTTCCTTTGTTTTCATATGTGTCTTGTAATGTTTTGCAGTTCATTCGTAATCGTTTTCTGTTGAACGCTTTTAAGTAGAAGGGCAGAATTCAGCTTGCTGCTCTGCCTTGGGAAAGTGTTCAAGTTCTATGTTTTCTTCCGTCTGAAAAGGATTCATGATTTCATGCCCTTTTCAGCTTCTTAAACATTCTTTACACTCCATATAATTTCAAATTGGATGCTTAATGCTCTTGCCTATCTTGCCTCATGAGATAATCTGCATTTTTCATTTAATTTCCCTGCTCTTGCTGTCTTTGCCCCATACAGTCCAGAAAACCCCGTCATTTATTAAAAACCTCATTCATATCTATTTACTAGCCTAAAATCAGTATCTAATATAGGTCATCTCAGCCCCTTGAAAATCCTTTGCCGAGATAGACCCGGAGAGAGCCCTCTCCTGTCCTCGTAGGGCTAGCTACGAGGCTGAGCTTGGTTTGATGTTGCCTCGAACCTCGCCTTCCTTCAGCCTGAGGCAGATTTGAGCGCTAACAGGTTGTACGTATAGGGATGGTCAAATAGGAAAGTAGAAGCATTTGGGACACCATAACAATTGGCAACTCATTTTTTATAAGAGACATCCAAAAGAAATTTTTTTTATAGGGAAAATCTTAAAATATGTTATGAAACCAGCTCCAAATATAGAAGAAAAGAGAGATCAACGCCTTAGAAATAAGCCACTTCGAGGGGGAAACTCAATACATTACATAAATGAACAATTCGTGGATGATACAAATGACCAAAACCTCCTTTCTATATATAGGAGTCCATGGGGCCACTATGTAATCCTAGTGGGCCCACAATGTAATCCTACCTGACCTAACAATAATAATGTAAGGGCACAATAATAACAATATGGGGGTTATAGAGGTACGACTATAAAAATAAAGGGGTTACACTAACAAAAATAGGAGACTATGCTAGTAATATAATGACCTAACATGCTCCTCTCCTTCAAAAAAGTGTTGTCCTCAACGCTTGAGTAGCTTCAGGTGCGTTTGTATAAAATTCTCATCCTCCCATGTAGAATCTTTGGTGGGTAAGTTCTTCCATTTGATGAGATACTCTGAAATTGGTCGATTTCATAGCTATCGAGTTCTTGTTTCCGTGACTACTTTGTAGGTTTTAACCCTGTACAGAAATTATCTACGAACGAATCTTTAAAACATAAAATAAAAAATAGCGAGAGCATAAAACATAAAACAGATAAACACAGAGATTTTCCCTTGGATCCCAAATCGGGACAACCAGCTTGATTTTTCATTATATTATTTTTAGTGTTAAAACACATATATACACATGTCGAAGCATACATAAAACCCAATCCATTAACCCTTGATTAGAACATAACTATAGTTCCCTTGATTGGATCTACAAAATACTAGGGGCCGAAAACCATCATGCCCCAAAACCATGTGCAAACCCACGCATAAAACCATGGGTGGGTCCGCCCACAGGAAAATAAGGACCGATTTTTTTTTCTCGAGGCACTTCCCTAGACCTCGATAGGGGGGGATACTGCCCCCCTTTTCACCCCCCTGTACGTTGCGCCCGACACAACGTACATGGGGGGCTATTGCCCCACCTGTCACCCCCCCACATGTGACTAGTCGTGGAAAGAATATAACACAAACCCAACATTCTCCCACTTGTTGTTTTCTTTTTGCAGGGGGCCATAGGAGAGTTCAGTCATTAGCCCAGCTTTGCAACACCCATTTTTTATCTACACCAAGAGAACTTCTGAGTGCTCACATAATTTTTCAATGCATCTGCAACATTCTTCAAAGTGTCCACCTTTACCAGCAACACCCTTTTAGCCTCAACCATATATTTCACAAAGTGATATTGAATATCAATGTGCTTTGTCTTTGAATGATAAGCATGGTTCTTAGCCAAGAAAATTTCACTTTGGCTATCACAGTCTATCCTTATAGCCTACTGCACCAACCCCATACTTGAACACAATCTCTGCAACCAGACTGCTTCCTTGCTTGCATGAGTGGCTGTCATGTATTCTGCCTATGTAGTTGAAAGAGCCACTACAGACTGTCTTTTACTCATCCAACTGACTGCACCTCCAAATAGGCTAAACACATACCCACTTATAGATATTCTTTGGTCCAGATCTCTAGCCCAGTATACATCAACAAAACCATGAATGTCCAACACTCTTTCCAATCTTTGTCTTCCCTGGTAGCACAAGCCATAATCACTAGTGCCACGCAAATATCTGAAAACCTGCTTCACTGCTATCCAATGCTCCTTCCCTGGGTTTGACGTAAACCTGCTCAATACTCCCACTACATGTGCAATGTCTGGTCTAGTACATACCATTGCATACATTAGGCTACCCACTACACTTGCATATGGAACAAGGGACATATCCTTCTCTTCTTCTTGTGTCTTGGGACACTGTTTAGCAGACAAATTTGTACCTACAGGAATCAGAACATTCACCGGTTTACTATCCTACATATTGAACCTCTGCAATATAGTCTCAACATACTTCCTCTGGTTTAACCAGAGCTTCCTCTTTGCCCGGTCTCTCTTAAATTCCATGCCCAAAATATAGTTTACAGCACCAAGATCCTTCATGTCGAATTTGGAGAACAGTTGGCTCTTCAAATCTTGGATAATTTCTTTGTAATTTCCAATAAACAACATATCATGCACATACAAGACCAAATAAATAACACGGTCACCAATTAATTTAAAAGAAACACAGTGATCCTTCTTGCTTCTGGTGAAGCCAAGTCCCCGTATATAGGTATCAAATTTATGATACCACATCATTGGTGACTGTTTTAACATATATAGAGACTTCTTTAACCTTCATACCAGCTCTTTCTTCCCCTTCACCATAAAGCCTCCAGGTTGTTTCATGTAGATCTACTCTTCCAGAACCCCATGAAGAAATGTTGTCTTCACATCCATCTGTTCTACCTCAAAATCAAATGCAACAACAACAGATAAAAGTAATCTAATAGAAGTAACTTTGGCAACAGGAGAAAAAATATCACCAAAATCAATTCCTGGCACCTGGGAATAATATTTTGCTACCAAACGAGCTTTGTATTTCTCCACCTTACCTTCTACATTCATCTTCTTCTTAAACACCCATTTTCTCCCAATGGGCTTCCTTCTAGCCGGCAACTCCACCAAACGCCATGCCTCATTTTTATGCAAGGTTGCCATTTCATCAACCATGGCCTCCTTCCAGAGTTTTCCATCCTCTGAATCTACTTCCTCCCTGACGGTCTTGGGATCATCATCAGTTATAGTTAAATAAAAATTTCAACAAAAGGCAGATGGACTATACCTTTCTAGTTGTCTTCTTTCTCGAACTGATCTTCTCACAGCTGGAGTTTGTGGCTCTTCCTCTTCTGAGTCTTCTTCTGTTGTAGAGTCTTATTCATCCTCCTTTAGCCCAAACTCTATCTTCTTTGGTTCCTTTGGTAGGACTTCATGTTTAACAATATCTTTCACCTCTCTAAACACTACATCTTGGTTGTACAAAACCTTCCTTGTTTCCGATTTCCAAAGCTTGTAACCCTTTAAACCATCCAATTTGGTCCTTTTCTCCTTTGGAACATGTACATATGCATCACATCCAAATACCCTCATGTGTGAAAGAGAGGGTTTCTTACTAGTCCATACCTCATGTGGAGTCTTATCCTCCAACGTGATGAAGGTGATCTGTTAACCAAGTAACATGTAGTCTCCACTGCCTCTGCCTAGAATTCTTGTCCTAACTCGATACCACTAAGCATGCTTCTTGCCTTTTCCATCAGCATTCTGTTCATTCTTGCTGCAACTCTGTTTTTATGAGGTGTGTATGGAGTAGTATTTTTCCGTTCTATACCACACTTCTTAAGAACTCTTCAAATTCCTTCTTGCAGAACTCCCCACCATTATCTGTCCTCAGCACCTTTATCTTCTTCTCTGTCTGGTTTTCCACCAGAGCCTTAAATTCTTTAAATCTATCAAAGACTTCAGTTTTATTCCTCAAGAAATATATCCATGTATTCCTTGAGAAGTTATTTATGAATGAAACATAGTACACAGACCTACCCAGTGATGGAACCGACACAGGTCCAACCACATCATTGTGCACAAGCTTTAATATCTTGTTCGCCCTCTTAGCGCCAAAAGGAAAACTCACCCAAATCTGCTTCCCATATACACAATGTTCACAGAAATTGAAATCCAGAGAGCTATTAGACATACCTTCTACGATACCATTTCCATGCATTATTTGAAGTCCCTTCTCTCCAGTATGTCCAAGCCTTTGATGCCATAGCATGGTCTTTTCTCCAGAGACCGCTAGGATTTCTGCTCCTCTTTCGGGAACCACAGAAATGTTGCACCCATCAATAATAGTGCTGCCCTGAAGCTTGTACAGAGTTCCAATATGAACTCCCCACATTAATACCAGTGCTTCCCGAACCATCTTACATACATCTTTCTCTAACACTGTTTTTACACCTGCATCATCCATCTTTCTTACAGAAATGAGATTTCTGGCCAATGCAGGGATGTTCAGAACACCAGGAAGTGTTCTAATCCTTCCACCTTGCAGCTTTAGCTTGAATTTTCCACATCCGACGATTCTGGCCTTCCTATCATCACCTAAGAAGACATCACCGCCATCATATTTCTCATACTCGCAGAACCACTCCCTATGAGGAGTGAAGTGAAAGGATGCACCCGATTCAATCAACCATGACTCATGATCTACATGTGTATTTGAAGAAGAAGCCAAATACGCATCCCCACCTTCATCTGATGTGGTTTTTGCCTCTGCAGAAGGAGCATCATCAGATCCCTTTCCTTTCTCAAGAGCTTTAGATTTGCAGTCCTTTTTGTAGTGCCCTTCCTTTCCGCATTTCCAGCACACCTTTACAAACTTTCTAGGAGATTTAGATCTCCCACTAGATTTGGATCTCCCACTTGAAACCTTATTCTTGTTTCTATTTTGGGACCTTCCTACCCAACATGCTTCAGGTTCCAATATAGTTTTTCCTTCCTCATCAAGTTCTGGAAATATTGTTTGAACTAGAATTTTGTCCCCTATAACCTTTTTTAAGCGTGAAACATGGAAAATTGGATGTACTCGTGAAGAAGTAGGAAGCTCCAATTCGTATGCCATAGTACCAATATTTTGAAACACCTTGTAAGGACCATAGTACTTTGGCAATAATTTATTATCCTTCTTAGATTGCTTGAGGGAAATTAGTTTGTATGGTTGTAGCCTTAAAAATACCCAGTCTCCCACATCAAAACTTCTCTCACTGTGATGTTGATTTGCCTATTGTTTCATTCGATTTTGTGCCAAATTTAGGTTATCCTTTAAGATTTGGAGAACTTCTTGTTGATGCTTGATGTGATACTCCACTGCTTGAACCCTAAAATTTTCCCTTAAGGAAGATGTGATGGACAGTGGATGATATCCATAAAGTGCCATAAATGGGGTCATTTTTGCTGCAGTATGGAAGGAAGTGTTATACCACCATTCAACGAGAGGTAACCACTTGACCCATTGTGCTTACTTATCAGATACAAAACAACGAAGATATCCTTCCAAACATGTAGTCACTATCTCTGTTTGACCATCAGATTGTGGATGATAGGATGAGCTATGAGCTAGCTGAGTACCCAAACAAGAAAATAATTTTGTCCAAAAATTTCCTGTAAAAATGGGATCTCTGTCACTTACAATAATCTTCGGGTTTCCATGTAGCTTTTGAATTGTTTCCATAAATGCAGTAGCAACTGTACTTGCTTTAAATGGATGAGATAATTCACAAAAGTGTGCATACTTTCTAAGTCTATCAACTACCACCATGATGACACTCCTTCCTTCAGACTTCGGTAAACCTCTGATAAAATCCATTGAAATCTCCTCCCAATGTTGACTTGGAATGGATAAAGGTTGTTGAAGACCCGAGGTCTTAATTGTCTCAACTTTATTTTGCTGGAAAACCAAACATTCCGCCACAAACTTTTGAATATCAGATTTAAGACCATCCCCCAAAAAAAAAAATTCACCCTGTGGTAAGTTTTTAAAAATCTCGAGTGTCCTCCTAAAGGAGAAGTGTGCGATTCCAAAAGAATCTTTTGTTTTTGTTGGGAATTCTTGCAAATATATAAGTTATCTTTGTACCATAAGGAATCATTTTTCCAACTAAATGTAGCCGCTATACTAGGATATTGCTACAACATTTGAATGAGTGTCCACACTTCTTCGTCCTTCCATTCATCCCTTGCTTCGGTTATCCAATCTGGTTGGATAATAGAAATGGCACAAGGCAATGCTTCCACCTCTTCATCCTTTCTTGAGAGTGCATCTGCAACAACACTTAGCTTCCCTTTTTTGTAGATGATTTCAAAGTCATAACCCAACTTCTTTGTGACCCAATTTTGCTGCTCTTCTAAAGATAGTCTTTGTTCCAAAAAGTGTTTAATACTATGATGATCAATTTTTACCTTGAAGTGTCTTCCCATTAGGTAAAGTCTCCATTTATTTAGTGCATGTAGTATTGCCAACATTTCCTTCTCATAAATAGCCTTTTGTAATTTCTTTCCTTTGATTGAATGACTTTTAAAAGCAATGGATCTTCCTTTTTGCATTAAAACAACACCAATTCCATTTCCTAAGGCATCACATTCCACAATAAATATTTTTGTGAAGTCTGGTGTAGCTAAGACTAGTGTTAGGCACATTGCCTCTTTAAGATGTTCAAAGGCCTTAGTTTCTTTAGGAGTCCATGAAAATGCATGTTTCTTCAATAATGTTGCTAGAGGTGTTGCTATTCTCCCATAATTCTTAACAAACTTGCGATAATACCCTGTTAACCCAAGAAATCCCTGCAACTGCTTTATGGTTGTGGGTACTTTCCATTCTCTAATGGCTTTAATTTTGTTAGGGTCTACCTTAACACCCTCGTGAGATACAATGTTGTCTAACCAGCTCCAAAAATAGAAGAAAAGAGATATCAATGCCTTAGAAATAAGCCACTTCGAGGGGGAAACCTCCAATACATTACATAAATGAACAATTCTTGGATGATACAATTTACAAAACCTCCTTTCTATATATAGGAGTCCATGGGGCCATAATGTAATCCTAGTGGGCCACAATGTAATCCTAGCCGACCTAACAACAATAATTTAAGGGCACAATAATAATAAAATGGGGGTTACAAGGGTACAATAATAACAATAAGGGGGTTACACTAACAACAATAAGGGACTATACTAGTAATATAGGGACCTAACATGCCCCTCTCCTTCAAAAAAGTGTTTTTCTCAACACTTGAGTACTGGTACTTTGTATAAACTTTCATCCTCCTGGGCGATTCTTCTGCAAGTTTCTTCCACTAAGGAAAGATACTGGAAATTGGATTTATCTGACAAGCAGTTCTTGTTTTCCGTTTGTTTCTGTGTTCCTATATGATTTTTCCTTCCTCATCAAGTTCGGGAAATATTGTTTGTAACTGGAATATTTTCACCTATAACCTTCTTTAAGCATGAAACATGGAAAATTGGATGCACTCGTGAAGAAGCAGGAAGCTCCAATTTGTATGCCATAGTACCAATCTTTTGCAACACCTTGTAAGGACCATAGTACTTTGGCGATAATTTATTATCCTTCTTAGCTTGCTTGAGGAACATTTGTTTATATGGTTGTAGCCGTAAAAATACCCAATCTCCTACATCAAAACTTCTCTCGCTGCGATGTTGATCTGCCTGTTGTTTCATTCGATTTTGTGCCAAATTCAGGTTATCCTTTAAGAGTTGGAGAACTTCTTGCTGATGCTCGGCGTGATCTTCCACTGCTTGAACCTTCAAATTTTCCCTTAAAGATGATGTGATCGATGGTGGATGATATCCATAAAGTGCCATAAATGGGGTCATTTTTGCTGCAGTATGGAAGGAAGTGTTATACCACCATTCAGCGAGAGGTAACCACTTGACCCATTATGTTTGTTTATCAGATACAAAACAACGAAGATATCCTTCCAAACATTTATTTATTATCTCAATTTGACCATCAGATTGAGGATGATAAGTTGAGCTATGAGCTAATTGAGTACCCAAACAAGAAAATAACTCCGTCCAAAAATTTCCAGTAAAAATGGGATCTCTGTCGCTCACAATAACCCTTGGGCTTCCATGTAGCTTTTGAATTCTGTCCATAAATGTAGTAGCAACTGTAATTTCTTTAAATGGATGAGATAATGCACAAAAGTGTGCATACTTGGTAAGTCTATCAACTACCACCATGATGACACTCTTTCCTTCGGACTTAGGTAAACCCGTGATAAAATCCATTGAAATCTCCTCCCAACGTTGACTTGGAATGGATAAAGGTTGTAGAAGTCCCGGGGTCTTAATTGTTTCCACTTTATTCTGCTGGAAAACTAAACATTCCGCCACAAACTTTTGAATATCAGATTTAAGGCCATCCCAAAAAAATTCTTTCTTCACCCTGTGGTAAGTTTTTAAAAATCCTGAGTGTCCTCCTAAAGGAGAAGTGTGCAATTCCAGAAGAATCTTTTGTTTTAGTTGGGAATTTTTACAAATATATAAGCGATCTTTGTACCATAAGGAATCATTTTTCCAACTAAATGTATCAGATGTACTAGGATCTTGCTGCAACTTTTGAATGAGTGTCCATACATTTTTGTCCTTCTTCCATTCATCTCTTGCTTCGGTTATCCAATCTGGTTGGATAATAGAAATGGCACAAAGAAATGCTTCCACCTCTTCATTCTTTCTTGAGAGTGCATCTCCAACAACATTTAGCTTCCCTTTTTTGTATATTATTTCAAAGTCATAACCCAACATCTTTGTGACCCATTTTTGCTGCTCTTCTGAAGATAGTCTTTGTTCCAAAAAGTGTTTAAGACTATCATGATCAGTTTTTACTTTGAAGTGTCTTCCCATTAGGTAAGTTCTCCATTTCTTTAGTGCATGCAGTATTGCTAACATTTCCTTCTCATAAATAGGTTTATGTAAATACTTTCCTTTGATTGGACAACTTTCAAAAGCAATGGGTCTTCCTTCCTGCATTAAAACAACACCAATTCCATTTCCTGAGGCATCACATTTCACAATAAAGGTTTTTGTGAAGTCTGGTGTAGCTAAGACCGATGCTAGCCACATTGCCTCTTTAAGATGTTCAAACGCCTTAGTTGCTTCAGGAGTCCCTGAAAATGCATCTTTCTTCAATAATGTTGTTAGAGGTGCTACTATTCTCCCATAATTCTTACCAAACTTGCGATAATACCCTGTTAACCCGAGAAATCCTCGCAACTACTTTATGGTTGTGGGGAATTTCCATTCCTTAATGGCTTTAATTTTGTTAGGGTCTAATTTAACACCCTCGTGAGATACAATATGACCCGATATTCCACCTCTTGTACTCCAAAGAAAAATTTGGATGTTTTTGCATATAATTGTTTCTCCTACAATAGTTTGAGCACCCTGTCAACATGTTCAACATGATCCTTCGAAGACCTGCTATAGATTAGTGTATCATCAAAAAATACTATCACAAATTTTCTAAGGAAGGGTTTGAAAATGGAATTCATCAACCCTTGAAATGTAGAAGGTGCATTGGTAAGGCCAAAAGGCATGACCAAAAATTCATAATGACCCTCATGAGTTCGAAATGTTGTTTTTGAAATATCTTCAGTCTTCATTCTAATTTGATGATATCCTGAACGAAGATCCAACTTGGTAAAACAAATTGCTCCATGTAATTCATCCAATAATTCATCAATCACAGGAATGGGAAATTTGTCTTTAATGGTGAGCTTATTGAGCTCCCTATAATCCAGACATATTTGCCATGATCCATCCTTCTTGTGTACCAATACTACAGGAGCAGAGAAAGAATTTTGAATAGGTTGAATTATACCCGCCTCTAACATTTCTGCAATCATACGTTCAATTTCGCTCTTTTGGAAGTAAGGATATCTATAAGGCCTGATGTTTGGAGGAACACTTCCTGGAATCAAAGGAATAGCATGATCATGATCACGAATAGGTGGGAGTCCTTTGGGAGTTTCAAACACCTTGGAATGATTGTCCAAGACTTGTTGGAGATCTACAGAAATAGATGATTTTGATGTTGGAACTTCTAGTGAGCATAATTGTGAAATGACGCCTCGTTGTTCTTTTTTTAGAAGATTTGTCATGACATTAGAGCTTATTATGTTTCCCGTCTTCCCCGCAATACCCCGTAATTCAACTTCCTTTCCTTCTAAATTTTTTTTCAAGAAACGTTCTTGAAAATTAAAAGCTACTATCCCCAAAGATTGTAACCATTGTACTCCTAGTACAACATTAGCACCTCCCATAGGAATGGAAAGCATTGGACTAGTCAATACATATTCCCCCCATGGTTATCTTAATATTATGGCATTGTCCAAAGTAATTTATAGTTCCTCCATTTGCAACCATAACTTGACATTCTGGTGCTGGGTTTAGGAAACAATTTAATTCCTTGGCTAGCTTATAATGAATAAAATTATGGGTGCTACCTGAATCAATCAACACTATTACCTTTTTCTTCTTGATATGTCCTTCTATCTTGAGAGTTTGAGGAGTGGTAATTCCTGCCAGTGCATTACACGATATGGTCGGATTCGTTTCTTCCTCTTCTAGAGTTGGTTCCTGGTGTATATCCTCTTCTTTTTCATTTTCTTCTTCCTCTTCACAATATATGTAAAATAATTTCTTCTCAGCACACTTATGACCTTTAGTGTATTTGCTATCACAACTGTAGCAAAGCCCTTTTGCTCCTTTTTCTTCCAATTGTTGTGGTGTCAACCTTGTAGGTTGTGGAAATCTAGGCGTAGTAACACTTCCTTCTTTATAGAATTGAGTGGTAGGCTTCCTTGTCGCCATAATTTTACATTCAACTTTTCTTGCCAACCTGAATGCCTTCTCCAATGAATCAGGTTCCACAACGCGAACTTCATGTTGGATGTTATCCTTTAAAGTGCCTAGGAAGAGATCAATCCTGTGTTCCTCTGTAAGATCAGTTACCCTTATATTCAATTTTTGGAAGTCCTCAATGTGCTGCCCCACTAAACCCTTTTGTTTGAGATTTATCAATTGGGTAAAGAAGGTGTTGCTCTTTGTATCCTCATAATTTGCTATCATTTCCTCCGTAAAAATTGACCAAGTGACAATTTTTTTACGGGAGCAAAGCCATTGATACCATACAAATGTATTTTGTTCTAAATGTAAAGTTGCAATGCGTACCTTTTGTGTGTTTTGCACGTTATGGAGATCAAAATATTGCTCCAACTGTAGTATCCATGTTACAGGATCCTTTCCATCAAACTTCCTCATATCCATTTTTGGAATATGGTGGTTCTTCCCGCCAACATTAGAGTTTATGAAATCACGATTAAAATTTATTTTGTTCTCATCATGAGGTTATTCTACTATCTTTTCACCATTAGGAAACATTTCTTGTATCAACTTTGGCAAACCTTCAATGTCTGCTTTTAGATCATTCTTCATGTTTTCCATGTTGTCTTTCATGTCATCCATATTAGCTTCCATGCCAGCTTCCATGCCATCCATCTTAGCTTCCACGCCTTTCTTCAAACCATCCATCTTCGCTTCCATGCCTTTCTTCAAACTGTCCATCTTTGCTTCCACGCCTTTCTTCAAAACTTCCATTTCATTTTTTGTTGCTCTTTGCGAGAGTGAAATTTGTTGCACTTTCTCTTGTAATTTTGATAGATCATGTTGCAATTCTTCATCTTCATGAGTCATAGTAGAGCCTTATGAAGGCTTAATGGGTGTTGAATTATTTTTACGGGGCATATTTTAGAACCCAATACTGATATCTATTATACAATATGCCCTTGGAATAAATTCAAATTGATTCTTCAAACAAGACTTATGCAATTCAAAAAAAAAAAACACACACACACATTTTTCTTGCTTTTGAGGAGCTCGATATTGAAATTGGATTATATTTGTGATTGCGGCTCTTAAATATTTGAAATTCAGCACTGAAGTATCCCTATTAATTCTCTTTTGAATTCCACAGGTCTGACCTGATTTGAATTCTCCAAGACAAAGTTATGTCCAATCTCCCACAATGACCTAATTATGGACTGGTTTAGTAGAGCTAACTTGTATGAATTTCCACGTGTCACTGTTTCATCCTTCACCTCTGAAATTTATAGCCAAGAAACTACAGTCCATGTAATTGCAACCAATTTTTACGGCACTCCAATCCGATGCTCAGGGAGAGAGTTATTGAACTTTTCCCACGATCACCTATTTGTGATGAAATTCGGGAGCCTAAAAAATCACTACCTTCCACAGATCATATCTCCAAAAATATTGCGAACCAAGCTTTGAAATTTTGCGAAGAGTTTCTTCAGAATTTTAGCTTTGCACCCTAAAAATTTCAGATTCTTAACGTTCGTAGAAAAACGGTTATAGCGAAAATTCCACGATGACCTGGTTAGGAGCCTGAAAAAAGACCTAACTTCCACAGATCATATCTCCAAAAATATTGCAAACCAAGCTCTAAAATTTTTAGACAATCTTCCTCAGGATTTCGGCTTCGCACCCTAAAAATTTCAGCTTCTGAAACTTCATAGAAAAAATGTTATAGCAAAAATTCCATGATGACATGTTTGGAGCAGCGAAACCTAGAATCCAAAGCTCTGATACCAAATGTTGTGTAACCAGCTCCAAAAATAGAAGAAAAGATATATCAACGCCTTAGAAATAAGCCACTTCGAGGGGGAAACCTCCAATAAATTACATAAATGAACAATTCTTGGATGATACAATTTACAAAACCTCCTTTCTATATATAGGAGTCCATGTGGCCAGTATGTAATCCTAAGTGTCATGAATGTAATCTTAGTCAATTTTAACAATAATAATTATAAAAATAAGTAATAACAAAATGGGGGTTACAAGGGTACAATAATAACAATAAGGGGGTTACACTAATGACAATAAGGGACTATACTAGTAATATAGGGACCTAACATACAATATGACCCAGATATTCGACCTCTTGTACTCCAAAGAAAAACTTGGATGTTTTTGCATATAATTATTTCTCCTCCAATAGTTTGAGCACCCTGTTAACATGTTGAACATGATCCTTCCAAGACCTGCTGTAGATTGGTATATCATCAAACAATAATAGCACAAATTTTCTAAGAAAGGGTTTGAAAATGGAATTCATCAACCCTTGAAATATACGTACATATTCAATACATATTCCCCCATGGCTAGCTTGATATTATGGAATTTTCCAGAGCAATTTATAGTTCCTCCATTTGCAACCATCATTTGACATTCTGGTGCTAGGTATAGGAAAAAATTCAATTCCTAGGCTACCTTACAATGAATAAAATTATGGGTACTACCCAAATCAATCAACACTATTACCTTTTTCTTCTTGATATGTCCTTCTATCTTGAGAGTTTGAGGAGCGGTAATTCCTGCCAATACATTACATGATATGGTCGGACTCATTTATTCTTCTTCTAGGGTTGCTTCCTAGTGTATATCCTCTTATTTTGAATTTTCTTGTTCATTTTCTTCCTCCTCTTCAAAATTTATGTTAAATAATTTCTTCTCAGCACACTTATGACCTTTAGTGTATTTTCTATCACAACTATAGAAAAGCCCTTTTTCTCTTTTTTCTTCCAATTTTTTTGGTGTCAACCTTGTAGGTTGTGGAAGTCTAGGAGGAGCAACACTTCCATATTTATAGATTTGAGTGGTAGGATTCCTTGTTGCCATAATTTTACATTCAATTTTTCTTTCCAACTTGAATGTCTTCTCTAATGAATCAGGTTCCCAAATGTGAACTTCATGTTGGATGTTATCCTTTAAAGTCCCTATGAAGACATCAATCTTGTGTTCCTATGGAATATTAGTTACCCTTATATTCAATTTTTGGAAGTCCTCAATGTGCTCCACCACTGAACCCTTTTTTTTGAGATTTATCATTTGGCTAAAGAAGGTGTTGCTCTTTGTATCCTCATAATGTGCTATCATTTCCTCTGTAAAAATTGACCAAGTGACAATTTTTTTACGGGAGCAAAGCCATCGATACTATAAAAATGTATTTTGTTCTAAATGTAAAGATTCAATGTGTACCTTTTGTGTGTTTTGCACATTATTGAGATCAAAATATTGCTCCATCTGTAGTATCCATTTTACGGGATCCTTGCCATCAAACTTCCTCATATCCATCTTTGGAATATGGTGGTTCTTTAATCCAACATTAGATTTTATGAAATCATGATTAACATGTATTTTGTTCTCATCATGAGTTTCCTCTATTATCTTTTCGCCATTAGGAATCATTTCTTGTATCAACTTTGACAAACCTTCCTTCAAACCTTCCATGTCTTCCTTCAAACCTTCCATTTTTTCTTCCATACCATTCTTCAAACCTTCCATGTCTTCCTTCAAACCTTCCATTTTTTCTTCCATACAATTCTTCAAACCATCCATTGTATCTTCCATGCCTTTATTCAAACCACCCATCTTAGCTTCCACGCTTTTCTTCAAAACATCCATTTCATTTTTGTTTCTCTTTGCGAGATCGAAATTTGGTGCACTTGCTCTTGTAATTTTGACAGATCATATTGCAATTCTTCATCTTCATGAGTCATAGTAGAGTACTCTAAGGGCTTAATGGGCATTGAATTCCTTTTGGGAGGCATTTTAGAACCCACTGCTAATATCTATGCTCAATAGGCCTTTGGAATCACTTAAAACTGATTTTTCAAACAAGACTTATGAAATTTGAAAAAAGATACACACCTTTTTCTTGATTTTTAGGAGCTCTATATTGAAACTGAATTATCTCTATGATTTTGAAACTTCAATATTTGAAACTCAGCCCTAAAAAATTCCTCTAAAGCTTCTTTTGAATGACATGGGTCTGACCTGATTTGGATTCTTGAAGACAAAGTTATGCCCAATCTCCTACGATGACCTAATTATGGACCGATTTAGTAAAGAGAACTTGTATGACTTGCCATGTGTCATTGTTTCCTCCTTCACCTCTGAAATTGATACAAAAAAAACTACATTCCATGTAATTTTGGCTACTTTTTACATAATTCCAATCCAATGCTCATAGAGAGAGTTATGACGATTTTCCCATGGTCACCTCTTTGAGATGAAATTCGGGGGCATGAAAAATCCCTAACTTCCACAGACCATATCTCTGAAAATATTGTCAATCAAGCTCTGAAATTTTCCATGGTGTTCCTCAGGATTGCAGCTTCGCTCTGTGAAAATTACAGCTTCTGAAACCTTGTAGAAAAAATGTTATAGCAAAACTTCCATAATGACCTGTTTAGGTTAAATTCAGGAGCCTGCAAAAATCCCTAATTTGCACAGATCATATGTCTGAAAATTTTGTGAACCAAGATCTGAAAATTTTCCATGACATTCCTCAAGATTTCGGCTTCGCTCTATAAAAATTTCAGCTTCTGAACCGTCGTAGAAAAAATGTTATAGTGAAATTGCCACGATGACCTGTTTGGAGCAACGAAACCCTAGAATCCAAAGCTCTGATACCAAATGTTATGAAACTAGATCCAAATATAGAAGAAAAGAGAGATCAATTCCTTAGAAATAAGCCACTTCGAGGGGGGAACCCAATACATTACACAAATGAACAATTCTTGGATGATACAAATGACCAAAACCTCCTTTCTATATATGAGTCCATGGGGCCACAATGGAATCCTAGTGGGGCCACTATGTAATCCTAGCTAACCTAACAATAATAATGTAAGGGCACAATAATAACAATATGGGGGTTACAGGGGTACAACAATAAAAATAAGGGTGTTACACTAACAACAATAAGGGACTATACTAGTAATATAAGGACCTAACAAAATTCTCCTTTTGGAAAATGCATCCTTTACATTAGGAAAAAGTTTCCATCTATGTCTCCCACAGAGATATGTAGACAAATGTTTCTTCAATCTTCCAAAAAAAGGGAATTATAAAAAACCCTTTTGGGAAAATGCATTTCCCTTTATGTTTCATCGTATTTCCCAAATGAGATATGTGTAAAAATGATTCTTGGAGCATCCTAAAAGAAAAAGACACCCTGGGAACATGGGAAACATGGAAGTGCCCCCTCCCACCCTAAGGGACACATCCCCATAGAAAAATGGTTTTTTCATTCATTTAGTAGCATTTCTGAGTCGTCATTGCTCATTTGTTTATGAATACAAATTTTATCATATAATGCTATGTTGAATGGTAAGCATGTGTCAAAGCCCTATAACAAGAGGATCTGCTTCAGATAGAATCAATTTCAAGGCCTGGAAATTGGGACTAAACTTTCATAGTTGAAATATAAGCATGTGGGCAGCAGCACAGTGGAAATTCATTATAATATAGAGACCTTACAAAACCATATTTTCTTGATGATCAGAGAGGCTTTGGTATTTCACTTGCACTAAGCATAGAATATATTTTCATCTATTGGTAAGGTACATCTATAAGACCTCATTTACAGATACTTCCAAAAGTCTGCCTTGGAAAGATTTCTTTTATTTTAACAATCAAAGAACTTCTATAACAATTATTGTTGACTAGTGTAAAAGCATAGCTCTGAAAAAATGGAAAGGTATTGTGGGCTATATCTAACATGCAGAAAGTAAGAACTGAATAAGTAGGAAGTGATGTTAGCCCAAATCATGGTGTAAAATGATGAGTATTAAACTTTTCCACTTCATACCGTCACACTAGTGTGTTTGTAGCAAAAAATTGGTACTGTTGAAGGGTACGACAGTGTAAAATAAAATATCCACGGTGAAATTTTTTTAGTTTGAACGATAGATATGAACTTAAAACGCATTTTGGATAAGAAGTACATACTTGTTCAAATGTTGAGAAAAAATCCAAAAACTGCAATGTGTGGGAAAGGGGCTTCGACTGCCACTCCCTATCTCTCTATTTCAATATGAGAGTTTCTTCAAATTCCAACACTTGATTCATAGATTATGATATATCATAACAAACCTCAAAATCCAGAGATTCCTAACTCTTAGACTATAAAAAAAAAAAAAAAAACAACATCAATTAAAAAGTAGTTTCAATACATATATTTGCCTTGTTCTATAATATCATTACAGAGAGAAGCTTCTCTCTCAAGCTATGAAAACTGCAAAAATCAGAACCTTGAAAAAAAAAGTGCCTTCATGGCCGCTTATATTGTAGCAATCTTGGACAACCAAATCTGGATAGTATGTTGGTTTCAAGGAAATTGATAATGACAGAGTCAGTAGCATTCCTAGAGGGTATATCTTCTATCCACTTGGTAAAATAATCAGTGGCAGTGATGATCCACTTATGTTGGGCTGAAGAAGATGGGTGAATTTCCCCAATCAAGTCCAAACCCCATTGTTGGAAGGGAGCCTCAACACTGATGGGATGTAAGGGTAAAGGTAGGATTTTTCTCTTACCATCAAAAATTTGACACTTATGGCAAGTCATGACAAGTTTTTGAGTATCTGGGAAAATGGTGGGCCAATAGTAATCAGATCTGAGGATTTTATTTGCTGTAGTATTCCAGTACAGGTGTCCTCCACATTCTCCCTCATGCAGCTCATGCATGATTTTTCCTGCATCAACCTCAATTAGACATTTAAGAAATATTCCAACAACATTTTTCCAATATAAAAACCCATCTAATATGCAATAATTCAAAGCCTTCTGTCTCAAAAATCTAGCTTTAGTTTTAGACAAAGAAGGAGGGGCATTTAGATAAAGCAACACATATATGATGTCAGCATACCAAGGGGAATTGACAAATGTTTCTTCAACGAATGGGGCTGTGAATTCGTCTATTTCTTCTAAGACATCAACCATGTTCATATCAAGTGTTTGGAAGTTTGATTCAGCCATGAGTTTTGCTAATCCATGCCCTTTGATTAGTTTGGTAGGCCTGATTTCTAAGTCATATTGTAGAATAATAGTAATCCATTTTCCCCTTTTACCATCAGGGTCTTGACTTATAATATCCTTGACAACTGTGTGTGGGACAAAAGAAATGATGTGAGAATGCAAAATTTACACTCTGAAGTCTTTCAATGCTTTTAACAAGGCTAAGGCTTGTTTCTCCATGATGTTATACTTGAGTGGAGCATCTCTCAAAGCCCTACTAAAAAAGGATATTGGTTGTTCATGCCCCATGTCATTCTTTTGCAGTAATACTTCAGCTACTGTGTGTTCAGATGCAAAGGAAACGATATAAAAATATTTGGTGAAATCGGGACTAATAAGAACTGGTGTTTGAGATAAAGCTTATTTCACTAGTTCAAATGATTGTTTAGCCTGTATTGTCCATTTAACACCTACCTCTTTCTTAAGCATGTTTGTGATATTTCTCAATAGCTCAGCAAGCTTTGGGATGAATCTCCCTAAAAAATTTATCTTCCCAATGAATATTTTAATTCCTTAAGGTTTCTAGGATGGCTGATCTTCAATATGCCATCAATCCTTTTAGGCTCTACTTTGATTCCCTCTTCAGAAATAATGTGGCCAAGAAGTTTTCCTTCTTGGAGACCAAAGAGTGTCTTTTTGGGATTCAAATATAAGCCATATCTCCTACATTTCTCAAAAACTTTTCTCAAATGAATCAAGTGTTCTTCATCAGTTTTAGAGAAAACAGTAATGTCATCAAGGTAAATGATTATTAAATAGCCTATGTCTTCTGAGAAGGCTATGTCCATGGCCCTTTGGAAGGTAGCCCCTGCATTCATTAAACCAAATGGCATTTTGACATACATGAATGTACCCCAAGGTGTAGTAGAAGCAGTTTTATGTTGGTCACTTGGGAGTACTAAAACCTTATTATAGCCTGAGAACCTATTCAGCAGTGAAATTATTTTAGACCCAACCACCCTTTGAAGTATATGATCCATTTTTGGCAAGGGATAGTTATCTTTAAGGGAGGCTCTATTTAGATTTCTAAAATCAATACAGAGTCTAATTTCCCCAGTCTTTTTCCTAACAGATACTAAGTTGGAAACCCATTCTGAATACCTGATAGGAACTATGATCCCAACCTCATACATTTTCTTAATATCTTTCTCAACTAAAGGAAATAAGACAGGGTTTGTCCTTCTGAGTTTTTGTTTGAAAGGTTTCTGATTTTCCTTAAGAGGAATTTTGTGTTGAATGACGTTGGTATCATACGATTTTAAATCCTTGTATCCCCATGCAAATATATCTTTAAATTATTTGAACAGGTCTATGTATTTCTGTTTAATATGAGCTGGGAGAGTTCTGGACAGCTTGATCATTTTGGGTTCTGCTGGGCTGCCTATGTTATGTTCTTCTATATCTGTTTCTATAGGTTGCATCCTTGGTTCTTTGGCTACATCATTGAAATCGAAAAGTTGTTCTAATGGTGTAAGACCTCTTGGAATTGTATCATTTTTACATTGCAAAACTTCCAGGTCTTTCTGATCTGCATTGTCAATACTTTCTACTCTAAAAGGGTGTTCAACATGGTTTATATCAACAGAAAGATAGCTCTGTTCCAGGGTTTTGTTCTTCATTAAAACAATTTTCTTCATGGCTTAAAAAAGGTGTTGGTATGGAAAAATCATTCTTTGATTGCAGACAATCATCTATGTGTTTGTCTCCTTCAAATACTTGCCAATAATCCTCATTGTTAAGTATTTCAGGTCTGTTTTTTACCTTAACATCAAATTTTTCATTGGTCTCTAGTATTTGGCAATTACTAGCAGCAAAGGCAAGTTCATTTGCTAGATGATTTTGAGCTCTTGGGATGAAAATGAGTTCATACTTTTCAAAGGTTTTCAGGAAGTCAAGGGTAGTGTTCCTATATTCTTTGAGTTTTGGGTTTTTGGTTGAATACTCCCCTTTAATCCGCTTGATAATTAGCTCAGAATCCCCTTCGACTGATATTCTTTTGGCTCCTAAATCTTTGAGTAAGTGTAGGCAAATAAGGAGGGCTTCATACTTAGCAATATTGTTTGTGCATGGAAAATCCAGTTTGGAGGAGAATCCTTTGTTTATGTTTTGTATCCATACACCAGCCCCTGCACTTAGTTTACTACAAGAGCCATCAAAGTTTATTTTCCAAGGTATTTCAATTTCCTTTTCATTTTCTTTCTGTTGATCAAGGCTGCTAAAATCTAGACTGTTCTTTTCTTGAGTTGAAGGCAAATTTGATTGTCTTGGTAGACTAAAATATCCTTTGTTTTCCTTTTCTTGTTGATTGATTTCATATTCATTATATAAGATAAATGAATCCAAATCTAAATGAATGGAGTAGATAGGAGAATTTTTTGGTCTATCTATGTTGCTCACCATGTATTTCATGTGGGATTCCCTGTATAGTCTTCTAGTTTGGTTAAACACTCGGATGGTGGCATAAGACATGTCCATTTGGAGGATTCCTTGAATTTTGGCTCCCCATGATCTAGATAAAAGCATGCCATACTTAGGGGGTATGTCAGATACCACTATGTCCATTACTAGACTCTTAGCAGGAATTTGAGATAAGTTAACACAAAAATCTTTAATTAAGCCTAAGCACTTGACCCTGCTGGAATCAAAAGAATACAGGTCTTTATATGGTTTAGTAATTTCTAAGCCAAAGCTTTACATTATTTCTTTGGGCATAAGATTGTGAGAGGCACCTGAGTCTAGCATGGCATTGTGAAATATTTTCTCATGTATATTCAAGTTGACATAGAAGGGAGGGACAATGCCTTCTTAGTATTTCCCTTCAACTTCAGGACCAAACAATAATTATGGTTTATCATCTGCCAAGTTTAAAGTATCAGTGTCACTACCCAGATTCAAAGCTTTCAAAACTTGTTTTTTATATACATCCTGAGTTACTAGTTCAGCTAAGGGTATAGTGATTTTAATCTTGGAAATTTCCCCTTCAAGGCTGAAAGGAACTATTGTTTTTGATATATTTACATCTATTTTGTCATTTACAACTCTTTCAGCAATTTTGATTTGCTGAACTTTATTTGAACTGTTATTTGGGACAGATTTTTTAGGGCCACTAGCAGAAGTACTAGGGCAGCTTTGTTCAACACTTTGTTGAATGTTTTTATCTTTATTTTGGTCAGTTTTAT
The DNA here is from genome assembly GCA_034641835.2 of Pinus albicaulis. Lineage (NCBI taxonomy): Eukaryota > Viridiplantae > Streptophyta > Pinopsida > Pinales > Pinaceae > Pinus > Pinus albicaulis. The sequence continues at coordinate 1,853,116,526 of CM076578.1, read as the reverse complement.
TTGGCTGATTTTATGATGTTTTCTTAACAACAGTACTAGTGTTTTTGTCATTGGAATTCTCTGGGCTACCTTTGCTTCTAAGATTGTATTTCTTGTGTATCTCCATGATATCATTTTCAAACCCCAACTTGTAATATTTAGAATCCTCATTATTGTATTCATTTTTTTTTGAAGAGAAGAATCCTTGTTCTTCTTCAGTGAGAAAAACATATGTCTCACTGTCAGATCCTATCAAGTTTACATGATTTTCTTCCAACCTTTCAACTTCCCTTTCTTCTTCTTGATCAACATAGTTTTGTTGAAAGGGAGGCCTAATATGTTGGTCATTATCTATTTTCCTATCTTGATTAGGGTCTCTTCTAAGATTTTGGTTTCTATTTATGTTTTGGTTTTCTCTAGGAGGCACTCTATCATTCAGATTTATCTTTTTAGGCATCCTCTCCATTACCTTCACTAAGTTATCAATTTTAGTATCTGATGCTGAGGTTGATGGCATTGTATCATCCTTGTATGTAACTCTTTTCTCTGTTGTCAACCTAGCTCTTTTTTCAATCATATTTTCCTCCACATTCATGGATCCCCTCTGCATATCTTCTAAACTTGAGGGGTCTCTTTCCCTAAGCTGGTAGACCATTTCAGGGTCGAAGCCTTCTGGGAATTTAGCCAAGGCTAGGCCTAGTGGAGGTTTCATGTCTGGAGGAAGTGCATTATACACACTGTTGAGTCTAGTGTAGTAATCATGGACACCTTCCCCACTGTTTCTTTTGAGATTGGTATATTCTGAAAGGATTTGGAGAGGGTTCTTTCTAATTTCCCATTTGTTTATGAATGTTTGATATAAAGAAGGGAGATCATTTATGCTGTGAGGAGCTAAGTTTTTAAACCATTTCTTGACTTCTCCTCCTAAACTTTGAGCAAAAATTCTCATATTAATAGTCTCTTCTTCTATCTCCATGTAATCAAAGGCATCATTCATTTTATGTTGGTGCTGTTGGGCAGTAGTAGGCTCATTTCCAGTGAAATGGGGAATTTTGGATTGGTAATCATTTGGTAAGGGAACCATGGGTTGTGGTAACACTAGTGGAGCATACCATGCTGCCATGATTGGAAATAATGGGGGATTTACAAGAGGTGGATTTATAAGAGGGAAAGTGGGCTGAAATGGAGTGTTTTGAACAATGGATGTGTGGATAGGAGTGGAAGAAACACTTGGGCCAACAAACTGATGATGAGCAGATTTGTTAAGGAAGGAGCTGAAATGATGGAGAATCTGGGAATCAGGTGGAGTGGAAGGTGAGGCCTCTCTGCTAAAGCTCTGTTGCAAATCTGTGATTTAAAAATTAGCTTGATTTAAATCACTTTGGGACTTATTTCTGAATAGGTTCTTTGTGAAAGACAAGTCAAAGTGAGGATCTTCTAAAACTGTAAGATCTTTAGGGATAGATATTGTTATTGTGATGGTCCTATTAGTATTTGATTTTCCAGGTCTAGAAGTCTGCCACAAAATCCTCTCTGGATTGTCAACTATGGTAGGGGGAATAGGATCTGTATGGGATCTAGTGTTGATCCTATGTGAAGCCAGATTTTAGTTTTTCAAAATTTAGAGAGGAAGAGGTTTTTAGGACTGGTTTTCAAAAAATTTCCTCTCACAATGATTTTCTACAATAGGGTTAACTAGACTTCTAAAATTCCTCAAGGCTGGTTAACACAATCCTAAGGAAATCTGGAGATCTAGTGAGGTAATAGGCCTACTGGGGCTAGTGGAGTCGCAAGGTGGAAATTTTTAGATTTTATGAAGATAAAATGTTTTATGGTCCACCACCAATGGTTTATTTGAAAACCAATCTGAAATGTTTTCGGGTTTTTCTGAGTTTTATGTGGTTCTCTGATTATGATAGTGTCCTATACTTAATTCAACACTTAGCTAAGGTGGTGAAACAAACAGAGTCTACTCTATGGCTTACTAGTTGATTTCTTCAAGGTTTGATAAGTTTCTCTTAGAATCCTAAGGGTTACTTAGATTGCCATTGATTTAGACATATCCTATCATGATTACCATTATGCTGGTCGTGCTTGAAGAAGCTATGTTTCACTTAAATGAATACTGAGTGTCTTGTTTGGGGACCTTTACTCAAAAGTCCCACCATGATCACCAAAATGTTGGAGTCCTATGATTTGGCCGATTGGTAAACCAAATGACAAGGCAACACAAAAACCAGTCTTTAAAGCTCTAGGATCTAGCCCTCCTAGTCTCAGAGAGGGATCTCTCAATTGTTTTGCAAAGATATGACTTGTTTGCTGGTAAAGGGTTGATTTTAGGCTAGTTATTAAGCATGAGTTTGTTTGATTGTTTTGTGGGACATGATCACCTAGGCAGCATAGATAGAAAAGGGAAATCTCTAAGTCATTTGGCAATGGAGTCAGATGGAAGTTTGTAACAAGTTTGTATATGAATTAGGGATATCAAAGGGAAAATCTAACTTGTCTGTTGGATCTACAAAGTTTCAGGTGAAATGGAATGAACATCAAGGTTTTAGAATGAAAAGTAGAACTAAGGATAGCTAAGAATCCTTAAATATATGTACTTCTCAACAAAGGGACTTAAAGCATCATTTGAACATGAAGAAGTATTTTATAGACATGGATAACCATGAATTCTACAATTTACACTTCAACAAACAAAAATTTCAAGACAAACTTTTAAAATGAAATCTAAGAGTCGAGGAACGCTCTATTTCATCAAAGATTTCACTTTCAAGGATAAGAAAACATTCAAGATTCACAAATAACTGCATTCATAGAAGAGGGAACTCCTAAACATCTGTGATTGCAATTATAAAGACGTTCAAAACAACTATTTGAGAAAGTACGAAGGGTATGATCAAAACAAACCTCTTTGGTAGACTTTGGACAATGGTACTTTGAAGGGAGACTTCAAAAATGGTTTTTAAGAAGCAACAAGGAATCAGGGAAAACCATAAATCATTCTTGAGGCCACTGTATTGAACTATTTAGGAAAACAAAATTCATAAGGGTTGAAACAGTAGTTGAACTACTTAATAAAACCTTCAGCAGATGAAAACATAAAGACAATGAAGAGTAAACAGGTCTAAGGTGCTTCCAGGAGACATTTCTTAGCCTAAAAATTTTACTCTACTGCAAGAAAGAGATGATGAAAACAGAATGAAAAAAGAAAAACATTAAATAGTTTAGAATACTTCACTAACAACCAAGCTCAGGGATCCAATGACAGAGCTTTCTCCATCCACAAACAGGTCAAAACATCTACAAGTTCCAGTACATCAATTTCTCTTAGGCTTCAGCTAGACTATGTATTACTTTAAAGAGTTATCAAATGCCCCCATACAATGAGTTCAAATGTAGTATTTATGCTGCAAATGAGGAGGTGGAACTGTCTAGGGTTCAAAATGTTATTAATGACACAGTAAATGCACTCCTATCCTTAAAAACCATGCAAGGTATAAGGTAGGAATGTTTCTCAACTACTTTTCGGTGTATTAAATCTATCTTTACTTCCTAAAGATAAAATAGCTGAAAAGATTGACTTTGAGGCTCTTTTCTGTCTTTTACAATAACTGTCTGACAGTTTATAAAATATATTTTTGTGTAATAACTACCAATTTTCCCTTTGAGGTATAAAGTAAGGGAAAGGTGTCAATTGTGAATTATTAGGTGAATAATTGTTCCTTTGATGTATTCGAGGCTATATTTAAGCCTAAGTCTTCTTGATTTAATCGTAAAAATGTGTTTTTAAGGCCTTTTAGCCTTGATCTGCCTTTTTAAATTAATCTTATTTGCTGTCCTTTAACACTTCATCTGATTTATTCTTTGTCTTCGTTGCTTTACTCTTTTCCTACTGACTTGGACTATTTTTTAATCCCCTTTCTTTGGTTCTCGTTCTTTAACCCTTTGTTTCTTCCACTGTGCTTTTCCTTTCGCTGTTGTGGATAGAGGACCTTAATGCGTGGGGTTTTGATTTGAATAACAAATATTCATGCAATATTTGATTTAAAGACCCAGATTTACACCTTGGAAATTTATTTTCTTCATTTAACAATCTTCCCTGGATGATGATCTTCGACCTTGTCCCGTCACAGAGATGGAAGAGTTTTTACCCTTAAACTGCCATTAAACCTGCACAGGACAAAAATATTTAATAAAACCTACGAGTGTTGGATAAACTTCTTTTCAAAGGTTAGGCGGAAGCGAAAGGAGTAATGAGGAGAAAATGAATGCACATAAGGGTTTTATGGAGAAAACCGTGAAGAAATGGGTTTTAAAACAGTCTTGGCGCGAAATTTGAGCAAAAGTGGTTTTGGAAAATCACTGGTGGTTTTTGCCTTGTAGTTCGGCGATTAGTAGTTTTGCCCGAAGGGAACGGGATCCAATTATAATGTGTCGCGTGGCCTTTGCAATACCACCTATTTCATGTGCCTTTGGAATGTTAAACCACGGATGCAAAAATCACACGATATTGATCGTAGACCGTCGAATCTGGAGGGGAAGATCCAACGGCTATGAGGGAGCGCGATGGAGAGAAGTGCATGGTGGGGAGAACTTAGTGCAGGACAGGTGGAAAGAGGTGATTGGAGGAGGGCTTTGCGTAATGGATGGTGGGTCTGGAAGAGTTGGGTTGTTGGGATGAACGAGGATCCTTGGATCATGGAGATCAACGGCGAAGATTGGTGCCGAGGGTGGTTGGATAAACCAAAAAGGTAAGGAGTGGGGGTTAACGATCACCATCAGATCATACAGATCTACGGCTTGGATCTTATTGGGGTATTTTTATCGGAGAGGGAAAGTTTGCAAAGGAAACGAGGGTTCTATATGGAAAACCCGATGTGATGGGGGCTTAGGAATAAGCGCAAGGACATGGTCCCATGGGATTATAAGTGACCAGGGGCCAGGGTAAGGGTGCTTATCACATCGGTGGTGGAACAAAGGAAAGGGGAGAAGAAGCGAGGAAAAGGATGATGCGATGGGGGGGCTAATAACTGGGCACTGGGGCACGGTCCCGTGGGGGAAAATGTGACTAGGGGCTAAGGATAGAGTGCTAATCACATCGGCGGGTAAAAATTTGCAAAGGAAATGCGGATTCAAAGAAGAAAAGCTGATGCGATAGGGGTTTGGGCGCTTGGTCATAGCGCTCAGACACATGGGGAAATGGGGGGAAGATTTTTAAGCCCTTGAGGGCTTATGATTTTTATTTGAAAAAATACTGCTTTTTAGGCAAAAATGGGTTTTTAGGCCAATTTTTTAAGAGTTCCAATAGGTGAAAAGGGGAATTTCTAAACCATAAAAAGGGTTTTCTAATGATTTAAAAGGGGTTTTTTTAGGGAAAACGGAGGATGAAATGAGAAGGGAAAAAGGGATCTTTGGAAAATGGGGCCTTAGAAAACAGCTTCTTTGGGAACATCAGGCTTACTTGGTGGATTTCTTTTTAAGGAAACAACAGTATTTTGAAGGGAACAACAGGCTTAAGGAACAACACTGTTAAGGAACAACAATTGGGAACAACAATGCTAAGGAACATCATTTTTAAGGAAAAACAATGCTAAGGAACAGTAGGATAACCTTTTTAGGAAAAATAAATGGAGATTTTGGTGAAATGACAGACTTAGAAAGATGAAGGCCGTGAGGTTTCTAGAACTCATAATGTTTTTTGCAATTTTGTTCTAGAAATCTGGGTTTGTTACATTTAGTCATCTTTGGATAAAGTCAAAATTATGGATGACTAACAGTGGCTCCATTTGGGAAGGACAACTACCCTTTTAGGTGTCAAGAACCTCAGTTCATAGATCTTTGGATTTTAGTGGACCAGTGCCTTATCCATTTGGCAGATTTCTTCTTTTCTTGCTGATCTTTCTCTGAAAAGGGAAACTTTTATCAATCTGCAACATGAAATTTCTTCAAACAGCATCTGTACCTACCCAATCTTACTTTGTCCTAGCATTTTTTCTTCCCTTTTGAGTGCATTTGAACTAGCAAACTCTTTGACATTTTATTTTTGAAAACAGAAATAAACTATCTAATCCTATCATTATCTCTTCCAAGAGTTCATATTAAAATGTTGAACTCTTTATTTTCTACCTAACTACTATCTGTTAGGATGAAACTGTCTGACAGATTTTATTCTCTATTTTATGAAACATAAATTTAAAAGATAGTCAAACCAAGATTAAACTGTCTGATTTGCTATGATGTTTATGGTTTTATGTACAAGTTGCACATAGAATTTTTTTTCAGAAAAAATAAACAAAATGATGAAGGCTTAAGATCTGAAAATTTACAAATATCCTTCTAGTCCTTTTCCAACTCTAATTTTGATCTATTTATAGCTTTCTTTTTCCTTTTATTGGTTCATATTTTGAGCTGGTTAGAACCATTTCCTTTCTATCCTAATATATTCTACTGATAAGCCAAGTCTGAAAAAATCTTATCAATCTGTGCTTCTACTAACTTATCAACATAAATTTAAAGTATGTTCAGCCATGATTAGGCAAGATGGCTGAAAAATATATCACTGTCAAATCAGCAGTGGCATTTAGATTTTCTCACTTTCAGAAAATTCTCTTTTTGGGTATGGGTTTGTACCTTTTTTTAATCTACCCTCTTTTCTTTATCTGTTGTTTTTGTTTTTTTCTTCTCTCCTTTTTTTAAAAATTGAAACAATAATGTTATACACAATGGAAGACACAAAAACTTTGAAACTTAGGATTCTTGGCAGAAGTAATGCTTGAGCATCCTGCCATTGATAGGACCTACAAACAAATCTTCTCCATTCATCTCTTGCAGAAAGAATGCGTTATGACCTTTGATAGAATGAATAATGTAGGGCCCTTTCCATAAGTTTTCAAATTTTCCATGTTTTCCCTTTTCTTCTCTTCCAGAATCCCATTTTAGAACAACATTTCCAACTTGGAAATCATTTTCTTTAGTCCTTTTGTAAAATAATTTCTTGATGCTTTCTTGGACTGTTTGTGTTCTGTTGTACACTTCCTCTCTAGTATGTTGTAAATGAATGGTATGATTTATCCTTCTCTGCATATCATTTTCCTCAGACTGTACTTCTTGGAGGAGCTTCATGACTGGAACTCCTAGTGAGGTTGGGAAGATTGCATCCATGCCATAAACCAGCTGATAGGGGGACATATTTATTGACTTTTTGGTGGTTAATCTATCAGCCCACAAAGCATGCACAAGCTTACTATGCCATGATTTCTGATTATGTTCCAATAGTTTTTTGATAATATTAACAAGGCTTTTGTTGGAGGATTCAACTAATCCATTTCATTTGGGATATTCGGCAGTGGAATGACCTAATGTGATATGATATTTATAGAAAAAGTAAACCATTTTCATATATTTGAAGGCAGCAACATTGTCTGTGATAATTTTTCTTGGACAACTAAATCTGGATAGTATGTTGGTTTCAAGGAAATTGATAATGAAAAAGTCAGTAGCATTCCTAGAGGGTATAGCTTCTATCCACTTGATAAAATAATCAGTGGCAGTGAGGATCCACTTATGGTGGGCTGAAAAAGATGGGTGAATTTCCCCAATGAATTCCAAACCCCATTGTTGGAAGGGAGCCTCAACACTGATGGGATGTAAGGGTAAAGGTAGGAGTTTTCTCTTGCCATCAAAAATTTGACACTTATGGCAAGTCATGACAATTTTTTGAGTATCTGAGGATTTTATTTGTTGTAGTCTTCCAGTATAGGTGTCCTCCACATTCTTCCTCATGCATCTCATGCATGATTTTTCCTACATCAACCTCAAGTAGACATTTAAGAAATATTCCAACAACATTTTTCCAATATAAAACCCCATCTAATATGCAATAATTCAAATCCTTCTGTTTCAAAAATCTAGCTTTAGTTTTAGACAAAGAAGGAGGGGCATTTAGATAAAGCAACACATATATGATGTCAGCATATCAAGGGGAATTGACAAATGTTTCTTCAATGAATGGGGCTGTAAATTCTTCTATTTCTTCTAAGACATCAACCATGTTCATATCAAGTGCTTGGAAGTTTGATTCAGCCATGAGTTTTGCTAATCCATGCCATTTGATCAGTTTGGTAGGCCTGATTTCTAAGTCATATTCTAGAATAATAGCAATCAATTTTCCACTTTTACCATCAGGGTCTTGACTTAGAATATCCTTGACAACTATGTGTGGGACAAAAGAAATGATGTGAGTATGCAAAATGTAGACTCTGAAGTCTTTCAATGCTTTTACCAAGGCTAAGGCTTGTTTCTCCATGATGTTATACTTGAGTGGAGCATCTCTCAAAGCCCTAATAAAAAAGGATATTGGTTGTTCATGCCCCATGTCATTATTTTGTAGTAATACTGCAGCTATTGTGTGTTCGGATGCAAAGGAAAAGATATAAAAATCTTTGGTGAAATCTGGACTAATAAGAACTAGTGTTTGAGATCAAGCTTGTTTCACTAGTTCAAATGATTGTTTAGCCTGTATTGTCCATTTAACACCTACCTCTTTCTTAAGCATGTTTGTGATATTTCTCAATATCTCATCAAGTTTGGGGATTAATCTCTTTAAAAAAATTATCTTCCCAATGAAAGACTGTAATTCCTTAAGGTTTCTAGGATGACTGATCTTCAATATGCCATAAATCCTTTTAGGGTCTACTTTGATTCCCTTCAGAAATAATGTGGCCAAGAAGTTTTCCTTCTTGGAGACCAAAGAGTGTCTTTTTGGGATTCAAATATAAGCCATATCTCCTACATTTCTCAAAAAAATTTCTCAAATGAATCAAGTGTTCTTCATCAATTTTAGAGAAAATAGTAATGTCATCAAGGTAAATGATTATAAAATAGCCTATGTCTTCTGAGAAAGCTATGTCCATGGTCCTTTGGAAGGTGGCCCCTGCATTCATTAAACCAAATGGCATTTTGACATACATGAATGTACCCCAAGGTGTAGTAAAAACATTTTTATGTTGGTCACTTGGGAGTACTAAAACGTGATTGTAGCCTGAGAACCCATCTAGCAGTGAAATTCTTTTAGACCCAACCACCCTTTGAAGTATATGATCCATTTTTGGCAAGGGATAGTTATCTTTAAGGGAGGCTCTATTTAGATTCTGAAATCAATGCAGAGTCTAATTTCCCCAGTCTTTTTCCTAATAGATACTAAGTTGGAAACCCATTCTGAATACCTGATAGGAACTATGATCCCAGCCTCATACATTTTCTTAATCACTTTCTCAACTAAAGGCAATAAAAAAGGGTTTATCCTTCTGAGTTTTTGTTTGAAAGGTTTCTGATTTTCCTTAAGAGGAATTTTTTGTTGAATGATGCCGGTATCATACAATTTTATTCCATGTATCCCCATGCAAATATATCTTTAAATTATTTGAACAGTTCTATGTATTTCTATTTAATATGAGCTGGGAGAGTGTTGGACAACTTGATCATTTTGGGTTCTGCTGGGCTGCCTATGTTATGCTCTTCTATGTCTGTTTCTATAGGCTGTATCCTTGGTTCTTTGGCTACATCATTGAAATCGAAAAGTTGTGATAATGGTGTAAGACCTCTTGGAATTGTATCATTTTTACATTGCAAAACTTCCAGGTCTTTTTGATCTGTGTTGTCAATTATTTCTATCCTAAAAGGATGTTCAACATGGTTTATATCAGCAGAAAAAGACAGCTCTATTTCAGGGTTTTGTTCTTCATTAAAACAATTTTCTTCATGGCTTAAAAAAGGTGTTGGTATGGAAAAATCATTCTTTGATTGCAGAAAATCATCTATGTGTTTGTCTCCTTCAAATACTTGCCAATAATCCTCATTTTCAGGTATTGCAGGTCTGTTTTTTACCTTAACATCAATTTTTTTATTGGTCTATGGTATTTGGAAATTACTAGCAGCAAAGGCAAATTCATTTGCTAGATGATTTTGAGCTCTTGGGATGAAAACAAGTTCATACTTTTCAAAGGTTTTCAGGAGGTCAAGGGCAGCATTCCTATATTCTCTGAGTTTTGGGTTTTTGGTTGAATACTCCCCTTTAATCTGCCTGATAATTAGCTCAGAATCCCCTTCGACTGATATTCTTTTGGCTCCTAAATCTTTGAGTAAGTGTAGGCCAATAAGGAGGGCTTCATACTCAACAATATTGTTTGTGCATGGAAAATCCAGTTTGGAGGAGAATTCTTTGTTTATGTTTTGTATCCATACACTAGCCCCTGCACTTTGTTTACTACAAGAGCCATCAAAGTTTATTTTCCAAGGTATTTCAATTTCCTTTTCATTTTATTTCTGTTGTTCAAGGCTGCTAAAATATGGACTGTTCTTTTCTTGAGTTGATAGCAGATTTGATTGTTCTGGTAGACTAAAATCTCCTTTGTTTCCTTTTCTTGTTGACTGATTTCATCTTCATTATATAAGATAAAGGAATCCAAATCTGAATGGATGGAGTAGACAGGAGAATTGTTTGGTCTATCTATGTTGCTCACCATGTATTTCATGTGGGATTCCCTGTATAATCTTCTAGTTTGGTTAAACACTGGGAAGGTGGCATAAGACATGTCCATTTGGAGGCTTCCTTGAATTTTGGCTCCCCATGATCTAGATAAAAGCATGCCATACTTAGGGGGGATTTCAGCTACCTCTATGTCCATTACTAGACTCTTAGCAGGAATTTGAGATAAGTTAACACACAAATATTTAATTAAGCCTAAGAACTTGACGGTACTAGAATCAAAAGAATACAAATCTTTATATGGTTTAGTAATTTCTAAGCCTAGGCTTTCCATTACTGCTTTGGGCATAAGATTGTGAGAGGCACCTGAGTCTAGCATGGCATTGTGAAATATTTTCTCATGTATATTCAAGCTGACATAGAATGGAAGGATAATGCCTTCTTGGTATTTCCCTTTAACTTCAGGACCAATCAATAATTCTGGTTTATCATCTACCAAGTTTAAAGTATCAATGTCACTACCCATATTCAAAGCTTTCAAAACTTTTTTTTATATACATCTTGAGTTACTAGTTCAGCTAAGGATATGGTGATTTTAATCAAGGCAATTTCCCCTTCATGGCTAAAATGAACTATTGTTTTTGACATATTTACATCTGTTTTGTCATTTACAACTCTTTCAGCAATTTTGACTTGCTAAACTTATTTGAACTGTTATTTGGGACAGATTTTTTAGGGCCACTAGCAGAAGTGCTAGGGTAGCTTTGTTAAACACTTTTCTAAATGTTTTTATCTTTATTTTGGTCAGTTTTCTTGGCTAAAGTGTTGGTGTTACTTGTTGTTTTCTTAGGCTGATTTTCTGATGTTTTCTTAACAACAATACTAGTGTTTTTGTCATTGGAATTCTCTGGGCTACCTTTGCTTCTAAGATTGTATTTCTTGTGTATCTCCATGATAGAATTTTCAAAACCCAACTTGTAATCTTCAAAATCCTCATTATTGTATTCATTTTGTTCTGAAGAGAAGAATCCTTGTTCTTCTTAAGTGAGAAAAAACATTTGTCTCACTGTCAGATCCTATCAAGTTTACATGATTTTCTTCCAACCTTTCAGCTTCCATTTCTTTGTCTTGAATAACATTTTTTTGTTGAAAGGGAGGCCTAATCTGTTGGTCATTATCTCTTTGCCTATCTTGATTAGGGTCTCTTCTAAGATTTTGGTTTCTATTTCTGTTTTGGTTTTCTCTAGGAGGCACTCTATCATTCATATTTATCTTTTCAAGCATCCTCTCCCTTACCTTCACTAATTTATCAATTTTAGTATCTGATGCTGAGGTTGATGGCATTGAATCATCCTTGTAACTCTTTTCTATGCTCTCAACCTAGCTCCTTTTTCAATCAGATTTGTCTCCACACTCATGGCTCCCTTCTGCATATCTTCTAAAGTTGAGGGGTCTCTTTCCCTAAGCTGGTAGGCCATTTCAGGGTCGAAGCCTTTTGGGAATTTAGCCAAGGCTAGGCCTAGTGGAGGTTTCATGTCTGGAGGAAGTGCATTATACACACTATTGAATCTAGTGCAGTAATCATGGACACTTTCTGCACTGTTTCTTTTGAGATTGGTATATTATGAAAGCATTTGGAGAGGGTTCTTTCTAATTTCCCATTTTTTTATGAATGTTTGATATAAAGAAGGGAGATCATTTATGTTATGAGGAGCTAAGTTTTTAAACCATTTCTTGACTTCTCCTCCTAAACTTTGAGCAAAAATTCTCATCTTAATAGTCTCTTCTTCTATCTCCATGTAATCAAAGGCATCATTCATTTTATCTACGTGATGTTGGGCAGTAATAGGTTCATTTCCAGTGAAATGGGGAATTTTGGATTGTTAATCATTTGGTAAGGGAACCATGGGTTGTGGTAACACTAGTGGAGCATACCATGCTGCCATGATTGGAAATAATGGGGGATTTACAAGAGGTGGATTTATAAGAGGGAAAGTCGGCTGAAATGTAGTGTTTTGAATAGTGGATGTGTGGATAGGGGTGGAAGAAACACTTGGGCCATCAAACTGATGATGAGCATATTTGTTAAGGAATGAGCTGAAATGATGGAGAATCTGAGAATTAGGTGGAGTGGAAGGTGAGGCCTCTCTGCTAAAGCTCTTTTTCAAATCTGTGATTTCAAAATCAGCTTGATTTAAATCACTTTGGGACTTATTTCTGAATAGGTTCTTTGTGAAAGATAAGTCAAAGTGAGGATCTTCTAAAACTGTAATATCTTTAGGGACAGATCTGGTTCTTGTGATGGTCCTATCAGTAGTTGATTTTCCAGTTCTAGAAGTCTGCCACAAAATCCTCTCTGGATTTTCAACTATGGTAGGGGGATTAAGATCTGGATGGGATCTAGTGTTGATCTCATGTGAAGCCAAATTTCAGTTTTTCAAAATTTAGAGAGGAAGAGGTTTTTAGGATTTTTTTTCAAAAGTTTTCCTCTCACAGTGATTTTCTACAATATGGAAAACTATACTTCTAAACTTCCTCAAGTTTGGTTAACACAATCCTAAGGAAATCTGGAGAACTAGTGAGGTAATAGGCCTACTGGGGCTAATGGAGTCGCCAGGTGGAAATTTTTAGCTTTTCTGAAGATAAAATGTTTTATGGTCCACCACCAATGGTTTATTTGAAAACCAATCTAAAATTTTTTTGGGTTTTTCTAAGTTTTATGTGGTTCTCTGATTATGAGAGTGTCCTATACCTGATTCAACACTTAGCTAAGGTGGTGAAACAAACATAGTCCACTCTATGGCTTACTAGCTGATTTCTTCAAGGTTTGATAAGGGTCTCTTAGAATCCTAAGGGTTACTTAGATTTCCACTGATTCAGACAGATCCTATCGTGATTACCATTATGCTGGTCATGCTTGAAGAATTTATGTTTCACTTGAATGAATACTGAGTGTCTTTTTTGGGGACCTTTACTCAAAAGTCCCACCATGATCGCCAGAATGTTGGAGTCTTGTGATTTGACCGATTGGTAAACCAAATGACAAGGAAAAATAAAAAACAGTCTTTAGATCTCTAGGATCTAGCCCTCCTAGTCTCAGAAGGGATCTCTCAATTGCTTTGCAAAGATATGACTTGTTTGCTGGTAAAGGGTTGATTTTAGGCTAGTTATTAAGCATGAGTTTGTTTGATTGTTTTGTGGGACATGATCACCTAGGAAACATAGATAGAAAAGGGAAATATCTAAGTCATTGGGCAATGGAGTCAGATGGAAGTTTGTAACAAGTTTGTAGATGAATTAGGGATATCAAAGGGAAAATCTAACATGGTTGTTGGATCTACAAAGTTTCGGGTGAAATGGAATGAACATCAAGGTTTTAGAATGAAAAGTAGAACTAAGGACAGCTAAGAATCCTTAATTATATGTACTTCTCAACAAAGGGACTTAAAGCATCATTTGAACATGAAGAAGTATTTTATAGATAGGGATAACCATCAATTCTACAATTTACACTTCAGCAAACAACAATTTCAAGACAAACTTTCAAAATGAAATCTAAGAGTCGAGGAATGCTGTATTTCATCAAAGATTTCACTTTCAAGGATAAGAAAACATTCAAGATTCACAAATAACCGCATTCATAGAAGAGGGAGCTCCTAAAAATCTGTGATTGCAATTATAAAGACCTTCAAAAAATTATTTGAGCAAGTACAAAGGGTATGATCAAAACAGACCTCTTTGGAATACTTTGGACAATGGTACTTTGAAGGGAGACTTCAAAAATAGTTTTTAAGTGGCAACAAGGAATCAAGGAAAACCATAAATCATTCTTGAAGCCATTGTATTGAACTATTTAGGAAATAAACAAGCATAAGGGTTGAAACATCAGTTGAACTACTTAATAAAACCTTCAGCAGACGAAAACATAAAGACAGTGAAGAGTAAACAGGTCTAAGGTGCTTCCAGGAGACATTTCTTAGCCTAAAACGTTTACTCTACTGCAAGCAAGAGATGATGAAAACGTAATGAAAACATAAAAACATTAAACAATTTAGAATACTTCACTAATAGCCAAGCTCAGGGATCCAATGACAGAGCTTTCTCCATCCACAAACAGGTCAAAACATCCACAAGTTCCAATACATCAATTTCTCTTAAGCTTCAGCCAGACTATATATTACTTCAAAGAGTTATCAAATGCCCCCATACAATGAGTTCAAATGCAGTATTTATGCTACAAATGAGGAGGTGGAAATATCTAGGGTTCAAAATGCTATTAATGACACAGTAAATGCACTCCTATCCTTAAAAACCATGCAAGGTATAAGGTAGGAAAGTTTCTCAACTACTTTTTTGTGTATTAAATCTGTCTTTACTTCCTGAAGATAAAATAGCTGAAAAGATGGACTTTGAGGCTCTTTTCTGTCTTTTACAATAACTGTCTGACAGTTTATAAAATATCTTTTTGTGTAATAGCTGCCAATTTTCCCTTAGAGGTATAAAATAAGTGAAAGGTGTCAATTGTGAGTTATTAGGTGAATAACTGATCCTTTGATGTATTCGAGGCTATATTTAAGGCTAAGTATTCTTGATTTAATCATAAAACTATATTTTTAAGGCCTTTTATCCATGATCTGCCTTTTTAAATTAATCTTCTTTGCTGTCCTTTAACACTTCATCTGATTTCTTCTCTGCCTTCATTGCTTTACACTTTTCCTGCTGACTTGGACTAGTTTTTAATCCCCTTTCTTTGGTTCTCGGTCTTTAACACTTTGTTTCTTCCACTGTTCTTTTCCTTTCGCTGTTGTGGAAAAAGGACCTTAATGCGCAGGGGTTTGATTTGAATAACAAATATTCATGCAATATTTGATTTAAAGACCCAAATTTATGCCTTGGAAATTTCTTTTCTTCATTTAACAGTCTTCCCCGGATGATGATCTTAGACCTTGTCCCCTCACAGAAAGTGGGAAGAGTTTTTACCCTTAAACTGCCATTAAAACTGCACCAGACAAAAATATTTAATAAAACCTTCAAGTGTTGGATAAAATGATTTACAAAGGTCGGGCAGAAGCGGAAGGAGAAGTGAGGAGAAAATGAATGCACAGAAGTTTTTTATGGAGAAAACTGCAAAGAAATGGGTTTTAAAATAGTCTTGGCGCAAAATTTGAGCAAAATTGTTTTTGGAAAATCACTGGTGGTTTTCACATTGTAGTTGGGCGGTTAGTAGTTTTTCCCAGAGGGAACACTATCCAATTATAATGCGTCGCGTGGCCTTTGAAATACTGCCTATTTTGCGTGGCTTTGGAACGTTAAACCATGGATGAAAAAATCACGTGATATTGATCGTAGACCGTTGGATCTAGGGGGGAAGATCCAACGGTTACGAGGGAGTGCGATAGAGAGAAGTGCATGGCGGGAGAACTTAGTGGAGGATAGGTGGCAAGAGGTGATTGGAGGAGGGCTTTGCATAATGGATGGTGGGTCCGGAAGAGTTGGGTTGTTGAGATGAACAAGGACCGTTGGATCATGTAGATCAACGTTAGAGATCAGTGTGTAGGGTGGATGGATAAACCAAAAATGTAAGGGGCGGGGGTTAATGATCACTGTCAGATCATATAGATCTATGGCTTGGATCTTATCGAGGTATCGTTATCATAGAGGGCAAGTTTGCAAAGGAAACGAGGGTTCTATATGGAAAAGCCAATGTGATGGGGGCTTAGGAATAAGTGCAAGGACATGGTCCCATGGGAGGATAAGTGACCAGGGGCTAGGGTAAGGGCGCTTATCGCATCAGTGGTGGAACAAATAAAAGGGGAGAAGAAGCAAGGAAAAGGCCGATGCGATGGGGGGGCTAATAACTGGGCACTGGGGCATGGTCCCGTGGGGGAAAATGTGACCAGGGGCTAAGGATAGAGTGCTAATCGCATCGACGGGTAAAAATTTGCAAAGGAAATGTGGATGCGACAGGGGTTTGGGTGCTTGGTCATAGCACTTGGACACATGGGGAAATGGGGGGAAGATTTTTAAGCCGTCGGGGGCTTAGGCTTTTTATTTGAAAAAATACTGCTTTTTAGGAAAAAATGGGTTTTTAGGCCAGTTTTTTAAGAGTTCTGATAGGTGAAAAGGGGCATTTTTGAACCATAAAAGGGTTTTCTAATGATTAAAAAGCGGTTTTTTTAGGGAAAATTGAGGATGAAATGAGAAGGGAAAAAGGGATCTTTGGAAAATGTGGCCTTAGAAAATAGCTTCATTGGGAATAACAGGCTTACTTGGTGGATTTATTTTTAAGGAAACAACAGTATTTTGAAGGGAACAACATGCTTAAGGAACAACAATAGGGAACAACAATGCTAAGGAACAACAATGCTAAGGAACATCAATGCTAAGGAACAGTAGGATAACCTTTTTAGGAAAAATAGATGGAGATTTTGGTGAAATGATAGACTTATAAAGATGAAGGTCATGAGGTTTCTAGAACTCAATTTTTTTTGCAATTTTGTTCTAGAAATCTAGGTTTGTTACATTTAGTCATCTTTGGATAAAGTAAAAATTATGGATGACTAACAGCATGGATCCTCCTCTGCGTTGTGCTATTTTTTCTTGGAACCCCTTCTCCTGCCTTTTTAAATTTCTTCCAAAACCCCCCTTTTTTTATTTGAGCTCAGTTCCTGCTGTCCTTGTTTCTACCAAAGAGAATTCAGTTGGATGTTTTTCACGCCGAATTCAAATCACATTGCACCTACCGGTCTCATATGTATCAAATATGGCCACCTGGTGTATTCACAACAACTTGGAAACCCTGTCATCCTCCTTCCACATTTTTTTTGTAGAGTGAACGATTTTCCTTTAACGATCGAATGCATACATGCCTTTTGGACAATAGGTAAAAATCTCTACTCTTTGATTGGGTTTCTTAAGTGAAATTGTGTTGGATCTTTTCATTTCCAAAGATGCACGTAACAACTTCAGAAAATACTTGCAATGGACACGATAAAAGTGAATCATTAAAAAAAATAGAAATATCTAATACAAAATCCTGATATCTAATAAAAATTAAAACTTATTTCTCAAGCATAGGATACATTAATATATTAGATTTTACCTGAGAAATTACCCCATGGCCAGTCCTGCTATCTTTGTCTATGGGGTGACAGTGCGAATCCTTTCCATTAACTGCTATCTCTTTACCCTCATCACTTCGGTGCTAGGTGATGGTCAAACTACTGGTAAGGAATCCACCACATAAAATGTAACTGCAGGTGCGAGACTCGATAAACTGAAATTGGAATTGCTTAAACTTGAACTCCAACTAGCTCTGTCGCTATTCGATCTGAGGCTGGCTCTGAAGATTATAAATAAAGGGGCTATGGTTTATGAAAAATTGGTTATTTAACAGGTGCTTCCACATGGTAAACAAGGTCCATAGGCCAATCTACAACTAGAAATGGAACTACAAGTTCCGGAACTAGCTAATATGGATATGCATCTCGATTTGTCTTTGCGCCTGGTGAAAATAAGGATGCCTTTACATATGTTTAAGGTTAAACTGCCCACTGCTCCTACCTTCGACTGGTGCGAGTGTCCTCCTATTAAACCATCATATATCATTCAACAACTAAATCCATGCATTTGCACCATTGCATCAGCATATGCATTTGCATTAAATTTGAAATTTTCCTGCAAGATAACATTCATCATTAAAAAAATCTGATAAAACATGAAGTAATATCATGAATCCTTAAGATTTATATTGCAATATTCATCTCAGATCGATAAATCCAGAATCTTCAATATTCTTATAAAAATGAATCTAGTTTCTCCAAAATATTAAAGAAGCTCAAACCACATAATCGAATAAGAAACCAGTAACTCGGATGCAATAAAATAGTACTTTGTGAATACTTCAGCAAAAATGGTTCAGCACTAACGTAACTTCAAAAATGATTGAAATCTAACGCGGAGCTACAACAAAATATCTTTATTCAAATCAAAATAAGGCAACAACAATTAGAGAACCTTTGAGAAAACCATTAAAAAGTACATGTATCTCTAGTCAGAATTTGCAGTGCTCCTCAGGTTTTCACAGTTGCAAATAGCAAAGCTAGATACCTAAATTATCCGAACAAAAATATGCAGTTAGGAAGATTCACATATTGCTGGTCCCCTGTCTGAATTGAATGGGAAATTGTGCCAAGATGAGATTTTAGTAAGAGGAGATTTAAAGGTGCGATCCCACATTTGTAGTTGAAACTGTTGGCGTCTAATTGATCGTGTTAAGCCCAATTTTTTTATTGTTGTTGATGATCACAGGCTCTCTCCAAAAACCAACATACAATGCATCATCCGATGAAGCAAGATTATCCACCCATGTGCACCATTCAATTTGATTTGGATCATATTGGGCGGAAATTATACTAGCATCAATATTCTCAAGGGTTTGGCTGCATTCTAAACCATTCTGAGGAAAGCTAAGAAAATCATGGAATAGATCCCCCAATCCTGCATCTTGACTATTGGACTTAGTAGAATACCTAAATAATGCAGCTTCGAAAAATGAAGATTGTTGAGACTGAAATTGCACCCGAAAGAGTTTGTAATAGATCCCCCAATCCTACATCTTGACTATTGAACTTAGTAGAATCCTTGAAGAATGCTGCTTCGAAAACTGCAAATGGTTGATACTAAAATTTCACCAGGAAGAAATTTCAATAGATCCCCCAATCTTACATCTTGACTATTGAACTTAGTAGAATCCCTAAAGAATGCAGCTTCGAAAACCGCAGATTATTGAGATTGAACTGGCACCCGGAAGAAATTGTAGTAAGGCAGTTGCAAGAACAAGACCCACAACAAAAGCCCTAATCACTAAGCCAGCGAGAGATAACCAAAACACATGTTTTGGGCGAGAGAAATGTTATTTTAACTCGAGGTCTAAAATTTAAAAGAAAAATGAATACTCCCACCCTCCTATTTTCCAAACATCATTTTTAATATTATGCCTTCAAATATCAATTTTAATATTATGCCCTCAAACATTATTTTTAATATTATACCCTCAAATATCATTTTTAATATCATACCCAACATCATTTTTAATATTAAGCCCTCAAATATCATTTTAATATCATACCCATTGTTTTTTTAGGGATGTTGAGCACACTCTGTGATTCTTTGTAATTCCAACAATTGATTTAGAAGGAAGCTTCAAAAATCAATTCAATTTCATTCCAATAATTTTATTTTAAAAACATTGATGGCGAACCACACAATGAGTGGTTCGAAAGGTGTCGAACTTTAAAAAATTATGTGATTTATCTAGAAGATTTTTTAAAGATATTAATTAATTAATTATTAAAATAAAATTGAGATAAAATTGTAAATTTAGGAGAGGTTTTTGCAACCCATGTTTTTCTCATGGTTTTCCACCTAGCCAACAAGGGTGAATTAACCCGATCGTAGGTCCCAACTAGACCTGCTCTCATTTGGAATGGCTAATACCAATGAGCTTTAAGGATTATTATAAGGGTTAGGGGAATAATGAGTTAGTGGTTAAGGGATTAAGGATTAGGGGCTCAGGGGTTAGGGGAATAGGGTCATGGGGGTTAGAGGTTTAGGGTTTAGGGGTTAGGGGAATAATGAGTTAGTGGTCAAGGGGTTAGGGGTTGGGGGCTTAGGGGTTAAGGAGTTAGGGCTTAGGGGATTTAGGCACATTTATGGGTTAGGGGAATAATGAAATAGTGGTTAAGGGATTAGGGATTAGGGTTAGGGGGTTAGGATTATGCTTAAGGTTTTATGTTGTGGGGTGGGGGTTTAATGTTTATGTTGTCGCTAACATCAGGGCTAGGGTTAAGGGGTTAGGTTTTAGGTGTTAGTGGTTAAGGGTTAAGGGTTTATAGGTTTAGGGTTTAGGGGGTTAAATGGGTTAGGGGTTTAGGGGTATATGGGGTTAAATGGGTTAAGGGTTGGGAATTAGCAGCGTGGCCAAATTATAAGTTAAGGGTTTATAGGTTTAGGGTTTAGGGGGTTAAATGGGTTAGGGGTTTAGGGGTATATGGGGTTAAATGGGTTAAGGGTTGGGAATTAGGGATAAAGGGGTTAAAGGGTTAAATGTTTGGGGTTTAGGGGGTTAAATGGATTAGAGGTTTAGAGGTTTAGGGGGTTAGGGTATTTAGCAGTTAAGGATTTTAGGGGTTAGGGGCCATTACGGGTTAATGGGGTTAGGGTTTAGGGGGTTAAATGGGTTAGGGTTTTAAGGGTTTAGGGGGTTAAATGGGTTGGGGGTTGGGAATTAGGGTTTAAGGGGTTGGGGGTTAAGGGTTAGAGGTTTAGGGTTTAGGGGGTTAAATGGGTTAGGCGTTTAGAGGTTTAGGGGATTAGGGGATTTAGCAGTTAAAAATTTTAGGGGTTAGGGGTTAAGGGGTTAAGGGGTTAGATGTTTAAGGTTTAGGGGGTTAAATGGGTTATAGGGGTTTATAGGTTTATGGGGTTAGGAGATTTAGTAGTTAAGGATTTTTTGGGGTTAGGGGTTAATGGGGTTAGGGTAGGGGGTTAAATGGGTTAGGGTTTTAGGGGGTTTGTAGGTTTTAACCCTGAACAAAAATTATCTACACACGAATCTTATAACAAAAAATAAACAATAGGGAGAGCATAAAACATAAAATAGATAAACACAGAGATTTTCCCCTAGATCCCAAATCGGGACGACCAGCTTGATTTTTCATTATATTCCTTTTAGTGTTACAACACATATATATACATGCCGAAGCATACATAAACCCCAATCCATTAACCCTGGATTAAAACATAACCATAGTTCCCTTGACCGGATCTACAAAATACCAGGGGCCGAAAACCATCGTACCCCAAAACCATGTGCAAACTCATGCACAAAACATGGGTAGGTCCGCCTATGAGTGGGTCCACACACCAAAACAATTTTCAACACCCATTGTTTCTCTACACCAATAGAACTTCTGAGTGCTCACAGACTTCATCAATGCATCTGCAACATTCTTCAAAGTGTCCACCTTTACCAGCAACACCCTTTTAGCCTCAACCATATTTCTAACAAAGTGATATTGAACATCAATGTGATTTGCCTTTGAATGGTAAGCAGGGTTCTTAGCCAAGAAAATTTCACTTTGGATATCACAGTATATCCTTATAGCTTGTTGTACCAACCCCATACTTGAACACAATCTATGCAACCAAATTGCTTCCTTGCTTGCCTGAGTGGTTGTTATGTATTCTACCTCTGTAGTTGAAAGAGCCACTACAGACTGTCTTTTACTCATCCAACTGACTGTGCCTCCAAATAGTCTAAACACATACCCACTTGTAGATCTTCTTTGGTCCAGATCTTCAGCCCAGTCTGCATCAACAAAACCACAAATGTCCAACAGTCTTTCCAATCCTGGTCTTCCCTGGTAGCACAAGCCATAATCACTAGTGCCACGTAAATATCTGAAAACCTGCTTCACTGCTGTCCAATGCTCCTTCCCTGGGTTTGACATAAACCTGCTCAATACTCCCACTACATGTGCAATTTTTGGTCTAGTACAGACCATTGCATACATCAGGCTACCCACTGCACTTGCATATGGAACATGGGACATATCCTCCTCTTCTTCTTATGTCTTGGGACATTGTTCGGCAGATAACTTTACACCTACAGGAATAGGAACATTCACCAATTTACTATCTTGAATATTGAACCTCTGAAATATAGTCTCGACATACTCCCTCTGGTTTAACCAGAGCTTCCTCTTTGCCCGATCTCTCTTAATTTCTATGCCCAAAATATAGTTTGCAGCACCAAGATCCTTCATGTAGAATTTGGAGAATAGCTGGGTCTTCAAATCTTGGATAATTTCTTTGTCATTTCCAATCAACAACATATCATCCACATACAAGACCAAATAAATAACACGGTCACTAATTAATTTAAAATAAACACAGTGATCCTCCTTGCTTCTGGTGAAGCCAAGTCCCCGTATATAGGTATCAAATTTCTGATACCACATCCTTGGTGACTTTTTTAACCCATACAGAGACTTCTTCAACCTGCATACCAGTTCTTTCTTACCCTTCACCATAAAGCCTTCAGGTTGCTTCATGTAGATCTCCTCTTCTAGATCCTCGTGAAGAAATGTTTTCTTCACATCCATCTGTTCTATTTCAAAATCAAATGCAGCAGCAACAGATAAAAGTAATCTAATAGAAGTAACCTTGGCAAGAGGAGAAAAAATATCACCAAAATAAATTCCCGACACCTAGGAATAACCTTTTGCTACCAACCGAGCTTTGTATTTCTCCACCTTGCCTTCTACATTCATCTTCTTCTTAAACACCCATTTTCTCCCGATGGGCTTCCTTCCAGCTGGCAACTCCACCAGATCGCATGCCTCCTTTTTGTGTAAGGATGCCATTTCATCAACCATGGCCTCCTTCCAGAGTTTTCCATCCTCTGAATCTACTGCCTCCCTAACAGTTCTGGGATCATCATCAATTATAGTTAAGGCAAAACCTGAACAAAAAGTAGATGGACTATACCTTTCTGGTTGCCTTCTTTCTCGAATTGATCTTCTAAAAGCTGGAGTTTGTGGCTCTTCCTCTTCTGAATATTCTTCTGTTGTAGAGTCTGATTCATACTCTTTTAGCTCAAACTCTATCTTCTCAGGTTCCTTTGGTATGATTTCATGTTTAATAACATCTTTCACCTCTCTAAACACCACATCTCGGCTGTACACAACCTTCCTTGTTTCTGGGTTCCAAAGCTTGTAACCTTTTAAACCATCCTTGTACCCAATAAAGACAAACCTTTTAGATTTACTATCCATCTTGGTTCTTTTCTCCTTTGGAACATGTACATGTGCATTACATCCAAATACTGTGAGATGTAAAAGAGAGGGTTTCTTACCAGTCCAAACCTCATGTGGAGTCTTATCCTCCAACACTGATGAAGGTGATCCGTTAACAAGGTAGCATGCAGTCTCCACTGCCTCTGCCCATAATTCTTGTCCTAACCTAGTACCACTGAGCATGCTTATTTCCTTTTCCATCAGTGTTATGTTCATTCTTTCTTCAACTCCATTTTGCTAAGGTATGTATGGAGTAGTCTTCTATCATGCTATACCACACTTCTTACAAAACTTTTCAAATTCCTTCTGTAGAACTCCCCACCATTATCTATCCTCAGCGCCTTTATCTTCCGTCGAGGTTTTCCACTGTGGCCTTAAATTTTTAAATCTCTGCCTGTCAAAAGCTTTAGATTTCTTCCTCAAGAAATATATCCATGTATTCCTTGAGAATTCATCTATGAATGAAACATAGTACACAGACTTTCCCAGTGACGGAACTGACACAGGTCCAAACACATCACTGTGCACAAGTTCTAATATCTTGTTCGCCCTCTTAGCACCAGGAGGAAAACTCACTCGATTCTGCTTCCCATATACACAATGTTCACAGAAATGGAAATCCAGAGAGAAATTAGACATACCTTCTACCATACCATTTCTATATAGTATACGAAGGCCCTTCTCTGCAATATGTCCAAGCCTTTGATTCCATAACATGATCTTTTCTCCAGAGACAGTTAGGATTTCTGCTCCACTTTCAGGAACCACATAACTGTTACACCCATCAATAATAGTGCTACCTTGTAGCTTGTACATAGTTCTAGTTTGAACTCCCCGCATTAATACCAGTGCTCCCCGAACCATCTTGCAGGCATCTTTCTCGAACACTATTTTTACACCTGCATTATCCATCTTGCTTACAGAAATTAGATTTCTGGCCAATGCAGGAATATGCAGAACACCAGGATGTGTTCTAATCCTTCCACCTTGCAGCTTCAGCTTGACCTTTCCACGTCCAACGATTCTGGCCTTCCTATCATCCCCTAGGAAGACATCACCATCTTATTTCTCATACTCGCAGAACCACTCCCTATGGGGAGTGAAGTGAAAGCATGCACCTGATTCAATCAACCATGACTCATGATCTACATGTGTATTTGAAGAAGAAGCCAAATACACATCCCCACCTTCATCCGAGGTGGTTTTTGCCTCTGTAGAAGGAGCATCATCAGATCCCTTTCCTTTCTCAGGAGCTTTAGATCTGCAGTCCTTTTTGTTGTGCCCTTCCTTTCCGCATTTCCAACATACCTTTACAAAATTTCCAGGAGATTTAGATCTCCCTCTAGATTTGGATCTCCCACTCGAAACCTTATTCTTGTTTTTGTTTTGTGACCTTCCTCATACAGATAAGGCATCTCCATTCTGGCCCTCCATATCTCTCCATCTCATTTCCTCCGACAGTAAGGCTGAGAAAATGTCATAAAAATTCAAGGTAGTTGTATTGCTACCTATTGCAATAACCAGACTATCCCATGAGTCTGGTAGAGAACACAACAAACTGATGCACTTATCTTCATCTGAGATTTTAATATCAAAATATGACAGCTGACTTACCACAGTATTGAAGGCGTTCAGATGCTCTGTCACCGAGTCTCCATCCTTCATCCTCAGGTTATACAGATTTTTCCACAGGAACAACTTATTCACCAAAGACTTAGATTGGTACAAAGTCCCAAGCTTTTCCCACAAATTCTTCGTTGTAGCTTCCCTAGATACATTCAAAAATACTGAATATGAGACACACAACTGTATTTTTCTCTTAGCCTTCCGATCCAGTTTATTCCAGTCTTCATCTGACATTGTCGATGTTTTAGTACCTAGATCTACCACGATCCACTGATCTTTATCCACCAGCAGATCCTCCATCTTGAGCTTCCACAACTCAAAAATCTGACCATTAAATTTCTCAATCTCTATCTTTCCCCCGCTTACCATCTTCTTTCACTGCAAGAATCGATCCCGTAGATCTCCCATTGAATAGGGTCTACCTCAGGCCCAAGAAAAAAACCCTCAGTAGCAAAGGCGTCCCCTTGAAGCCGAAATAGCTCTGATACCAAATGTAGGTTTTAACCCTGAACAAAAATTATCTACACACGAATCTTATAACAGAAAATAAACAATAGCGAGAGCATAAAACATAAAACAGATAAAATACGTATCCCGTCCCCAGATCCTAAATCAAATGACGAATTCGCCTTGATTTTTCATTATATTCCTTTTAGTGTTACAACACATATATATACATGCCGAAGCATACATAAATCCCAATCCATTAACCCTGGATTAGAACATAACTGTAGTTTCCTTGACCGGATCTACAAAATACTAGGGGCCGAAAACCATCGTACCCCAAAACCATGTGAAAAATCATGCACAAAACATGGGTGGGTCCACCTATGAGTGGGTTCGCACACCAAAAAAAATTTCGTCGGGGCACTTCCCCGGACCCCAATAGTGGGGGCTGCCTCCCCCCTTGTGACCCCCCTGCTATGCCCGACGCAACATACAGCGCGTGGGGCTTGTTTTGGAAAGAATATAACACATACCCAACATAGTTAAATGAGTTAGGGGTTGCTAATTAGGGTTTAAGGGGTTAGGGTTAAGGGTTTAGAGGTTTAGGGTTTAGGGGGTTAAATGGGTTAGGGGTTTAGGGGTTAAGGTTTAGGGGTTAGGGGTTAAGGGTTTAGAGGTTTAGGGTTTAGGAGTTAAATGGGTTAGGGGTTTAGAGGTTTACAGTTTAGGGGGTTCAATGGGTTAAGGGTTTAGGGGTATAGGGGGTTAAATGGGTTAGGAGTTGGGAATTAGGGTTTAAGGGGTTAGAGGTTTACGGTTTACGGGGTTAAATGGGTTAGGGGTTTAGGGGGTTATGGGATTTAGCAGTTAAGGATTTTAGGGGTTAGAGGTTAGGGGTTAATGGGGTTAAATGGGTTAGGGGTAAGGAATTAGGGTTTAAGGGGTTAGGGGTTAAGGGTTTAGATGTTTAGGGTTTAAGGGGTTAGGGGTTAAGGTTTTATAGGTTTAGGGTTTAGGGGGTTAAATGGGTTAGGAATTTAGGGGTTTAGGGGGTTAAATGGGTTAGGGGTTAAGGGTTTAGAGATTTAGGGTTTAGGGGTTAAATGGATTAGGGGTTTAGAGGTTTAAGGGGTTAAATGGGTTAGGGGTTGGGAATTAGTGTTTAAGGGGTTATGGATTAAGATGATAGTTTTGTTGGTCTCTGTTTGTCCACAATAGTTTCTTATTCTTTGCTTATCAATGTAAAAATTTTGTAAGTATTGGTTCTTGTTGCCATGTCTTCTCTATTTATTAATTTATAGTATTTGTTAGCCATTTCTTTACATTTATTGATGAAAACGTCTATTGCAATTAAACTAAATGTATGTTCAGTCTCCAGTTTCAAACTCAACCACAGTGTTGTCACATAATTTAAGTCCAGAGAATGGCCATCTAATGAAGTCTCAAGAACCAGACTGTACCTCATGACTACTATAGAAAAGCTTAAGTTCGAGTGTCCCACATTCATGAGAAAGTTGGTTCTTATACTCTTTCTCCACCTAGCTGTGTCCTAGAAATACCCTTGTTTATTGCAAAAACATCCTAATGTTGTCGACCTTGTCCTTTAACAGACCAAGGAAATGAATGAGACTAAGAGGAATGGAAAGCACTACAAAGTTGGAGAGAGTACACAAGACTAAGATGGTTTAAAGGATAAGCTTGAAGAATGTAACAGTGTTGAAACAACTAAAATTTATCCCAAACAAAGAGTTGATAATGTGAAACCTTCTTCTGTACCAGTCAAGTAAGACTAAATTCATGTGAGAGCAAGAAGAGGCCAAGCGACTAATAGGCATAGCCTGGCAGAGAGGGTATGGTTCCCTCTTTTTAATGAAAGATTTGATCTACATTTTTTCTATCGAAGATTAACCATTTTAACCTTGCCAGCAAGGGGGAATTAACCCGATCGTAGGTCCCAATATGTCATGATATATATTAACTCTAGATATATATGAGAAGGAATAAGAAAGGAATATATTGATAGAGGTGGAGAGACAAGGGGAGTCACATGGGAGAGATGGAGATAAACTGAAGGATAGGGGAGAGAGAGAGAGAGAGAGAGAGAGAGAGAGAGAGAGAGAGAGAGAGGTAGAGAAGGGTAAGAGAGGGAGACAGTGACACAAAGATGGAAGGGGGGCAGAAGGAAGGAGAGAGGGAGGGATATAGGGAGAGGATTGTAGGGAAGAGAGAGAGAGAGAGATATTGGGGAAGAGAGAGGGAGGCAGGACAGAAAGGGAGAGAGAAGAAGGACGAGAGATAAGACTTAAGAGAGAGGAACCAGTATCATAGAAGAAAGAATATGTGACCAAATTACTCTATAGGGAGATGGGAGATAGGGGCACCCTACCTACCTAACTAAATTTCTATACCAAATGTGGTGTAAACGTCTATAATGGTGGTCAATTATATGAGGAGAGGATTTTATCAGGAGGCACTATATTTTTAATGTGATATGAAAAAAACAAGTACCAAACCTAACCATTTAACATTCACCAATGTTCTGTCTGCATGTGCTAATTTGGTAAATTTGGAACATGGAAAAGGAGTCTTGTTTTGTGATCACCTCCCACTAGGATTCACCAATTGTGAGAACACAATGCTTGTGGTTGCATCTTCTAAATCATCATCATTTCCACCAACACCTCATCCAATAATTCTAGTATAAAAAGTCTCAGGCTCTCGGCAGCGAAAAGGAACATAATGCATTCACCCTCAATCTCTTCTACATACTTGTAGCTATCCTCCCAAACCAAAGGCATTAGTTTTGTGTGTTCACTTTTCCCTGAATCTTGTGCAAACATCCTGAGGTAAGGAACTATTGGACCAAGGTATGGATCCACTATGTGTCATATCCACTGAAGGAGAACATGTTCCAAAAAATAGGTAAATTCTCACAACTATCCCTCTGTGGGATGTTGAAAACTCCAAAATTCCACATGCTCATTAATGAAATCTATAAATTGAGAACTTGCATAAAATAGTTGAAGTCATACTGAACTTGGACCAAAAGGCTCAGGATCTGGGTAGCCCAAAGGAACATCCGCAATATGATTTTTACTATTATCATCTAGATCGTTTTGCATGGATATCTCCTGGAGTTGAAATTCATATTCCAAGTTCCATAGAACATCTCCCATGGAAGGCATGTCAAAGCCCATCTCTTCCAAGAACTTTTCGGTAGTCTCCCTAAACATTTTCTAAGAACCAGAGTTGATGGTCCCAACAAGGTCAGGTTCAATGATTTTTTCAAGCTTCCCCTTTTTTTTCCAGTGCATTTCCCACTCTTCTATATTGAATTTTTCTTTGGGAAAAACAATATTAAGAGTTTCCCTTGCACACAAGAGCTCCAGTAACACTACTACACAAGAATACACATCATATTTCTCTGTCAATTGTTTCCTTCTGAAGTATTCAAGATGAAGGTACTCAAGGGAAAAAACTACCTTTGGATATAATATTTGAATTTCCAAAGTCCGCCAATATTTGAAGGGGTCCAAGAGCCTTACATCTGACATATTTTGTATGTTTGCAGGGAAGCCATGTGGAGATGAACAAACTATTGATGTTGTCACTAAGAAGGAAAATGGAACAGCCAAATATTTTGAAGATGTCCATGCACAGTTGGAGAAAGATTCTGATTTCCAACATATTGGAAGCAGAGGATATTTAGTTTATGATATTGGTCAGAAGCTGGGGGTTGAACAACTTGAGGGGTTTGAAGAAAAAACTATTGAAGAATCTCTGAAGAACATAGAAGACTTGGAACAGCAAGAAGAGTTCATGATTTATTCATCAAATGAGACCATGAGGTCTTATGCTTTTAAAACTGACAAGTTGTGTCTGAATGCAGGTGTTGATGAAGACAATTCACATGATGGAACTATGATGAATGAAGCTGACTATTGCCAAGAAAGATATGACGAGTATCTTTTGGATGAAGAGCAGATTGAATTATTGCAACAGAAGGAATTCATTAATTCCTTATTTTATAGAAGATATTGTTTCAATGAGGTTGGTGATGATGAGTTTGTCATTAATGATGATAATGACAGACTATTTTTATTGAATGGCCAAATGGAGGGTGATGGAAAGATAGCTAAAGTTATTTCAGAGACGGGAAATCAGAATTCTATTCTGATGAAGGCTGAGGAGATAGTGACAGCAGAAGATAGTGAAGATTATGAAGATGTTTCCTCAGAAGAGATGCCAGGATTGTGGCATGAACAGAGGACATGAACACAGAGAAAAGGAGTTCAGATTTTAAGGAAAGAGGTGATTGAATATGGGGGGGTTCATTTTTTTGAACTAGAGCAGAGAGATATCCTTAAAGAGGATGATGCAGAGAAGAGGCTAACTGATAGTCTCGAGAAGTGCTTGAAGGAGTGGGATCAGCATACTGATGTGCTGATGGAGACGGAGAGAATTTTAGGACAGAATGCTGAGATGCTGGCAGAGGAAGGAAAGGCTTTGAAGCCTTGTGAATTTTGTCTTGACAATTGTTTGATAAATGCAAATCTTGTTAATGTTGGAGGAAGGTTGACAGCATTGAACAGTCCACTGAAAAGGGAGAGGAATCCTATAGAAGATTTTAGTCCATGGAGTGTAGAATTTGAGTTGCAGGAGGTTATGATGAATCGGCAAGATTTTATACAAAGGAGAGAACCTCAGTTTCAGAATTCGGGATTATAGAATGAAGATGAGAAGCTGAAGAATGAGGATGAGACAGTCATGTCTCATATGCAGAAATTTGTTGTTGTTGATAGCAGAGAATAATTGGCTTGTTCGAATAGCCTAGAGAAAGTTGAAGAGAAGGTTGTATGGCAGACTGTTGGGGCTGCTACAGCAGTGGGGAACCAGAGTTTCACTTTGACAAAAGATGAAAATGCAAAGCTGGAAGAGCTTGAAGTAAATCAAGAAGAAAGAAGGAAATTTCTGAATATTGCCAAGAACAAAGAAGAAAATGTTGAAACTGAGTTGCAGCATAGTGAAGATTTGTTTGGCCAAAGGAGATGGCAAGAATGTTTGCAGAAAACATCCAGAGAAGAGAGTGAAATGTTGAAGCAACAAGTTGAAGTGTTTCCAGCAGAGGAGCAAGAATTTTACTGTTGCAGAGAGGGTATGGATGATTGGGTGGTGAATAGGGAAGCAGTAAGAACCGAAGAAATAAGAGTGCAGTAAAAAAAAGTAAGAGTCCGGTAGTCATAGGAAGGATTAGACAGAGAAATTTAAATTATAAGAAAAATGATGCAGAAGATTCCTCAGAAAAGGACAGCAGCAAGGAAGCAGAGAAACAACAGCAGCAAGAAGAAGACAGTCACAGACTGTGAGGGCATAGCAAGTGAAAAGATGTAGACCAAGATATGGAAGCCTGGAGGAATACAAAATAAGAACGCTGCAACAGATGACCGGTTGCAAAACAAGGTGTGGGATCCAGGAAGATGAAGATGAAAGCACATGATCAGGAGATCATGAACTATTTTAACTTGAGGAGTCTGATGCAGGGGTATTAGGCTCAAAACAACTTTTGTACATAAATAAACATAAGGGGGGTCTCATGTTTTGTTTCCCCTATGTAATTATTCATAATTGGGTTATTTTTAATCTGGAGAAAATTGTAACTGCTCGAATAATTAATGGGCACTTGAAGAGATAGTCAGTTTCAGAGGTTAGGCTAATTTTAGGATTCCAAGAGTCATCAGGGCAGATGAATCAATTGATTTCTAATTTGTATAAAAATAAAATCCCTGTGGTAGAGTCGAGAGACCTGCATAAAGACCTGCATAGACTGCATGGTGCTGTAACGTAGGAGGCCATTTGCATCGAAGATCTAGCCCTAGCGGGGAGGCTGTAAGTAATTCCTTATACAGATGAATGAAAGAATGGTTTTAAGTACATGTGCTTGACTGATTTATTCCTGTAAAAGTACCCTGAATCTTTGTGATTGATTTTGTGAATAATCTCTGTGATTGGTGTTGAATGATGCGCTGTGTAAAAAGGCTTCGATTCCAGTAAGCCAATGTACGAGGATCAGTGGTATGGAATCCTACGTAATGTATAATAGGAATCTCAGTGTGGATGGGCCTGGAGTTTCAATAGGAGATTGTGAAACCTATGCGTGATAACCCCTGTGTTAAAACTTAATATATGAATTGTGTGTTAAGTTCCGTGAGGACGTGCATAGATAGCACATGTTGAAGTTCTGTATTATCGATGTTGGATTTTGTATGGAAGCCACATCCCATAACTTGTTGATAATCAAATCTTGAATATGCTCTAACCTCGTGTGAATAGACCAGTGAGAATCGATGAGGGTTCATGAAGGATGTAGGTAATGGTTACTCCTGGTTGCTGAGCGGGGATTTAACAAACCTCTTGGCGTTGAGGGAAATTAGATCCGGCGCAAATATTGAGAAATTGAGACCGGTTCACTGGTCCAGATCGATGGGAATCGATCCTTAGTTATTGAGCTACAGCGAAGGGAGAAACACCTCACCTTCAAATTCTATTCAACTGTATGTACTGTGGAAAGGCGGAATTGAATGTGATAGTAGAACCGGAACCATGAGAGTGGAACAAGAAATGAACAGTAGAAGCGGGTTCATAAATTAACTAGCAGTATATTGCGAGTTAGAAAGTGGTTAGCAGTATTTAAGAAATTAACGCGATCCCATAAATTGGGTGACGCGTGTCCCTGAACAGTTTTGAAAAACCACTCTCATCACGAGTTAAAGCCCATGCATCTACATCGCGCGATATCTGGTCGTGATCATCGGATCATCGAAGTCAATCTGACAACGTCTTGACCATTAGATGTGAGGAGTATACATATGCGATGACATATATATAAGTGGCAGTCAATCTTTATTGAAAGTCGGGTTATTTATATGAGCGAATGTGCATATATGGCAACATTCGAATGCTGTGTGAAGATTCATATAACGTCGTTGAGTTATATACAAGCGCATGATAATAAAAGCATGGTCTAACAAAACGTTGAAATATAGAGGTGCCTACGTGGGGCTGAGGACCTTAATAATTGTTACCACTTGGAGAGGCATATGAGTAGAGGGCGCAATCTGTGTCAGTACAATATTAAGTGATGGGTTGTGAACCCTTATTACATGGTTTAACCATAGACCTTGACTTGATACCAATCACGCTCTGGTATGGTTGAAATATGGGTTTAATTACAAGGATGTTATATAAAATGAAGTTTTATGACCTTTGGGGGGATTAGTCCACACACTATCATAATTGGTTTGGTAGGGAACATATGACACATTGCTATGTGTGCTTTAAGATATGAGCTTCCATACTGAGATTTGAAAGTCGGGTTGTTTGGACTTATAGCCATAGAAGTAGCAATTTAATATCTCAAATATCGGAGATTTGAGATATTAAGGTTCCCAGACTATTTTATTTAATTACCAATTCAAGAGAATAGAAGAACGAGAGTTTGAACAAAGTGGGGATTTAATTGGGAAAGAAATTTTGGAATCAGTTTCTACCAGCAGATAAGGGACTGTGGGTATCAGCCCCATCATCTGAGCAACACGTGGAAGGCATCTCACATGAGTAAATATAAGTGGAGCGATGGTGAGGGATGGTACTCTCAGTCCCTTCACCATAACGCATGCAGCGGAAGAGTTACTGGCTTCACGTTGGCAATTCATGTGAAAATAACTGCGCATTGGAGTTTAGAGGTATTGAAAGGATAAGGCGAGGGAAGATGAGGGAGCCCAACATTAGACTCATAAATATGGTTTGGTGTTGGTTCTGATGGTGGCCTCCGAAGAGGAAGCGTAAAAATCACAGGAAGGTTTACAGAGGGAGCGGCTTGTGTGTGCTTGTCAAGGGAATTTGCTAGTGTGGTGTGTTCAATTGGTCCTTTCTACTCAGTTTCTTAGCCATTTACTGCATCTGGGTTAAGGATAGGAAGTTGAAGGGAAGTGAGCTCATTGGTTTCCATTTTTCTTGGCTTTCAATGAGCCTGTTTTTTCGTGATAAGAGAGGAAGCTAGAATTTTCAGTCCAAGAAACCTCGAGGGTGGTGGTGGAAAACTAGTTTCTTTTCCAAATTTCGTGCCCAATCCGGTGTGGGTGTGACGGTGTTTGGTGGATTGGTGTGTGGTCTCTATGTGGATAATTTGGAGGCAGGTCACTACCCTAGGGGAAGTTATGCTTAGGCGTTGGCTACTTTGTCATCATTTATTGTTCAATTTCCTGTGTTAGTTTGGTGGGTGATGGTGTTTGGTTTTGCTAGTGGTGGAAGTCTTTATCTAGTAGTGGGAGGTGTCTCTGTGCTTTCCTGTGGTGGTGGGAGACGAAATTTGGCTCCTTCACTAGTGGTGTTTGTTTTCTATAGTGGGAGGTCTGGTCTCTGGACTCTGCACACGGTGGGGTTCCTCGACCTTGGCGAACTATGAAGCCCCTGATGTGGTGTGGGTGTTCTCCCTCCCTTGTCATCCATGGCCTTGTGGGGGTGGCAGACTTAGAAATAATCATGGCATCTCCATGATAGGGTGGAAAGATTGCGGGGTGTGCGTTTTATTGATTTGAGGTAAATGAGGGGTAGGTTATCCAACATTGTTGCCTAGAGAATTGTCGTGCACTTATCAACAGTCTAATGGAAAGTGTGGACACAATTGAAAGATTATGTAATGAGGAGCATGCAGATCAAATGGAAACATTGGATTGAATGCACTATTTACAGTGCCAAGTCTGGGAGAGACTAGTAATGGTTTGGCGAGGCCAAAATCAACTCACTGAGAAAGTAGAAAAGTTGGAGACTTGGTTGGCACACTTTGAAGGGCACAGTCAGTGTGACTTTTGTCCTCCACCACATCTAGGAACAACCCCAGAGAACCATGCATCCATCACATTAGATGACTAGTATGCTATTTGGTGTTCTTTATGTTTTATATGTGTTTTGGTGCCTCTGGTGAAATTTTTTTTCAACAAACCAAGTTGAGGTGAGACCACCTGTTTTGTAACTAGCTATATGTAAGTACTCCTTTTTTCCTACATGAATATAACATTGACTTACAAAAAAAACAAAGGTTCATACATCATTAGAAATTTAATTAAGTTTCATACTTAAATTAATAAATTTTCATACCTATTTACTAAATAGGTCTTTAAATACATATTTTAGGTTTATTAGTATTTATCAAATGCAAATATGATGGTTTAATACTAGATTTAAATGAACTCACATGTTTAAGATAAGAAATGTTATATTTATCTATTTATTAAATGTAAATATGAAGATTTAACCTTAGATTTAAAAAAACTCACACTTTTAACATAAATCAATGAAGTTTAAAAATTAAAATTTATGGTCAAATATTAATATTAATTTGGCTATCTAATTAATATTATAACCTCCACTAAAATTATAATGAAGGCATTAGTGTAAAGTTGATACATGATACATGCAATTATGAATTGTAGATGAATCCATCTGCACTATAAATTCAAAGACTCCTTTGTCTCTAAATTTTAACACTGCAAATGGATTAGAGACACCTATAGTGAAATGTAACACTTCGGTACCAAAAATGAATTTTTCCATATATGGACTAACACAATTAAAAATTACTGACATAAATGACTAATTCATATACTTGTTGTACTTATTATTTGACCATATTTTTATTCTTGTACTATAATATTCATTTAGATTAATCATTATTAATTTTGTCACTTATTATCTAGTCATACATTTTAATCCTATACTAAATTAGTCATTTAAGTTAGTCACTTTTACTTTAGTCACTTATTATCTAGTCATATATTTTATCCCTAGACTAAATTAGTCGTTTAAGTTAGTCACTTTTAGTTTAGTCACTTATTATCTAGTCTTATATTTTATTCCCAAGACTAAATTAGTCATAAAATTGCTCAAATTTAGTAGTAATTCACTTGAAATAATTGCGGTGACTAAAATTTTTAGTCACCTAGTCATTAATTTCATCATTTTTTACTAGTGCTCTTCCATTAAACTTTCCCTTTCCTTTACCTTCATACTCAAGGAAACTATCACTTTTCTCATCTGCACTATGTTTCCCTCTTGCTTCTAGATGTGTGGCTTGAACGCAAACCTCATCTAAGTTTGTGGGATTGAACATGAGAATAGTATGTCTAAGATAACTAGCAAACCCCCAATATAATTTAACAAAGTTTCTTAAGAATACAAATTGACACCCAAAATAAGAGCTCTTCTCCCAAATTCATGAGTATAATCTTTCACACTTTTCCCTTTCAATTGTCTAAAATTATACCAGTCCATAATGCCTTTTTGAATGTAACCTAGAAGATAGAATTTCATTTTAATGGCAGTAATAAAATTTGACCAAGACATTGAGATCTTACCATGGCTTTTAATCTCTTCTTTAGTCCTTGCTTCCCACCATACAAGTGCTGATCCCTCCATCCTCAAGGAAGACAATTGAATCTTTATGTCATCTTCTTAAAGGTTTGGAATTCTTCAATAAACCTCCAATTGACGAATCCAATTATCCAACTTCTTTGGATTTACTTCACCATTATACATTGGAAGCTTAAATTTGACATCAAGTTTAAGTAAGCGGGTTTTTCATTTTGGGGTTTTTGAGTGAGTATGGGTGGTTTGTGTTGTGGAAGTGGAAGATGATGTTGATGGTGATGATGAGGATGATGATAAATATGGTGGAGATGGAGGAGGCCTTCCTCCAATACGATTTGAATCATTCTCTTTGTTAGCCACCTATAATAATTTGACAAAGCAGAAAGGTGGCTAAATTTTTGACCGAGCCTTCAAGTGAATCTTTTTTTTTTAAATCTATCATTCTTGAAGTCTCAGATATCTTTTATCCTTCAGAAATATTCATTGTTGTTTCCCTCAAAAATTTTCAAACCTGCTGTTCTACTGTGAAGGGAATTGTTTTAAAGGGCCTCCATCTTCACCATTTCATCCTCTAAATTTCCCTCCATATTCCTCAATCTCCCTTATGATTTACCCTTCATTCCAAATTTCCCTTTAAACCTTTTGTCTCCCTCACATTTGGTTTTAAGATCCCTTGTCTCACCTATCAGAACCTTCATTTAGCCTTAAAATCCCTTTTCTAGGGCCTAAAGCAGCCTTTCTACAATATGGAGGTATTAGCCCCCGAGGGTTTTAAATCCCTTAGCCCCTTTTCCGCATGTGACCTGCGCTACGACCAAGCACTTAAGGCCTCATCGTAGTCGCAAACTCCTTCTTCCCGCTTTTCCCTTCATCTCCGTCTCCCCGATGTGATAAGCCCTTTCTTCTCTAAACCCATGGTTCCGCTTACTCCCACAGTACCACGCCTTGGCACTTTTCCCAGCCCCAACCCATCGCATCGGAAAATTTTAACCCATGGGTCCCGTGTTGAGATTACAACAAGATGATGAGCTTAGTGAAAAGAGTCGCCTTCACTAAGTGGGCCTGCAGGCTATTTTGGCGCAAGTCTATTTTTAGACTATGTCTATTTTTAGACATGTCGATCATATTCTATGAGTTGCAGGATGCTATTTGTGTATGGTTGGTCAAGTTGGAAAAATATATGGACTTCTATTTTTAGAAATATTGGGTAGAATCTATTTTTAGATTGCCAGTCTAAAAATAAATATGTCAAATATTATTAGCTCTTAATAATATTTGGACTATAAACATTATCTTATTCTCTTGGAACACTTCAGTTAAGTGCACAGATATGGCACAGGAGCTGACAGAAGGAATTACACTATTCCTGAGGGTTAATTGGAGCTATTTCATGGATACTTCAGTTAGAACTCATGTGATAGATTTTGGTGGAGTTATTGAGGTAGTTGGTGGAGTTGTGTTCAGTTTAACTGAGTTAAACATAGTTGAGCTAGTTGTATCTTGTCTAACTGATTGATACACTAGTGAGAGTGGTGTGAATTAATTATTAATTAATTCACTAATTATTAAATCATTAATCAACTAAAGAATACATCATTTAACTACAGTGCATGGACAGTTTCAGTGGAGACTAGTGAAGAGGTAGGTGAAAGAGCAGTGTGACTATCAGTTGTGACTATAGTGTTGCATGATTTGCAACACACAGTGGATGGAGATGCCAATGGGGATTGTGTGCAACGCTGGATCAATTCGAGTTCATTCAGAGCCATTCTTCAGCATTTATTGCGTAGTAGAGGCAAGCTAGCAGGTGGCAGAGATTGGAGCATGAGATTTGCTAGATCGGACCTGATTAGTGTGTAGCAATTGGAGATTGTACTGAGAGCCTGAGAGGAGATTTGTATGATGATTTTTACATGATCTATCTGACATATAATATACATATATTGGGGGTTTTCAAATTTAAGCTTTCCCATAAAATATTGTGTTCATATTTGTGAATGTTTATGGTTTTAATGTGTGCATGCAATTGATTTTATTTCCGCAATTAATGATCAATAGTAGAAGAGATTATGTATTGTGCATGAAATCAAATAGTGTGTGATTAGGAGAATATCGGATGTATAACATATCAATTATATTATTTTCTACATGGTATCAGAGCGATATTGATCATTGGAGAAATTGCAAAGCATTGAAGCGGTTGAGTTTTCTGCTGGTGGAATTTGAATTTACAGCAGTGTTTTCTTGGTGTCGAAGTTCAGATGTCTTTCAACGGATTGTGTTTAGAGTATGCCCTTGAGGTCAGCTCGAATTATATTGCATGGAAGGATAGGATGGAGGCAGTGCTAGATGACAATGGGTTGAAGGAGTTCATAGATGCAGAAATTCCAAAACCTGCTTCTAGTGATGCTGCCGCACTTGATGCATGGCAAAAGAAGACAACAAAATTTCGAAGGATTATTTTGGAAGGTGTGAAGGATCACATAGTGTTTAGCCTTCATGGTAAAGCTTCTCCATTCTTGATGTGGAAAGCTTTGATAGATTTATTCCAAATCAAGAGCGACCAGAGGAAGTTGGTGCTCAAGGATAAACTCAGGAACATAAAAGTGGAGAAAGGCGACAGTATACCCAAGTACCTCACGAAGTTTGTCCAGTGCAGGGATGAGCCAGGAAGTGTGGGGGTTACTGTAGATGACGAGGAATTTGTGAGCTTCACTCTCCTTGGGCTTCCAAAGAGTTGGCATTCCTATCAGGACTCTGTCAATGGTTGGGAGAAATTGACAAGATGGGAGCGACTTTGGTCGGATCTTGTGCAAGAGGAGATAAGGCAGAGTACTAGGGACGGATCTTCATCGAAGAGTGCAGATGAAGAAAATTACGCTTTGGCTACCAAAGCAAGGAAGGGGAAGAGCAAGAAGAATTCTTCTCAATCTAGTGCGAAGGGCAAGAAGCAGGACATGTCCAAGGTGAAGTGCTTTCACTGTCACCAAGACGGACATTACGCCACAAATTGTCCACAGAAGAAGAAAAATAAGCAGGCTGCTGGATCTGCAGTTGGAGAGGCCTTAGCCTCGTAGTTTGAGCTGGATTTTTCACTGATCGCATGCTTGGTCTCAAGTATGATGGGTTCAGTGTGGTTTATTGACAGTGGTGCGTCTTTTCACATGACCGGAGACAAAGATTTGTTTACTGATCTGGATGAGAAAGATCTTGGAGTGCACATCGAGATGGGCGATGATGGTAGATACAGTGCGACCGGTATCGATACCATTTCTTTTGAGAGGGATTTTGGTAAACCCTTCGTATTGAAGGAAGTCATGCATGTTCCAGGATTGAAGAATAATCTTATCTCTGTGGCGATGTTGGAAAACAAGGGATATGATGTTGTCTTTAGCGAGGGAAAGGCTTTCTTGCACAGTAAGGCAACTGGTGAAACCCGGAGGATAGGGATTCGATTTAAGAACCTTTATCAATTGCAGGTAGATGGCTACACAGCAATGGTAGGAAAGTCAGAAGGAGTGGTGAGCCAGGATGAGGGCGAGCTATGGCACAGGAGATTGGGCCATCTTCACCATGGTGCTTTGAAAAGTTTGTAGCAAATTTCTATCATGCTTCCCAAAAGAACACTTGCGCAGTCAGATTAGTGCAAGGGATGTACTTTGGGAAAATTTATGAAAGCCACCTTTCATGAGAATGATAGTCACGCCACGAAGATCCTTGAGAGAATTCACACAGACCTGTGTGGACCTTTCTCAGTAGCTTCGACAAAAAATCACAGGTACTATGTGATATTTGTTGATGATTTTTCTTGGAAGTGCTGGATCTTCTTCATGCAAAAGAAGAGTGAGACATACTCAAAGTTTTGTGAGTTCAAGGCACTCGTTGAGAAAGAATCAGGGAAGCAGGTGAAGGCTCTTAGGAGTGACAATGGTAGTGAATTCATCTCTGGCGAATTCAAAGACTTTTGCAGCGCAGAAGGAATTCGAAGAGAGCTCATAGCGCCTCATAACCCACAGCAGAATGGGGTCGCTGAGCGGAAGAACAAAACGATCATGGGTGTTGCATGGGCGATGTTTCATGATCAGGTCCTTCCCATACACTTGTGGGCTGAGGCATGCAATACTGTGGTTTATGTGCAAAACCGTTGTCCTCATAGGATACTTGGCATGAGTACACCCGAGGAGGCGTTTTCTGGTAAGAAGTCTGATATTTCTCATTTGAGTATTTTTGGTTCACTTGTTTACATTCATGTGACGAAGGATTCTAGGAAGAAGCTGGAGCCGATTGCAGAGGTTGGGATATTTTTGGGGTACACTGATACACCCCACAACTATCGTGTGTATTTTCCAGACAGTTGGAAGACTGTTGTGTGACGGGATATCAAATTTCATGAGGAGAAAGCCATGAAGTGTTCGCTTGAGAGGGAGCCACACTTGCATGCAGATGAGGAGCTATTAGTTCCTAAGGATGAGTCTCAGGATGTGGATCAGCCACAAGATGGGGTTCATGGAGTGGAAGAGACCCTCGCCGCAGCACCAACCGATCGAGAGGGCGGAGACGCACTACGAGAGCGGCGGCGGTCGGGGATGCAGAGAAGGCTGTAGGAGAACCTACATCACAGCACAGACAGAGACAACCACCTGACCGGTATACTGGATACATGGCTCTTATGAGCAAGTGTATCGTGACAGAGCCATCCTCTTTCGAGGAAGCTGTGGAGGACCCCGCATGGGTAGATGCCATGGTGGAAGAGTATGATTCGATTTTCAGAAACAGTGCATGGGAGATTGTCCCAAGGCCGCAAGGGAAATCAGTGGTAGGTTTGAGATGGATCTAAAAAGTGAAGCAAGTAGCTGAAGGGAGTGTGGAGAAGTACAAGGCAATATTTTTTTCCCGAGGCTTCTCACAGATTGAGGGGATCAATTATGTGGAAACCTTTGCACTTGTCGCAAGGTATTCTTCCATACAAACGATTCTTGCTCTCTCAGTGCAGATGGGGTGGTACATTCATCAGATGGATGTGAAGACTGCATTCCTCAACGGAGTGATTGAGGAGGAGGTGTACATAGAGTAGCCTAAAGGTTTCGATATCTTCAGCAGCGAGTCGCATGTGTGCAGGCTCAAAAGAGCATTGTATGGGTTGAAACAAGCACCTCATGCTTGGTATACACAGATAGACAGTTATTTCACCGGACTTGGATTCTCCAAGAGTGAGTCAGATTTGAACCTATACCAGATTGTGGTGGAGGGTAAGTTACTGATCATTGTACTTTATGTAGATGATTTGATTCTGACAGGTGATGAACTGTTGATACACTCATGCAAGGTTGATCTTGCAAAGGAGTTTGAGATGAAGGACTTGGGCCTCCTTCATTATTTCCTGGGATTGGAAATTTGGTAGCGCAGTGATGGATTGTTTATGTCTCAAGGCAAGTATGCCCGGGAGATACTGGAGAAGTTCAATATACATGGCTGCAAGCCTACCGACACTCCTCTTCCTGGTGGATGGAGGAAAGAGGATGCTACATCCGCAGAGGTAGTGGATGCCACTGTTTAACGACAGTTGGTGGGGTCTCTTATGTATCTATTCAATACACAACCTGACATATGCTACGCTGTTAACTAGCTTTCACAAGCTATGGTTAAGCCTACCAAGATCTTTTGGAAGGAAAACAATCATGTATTGAGATATCTCAGAGGCACATCGGGATATGGATTATGGTACAGACAGTCAGATGAGCTGAAGCTGTGTGGCTGCACAAATGCAGTTTGGGCAGGGAGCCCAACGGATAGAAAGAGCACATCTGGAGGGATTTTCAGTATCGGGTCGACAACATTTTCTTGGTACAGCAGGAAGTAGAGATCCATGGCACTCAGTTCAGTAGAGGCCGAGTATATGTCAGCGAGTTTGGCTGCATGCGAGGCTATATGGATGAGGAAGATCCTGGTCGGGTTGTTCGGTTCACACTTAGATCCTACTATGATATATTGTGATAATCAGAGTTGCATCAAACTCTCGGTTAATCCAGTATTTCATGATAGATATAAACACATTGACATTCGGTATCATCATATCAGAGATTGTGTGCAGCGGAAGATCATGTTACTTTCATACATTCCCACGGAGGATCAGGATGCTGATATCTTGACGAAGGCGCTCACCAGGAGAAAATTCGAATACCACGGGGGCAAGATCGGGGTGGCAGATAATCCCTATATTGTTGAGAGGGAGTGTTGAGATTGCAACAAGATGATGAGCTTAGTGAAAAGAGTCGCCTTCACTAAGTGGGCCCGCAGGCTATTTTTGGCACAAGTCTATTTTTAGACTATGTCTATTTTTAGACATGTCGATCATATTCTATGAGTTGCAGGATGCTATTTGTGGATGGTTAGTCAAGTTGGAAAAATAGATGGACTTCTATTTTTAGACATATTGGGCGGAATCTATTTTTAGATTGCCAGTCTAAAAATAGATATGTCGAATATTATTAGCTCTTAATAATATTTGGACTATAAACATTGTCTTATTCTCTTGGAGCACTTCAGTTAAGTGCACAGATGTGGCACAGGAGCTGACAGAAGGAATTACGCTATTCCTGAGGGTTAAGTGGAGCTATTGCATGGATACTTTAGTTATAACTCATGTGACAGAGTTTGGTGGAGTTATTGAGGTAGTTGGTGGAGTTGTGTTCAGTTTAACTGAGTTAAACATAGTTGAGCTAGTTGTATCTAGTCTAACTGATTGATACACTAGTGAGAGTGGTGTGAATTAATTATTAATTAATTAATTAATTATTAACTCATTAATCAACTAAAGAATACAACAGTTAACTACAGTGCATGGACAGT
Organism: Pinus albicaulis; assembly: GCA_034641835.2. NCBI lineage: Eukaryota > Viridiplantae > Streptophyta > Pinopsida > Pinales > Pinaceae > Pinus > Pinus albicaulis. The sequence goes on along the minus strand of CM076578.1, from coordinate 1,853,073,848 downwards.
TTCAATGGAGACCAGTGAAGAGGTAGGTGAAAGAGCAGTGTGACTATTAGTTGTGACTATAGTGTTGCATTATTTGCAACACACAGTGGTTGGAGATGCCAATGAGGATTGTGTGAGCAAGGCTGGACCAATTCAATTTCATTCAGATCCATTCTTTAACAGTGATTGCGCAGTAGAGGCAGGCTAGCAGGTGGCAGAGATTGGAGCATGAGATTTGCTAGATCGGACCTGATTAATGTGTAGCAATTGGAGATTGTACTGAGAGATTGTGAGGAGATTTGTATGATGACTGTTACATGATCTCTATGAAATATAATATACAGATAGTTGGGGGTTTTCAGCTTTAAGCTTTCCCATAAAATATTGTGTTCATATGTGTGAATGTTTATGGTTTTAATGTGTGCATGCAATTGATTTTATTCCCGCAATTAATGATCAATGGTAGAAGAGATTATGTATTGTGCATGAAGTCAAATAGTGTGTGATTAGGAGAATCTTGGATGTATAACATATCAGTTATATGATTTTCTACATCCCTTTCATTTTCCCTCCACTGATGTGATTCCCCGATTGCATCCTCTGTCTTTGATTCCCATCATCCAACGGCTTACGCTTAACCCGACCGTTTGACACTACCAATCAACTTCTCCGCTTCATGACAAGCCTACTTACCTCAGCATTGGGACCCGCTGTGCGTTCCGCCCACGCACCTTGCCGCTCATCGCATTTCCTTCGCACCGTCGGATCCGGCACCCCATATCCAACGGTCGCCATTCAATATTGCATCATTTTTCCCCCCTTCCTGCATCACGCAACTCTTTTGCGAAATGGGCGGTATTGGAAAATACACATGTCCAACGATGAATGGAATCGCATTCCATTTGGCCCAAACCGCTTGCTGCCTTTTTGCTATGCGATAACCGCCAGTGGTTTTCTAAAACCATTTCTCCTCATTTTCGCACCCCATTTCGAATTTTAACCTGGTTAGCTACTCTGCCAAGGTTTCGCTCCTCCGCCACTGAATTCCACCACTCGCACTACTCCGCCATGCCCCCGATCCTCTGTGACAGATATCCAAGCTCTCGTAGGTTTTTATAACATGGTCATTGTGTTTTGCAGGTTTTTAAGAGTGGTTATTTCGTGCAAATTTCATAGTCACAGTCAGAAGACATAGGTTGCAGGGTGACGATCCTGTAGCCAAAGATCACAAAGAAAGGAAATTAGAAGAGGATTTAATTTGATATTTATTTGACGGATCACCATCTCCGATCTTCGGCAAACCCTCCAGATCAGCAAAAAAAACCTGGACACTTGTGCAGAAGAAACAACAAAGAGTATCAGAAAGGACTAAGAAGATTAATGCATAAATATCGAAGATTTGATACCGAATCCATAGTTAAAGACAATGATGTATTTTGAAGACCATAAGGATGATCAAGAAGGGCTTAATGAAGCCTAAAGCATACTTCGAGTCATATCAGTAGTTTAAAATCAGCAGAGTGTTCTTTTCCTAAGGTAAGACAAACTCCCACAGCCTATTCTATTCTTCATTGAGCCCCAGAACAGTTATTACCCTAATAGAAATTCCTATAATGTCAGTACATTGGTTGCACAACATGGAAGACCTGAAAGCCAGATTATCCATCTTACTTGTCTTAGGAGACAAAATAGATTACTATAGCCAGGAAAGTATTTCAAAGAACATACCCTATGAGTTATTGTCAATCTGAGAAAGACTCCTAAGTCATCTAAAGGGTACACATAGTTAACGTAAAACCATTAAGTGGAGTGGGCATTCGAATATTTCTTCCCCTCTATCTTAATGAATCATTTAAGTCCTATCTACCACTACTATCACTCTTTCACCTATAAGATCTCATCAAAAACACATTGTTGGGGGTTGGAAATTAACTGACTGAAAGTTGTTTATAGAATTAGAGTTCTATGAGTAGTGTTGTAAATAGGCTGGGAGATGATTTCTGGATTGTATCAAGCTATTGGACAAGAATGTATGTGATTGGTTTTGCTCTGCTAATATGACAAACATGTTCACTGGATCCTGATCTAAATTATTGGTGATGTGCCCTTTCTTTGTTATTGTTTTCTCCTTGTTTTACATCATGTTCATTTTCTCTGATAAGAAACCAGTAATTTTAGCTTAGGATATACTGTTGCAAGTACCCTAATGCTTCCTACTCTTTCTTATGATTAATTTTTTCTGCCTTTGTGTATCTTAGAACAAATTCAATATAATTTAACTAGTGAAGAGTTGGTTTTCCCATGCTTACTGATGTATGAATTTAGAGTTTGTTTCTTAGATGTTCTTGTCTGGTTCAGCTGATAGAATTAGGAAATAGGGAGATTTAGTGTTAGCCCTGTCCCCTAAGTCCCCTTTCCAATAGTTAGCCTTTCGAATATCCCTTGTAGTTGAGTGTCAAAAGTAGAGAAGGTTAAAATTCTTTCTCTAATCTTAGATTTCACTCTGTGTCTAAACTTAAGAGTTTTCTACTGTCTGAAAGTAGTCAAGAGGACTGTTGGATTGCTGTCTTTGAAGTTAGCCCCATTAGGAGTGTTGATCATAGAGGTATAAGGTGTTCCTTGTCCCTTGAATCACTCTGAAGTTGTCACCTTGAAAGGCTTTCCTTGTTATTCCCATTCATTTCCTTATTATTTCATCCCATGCAAATCATCTTAAGAGATCGACTAATTTAGATGACCAGCCCTTTGAAAGCCTTATATATTTGGATTGCAAGTAAACCCTTTTATGACCCCATTGCCCAATGAACTTGTATTCTCCTTAATTTAGTCTCCCATTGCTGAAAATCCTTCACTACTCATTCCTTTACATTAAATTAAACTCTTCTTTCAATGTTTCCCAACCAAACAAACAAATCAAAAACCCTTGTGCTCTATAACTAGCCTAACATCTTAAATTGAACCTTAAATATATACATTTCTTTACCTTTATAGAGAGATCCCTATCTGGATCCAGGAGGGCTAGATCCTAAGATCCCAAAGTGGTTTGATGTTGTCTTGTCATTTTATATTGCGAAACTTTCAAATCACAAGAACCACAACATAATGGTGACTCATTAGGGACATCAAATAGCCTTATTTTGGTAGTTAATTACTGATGGTGGATGTCAGCTTGCTTCAAAACATTAGAAACCCTCCACAGGTCCTAAATGACCAAAAGACTCCACTGGTGATCAGTAGGCTTGCTGATTATCTCTGTTTTTACAAGACTCCACTGGAAGACCAGTTTCATCGCAACATCATCCATATTAAAGGAAACTATGAGTATCAGTTTTCTTTGATCAAATCTGTTTGCATCTAAAGACTGTCATATACGGTTTGAAAATATTCTTAAAGAGGTGGGTCTAATCCTGGCTTCAAGAAGCATCTACACTAGAGCCTACCCTAACCCAAACCCCCCTGAGATAGTTGATAACCTAGAGAACATTCTCGAGAAATATCCTAAGCCCGGTGTTTCAACCATTGTTAAACAGATTACAAGAGCTAATTCTACCCCTAAAAACTTCTCAACTCTTCGAGATACTCCAGGTGACTTATCTTTCCAAAGCAATCTACCAAGAACTAGGTCACTGAATGGTATTGACCATGTAGAGTTTGAGCCACAAAGTTCATCACACCATAGTGGCCAAAATACTGACAGCAGGGGAACCCCTCCATCTACACCACCTGATATCCATACCATTCATAATTTTGGATCCTCTCAACCCAGATTTGCTTATCAATCTTCTGTTGTCCCAAACATTTCTGCCACCCATACTTCTATCACCCACAACAATCCAATCCATCATCTTTCACCTATGATTAACCCTCCCTTCCCTCCACAGAATCCTACCATGGCAACATGGTATGACCCTATAGTCCTTCCCGCTCAACTAGCCGCCTTACCCCAAGGATATCAGACCTCTATTCCATTATATGAAGCCACGGGCTCAGTCACTACCTCACAGCACATAGATAAAATGAATGACTATTTTGATAGAAATGAGATAGCTGATGAAACCATTAAACTCAGGTTGTTTGCTCAGAGTTTTGGGGGAGAAGTTAGGAAATGGTTTAAAAATCTAGCTCCACATAGCATCCAGGACCTCCTTATCTTTCATCAATTATTTCTAAACAGGTGGGAAGTCAGGAAGAACCCTCTCCAAACCTTGTCTGAATACGAGAACATTAAGAGAAATGTGGGAGAAGGGGTGCAAGAATATTGTGTTAGGTACAACAGTGTTTACAACGCTTTACCAGCCCACATGAAACACCCTCAAGGGTTAGCCCTCATGAAGTTTCCTGATGGGTTTGATCCTGAGATGGCTTAACAACTAAGGGATAGAGATTATAACACATTAGAAGACATGCAGAAAGGGCAGTGAGTGTGGAGGCAAACTTAATTGCCAAAAGAGCTAGGATGAGGGCCAAAAAGAAAGTAACCTATAGGGAGGACAACACACCTTCTACATTTGATTCAAAATTAGTTCATCTAGCCAAAAACATGGATAGGCTAGAAAGAATGATGGAGAAAATGGCTGTCCAAGCCAATGCCCAGAATAGGAATCATGCTCAAAACCAGAACCAAAACTTTAGGAGAAACACCCCGCCCATCAAACAGAGGGATTCTAATCAAAAAATCAGACCCTTATTCCAAGAAAATTTCCTTGATGAGGATGAGGGAATAATAGAAGAATCAAAGGGAACAAACATTAACATGTTGGGGGTTGATAACGAAGATCATACCTTCTTCACAGAAGACAACCAGACCTTATACACACATTGTGAAGATGAAGGGTTAGAATATGAGGACTATAGGTTAGGATTCGAGAATTCCATCATGCAAGTCTATGAACAACATGACCTTAGAAGCAAAAAGAACTCAGAAACTCCCAAACCAAAAACCTTTGAAATTACTATTAAGAAAATGCCTGAAAAGACTCCTAAAGAGACTGTTGAAAATAACAAAATAGTAGTTGAGAGTTCTGGCAGAAGCAAGGGTAAGAGCGACCAATTCAATAATAAAATAAGTCAAGAAACCAGCAGCACTAGCATTACAACTAATGCTTCTGATGAAATAGTTTCAAAAAATATACATAGTGAAAATCAATAAGTTGATTTTGATAATAAAATAGTGACCAAAAAAACGGAATTGAACCTTTCAAAAACCCAGTTTCCTTTCAATTTGGAAAGTGAAATTTCCAAAATCAAAATTTTTGTTCCTCTCACTGAATTGGTCACCCAAGATGTATATAAATTTCAAATATTGAAAGCTTTAAAATTAGGAGAAAACAACGACTCTGTCAACTTAAATGATGATCAACCAACTCTCTTGTTTGGCCCAAAAATTGAAGGGAAATTTCAAGGAGTAGTGCCTCCCTTATATGTCAATTTAAATATCCATGAAAAATTCCTACATAATGCTATGCATGACTCAAGGACTTCACATAACCTCATGCCAAAAGTGATCATGGAGAGATTAGGCCTAGAGGTAACCAGGCCGTATACAGATTTATATTCTTTTGATTATAGCTAAGTAAAATGCTTGGGCCTCATCAAAGACCTCTGTGTGAATTTGACTCAAATCCCAACCAAATAAATAGTAATGGATGTTTTGGTGGCTGATGTACCTCTTAAGTATGGCATGTTGCTGTCAAGATCATGAGGTGCTAAGCTGCAGGGTACAATGAAAATGGACATGATATATGCCACAATCCCTATTTTCGGTTAAGTTAGAAGACTCTATAGGGAATCACACATGAAATTCATGGTGAGAATCCCAGACAAACCAGAGAATGCCCCTCTTTTCTCTGTCCATACAGACCTAGACTCTTTTATCGTTTACAATGATGAGTTCATCAATGAGCAAGAGCTAGAGGATAAAAGTCTTATCAACGAAGTAGGGGTCACAAATCCAAACACAACGGCAACTCTGGAAATAGAGGAAAGCAAGGGAGAAGTTCTTGAAAAGTTTCCTAAATTATAAAACCAGAGTAAACTGAACCAAGACTGTAAACAACAGATTCCCCATCAAACTGAACTCCATAAAAATTCTAAGGAAGAAAACATAACACAACATAGTGTTGACCTCAGGAAACAGCATAATGATGAACATAACATTAAAGGTGAAACTGATAACAGATCTTCAAACATCCCCTTATGGAGCATGAGTTTTGATGGGTCTTGCACCAAGAAGAGTGCAGGAGCAGGAGTATGGTTGCACAACACTGAGAATAGTCATGTTGAAAGTCATGCTTTCAAGTTAAAATTCAAATGCACAAACAACATAGCAAAGTATGAAGCTCTCCTCTTAGGATTACATCTATTGAAAAAACTAGGAGCCAAGAGGATAATTGTTCATGGAGACTCATAAATGGTCATCAAACAAATAAATGGAGAGTACACTGCCAAACATCCTAGATTAAGGGCATATAGAAATGATGCCATGGATCTTTTGAAAACATTTGTATAATATGGGCTTGTGTTTGTCCCTAGAAATCAAAAAATACTTGCCAATAGTTTGGCTTGTGCTGCTAGCTCATGCCAAAGACCACATAATGACAAACAACTCGTTGTTCAAACAAAATACAGACCAGCAGTGCCAGATAATGAAAAATATTGGCAGGTCTTTGAGGGTGATAAACAGATAGAGGATTTCTTGTTTTCCAGGAATGAGTTTGAATTGCCAAATTCAAATTCTAGGTCTGATGTAGACTGTTTGGATAAAAAGCCCCCTGATGAAGAAAAACCATTCCCTATTGCAGAAATAAACATGCTGACCAGAGAATTCAAAAATCCAACAGAAGAATACATAAACACAGATAAGGAAGACCTAGAGGTACTGCAGTCCAAAGACAAAGGTATACCCCGAGGGCTGGCTCCTCTAGAAGACCTCTTCGATTTTAATGATGTGGCAAAGAAGCCAACAATATAACCCACTGAATCTGATTTTGAAGAACGCAATATAGGCAGCACAGACAAGCCTAAGATGATCAAATTGTCTAAAACATTGCCAACTCATATCAAACTCAAATACATTGATTTATTTAAAGATTTTGCTGATGTTTTTGCTTGGAGCTATGAAGATTTGAAGGCCTATGACACAGAGACCATCCAGCATAAGATACCATTGAAAGAAAATCGGAAACCTTTTAGGAAAAATCTACGTAGAATAAACCCTGCACAGTTACCTCTAGTAGAAAAATAAATTAAGAAAATGTATGATGCTGGAATCATAGTCCCTGTGAGGTTTTTAGACTGGGTATCTAACCTTGTGGCTATAAGGAAAAATGCAAGAGAAATAAGGCTGTGTATAAATTTCAGAAATTTAAACAGAGTCTCATTAAAAGACAATTATCCCCTGCCCAAAATGGAACATATCCTACAAAGGGTAGTTGGTTCTAGGAGGATTTCCTTGCTAGATGGTTTCTCAGGATATAACCATATATTGGTTTTGCCTGAAGATCAACTGAAAACAGCCTTCACTACTCCTTGGGGCACTTTCATGTATGTAAAGATGCCTTTTGGGTTAATGAACACAGGTGCCACCTTTCAAAGAGCCATGGACATTGCATTCTCAGAAGAAATAGGGTACTTCATTGTAATTTACCTCGATGACATTACAGTTTATTCAAAAACTGATGAAGAACACCTTAAACATTTGAGAAAAGTTTTTGAGAAATGTAGGAGGTATGGGCTATCTTTAAATCCCAAAAAGACATTGTTTGGTCTCCAAGAAGGTAAACTTCTTGGTCGTATCATATATGAAAAGGGGATTAAAATAGACCCAAAATGGGTTGAGGGTATATTGCAAATTATTCACCCCAGAAACATCAAGGAATTGCAATATTTCATTGGAAAGATTAATTTCTTGAGGAGGTTCATACCCAACCTTGCAGAACTCAGAAACATGACAAATATGCTGAAAAAAGAGGTAGGAGTTAAATGGACTCTATAAGCCAAGAATTATTTTGAACTTGTAAAACATGCACTCACCCGAGCACCAGTCCTCATCAGCCCGAGCACCAGTCCTCATCAGCCATGCACTCACCCGAGCACCAGTCCTCATCAGCCCTGATTTTACTAAGGATTTCCTCATCTTCTCATTTTCATCAGAGCATACTGTGGCTGCTGTCTTATTACAAAAGAATCCAGAAGGAAAAGAGCAGCCAATTGCATTTTTCAGCAAGGCATTAAGAGATGCACCTCTGAAATATAATATCATGGAAAAACAGGCCTATGCATTGGTCAAAGCCTTGAAGGATTTTAGAGTTTATATTTTACATTCTCATATTGTTGCCTTTGTGGCTAATATAGTGGTAAAGGACATTTTGTCACAAGATCCATATGGCAAAAGAGGTAAGTGGATTGCTGTGATACTAGAATATGATTTGGAAATCAAACCCACTAAACTCATCAAGGGTCAAGGCTTAGCACAATTGATGGTTGAATCTAACTTACAAGCCCTTGAAATAAATATGGTAGATGCATTGGATGAACATGAAGGGTTACCAACTCCCATTGTTGAAGATCATTTCCAAAACTCACCTTGGTATGCTAATATTTGTATGTGCTTACCAATCTTAATGCTCCACCTGATTTATCTAATACAAAGGAAAGGTTTTTAAAATTAAAAGCTAGGAGTTATTGCATTTTAAATGAATGCTTATATTGGAAAAATTCCAATGATTTATTGCTTAAATGTTTTCCTGAGATTGATGCAAATAGGATCAAGCATGAGTTCCATGAAGGAGAATGTGGAGGCCACCTCTATTGGAAAACCACTGCCGATAAAATCCTTAGAGCTGGCTATTACTAGCCCACCCTCTTCCAATATGTCCACAAAATGATAGTTTCCTGCCACAAATGTCAAATATTTGAGGGAAAAAGAAAAATCCTCCCTTTACCTTTACAACCAGTCACTGTTGAAGCTCCTTTTCAACAGTGGGGCCTAGACTTCATTGGATAAATTCACCCTACTCCATCTGCACAACATAGATGGATACTCACAGCCACTAACTATTTCACTAAATGGATAAGGGCCATCCCTTCCAGGAATTCCACAGAATCATTTATCATAAAATTCCTTGAAGACCATTTCCTGTCTATATTTGGCTGCCCTAGGAAAATTATCACTGACAATGTTGTTGCATTTGGTTTCAAAAAGATGATTGATTTTTGTCACAGATATCAGATTGTACTTGGTCATTCCACTGCTTATTACCCTCAAGGTAATGGGCTGGCAGAATCATCAAATAAAAGTTTGATGAACATCATCAAGAAGTTGTTGGAAGAGAATAAAAAGTCATGGCATAATAAGCTAGTGCATGCTTTATGGGCAGACCTATTGACAATAAAGAAATCCATTGGAATGTCTCCCTATCATCTAGTTTATGGAGCAGATGCAGTATTCCCTACCAATCTAGGAGTACCAGTGATAAAATTGGTCCAAGAAATATGGCCAGAGGAAGACAACATGGTGAGGAGGATCAATCAGACCATACGTCTCCAACAAAAAAGGGAAGAAGTCTACAACAGAGCTCATAAAGTACAAGAGAATATCAAAAATTTGTTTGATAAAAGGAAAAAGGCTTGTGATTTCAAAATTGGAGACAAGGTACTCAAATGGGACTCTAGGAGGGAAGATAAGGGTAAGCATGGCAAGTTTGACAATTTATGGCAAGGTCCTTACATCATTCAATTTTCCATTGGTCCCAATTCATTTTTTCTGCAAGAAATGGATAGTACAGACTTGTTTGGGGGTCTTGTCAATGGTAGGATGCTCAAGCATTATTTCTGCTGAACTCAGTTTAAAGCTTTCACTCCCACTGTAAATACCATTTCTTTGTTTTGTTTTGAAAAGAAAAGAAAAGATATACAAAATAGAAAGAGAAAGGTTCAGACAAGCGCAAATCTTGAACCTATGAATTTTTAAAAAGAATGGCTCAAATTAGATCAAAACCTGAGCTAGAGGAAAAGGAAGAGAACTAGTTCTAACATGTTCAAAACTTGAACCAGCAAAGAAGAAGAAAACCGCTCTAATAGGATAAAAAACAGAGTTGAAATGAAGAAATAAAGGTGACTCTAAGAAGCTCAAAATCTGAGTCACGGCAAGGGAGAATGTTTTTGAATTTCAGATCTTTAGCCTTCAAAATTTGGTTCGAAATTCTGCAAGTTACAGTTCATGTGTAGCTTGTCTTTATGCCATGGACCCACAACAAATCAGACAGTCTAATCCTGGCTTGGCTGTGTTTTCAATTTCTGTTTTAGAATATAGAGAATAAAAATCTGTCAGAATGTTTAATCCTGGCAGATATTAGTCTAGGTAGAGAAGCTATGAGTCCAACTGCCTAATCTGGAATCATGGAGGAATAAGGTTAGACTTAGATTAGTTTTCTTCTTTCAATAAAAAATGATGATGAGAAAAGTCTACAAGTCTAAGTGCACCTTGAAGAAAAAATGTTAGAACAGTGAGATGGGTAGGTAGTTGTTGGGGAAAGTATTGCTGTTGATATAATACTCATCATGTCTGTAACAGATGAATCAGAGAAAGAAAAATATGGTCAAGTACAAGGCTCTGGCTAACTTCCAAATATTTTATCTGAGATTCTTGATACCTTCAAGAAGATGTCATCTCCATGTCAAGCCACTGTTAGCCACCTATAATAATTTTATAAAGAAAAAAGGTGGCTAAATTTGTGACTGAGCCTTCAAGTGAATATTTTCTTTGAAAATCTATCATTCTTGAAGTCTTAGATATCTTTTATCCTTCATAAATCTTCACTGTTGTTTCCCTCAAAAGTGTTCAAACCTGCTATTCTACTATGAAGGGAATTGTTTTAAAGGGCCTCCATCTTCACCATTTCATCCTCTAAATTTCCCTCCATATTCCTCAATCTCCCTTATGATTTACCCTTCATTCCAAATTTCCCTTTAAACCTTGTGTCTCCCTCACATTTGGTTTTAAGATCCGCTTTCTCACCTATCGAAACCTTCATTTAGCCTTAAAATCCCTTTTCTAGGGCCTAAAGAAGCCTTTTTACAATATGGAGGTATTAGCCCCTGAGGGTTTTAAATCCCTTAGCCCCTTTTCCGCATGTGACCTGCACTACGACCAAGCACTTAAGGCCTCATCGCAGTCGCAAAATCCTTCTTCCCGCTTGTCCCTTCATCTCCATCTCCCCGATGCGATAAGCCCTTTCTCCTCTAAACCCATGGTTCCGCTTACTCCCACAGAACCACGCCTCGGTGCTTTTCCGAGCCCCAACCCATCGCATCGAAAAATTTTAACCCATGGGTCCTATTCATTTTCCCTATGCTGATGTGATTCCCCGATTGCATCCTCCGTCGTTGATTCCCATCATCCAACAGCTCACGCTTAACCTGACCGTTTGACACTACCGATCAACTTCTCCACTTCACGACAAGCCTGCTTACCTAAGCATTGGGACCCGTCGTGTGTTTCAGCCGTGCACCTTGCCGCTCAACGCATTTCCTTCGCACCATCAAATCCGGCACCCCAGATCCAATGGTCGACATTCAATATCGCATCATTTTTCCCCCCTTCCCACATCGCGCAACTCTTTTACGAAATGGGCAGTATTGGAAAATACACGTGTCCAACAATGAATGGAATTGCATTCCATTCGGCCCAAACCACTTACTACCTTTTTGCTATGCAATAACGGCCAGTGGTTTTCTAAAACCATTTCTCCTCATTTTCGCACTCCATTTCGAATTTTAACCTGGTTAGCTGCTCTGCCAAGGTTTCGCTCCTCCGCCGCCGCATTCCACCACTCGCACTGCTCCTCCGCCATGCCCCCGAGCCTCTGTCGCAGATATCCAAGCTCCCGCAGGTTTTTATAACATGGTCATTGTGTTTTGTAGGTTTTTAAGAGTGGTTATTTCGTGCAAATTCCACAGTCACAGTCAGGAGACATAGGTTGCAGGGTGATGATCCTGTAGCCAAAGATCTCAAAGAAAGGAAATCAGAAGAGGATTTAATTTGATGTTTATTTGACGGATCACTGTCTCCGATCTTCAGAAAACCCTCCAGATCAGAAAAAAAAACTCGGACACCTGTGCAGAAGAAACAACAAAGAGTATCAGAAAGGACTAAGAAGATTAATGCATAAATATCGAAGATTTGATACCTAATCCATAGTTAAAGATAATGATGCAGTTCAAAGACCATAAGGATGATCAAGAAGGGCTTAATGAATCCTAAAGCATACTTCGAGTCATATCAGTAGTTTAAGATCAGTAGAGTGTTCTTTTCCTAAGGCAGGACAAACTCCCACAGCCTATTATATTCTTCATCGAGACCTAGAACAGTTATTACCCTGACAGAAATTCCTGGAATGTCAGTACATTGGTTGCACAGCATGGAAGACCTGAAAGCCATATTATCCATCTTACTTGTCTTAGGAGACAAAATAGAGTACTACACCCAAGAAATTATTTCAAAGAACATACCCTAGGAGTTATTTTCAATCTGACAAAGACTCCTAAGTCATCTAAAGGGTACACACAGTTAGTGTAAAACCATTACGCAGAGTGGGCATTCGAATACTTCTTCCCCTCTATCTTAATGAATCATTTAAGTCCTATCTACCACTACTATCACTCTTTCACCTATAAGATCTCATCGAAAACACATTGTTGGGGGTTGGAAATTAACTGACTGAAAATTGTTTATAGAATTAGAGTTCTCTGAGTAGTGTTGTAAATAGGTTGGGAGATGATTTTTGGATTGTGTCAAGCTATTGGACAAGAATGTATGTGACTGGTTTTGCTCTGCTAATATGACAAGCATGTTCACTGGATCCTGATCTAAATTATTGGTGATGTGCCCTTACTTTGTTATTGTTTTCTCCTTGTTTTACATCATGTTCATTTTCTCTGATAAGAAACCAGTAATTTTAGCTTAGGATATACTGCTGAAGTACCCTAATGCTTCCTGCTCTTTCTTATTTTTAATGTTTTCTGCCTTTGTGTATCTTATAACAAATTCAATATAATTTAACTAGTGAAGAGTTGGTTTGCCCATGCTTACTGATGTATGAATTTAGAGTTTGTTTCTTAGATGTTCTTGTCTGGTTCAGCTGAAAGAATTAGGAAATAGGGAGATTTAGTGTTATCCCTGTCCCCTAAGTCCCATTTCCAACAGTTAGCCTTTTGAATATCCCTTGGAGTTGAGTGTTAAAAGTAGAGAAGGTTAAAAGTCTTTCTCTGATCTTAGATTTCACTTTGTGTCTGAACTTAAGTGTTTTCTACTGTTTGAAAGTAGTCAGGAGGACTGCTAGATTGTTGCATTTGAAGTTAGCCTCATCAGGAGTGTTGATCATAGAGGTATAAGGTGTGCCCTGTCCATTGAATCACTCCAAAGTTGTCACATTGAAAGGCTTTCTTTGTTATTCCCATTCATTTCCTTATTATTTCATCCCATGCAAATCATCTTAAGAGATCCACTAATTTAGATGACCAGCCCTTTGAAAGCCTTGGATATTTGGATTGCAAGTAAACCCTTTTATGACCCCATTTCCCAATGAACTTGTATTCTCTTTAATTTAGTCTCTCATTGTTGAAAATCCTTCACCACTCATTCCTTTACATTTTATTAAACTCTTCTTTCAATGTTTCCCAACCAAACAAACAAATCAAAAACCCTTGCGCTCTATAACTAGCCTAAGATCTTAAATTGAACCTTAAAGATATACATTTCTTTACCTTTATAGAGAGATCCCTCTCTGGATCTAGGAGGGCTAGATCCTGAAATCCCAAAGTGGTTTGATGTTGTCTTATCATTTGGTATTACCAAACTGCCAAATCACAGGAACCACAACACTCTTCATCCTTTTTGTCTTCTGAGGTTCCCTCTCCATGTGGAGACTTAGAATTCCCTTCAACCATCATGGTGCTCCTCTCTTCATAGAATACCCTAACCATTTCAATTAGGTTATGGAAAGCCTTCTTCTATTATTCCTCTTCTAAAATACCTTCAGTCTCTCCTACACTTGACATGATGGCTATGGTTTCAAGCTCAGCTTCTGGTGCAACTTGTACCTCCTCAATATCAGCTAGAGATAAAACTTGAGGTGCTTCAAGTGCAGCTGGGAGTGAAAATTTGGGTGGAGATGGTGGCCTTGTGGGCCTCCTCCTTCTGGTCCTAACCTTGAGACTAGTAACTAATAATTTCCCTTCTCCTCTCTGCAACTTTAACCTTGTAAGCATAAAAAATTTTCAACCATTAAAATGCTACTTGCACAAAACCAAGAAAATATTAAGCAAAGAACCTTTGCTCTAATACCACCTTGATCTGGCTCTGAATGTTAGTTTTGTTTTGCTAATTTCATCTTCAGAATTTTTAATAATTGTTCATCGTTTGCTTCATGTGCATAGGTTTCCTTATGGTGTTTGTGCATATTAAACATGCAATTGTGTCAAGTTTTATGTTAAATTCATGAGAATTTTAACATTAAAACAAAGTACTAAACAACAACATTACAATTTACAGCAAACCATCAAATTATCCATTAACACAGTATTTTGATGAAGGAGTTCACCCCTCATGGGCTACATCTCCTTGGTCCAGATTCCATGGCTTGGGCCTTTGTATTAGCTCAAAATGGAAAAAAATAATGTTTACAATCCTCTACGTCTCCTAAAACCTACTCCAACCTGCTAAGAATTTCCGAATATCCTAGTATAGACTCTTTCTGAGAAAAAAATGGTCAAATTTTGCAAAATTTATGGCTCAATTAATTTGGCTTAGGAAATCTCCTCCAAATTGGAGAGAACTCCAGTTAACACGGACAAGTTTGGAGTTCCACCAAAAATGGCAGACTCCGTTGCTAAGATAAGACTACTTTAATTAACTGATAAAAGAAGTTAAGGCGCAGTTAATCACACTTAACGCTAACCAGATGCTTAATCTAATTCAAACTTAAATGCATTTTAATCATGGCTTAATGGTTTAATAAAGTGGGGTTTAGCGCTAATCCTCCACCATTATGGATAGGCCTCCACCTGGTCATGGGCATGTGGTCCATTGCGTTGGGGTTGGCCCTTCAGGGCCGGCCCCGCTTACCGCAGCTATGCCAAAGTTTAAAACTTAAATATGTGTTTGAACCTATGATGGTTAAGAACCATCATGCAGTATAGCGGTAAGATGGTTTTGTGTTGCGGGTGAGGTCATGGGGTCGACCCCGACCTCTGACGGTCCTCCCATATAAATTTTTTACACCATATAAAATTTGATTTCTACCTTAACATAGCCAAATTTCAGCCTTTTGGGGGTGGCACGTGACCGCCCCTGGCTGCACCACGTGTCCTCTTCCCATTGGCTCATCCCACAACCAATGAAAATACAACAAGCCACCCAACTTTGCAACCAACCATGAAGTGACACTTGTCATAGTGTCATTGGGAAAATTGAAGGAATATTCTAGGAATATTATTTTTTTACTGACTAGCCTGCCATGTCATTATTCTATCATTTTTGCAAAATTTTCAGCTGTTTAGGAAAACGAACAACAAGTTCTATCTTCCTCATACGGAGTCATTTTTAGATGAAACTAATTGCGCCAAATTCATAACGATGGGCACTTCGCAGTTATTCAAGTTCTAAATGATTATGAGCACTTCTATTTTTTAACGCTGTGCACTTGATCAGAACTTCCCTTTTTCATCAAATAATTTTTGTTTTTTTTAGAGGTTTCCGGAGACGAGGCCTACTTTGACCATTGCCCTCCTAGGTCGATGACTAAGGTGCGTATGTGCATGTGTGGTGAGATGATGCCTAAGAGGGGCCTGTCAAAGTATCCGACCAATACTTCCACCGAGGCACTAGCGCTATTGGGTAGTGAAAATTAGCACATGTTTGCCTTGGTGTTATTCCCTTACGTGGGGATGAATTGGCACAATGTGGAAACATCCTTTTCACACTGGATGAGCCTACATATGATAGAGGTAATATTAGTGTTTTCTTTAAATTAATCTAGTTTCATTTTATTGTCTTAATTATTTAGAATAAAAAATTTTCTAGCACATTATTTAACTTGTTTTATTAAATTGTTTAATGAAATTTTCTAATTATTGTTATGTACTATATATTTTGTGGACATTAGCAGTTTCATTAGGGATATGCCTCCTCCCCCACCAGAGGGATATGCGGAGATGTCCAAGGTTACGAAGGGTGAGGCACATCCTCAAATGTAGGTGGGCGTGAGCATGTAGCCACGTAGGGCTGGTGTAAGATTTGGGATGGAGTATTGCATCCGAATTTCTAGAATTTTGGTCGAGGAGGGAGTTTTCCCTATGAAAACTCAAGGCATTAGGGAATATCCTAGGCATGTGCAAATCTTGAGGGATTTTCCGCATAAAATGATGAGTCTAATGTGTCATATCATCATAGCTACCAATCTACTGGCAGCGAGGAGGGATCATGGGCATGCAACAGATACAGATGAGTCTTCAACCAGTACTACCCCATCATATCATTATGATCAGGGTGATGATCCTAGTGGTGATGAGGGTGATGATCCTACTAGTGATCCTTCCTATACACAGTCTTCACCTAGACTTATTATGACCCGAATGGATCATGATCAGTTGGTTGTTGATGATCTTTCTAGTAGTACTCCGCCTCCTCCACCTCATAGTTCAACTGTTGAGTTAGTTGACCATCCATCATCTTCTACTATAAACTAGACTGCCCCTAGTCATGTTGTATCGTCTTCTGTTATAAACTAGACTACCCCTACTCATGTTGTATCATCTTCTGCTATAGACCATGCTACCACTACTACTATTATATCATATATTTAACTTGATGAAGTTATTTGACTTATATATATATATATATATATATATATATATATATATATATATATATTGCGTTTCTTTTGTTCATGTTGATGTACTTAATTTATATGTTGGTGTCGATGTGTATATTGTGAGGTTATGTTAGATATGTTCATTTAATGTGCTTGCAGACAGAAGTGTATGTGATAGCAATTATTTGACATGAGATTTATATTTGAGGATGTGTGTGGCGATGATGTTAGATTACAATGCTTGTGTTTTGTTAGATGTGATCACGATGATGATGTCATGTTAGATTATTATATTTGTGTGCTAGCTGATGATGTTTATATGTGCTAGAGGTGTATATAATTAGATGTTGTTAGCGATTTTAAATGTGTATTTTATATGATGTTTACGTTTTTTAGATGGTTATCATCATGATGTTTATTTTTATGAAATGTTATTTATTCTAGATTATGTATTGGTGAACTTATATCAAAATTTTATATATGAAATTACATGCAAAACGACTTACTTTAAAAAAAAATGCAAATATATTTTTATAAATTACAAATTTTAATATGGTTGAAACTATAATTGTAAAATTACAGTAAATATTTCTCTATTTCTTAGATAGTTCATACATATTCATTCTAACATAATTAGTAAAATATTTCAATACTCACAAGGAAAAATTAATTAAAGGTAAAATAATTTAGTTAGTTCTTAATAAGATGAAAATGTGTAACTCATTCAATTTTTAATATAAAATATTATTAATAATAAATTATTCAAAAATACAATTTAAACAATGAAAAATTACACATGGTCTATATACAGAGATAAAATACCACTATAGATCCATATTAATCATAGATTTTTGAAGCAATAAAAGAGATTAAATATTTTAATATGTACATATTTTTTCAAGTGTTGCATTCTAAAAAGATATTTTCATATAATGAGATTCAATCCCTCTCATATTTGAGTAGATCCATTGTTAAATTAAAAAAAAAAAAATAAGTCATAATTTTTTATAACTCATTTAGATTTATAACTTAAAAAATTTAATTTTAATAAAATTTAATTTATTACTAAAGTTATGAGAGTTTCAAGCAACTTCAATTTAATATTGATAGCAACTCTTACCAATTTAAATTAGAAATTTCTCTCTAAAGAGGAGGAAGAAATGTAAAATAAGGCTTGTGAAGTTACTTGTAGTTGGGGATTTTCTCTACTGGAAATTCTCCCTTAAAGAGGCAAGTAAACCTTTTTCTAGTAATAAAGATATAACATTTTGGTGCTAATTTGGTTTTTTATTTTCTATTATGGTTTAAATTTATCGTTTTTTAATAACAACTATAAATTGCACCACATGTTGCAAAGGAAACGTCGTAAGGCGGTAGCATAAGTAAATAGTATCATAGAAGAAAGAAGTAAACTTTTTATGCAATCTTGTTTCTTTACTGGTGTTTGTCTAAGAAAAACTTTGAAATTTGAACTTTGCATAAATGAGATACAATATTTAGGAAGGATGGTCTTTTGAGGAGTCCCATCAATATCTATTTTTTCATAGTATGTTCACTGATAATGTGTGATTCTTCAGAATGTCTCTAGTATGTACCTGCCAACTGCAGAAACCAATACAAGGGTGTGTTTTCCAGGGGAACATTACTTCCATGGTGCCACCAATAGGTAAATGGAAGGAAAAATGGAACTGAATCTTGAAAGGTCTGCATTGAAATCATTAGAAACATATAGTTAGAAGCCCAAGCCACACATTGAAAGCATTCTGTAATCATTAAAGTCTTCAACATAGAATCCTTGAGACATAGATTGCATTTTACAAACACCTTATCAACAAAGTGAAATTTCAAGATTAATGTTAAAAACAACATCCAAGTACATATATTTTCATAGTTCAACATAGATCAAGTAGGATTTATGGATTTAAACTGTGGAAAATTTTATAAACATAATAGAGACATGGTAGTTGATGTGCAGTATGAGCCTCCAATCAAATTGTTTTATGTTAAACAACTCTACATAATAGTTATCCTACCCATAGTACTAATTAATCTGATGATTAGTGCACTCTGACATTACATCTTATCACAATGACAAGTTGTACTTCATAACAAACTACTAAGAATCTTAATTATGGTAAATAATTATAATATTTACGCTAGTAGGTTAAGCATTTGATAATAAGATTTTTTTTTGGACTTCGAAGTTCTAATGATTGTTGATAATGGGTTGCATTTTGTGATATGGAAAATGTGCCAATCTAAGGAATATTTAAAGTTCGCAAGATGTGAATTTGTTTGTGAGATGTGAATTTATGCTTAGATTTACTTATAAAAATGCTCAAGTTGTACTATTCACAATTTATACTCTCTTATATTTTGTGTTGGACACATAATCCGCTAAGGGTTAAGGTGTGGAAAATGAGGAGTCAAAAGGAGTCCAAGAGACCCTAGCATATGGAATCCAAGGGTCACTCCAATGTAATGAACTCACACTTATCTTTCCCATTTTTTATATATTCCATTGTTGGGTTTAACATGGTATCAGAGCCATGACGAGTGGCCTTCTTCTTCCTCATTGTGTGCTTATGTGTTAGGTTTTCTATCCTGCTATTCCCTACCAACTCTGTCAACCCTAACACATGTTTATTATCAAGCCAAACAACAACTGGGGACGTTTTTAAACATAGGGTTGTTCTTTACTACCTTGAATAGTGTTGTTCTCTATGTTACAGACAACGTACAATACTCTAACGCTCCTCCTTCTTGAAAATCTGTCAAATTGTTTGCTCCACCTAATTTATTGCATAATATGTTGACTCCATACGCTGCTCGGTCTTCCATCAAATTTCTCCAAGAAGAGAACTCCATATGCTCTTTCCATGGCTGAGTAGGATCCTCCACTACCATACCTCTTCTAATAAAATCTCCAGGAAAAGCTTCCAAATTAAAACACCATTGTGTGTGGGTGTAGCACATTTGTGGTTGAAGCAATTTGAATATGGGGTGTAGAGCACTTAGATGCCTGTGTGCTGAAATAACACAAGGCTCCATGGATGCATGCGTCCGCAACCAGTGATTCACTAGCTGGTGAACTCCAACATCATTGGCGCAAACATGAGCTTTGGTTAGTTGCCAACACTAGTAAGTGGTTGCTTCATTTGCAGGATTGAAAATCCACTTTGACTGACACCCAAGAGAGGGTGGCAGAAGGTTAAGCTCGATGGAAATCAGCTTAAGAGTGTTGAGAAGAGATCAAAAGAAAATTTCCTTGATTGGCCAGTGCGACAACTTCTTGGATAGGGAATATCCTCACCACCAAGAACTGGTCTAGCAAGATCCTTGCTTTTGTTTGGGTTTCCCAGATCATTGTAAACATCATAGTCATATATTTGATATGAATGTTTGCATGTGCCTTTACCATCACCATGAATATTTTTCAGTTCTTTTTTTTTAAGCTGCTTCAAGACTTCTGGGGCCTATGATGATAAATATGGCTTATTACAAAAGAATATCCTTTTCTCAGGATTATCCTTCTTAGATTGCACCCAAGAATTGCATGGAAAGTAACCATCCCACCAATAAATCCTTCAAGATAAATATTCTTCAAAAACAACTCCTTTTGATGTTGGTTAGTAACTATGATTGCTCCTGGGTGGCTAAAATTAGAGCTAATGGTAAAATTTGCAGTGTAATGTACTTTCTCTACTCGAACCGCAAATTTTTGTAGCTAACCTTTCAATACAGCTTCTTCAATTTTATTTCCATATTTGGTGTCTATTTACATCCATATCCAAGTGCTTTCAAGGATGACGTGTTTATGTTTTCTGATCAAACGAGGGAGTTGGGATTTCTTCTCTCCGACCAGGAGAAGTAATCACGGGGCCATCGGAAGCTCGCACTCAATGTCCCTACAGGTTCCACAGCATAAAATAAACATATTGGTCCAATTTAACATGCCTTGGTTATTATAAGCCTGTATGTACATTAAATATAATTTTTTCCTATATTGATTACGTTGGTCCAACATGTTAGTCCTTCATGTATGATGAGATGAGTTGTTATCAGTTCCTTGAAGCCCTGCTTGGTGGAACACCTTTTATTTATTTTTGGGGGTGCATTTAAAATTTAAATTGTTGGAAAATGGCGGATGAAACATTGGAATTACTAAAAAAATTAATACATTCTACTATTGAAAATACAATCATGATTGATAAATCCATTCTCAAATACATTCAAACTTGTTTGCAAACCTTGCAAGAAACGATTAATTTTCTGAAACTAGAATCTCAGCTACAGCGAGATGGATTTAGAAAAAGAGTTGTCATTATGAACCTTTTTTTGGTTCATAAAATTGAGATAAAATCCCATCAGCAACAAGAAACTATTCAGATCACTCAACCCAGTACAAGAGAAGATTTCAATGCAGAAGCAAAAATCCAACCTGCACTTCCCAAGCCCATCATCAAACCTTGGGAAGAGCTTGTCCATAACAAGCATAGAATAGGTATTGGATATGACAGTTCACCTTCATTTATTCCAGATCCTGCTCCTCGTCCACAACAGATTGTGAAATGCCAACACTGTGATCGATTTGGCCATATGAAATATCATTGCTTCTATCTTCACTTGTGAAATCACTGTGGTCAGCACACTCATTCTTCACACAGATGCTTCAGAAAAAATCCTCTTGCAAGAACAAATATTCATCTTGGATGGATCACTTCTTGGAAATGGGCATCAACAGTCAAGAAGATGTTTTAGTAATATTTAAGAACTTGTTCTAGAGTATTGAATAGTCTTGTAGTTGAGTTTTAGCCAGTATCTAACCTTGTATTTGACAGGGGGAAAAATCATGGTCATATATAAGCTTCAAAGCCACATCAAATGAGCCTGAGCCACAACCTGTCATTCTAGATTTGGAGTTGTAGCCAGAGACACAAATTCCCATTAGCATGCCTTTGGTTGGTGTTCAGCCTTAAACCATCTATGCAAGGTTGAGCTTCTCCCTCTTCAAATAATTGGGGACCCTTCCTCTAGCATAAGACTTCTGCTTATTTCTAGTTTTGGAGGAGTTCCAGGAAATGCATCAAGCATTCCAGAGTTGTTGGTCATCCTTAAAACATCGCAGGTTGTAGACCTCCCTTCTTACAGGTTGAAGGTCTCCCTCTTCAAAATAATAGGAGCACTTCCTCTAGCAAAATATATTAGCTTCTTGCCAAATTTGGAAGAGCTCCAGGAATTGCACTAAGCATTCCAGTGTTGGTGGTCATCCTTAAACCACCTCCTTATGCCAACATTTCAGAGAGCTCATTCAACCTAGTGCTGCCAGGCATACTTTGCAGATTTGTATTACAACTCTCTGCTTGGACTCATACATACCCCTTCGGATTAAGGGGGGGAATGTTAGATACCGAATCCGCTAAGGGTTAAGGTGTGGAAAAAAAAGAGTCAAAAGGATTCCAAGAGACCCTGATATGGAATCCAAGGGTCACTCCAATGTATTATATATATGCATCATTGTGAATAATAAACTGAAATCACACTTATCTTTCCCATTTTTTTTCCATTCCATTGTTGGGTTTAACATTTTGCATATATGAAGCCTCTTTTAAGAGAAGAGATGAAAATGCTCTTCACGTAGCTTCATCTGATGCAATCCAAAATTATTCAACAACAACACTACTCTAGACAACTGTATGATGTGAAATGTGGCATGCATTTCTAATGGGATAACTGAGAGGCCATAGGATGTTCAGATCTTGTTGCAATGAGGCCCATTTCCTTTTATTAAGTGTGTTTTGCATTAGGTTATACATATGTTTGGTTTGATAACTAGCCCAACCTCATTATATATTACTTGATAATCTCTTATACACTAATTCCTCTAGTAAGCACTAAATTGGCCATCCATCTTTGGTGTGTTTTGAATAATTTGATTTTATTTTATTGTCCATCTTATCTTTGGGTCTATCAAGCACTTGGAAGATATAAAGAAAATTGAAATGAAAATCTCTTTATGCTTAAAAGATCCCAAAATTATACTATCGTGTATGTTAATTAATGCTTGATATTATTTTCTTAGACTAAGGATTTATTTCTATTTTTTTATAATTTTATTTATAAGCATGACAATTACACATGATATTTATATTATGATGTTATGTAACATATTCCACATATCACTTCAAAATTAAGTGTGGACATTACACAACTTCTTCATACTACCTCGTTGTTCTTAGTGCAATAAAAATTTATTTATTTATATATATCTTTAGTCTTGAATAGCTTTTTTGCTACTAGACTATATAATGTTTAGCATGAACTTGAAAGGAAGAACTTTGTATTTGAAAATCTTCCTACCCAAAGAAATTTATAAACATCTAATTTCCTTGCACTTTTTATGTTCACCTAGAGGGGAATGAATGTATTTTGTAGTCTTGCATGTATTTTAACATAGAACAACATTTAGGGTAGCAGGAAATCCAAAAAAAAAAGTTTTAACACAATCTACGGTTAAGCATTTTGAAAATATCAAAAGAATTTGTTATAATGAAAAAATTATAGTCACCAATCAATTTGATAGTACTTCAATAATCTAAAATTAACAATCTAAATTTAAGTAAAATATTTAATCTCAATTTTATATATAGAATTAATTTAAATTCATTTACACTTTATGTGTGTGTGTGGAAATGAATAAGTATATTGTTTAATGTAACTGGGGAAAAAAATTAGATGAGTAAAATAAGTTAATAACACATGAAGTTTGTCATTGGTCAACATCCAAAGACTTAATTTTTTTTATAATAAAAAATATTGATTATCCTCACTTTCTATTAACTATATTTCAGTAAATTTTAACAAATTCAAAACATATGAAATAAGTAAATAGAATTTATGAAAAAAATACATTAAATAATTTATTGCACCTCTCTACAACTTCAAGGAGATGTTGTCATATTGAGAGCATTGATTGGTCTCAACACTTATTAGATCTGAAATTTAAATAAATTTATACTAATTTTGTTGAAATTTTAAAATATATTTATATAAATATTAAACCACACATATTACTAAAAATAAATCTAAAATAAATTTATACTAATTTTATCGAAATTTTAAAATATATTTGATGATGATGGTGGTGGTGGTGGTGGTTAACGTCCATTGAGACCAATATTTGGTCTATCGGACCTAAGGAAAAGAGTTATTTAGTTTGATTTAAGATTTTATTCCTATGCTCAAAAAGCTTGGAGATAACCCTCCCGAGCTCACTATAATTTTGACATCTTAAAAGGCTAGGAAGGTCAATATTGCAACAAAGATTATGAAATTGAGCTCTAATGTGGTTGTACATGGGGCACTTTAAGAGGAAGTGTTTTTCATCCTCGAAGTTCATATTCTCACAGAGATGGCAGATCCTTTCCATCCATGGTGTTTTAGGAACTGTCCAATGACCTGTTTCACTATGGATATCATGAGAGTTCGTTCTAATCTTGGCTATATTAATTTTCTTCTTTGAGCTAGTTAAAACATATAGATACTTTTGATCTTCTAGGGTGGGGTTGATGACCTCCTTATAATATCTTAATTTTCTTTTAGCTGCTAGATCTTTCTCACACCACATTTTTTCTTTGAACTTAGAAGTAATTTTTTTTT
The DNA here is from genome assembly GCA_034641835.2 of Pinus albicaulis. NCBI lineage: Eukaryota > Viridiplantae > Streptophyta > Pinopsida > Pinales > Pinaceae > Pinus > Pinus albicaulis. Next base: position 1,853,049,339 of record CM076578.1, on the reverse strand, counting down.
TAATGTTATTAATGTTTTGCAATGCAACATTCTTGTCGATCTCCCAATGGTTTAACCAGGCCCTGGTGTCTTTATACCAACCTCGTTTAAGCCTTAGGTGGTTTTGGCTGGAATTTAAAGCTAGCTTAGGAATTCTATGGTCTCCTATGCTATTGAGCTTGTGCTTGTACAACAGAAGCCTAGTCATAGCTAGGCTCTCGATAGGGGAAAGACCCACTTCTATAAAGAGAATAGGATAGGGTGTATTGTTTTTAATTTTAAGGTTATAAGTTATAAAACGCTTCTGGATTTGCTCAATCTTTCTCCAGGATTCTCTAGAGATGTTGCAACCCCAAACCTCACATCCATATAAGATAACAGGAGTGACTAAAGTTTCAAAGAGGAACTTTTTTCTATCCCACATTACGAGGTTTGTCGTTTTACAATTATTTTCAAGACCAAAATAAGCTTTCCACCCCCCATTAATCCTTTTATGAATGCTATAGTTCCAGTTGAGCTTGTGATGAATATCAATTCCTAGGTACTTGTAAGAAGACACTTCCTCCAAGTTACTATTGTCATACATAAAATTAGTGTAAGTGTTCTTCTTGGATTTGATAATCATAACTTTTTTTTTGTCAGTGTTAATAGACATACCCATGGTAGAGTGGAAATCCTCAAGAAGTCTAAGTTACTTGTCAAGATCAGATGGGCACCTTGCAAGAAGAACAATATCGTCAACATAGAGAAGAAGGATGATGACTATCCCAGCTAAGATCGTGCCAGCACATACTGCTTCCTCTAAACAACCTTATAGCTTGTCGATGTAAATTCAAAATAGGGTAGGGGAGAGGGGGCAACCTTGTTTAACTCCGATATTACACTTAATATCTTTCGACAACCCCTCATTTTTGTTGGCGAGAAAACAGTTCTCGCAGATAAGACCCAGGTTCAGGTTAAGGGCCAACAAGGTGTTCTGCCAAGTCTAGCACCACGCCCACATTTTCACCTTGCTCTGAGGAGCCGAGAGTCTCACCTGAGGCGTGCTGCGACCTTACTAAGGTAGGGAATAGATCGGTATCAGCCTAACAACATTGGTATGGATAAATCAGAGCTATGACAAAGGTCTAAACAAATGCAACGTTCCATGAAAGATCTCTCTCAAGAATGCATTCATACTTACAATAAATAAAATTTAAAATTACTAGTGAAACCATTCATTCCAGATCACAACATATATCTAGAACAGAAAACTATGATTATATTATGAATCAACTATCAACGATAAGATATTACAAAGCTCCTCAGCATGAGCTCGAACAGAACAGAATACAAGGTGGTCCTATTTGTAGAAATTAGCTGAATAAATCACTTATTCACTGAAGATTAACCTGGTCATATATCAATTTCGAATTGCATACATAACACATAACCTTCTTCTACAATTAATTGTCACATGGGGAAATAACAGAAGCAATCTCACATCAATTCAATCACACATTAACTCAGTATGTATGGGGAAAGCCTATAGCTGAAAACCCCGCAGCTATTGTGTATATTATAATGGAGAAATCATGTAACAATCATAGTACAAAAAACTCTTCACAAGCTCTCATGCACTACCTCCCATGCTACACACTATCAAGCTAGATCTAGCAAATCACTTGCTCCAATCCTTAGCCACTTGATAGCCAACCTTGATTTCGTATTTTAATGCTAGGTGATGGCCTCTTTATATAGATAAACCACCAGCCTAAACTTTGCAATACTCATAGCTTACTCCACCTATCTATGTGTTGCAAATAGCAACAGTATAGTCACAACTGATAGCTTTACTCACCCTTTCATCTATCTCTTTCACTGGTCTCCACTGAACTGATCATGCACTGTAGTGAACTGAAGTGTTCTTGAGATGACTAATGAGTTAATATTTAGTAAATTAAATATTATTTAATTTACTCCACTCATATCTAGTTGATTAGTTAGTTAACTAATCCCAACTAGTTCAACTAAAACAAACAGAACACAACTCCACTATCTGTCCCGTTAACTCCTCCAAAACTCATGCCACTGAAGTCTAACTGAAGCCAACCATGCAAGATGCCATCAAACCCTAGGAACCACGTGATTCCTTGTGTCAGTTGCATGAGTCACCTCCATGACTCAAACTGAAGTGCGCCAAGAGAGTAAACTGCTGTTTATAGTCAAAATATTATTAAGGGTAAATAATATTTGACTTCCATATTTTAGGAGATCAGTCTAAAAATAGCCTGGGTCCTAAAAATAAGGGTCTCATCTATTTTTACCGACATGTCGCATACTTTAAGAATCTCCAAGTAGAATTCCCAAATTATGCTCCGTATGTCTAAAAATAGACATAGTCTAAAAATAGACTTTGCGCCAGAATTTGCCTGCGGGCCCACTTAGTGAAGGCGACTTCATTTCACTAAGCTCCATCATCTTGCTGCATTCTCAACACTATTGGACAGAGAGAAATACAGAGATACAGAAAGGTAGAGAATAGAACAACATGAACAGAGCTCTCCTACGACTCCTGTTCCCTGATCCCGTCTGAGCCAACCTCCCTTTCCGCTGGTCGGCTGCATATTTTTTCTTTTGCCAGCGCGACTGACAGTTCTTCCTTTCTTCTCGCTCGGTTGTCTTCTGTTTCTTTCTGTTAGTCGGGATTTCTACTGCTTGTTTCCTACCACGCTCTTCCGCCATCTGTGCCTGCTCCCGCAACAGCCATGCCACCTATCCTTTACTCCTTCACAACCTTGACATCTCTCTGCCTAACGTGGCTGCATCCCGCCACATACTAAATGCAACTTAAAAGCTGTTTAATTTCAAAACAAGGAACCCGATAGGCCCCGACCACATCCTATTGACTCGCACCAAGCCAATCGTTCTGCACTGTTTCCACTTCCATTGGTCTGCTTGGCCCTGCATCCTGCGCTGCCTGCCTCCTTTCTCCTGGCTGTCGAAACAAGGGCCCCAAATCTGGGACCTTTGTTAGAGATGATACCTTGAATTCCTGAAAGGTTGTCATGGCCTATTACCATCCTTGCATTAGCGCATCAGTTTCAACTGTGATTTTCATGACAACTTCTTCTCCTGCATCAAGCGGGAAGTCACCAAACACGATGTTGATTTGATTATTGGCCTTAGAGGCCAATTGGTGCATTGTTTCATTGTCTAGGCACTGATTTTCACTAGTTGTTGGAGCTCCCAGAGGGCTTGCTTGGCCGTCATTGAGTTTTCTTCTATCTGTTGTATCTGGACTTCAAAAACATCCGCTTGTGCATACAGTTGGTCGAGTCTAGTCGGGTCCGTGGCCTCCTGGATCTCTCTTGATATTTTTTGTAGTTGCAGTGAGACTGGTTGTGACTTTAGAGTGAGTGCTATCAAGCATTCCTGTAGACCCTTCAGTAGGTCATATGCCTCTTTCACTGCAGTACTCAGAACTTCCTACATTTTTGTGACTTGGCTTTATCTCTCTGATATCTTTGCTGAGTACACAATCGTTGGGTCGGGTAACGCTGGTCGGGTAGCTAATGCGGTTCCGAGCTCCTTATTCTCATTGTGGAGGTTTCTACAGGCCACCCTTAGGTGGACCGAGCACTCAACTATGTTGTTTTCCTCTACTCCTTTAGGTACCTGGTTAGTGTGCTCCGTTACGGTGGGAAAAATATCCTGAAATATTCTAGTTACTAGGTCCAGTTGTTCCTGCAGATTCCCCTTTTCTTTATTCAGTTGTTCATGCTCTTCAGTAAGCGTGCTGATCTGTAGTTTTTGCTACTCGCATCTTTGATGGAGCTCCGAATGAAGTATCTCAGCTTGTTGTGCTATTCGTTGAATAAATTGGTACAGTTGGGTTGTCTCCCATGTTTCCATGCTCTCTCAACTGGAGCTACCCTGATCTAGAAATCATGCACGGAGTGGCTATCTGCTGGTGATAGATTTTTCTGATTGGGCCTGCGATGACTATGGCGGTGTCTGGTGCAACGGCCAATTATTGGAGTCAGCCATATGTATATTAGTCTTCACCTCTCGACCTGTCAGATTAGTTGGCTAGAGTGGAGTCTGCTCGGGGAGTGACCCATCCGTTTCTTCTATAGACTGCTCTATATGATTAATAGGCTCAATAAATGTAGTTTGCGGAACCAGGGTTTGGTCAACTGGAGGTACCTCTGCTGTACCCAATTTAACTTCCATTCTGTGGTCCCCATTAGTTCTTCTTCTGACTATCGGGTCTGATACTGTGGCTGATGAAGTGGAGGGTGTGGAGTTGCGAGGTTCTTGGAAGATGGATGAGGTGGTGAGTGGTAGTTGGTGACTATGAGGTGGTGAAATGAAAATTTTTAGGAAATAGATGGGGTAGATGGGGTTGTGGGGTGGTAGCCCCCTGGTCCCTTGGGCCTCGACTACCAGCTCTTCTATGATCGGTACTCCTATACTCAATTGTCAGGGTGGATCCTCCCTTCTAGGATTGACCACTAGGCTAGATATTGCGACCTTAGCCCTTTTTTCTTTTGGTGCCACTGCTGGTTTCACAACTTTATTCTTTCTTACTAGCTTTGTAGTCTCTAGGGGTGGTGAACTAAACAAAACATTGGGTATTGGTGCGAATATGGAGGCTGTGCTAGGAGATGGATTGGAATGGGATGCCTGAAACTCTGAAAATGTCGGAAATGCAGTGGCATTGCTAGTTATCACTTGAACTACTCTATTAAAACTTTGTACCTTGGTGTTCAGTTGTTTAATGATCAGGAATAGCTGCAGCTTTGACATCCTGGTCTCTGCCTCTTCTGAAGTTTCTCCCGGCAGTGGGTTTGGTAGCATCCCATCGAAGATATATGTGTAAACTCCGTCCCTGACCTCCATTTCCACTCCTGGCCACGAACAAACCTCTGTGTGAAAGGTTGCTTCGTCAATCTAGAACTTCAAGGGCTTCATCTTGAAAGTTGATTCCGGTACACAGGTTGGCCTGAGAAAAGTTTGCTTTTGGGTGACCCCGAACCATATCTGCTCACCATATCTATCTAACAGAGTTCCTAGAATGATTTGTTGACTCATCACGACATCAACCATCTGGCCATACCAGACTCTGAAAGCTTCTGCGTTTACTTCCTTTGTGCTAGGATCCTTGGACACTTTCCAAGGCACGAACTTCATTTCCAATGGTCGGCCTTCCGCTATCTCGACCAGTACCTGGATGCTTGGGAAGGTCCATTTCCACATGGCTAGTGCCATGATCAAATATCCACAAATAAATCCGGTCACCCTCTTGTAATTTTCCTCGCAAGCTTCGAACAATTCCTTCAGCAAGAAAGAGCACCAATTCAGCCTTGTCCCCTGGATGCAATACTCCGCAACCGAAATTGTATCCAACATGCATTCCCCTTTTGTATAGTGCCTCATTGTCTTGCTAGCAATTAAGTAGTAGGAAAACTTGACCTCCGGTTTGTTGATCAAGTCGATCTTTGCTCCTTTTCCCCCTCTCCTAGTGCCATACTTGACATAGTAGTCTATGTCCCCAGATTTCTTTGCTCTCTTCAATACGGTTTGGAACGCCGCTGATACATCCCTCCCCTCCTATGATAGTCCAGTTAATATATGGATGTCCTCTACATGAATTGATATTTCCTTCCCCAGCCATAGTGAACTGTTCTATATCCTGCTCAACAAAAACTTTGTGCACTGCATCACAGCACCTGTAATCCTGAACACTAGCATATTTCTCAAGTTCAATATCGTATACTTTTGGATACCCCTGAACTCTGGTAGAACTCTTGTCACTGGCTGTCCTGCTTCTGTTGTATAATTCTCTATATAAACTTGCCTTTTTAGTGTTGGAAACTCAAAAGAGTCTGTATGGTCTATATCGATTAGTGTTGCACTATCATATTTTCCCACAAGGGACTCCATCTTTTGAATTTTGCTGTCAAGTTCTTGCTCCACAACTATTGGAATTACTCTAGTCATTCTAGCTCTTTGCTGGTATACTTGTAGAACAACTCTCTCTCTTCTCTCTTGAATTCCTTCTCCTCTGTGCCTTCTCTGCTCTTCTTCTAGTTCGGCTTCTCTTGTTCTTTTAGATGTTTCTAATTCTAACTTGGATTTTTCCAGCATTCTCACGCTTCTCTACATGCGGGTTATGTAATTAACCGGCACGGGTGAGGTTGATGGGACCCCATAACTATTTAATTTCCCCCTGGCTTCCTCCACGGCTACAATTGTGTGATTAGTTACTGGCTGAGGTGGGTTCTGACATTGTTGACTGTGGTTTTGGGATTTGGGCAGACACGACGGCTGGTGGTTATGTTTAGTTATGGAAAATTTCTTACGGTATGGGTGATGCTAATTATGGCAATTATTTCTAAATATTGGTAATCCTACGGAATGACACTGGTACTACGCATAATGATGATGGCTGATGTTCGACACGCTTTTCTATCTGACGTGGATGACATGCTGGACACTACCCTTCCCCGACCGCAATTGGTTGCATTGCGGTCTCCACAACATAACCGTATTTATTTTTCCGGTGTCACTTTAATTGTAAATCCTATCTAATCTCATCTCGGGTGCCAGAGAGGTGTTTAAGCTACTCTACCCTAATGACTCCTCTCAGTTGCAAGAGTTATTGGAATTGAAATGATTAACTTACTCTTGATAGGGTTTCAGACGTGTGCTATTCACCCATCCTTGTAGAACTTGGTCATTCAGTTGTGCTAACCAAATTGCTCCTGAATCTTTGATTTCTATCACATGAAATGGCCCTAGCCAATGCATCTGTAGCTTTCTTGGGAATTTCTGGTATTTTTTGTCATAGAGTATAACTTTCCCACTGACCTGAAAGGTCTTGTGCTTAATTTTGCCAGTCATGCCAAGCTTTTTGTCTCTCCTTTTGTACCGTTTGGTGAAATTCGGCCAGAAATCGTCCTTCTTCAAGTTATTGCAACTCCTGCAATCGCTCCTTTAGCGATTCTTCTTTAAATTACTGGAGTGATGTTGTGATTAGAAGGCTTGGTATGATGAATTCCGCTAGGACTACTACTTCTCTCTCGTATACTAGCTGGAATAGTGTTTGGTTGTTTAGTCATTTTACTGTTGTTCGGTATGCCCACAGCATTGTTGGTATCCGCTCATTCCAGTCATCACGCTGCACATTTCATATCTTCGTCAGGCCCTTCTCCAGTATCTTGTTGAATGCTTCCACCCTACCATTGGCTTGTAGATGATACGGGCTGCTTTTATGGTGCTGTATCATGAAGCTTTCTAGCAGGGATTTAATGGTGTCATTGATGAAGTGGGTACCCTGGTCACTGGTTAGGATTTTTGGACACCCAAATCGGCTGATTATATTTTCAAATATGAATATGGCAACAGTCTTTGCCATGCAATTTTTCACTAGCACTGCTTCTGCCCACCTCGTCTGGTAGTCTATTGCTATTATTATGTACCTCGCCTTTGAGTATCTTGCAGCTGGTGTAATTGGTCCCACAAAATAAACTACCCACTTTTTGAGCGGCTGTAGTATTTTTATCGGATGCAGTAGAATCTCATCTCTGTTGGATGACCATCCCATCCACTGAAAAACATCACATTTCTTAAAAAATGCTTTGCTGTCCATATGCATTGTTGGCCACCATAAACCTACTTGTAGTGTTTTTCTTGCCGTCGATTTAGCTCCCACATGTCCTCCCACAACACGACTGTGGCATTCCCATAGTACAGTTTCCCTCTCGTGGCCCAGGACACATCTTCGAAGAATCTGGTCCATCCCCATCTTGTATAAGTGTCCTACTATTAGTTGATACTCTGCAGCTCGAACTACCAACTGTCTTTTCTGTATTGAAGTATATTCCTGCGGACATTGCCCTGTCATGAGGTAGGATGCTATCTCGTTCAAGTAGTCTGGGATGGCTTCTACTCTGAAAATATCAGCATATGGTAACTGATCATCTAGAGATCCTCCATTTTCTCCTTTCTCTAGTCAGGATAGGTGATCAGGCCCTACGTTCAGTCTTCCGGGCTTTATGATCACTTCAAAGGTGAACTCCTAAAAGAGTAGAAGCCATTTGCAGATTCCCCCTTCTAAGACTGGTTTGTTTACTAAATACTTCAACATTGAGTGGTCTGTGAAAAATTTGAATGTTCCTCCCAACAGGTAGTGGCAGAACTTTTGAAGAGAGTACACCATTTCCAATGCCTCCTGTTCTATTGTGGTGTAGTTTCATTCTGTTGTGGACAACTTGTAACTGGAAAAATATACTGGGTGATCGACTGAAGTGTCTCCTGGTTGAGCCAAGACCGCTCCGAGTGCGATGCTGGAAGCATCGATGTGTACATGAAATTTTTTGTCCCAAACTAGATGAACTAATATTGGCACACTTTCTAGCTTTTCTTTTAGGGTATCCAGGGTTGTCCTACAACTGTCTGTCCACTGGAACTATTCAGATTTCCTTAACAGTTTCTCTAACAGAGCTGTTATCTTCACATAGTTGCGGACAAATCACCAGTAGTAATTTGTGTGGCCTAGCAGTGATCTCAGCTATTTTACTATTTTTGGTGCCTCCATGTTGACTATTACTGCTACTTTGGCTGGGTATTCGCAAACGCCTTGGGTACATACCACATTCCCTAGCATTGTTCCAAACGGCACTGCAAATATACACTTTTTCAGGTTCAACGAGATCTGTAGTTGTTGACATCTATCAAACATTATTCTTAACAACATCGCATGATCCTTTAGTATGCTATAGATGGTCCAGTCATCCATGTATAACTCTAAGAACTTGTGGATGTATTCCCAGAAAGCCGCTATCATGATGCGAGAGAATACTGCTGGTGCATTTTTCAATCCGAATGGCATTACATTGTATGCGAACGAGCCCCATTCGGTAGTGAATGCTGTATTTTTCTTATCTTCCTCTGCTATACTTACCTGATGGTATCCTAAGAATCCATCGGTGAATGAATATTCCTCGTTCCGCACAACATTGTCTAGGACTTCGTCACTAAACAGAGTGGGAAATGGGTCATGGATACAAGCATTGTTTAAGTTTTTGTAATCTGCACAGACTCGTATCTCAGACTTTTCTTTCTTGTTCTATATACCTATAGGACTTACCCATTCTGCTTCCTCTATTGGGAATATCAATCCTGCTTTCAATATCTTGTTGATTTCTGCCTTAACCCTTTCCTTCACCCTTGGATTCAAACGATATGGTCTATGTTTCACTGACCTTGCATCAGGTTTCAATATTATCCGCATCTCCCCCATATCCCCTTTTATGCCCTTTAAATCTGCTACTGATGAAGGGAACAAGTCCTCATATTCCTTCAGCAGATTGAATATTTTCTTAGTTGTTTTTTCATCCCAATAGTCTCCAATCGTCGCTATTTTAGGCTTGTCTTTTGTTCCAATATTTAATTTCTTGGTTCTTAATGGTAGCAGATGGATTCCTTTTGTCATCGGTTCTTCTTTGATATCCCTCTCCCCCTCTGTTTATTCAAAATATAGGTGCCTGAGATCCTCCATATTGTCATCATCCATCTCATTGTTTATCTTTTGACATGCCACCTTTTTTCTGACACCTTGGTACTGAAGCGACTGCTCATCCTTATTTTTAATATCTGGGAAGAACGTTACCTTCTTGATAGCTTGCAAACCTTGTGTAACCGGTTCTGTTTTTCCTTCAAACAAGAAACACTGCGTGAAGTTTTCCGCAACTTCCTTCCATTTACTAGTCCCTATTTTCTTCTCTTCCATTAGGTACCAGGCCTGTGGAATTAAGTCCAGAGAGTGGATAAAGCGGTGTACCCATAGTTCTTCTGGATATCCCTCATTTCTCCATTGTTCCTCACATTTCTTCAGATGGTTTCTAGGGTCTGAGTCCCATTGGTATTTCTCCTTACTCCAGGGTCCTTCCTCTTCCTTAAATCTTGCTTTTAGTGTTGTCGCAACTTTGTCCCATTGCGACAGCAAGTTGCGATGATTACTCCACCATATTGTGGATGTGGACCGTAATGCCATGTCCATCAGTGGTACCCTGTGGCCTTCTGGTACCTTATCTTCTATTTTTTTTATGAAATTTTTTACAGCATTCATATTGGATAAGGTTGGGTATTCTCATACCTCGGTCCTGATCCAATTGATTATTCCAACGTTGGCGCATCTCCTTGTATTGGTTTCATACCCTCATTTCTGCCAATCATCTCAAGTTATTTCTGAGCCCAATTCTGAGCTTTGGATGCTTCTATAGCTTACAGAGCCTTCTGTTGTTGGGTTAATGTAATATTTTCTTATTCCTATGGTTATTTGATAGAGATGATCTAGAAGTTGAGCATCTTCTTTGTTATCCACAGTATCTGTATATCTTGGTCCTTGGTACGGGTCGAGTGGCTAAGTGACTCTGATCTCCCCGTCCTAAAAAATAATCAGTTATTTTTTTAGATCTATTATTGCATAATTTTCAAAGGCCCAATCAATTCCTAACAATGCAAGATAAGGATCTTTATCCCCCACAATGTCGATGACTTCAAAGTCTGTAAATGTCTTTACCCCTGCAATGTCAACTTCAAATTCCTCTAGTCTGCCGATGGGCACAATGTAGTACTGGTTCGCCATTCGAAGTTGGATTGGTGAATATGTCAATCTTGGCCTCCCTAATGCTTCCCAAGTTTTCCTTGGCAAAATATTGACATCAAATCCTAAATCAAGCATGGTGTCTTTAATCTGGAAACCTGTAACTTGTGTGTTCACTTGGAATTTTTTTCCCTTCCTTCTTTATTTCTCTTTACTCTCTGTACATACTTTTGGTTTGCATCCGTTGATTCTCTTGCTCCTGTGCTCTTCTGCAGCACCCCTTCCATGTTCTTCTTTAGCTGTTCTAGCATTGGTATATTGTTAACAATTTTTAGGAATAGATGGAACCACTCCTAGATCAAAGCTTCTGAATTACCTTTGGTTTTGTTGTCTTCCTTGGTTTGTTGTAACTCAATACCTTTGTTTCCCCCTAGTTGGGCAAATTTTTTTGCTGGTTCCTGAAAAAATTGTTTTTGTCATTCTGGTTTGACCAGCAGTTTTGGGGATGTTGGCTTAACCAGTTTTATCGGGTCCCTTATATGTGCATCTTCACCTGTTATTTTGTCTCCTCATGTTATTATGGTCACGTTCTACATTATCTGAGTCTCCATCGACCTAGGTTTTGCATTTAATGGATTTTTCCCCCTCTGTCTAGCTCTTTACTCCCATATTTTGATGAGCTCAGGACAATCTTCTATTGCGTGTGTGTTAACCCAGCACTGGGAACACCAGGGTATTATAAGGAGTGGACATTCTCTAGCTACATGTCCTTCCTGGTTGTAGTTGTAAAATCTTACTGGACCTCTACCCCCTGCTCAGCCTCTTCTCATGCCTCCTCCTCTTCCTCGGGGAGCTTCATTCACTTTGTATGAAGGTCAGTCCAGCAGTTCCACCAGTGCATCCAGAGCTCTACACTGCTATATGCTGTGTGTTTTTTAGGCACGGAACTCACAGTTTGTGTTATTTGGAACATTGTAAAATTTTGTAAGATCGGACACAGTCGAGGTTGATGGCCCATATTCTTACATATTTCACAATACTCAGTGGTGGTTGGACTTTGTTGTGCAGGGAACCCTGTGTATTGCTGTTGCAGTGGATATATTCCCTGGGTGTTTATTTGCGCAACTCCTCCTATTTGTGGAGCCCCATGTTCCCCTGCAGCCGATGTCCCCACGTTATTTCCCCACAACCGAGGACATTCGGTAACCACATGTCCTTCCATGAGACAATGTGTGCACCATACATTCAGTCTCGCCGGCCGCATTGGTTGAATTTCTTTGAGTTTTTCTGTCAAACTTGCTATTTGATGCTACAGACCCATTATAGAGGGTTCTTGAGCTGATGCTCCTCCTTTAAACTCTTGTGGATAACCCTCCATGGCTTCTATCTTCATTTCTTACTCCAGTGCGTCCTGAAACATCTCATTCTTCTGCTAAGTTAATGGAGTTATTGTCAAGGGAAGAAAAGCTTTGATGAACCAATCCCTCTAATGGTTTGGATCAATTGGATAGCTAAGTTTTCCAATCACATTTTTGAATCTCCGCATCAGATCCCAAGCAGTTTCTCCTTCCCGCTGCTTGATTTCCCACATTTCTGACAGACCCTGCTGGTCTGTTTGGGGTAATTTGAATTGCTTAACAAAGTCTCTCTTCACATCTACTATTGCTAGATTCTGATAGGTTCAGACCATTTTATAAACCAGCGTATCGCTCTCTCCCTAAGAGTGGTTTGAAATTCTGTTAACTTCACCGCATCTGGTGTCTCCCTTGCCTTCCATATGGCCTCGCAGAGGTACCATTGATGTTCTACATCGTCATTAGCCCTCCCAGAGAACTTTGGGTATCAGGTAAATGTTCCTGCCATGTTCCCTTGGGTAGGCGTTACTAAAATGAAACCGTTGGTTCCTGGTTGTGAAATGGTACTGCTAGCAATACTACTTCTAGCATGTATTACTGTTAAAGACCGAATACTATGCAACTTGCCTAATTCATTCAACTTAACAAAAATTTCACCTAGGGGTTGATAAAGCACCAAGGGAAGGTTGGGACTAGAGCTACTTGAACTTTGGGGAATAAGAATACCTTGAGGGATGGACATTGGCCTTTCTTGGAATAGTTGCTCCATTGCAACGTGCATCTCCACATCAAACACCTCCTCTGGGCATGCATTTGTACCTTCTCCGTTAGACTTCTTTCCTTTCTCCATCTGGTCTGGGCTCCTATACACCCGCCAAACTTCTTTAATGGCCCCTCCTATATCTTGGGGACCCACCTGAATTTCCATTTCCTTCGGCACCTGAGGTGCCTCCTCCTTACCTTTTTGACTACTTTCCTGACTTTTAAACTTCTTTATCACCCTTTCTTGCCACTTCTCAGCGATCTGTGCCCTCCGATGTGTATGTCGCTCCCTTAGCCTGTTAGAGGTCTTGACATCCATACCCCTACTCCACCTTTTTAATATTCTTGTAGCATCTCTCCCTTAGTCCCTTCCCTCGGCACAGGAGGTTTATGCTTCCATCTCTGCTTTTTGGAACCCCATTAGTCCTTCATCTACCATCAAGGCTTTAATCCACAATAGGATCTCCTACAATAGCTTCCCCCTTAACCCGGATCTGAATGTATCTTCCCCTCTTGAGAAATACTGGTAGCATGACAGCGGGGCCACCCATGGCCCTGGTTTACCTTGGTTCCAACCTTAGGTAGGTGTAAATGCATCCAAAGTTTCATGCCCAATCATTTCCCAATCTGAGCAATCTAACACTTCCCTTATTCTACGCTGGCAAAGTTAAACAAATAAGTATGGGTTAATTTAATATCTCAATTCAGAGAATTAAGATATTAATTCAACACTCCTCTATAGTTATAACCCAACAGTCCATTACGTATACATATGCGCCAACTTCGCATATACAATCATTATAAGCGACATAATACTTTGGCTATTAAAACCATGTAAATTGACCCTCGGCATGTACATATATTAACCCATGTAATATATCCATATATCTATTACGGCGTTCTTCAATTATTAATGAAATCCCACGTATATCGGCATACCTTTATTAATTTGTAAACCTTAGTACATCTTTGATTTCGGGCCCCACATATATGATCAATCGACCAATCAAATGCACACCCATACCTCAATTATCGTCCGCGTCTCTTCATCGAGTGATCACCGTCCGATGGCTTCCCTCCAGATCGACGGCTTGTATCGATATCGCTCAGCGTCCTGATACGAACTTTAACGCACGATGGCGTGCAGTAACGGTAGTTTTCCGTGGGTCCTCCTTGCCACGTGTCGAACACTCTATGGAATTGCTCCCCAACCAGGAAATACCGCTTATCGATGATAGGTGGTGCGATGAAAACCACCATCCAGCTCCAAACCGCCATTACTGTTCATCTCGGTCACGGTTCTGCTCCTCCTCGACACACTAGGTTCCATCTTCAACTCACTTCCGTGTACAACATCAGTTCGTGGTTCCAATATGATTAACGATGTTATTCAACTGTTATCCTTATAATGGATCTCCATTGTAGTTAAAGCTCATTCACAGCAACCGAACTCTGCTCCATTACACAAAATCATTCCTCAAGAACTCATGTGTTCACAGAGGATTTAATTCGACAATCGCACAATAATACTGAATCAATTTTTCATATGATTCGACCAAGAAGACATAAAGTCATGTAACTCAATAACAATTATTTTATACGTATCCAAAGATAACCATTGAATTTCGAAGACATTCAACAGGGTTTAATCCCATTCAGGCACACTTAATTCAAAGACAGTTCTTCCATATGATATATATATATATATATATATATATATATATATATATATAGATACAGGTGACAAATCTCAAAACAAATCCTTGCAATTTCATGACAGGCCAGATATTCAGTTTAGTAGCCATTATCCTCCTATTCCGTTGCTGAAGAAGTTCTCTACCTCTCTCCAGCTCTCTCCCTCTCTCTCTTTTCTTTAGACTCTTCAGGGTTACATTTATACCACAAGGATGTCCTAAATCGATTCAGGTCTCCAAACGGTTCAGAAACTCTTAACATTCCAAATTCCTAAAATCAAACTTAGTAACTGAACTAATCCTAAACTGACTCTTCATATTCCTATCTCAACCAATTCTCATGCTCTCAAAATGACTTGAGAAAAATTACAATTTCCTACCAAATATTCAAAATATTAATATTTACAAGAAATTCAAAGAACATGGGACCCCCCTATGTCTACTTTATGTATAAGTAACTTTTCAGCCTAATGCCCCTGCATCATAGCACTCCACTGCAAACTCAACTATCTATCCGTCCAAGGTAGATTCCACCCAAAAATCGATAGCTCGGGTCAAATCGGTGTTTAACTGATGAAGGGCCACCAGATCCCTGTGCACCCACTTGCGATTTACTTTTCGCAACTTTTATTTGGTTCTCGTGGTCTGAAGCCTCCGCAACCAGTTATAGAGTTCTTCTGGGAACTTTCCCCAAAATATTTCGTAGGTATCACTGGCAGAGTCAGAGAATAGAACCAGACTTTTGATCATTTTCTCCTTTTGTCGTCTCAGCTCGGCTTGCTGAGTGATGAACGGATTTAGGTGGTTATCCCACCAGCTTCTTATTTCTCTTTAGAAGATCCAAGATACCATGATCTAGCTCCCAAATGAAATTTTGAGTCCTGGCAATGAACCATTTGTTGGCGAGAAAACAGGTCTCGCAGATAAGACCTGGGTTCAGGTTAAGGGCCAACAAGGTGTTCCATTGTAGTCTTGCACCATGCCGGCATTTTCACCCTGCTCCGAGGAGCCAAGAGTCTCACTCGAGGCGTGTCGCGACCTTAATAAGGTAGGGAATAGATCGGTATCAGCCTAACAACATTGGTATGGATAAATCAGAGCTATGACAAAGGTCTAAACAAACGCAACGTTCCATGAAAGATATCTCTCGGGAATGCATTCAAACTTACAATAAATAAAATTTAAAATTACTAGTGAAACCATTCATTCCAGACCACAACATATATCCATGATCTGAAATTGTGTGAACAAAATATTTCTTATACAGAGATAGACAGTAGGGGCTTTTACTGGTTATTTCACCTTTACTAGAAAGGATGAAACCAGAAGCTTCTGGCCCTCTTACTGGCTCTGCCTAAAGAAATATAAGGTAAACACTAAATCGATTTGTCAATGAAAGTATTTGTTTATGTTTGCAAAGTATTCATTAACCAAATTTTATGTGTGAATAAGAAAGTTCAAGTATTCTGCAATGGAAGTAATGTCGTTTGAAGTGAAACTAATGAGTTTTGATCACTGTATAAGTCTCATTGGGAAAAGTGGACTTATTAAAAATTACTATTTAATGTAGTAAAATCTGGAATATAGCAGCAAAAATGCACAGCATAACAATAAGCAGTTCACCCCTCTCTTGGGCTACCTCTGCTGAGTCCAAAAGCCTCCAAATAGGTTTTTCCCTCTTTCGTTAATGCTCAAAATAAGTATTACACTGTGAAGAAAGCCTCAAAAGGTGAAAATAGCTGCAAATTCAGAAACATAGGACTGAAAAAAGTAAAAATCGACTACTCATTCACCTCAAATGGATGAGTATAGTCCAATACAGCTGATCTTTCACCAAGCCCTGGTGGCTCCACAAGAAAAATTGCTGGTAAAGTCACTGAAAGAGTGCCCTAATGGATTTGCAACCTATCCCAATAGCTCCAGAATGCTTCAATACCCCCAAAACAAAAAAAAATTCGCTTCAATTGGACTTCCCTAGCCAAAGTTATGGTTAACTGAAGTTTTTGCCCAGTTAGGGCTAGAAAAGCTCCACCAAATGTGGTGGAACTCCAGATAAGTCCGCCAAAATAGGGCTCGGCGCTAAAAATGGCACTCCACCAGAACTTCCGCCAGTCGTGGGGGGGCTAAAGAATAGCGCCACAGGGGTCATATGACCGCGCCCGTCGGCCATATGGTTGAGAACTGGAGTTATATGTGGAATGTACTAATGTTTGAACCATATTGTAAAACAGTTTATTAAATAAAATCCGCATCATATGCCCATCCGTTTAAACTTGATGCGCACCCATTTCTTGAAGCCCTTGGTCTCTGCCTTGTGGTTGTATGTAGGAGGGGGCTGGCCCTTAGCGGCTGGTCCCCTTTCGGGCCCCTCCAAAATCACATTTAAAGTTTAAATAAATATTCGTGCCTTTGATTAATAACAATCACTTGTGGCCCGTTGGTTGGGCCGCTCCGTTGGCACTGCCCCGACCCCGATTCGAATCCTGCCATGACCATAATATAATTTTGAATGCTCATTTCGTTGGTTCTTGGGGCCACGTGGCACTCTGTGATTGGCCACCTGTGGAATATTCCACAGAATATCTTGTGGAATATTCCCTAGAATATTCTGTGGAATATTCTTTTTTTAATAAAAATTTTATAAAGTCAAATTGGCCATTTTTAAACTGAAATTGGAAATCTTCAAAGTTGAATAAATTTCTCATACGGCGTCGGTTTTCAGTGTCGTTCACGTCTACAGGATCATTTTTCTGAGCTATTTCCAGTCGATCTGGTTTGGACCAATTCTGAGCAACTTCATTTTTGAGCATTTTTCTACAAGAGACTTGATCTCCTAATCACACCTCCCAAATGGGAAGCTTTTGGACCCCAAAATCTCTCTAACTAGTGAAACTGATAATGTGGAGATTGATTCTCCACTCTTCCACCCTGGAATAACTGAAATCTACCCGATTTCATCAAATGAAGCTTTTGAGAAAAAGATAATCTGTCTCTGGAATCAACTGATCGACCCTTGCTAAGATTGACGGAGTCATGATGCAAATGATTAAAATTTGCAGAACAGCAATTGTAATCTGCAAAATACAAATTTTTTCTACACTGATCAAACTTCCAGAAAGACTTAAAATAACCTTCACCTTGCAAACTGTTCCCATGGCGAATTCTACCATTCTGAAACCAACTTTTTCCCATGCTGAATTGTGTGTCCTTCTTGCTTGCACTGCTTTGATTTGACACTTCATTCACTGCATTGGCTGACCCAAAAGGTAATTTGCGCAACATAACATCATCTTATTTCAGATACAAACTGTTATTAAACTAAGACAAATCATTAGCAACATCATAAAAAGGTGAATGCTCAAAATCTGGTCGTTTCAACATTAACAAAGTTAGACTTTGACTTGCATTAACCAGTGTTTTCAATTGACTTGCATGGAGTAAAGAAGATTTCAGCTTCTTCTTGTGAGATCTCACAATGTACTCTTTACCATCTTTAAACAAGTGATACTTGTTTTCATGGCGATGAAAGATGGCCTTCCTGTCAAATAAATAAGGACTTCCCAAAACAATACCTGAAATATCAAGCGGCACCACATCAAGTTCAACTGTGTCAATAAAGTGTGCAGTTATTGAAAAGCGCAATATGCACTTCCTTGAAACTTGCAAATTGGCATCCTTTCATATCCATCCAAGTGGATAAGGCTTCGGATGTGGAATGGTCTCAAGTTTAAGCTGCTTGACCAAGTCTTCAGATATAACATTTTCTTGTGACCCACTGTCAAATAGTGTGTCAATTTTGGTATGTTTTGAAATTACCCTCACATGGAAAAGCTCTATCCTCCTCTTTTCTTCATGAGTATCTTTGTGACAATTCAAAGAGCTAGAACTGGGAGTTGTGTCTTGCACCACTTCTTTCCCCTTAATGTTCTTTAAAACCATGGCGATGCCTTTTGTCTCATCTCCTGAGTTTGACCCTAAGTCTTGCTCGGCTGTTGCTACAGTTTTCTCCTTTTCTTTGGTCTTGTTTTTATTCTTATATTTTTCTGGTTTCAGTTCAGGATGAAGTTTCCAACAATAATTTTCATCATGACTTGTCTTTGAACAGTTCTTGCAAAAGAACTTTCCTTTTTCTTTTCTTGAATTTGCAATTCTTTTCTTTCCTTTGTTTTTGAAATTACTATCCTCATCAAAAGTATTCTTTCCTCTAGCTTCTAAATGTGTAGCTTGGACACAGACTTCATCTAAGATGGTAGGATTAAACATTAGAATAGTATGTTGTAGGTAATTGTGCAAACCTCCTAACTTTGTAAGTCTACCCCAAGTAGAATTGCTCTCCTTCTAAACTCTTGGGTATAATCTTGCACTTTTTGACCCTTAAGTTGCCTAAAATTTTGCCAATTCATAATTTCTTTCTAAATATGAGCAAGAGGATAAAACCGTTTCTTAATAGCAATAATAAACTCATTCCAAGTTAGAGTTATCTTACCATGCTTTTGAATTCCCTCCCTAGTCTTGGCTTCCCACCAAACCAAAGCTACTCCATCCATTCATAATGAGGCTAATTGGATTTTTGTGTCATCATCATGCAAATTCCGAATTCTTAGATAGACTTCCAGCTGTCTAATCCAATTATCCAATTTTTCTGCATTCACATCACCATTAAACATCAGCAACTCAAACTTCACATCAAGCTTTAACAAATGATTTTTAAGAGATGTTTTTGTTTTGTGTGACTGATTAACAGAAGTTGAAGAGGATGATGTGGAGGAAGAGGATGACGATGGAGATGGTGGATCAACATTTCCTCCATTCCCTTTCTTAGACTTATCATTGTCTTTCTTCCCTCCTGAAGAATATCCTTCTTCTTTTTGGTTTCTAGACCCTTCTCTAGCAATCCTATCATTTCTCTCCTAGTATAGAATCCTAACCATCTCAGTCATGTCCAAGAAATATTTTCTAAAGACTCTTTCTTCTTCCTTGGGATCCATTTCCTCATGTACTTCTCCTTCTCTAGAAGACATGTTTGTGGCTGATTCTAAGGCTAATGAGGATGAAATGGAAGGTGGAGATAATGGCACCCTAGCCCTCCTTGGTTGAGGATTATCTTGTTCACTCACCAATTGACCTTCCCCTCTTTTCAATTTCAGCCTAGTAAGCATCAAATTTTGTAGAATAACACAATCTTCTTGCACAAATTTCACAAACTCTTAAGCAAAACCTAGATCTATGATACCAATCTGATCTGAAATTGTGTGAACAAAATATTTCTTATACAGAGATAGACAACAGGGGCTTTTACTGGTTATTTCACCTTTACTAGAAAGGATGAAACCAGAAGCTTCTGGCCCTCTTACTGGCTCTGCCTAAAGAAATATAAGGTAAACACTAAATCAATCTGTCAATGAAAGTATTTGTTTATGTTTTCAAAGTATTCATTAACCAAATTTTATGTGTGAATAAGCAAGTTCAAGTATTCTGCAATGGAAGTAATGTCGTTTGAAGTGAAACTAATGAGTTTTGATCACTGTATAAGTCTCATTGGGAAAAGTGGAATTATTAAAAATTACTGTTTAATGTTGTAAAATCTGGAATATAGCAGCAAAAATGCACAGCATAACAGTAAGCATTTGTTTAAGCAATTCACCCCTCTCTTGGGCTACCTCTGCTGGGTCCAAAAGCCTCCAAATAGGCTTTTCCCTCTTTCATTAATGCTCAAAATAAGTATTACACTATGAAGAAAGCCTCAAAAGGTGAAAATAGATGCAAATTCAGATACAGAGGACTGAAAACAGTAAAAATCGACTATTCATTCACCTCAAATGGAAGAGTATAGTCCAATACAGCTGATCTTTCACCAAGCCCTGGTGGCTCCACAAGAAAAATCGCTGGTAAAATCACTGACAGAGTGCCCTGATGGCTCTACAACCTGTCCCAACAGCTCCAGAATGCTTCAATACCCCCAAAACAAAAACAAAATAAATCGCTTCAATTGGACTTCCCTAGCCAAAGTTATGGTCAACTGAAGTTTTTGCCCAGTTAGGGCTAGAAAAGCTCCACCAAATGTGGTGGAACTCCAGATAAGTCCGCCAAAATAGAGCTCGGAGCTAAAAATGGCACTCTGCCATAACTTCCGCCAGTCGTGGGGGGCTAAATAATAGGGCCACGGGGGTCATATGACCACGCCCGTCAGCCATATGGTTGAGAACTGGAGTTATATGCGGAATGTACTAATGTTTGAACCATATTGTAAAACGGTTTATTAAATAAACTCCACACCATATGCTCGTCCATTTAAACTTGATGTGCGCCAATTTCTTGAAGCCCTTGGTCTCCGCCTTGTGGTTTTATGCAGGAGGGGGCTGGCCCCCTTTCGGGCCCCACCCAAATCATGTTTAAAGTTTAAATAAATATTCGTGCCTTTGATTAATAACAATCACTTGTGGCATGTTGGTTGGGCCACTCCGTTGGCACTGCCCTGACCCCAGTTCGAATCATACCGCGACCATAATATAATTTTGAACGCCCATTTCATTGGTTCTTGGGGCCACGTGGAGGCCTCCGGGCTAGCCACGTGGCGCTCTGTGATTGGCCACCTACAGAATATTCTGCAAAATATTTTGTGGAATATTATTTTTTTAATAAAATTTTTATAAAGTCAAATTGGCCATTTTTTAACTGAAATTGGCAATCTTCAAAGCTGAATAACTTTCTCATACGACATCGGTTTTCAGTTTCGTTCATGTCTACAGGATCATTTTTCCGAGCTCTTTCCAGTCGATCTGGTTTGGACCAATTCTAAGTAAATTCATTTTGAAGCATTTTTCTACAAGAGACTTGATCTCCTGATCAATCCAGAACAACAAAATCTTATTATATTATGAATCAACTATCAGCAATAAGCTATTGCAAGGCTCCTCAACATGAGCTCGAACTGAACAGAATACAAGGTGGTCCTATTGGACAGAGAGAAACACATAGATACAGAATGGTAGAGAACAGAACAACATGAACGAAGCTCTCCTACGGCTCCTGTTCCCTGATCCCGTCTGAGCCAACCTCCCTTTCTGCTAGGCGGTAGCCTATTTGTTCTGCTGCCAGTGTGACTGACAATTTTTCCTTTCTTCTCGCTCGGCTGTCTTCTATTTCTTTCTGTTAGTCGGGAGTTCTACTGCTTGTTTCCTGCCACGCTTTTCTGCCATCTGTGCTTGCTCCCTTAACAGTTGTGCCACCTGTCCTTTACTCCTTCGCAACCTTGACATCTCTCTGCATACCATGGTTGCGTCCTGCCACGTACTAACCGCAACTCAAAAGCTGTTTAATTTTGAAACAAGGGCCCCAACAGACCCTGACCACATCCTATTGACTCGCCCTGAGTCAATAGTTCTGCACTGTTTCCACTTCCATTGGTCCACTCGGTCCTGCATCTTTCTCTGCCTGCCTCCTTTCTCCTGGCTGTCCAAACAAGGGCCCCAACAATTTCTCTTTAACTTGGCAATTACATTCTCATATAACCTTATAGCGGCCACTCTTAGTTCGAAAGGAAAATTTATCTCTTCTAATCTATTCCATAGGTTGTTTCTAGGAACCATATCGAAAGCCTTTCTAAAGTCCACAAAGCAAAAGAAGAGATTGGATTTATCATTGCGGCACTCCTCCACAATGATCCTAAGCATAACGAGGTGGTCCATTGTTGAGTGTTTCCTTCTAAAAACCGCTTGGCCTTTAGCCCGCTTACCTTCACTTTCAAGCCAAATGCTTAACTTCTTTTCCAAAATAATACCATATAACTTGGCTAAGAGAGGGATGATCATAATTTTCCGATAATTAGAGGGGTTATTTGTATCCCCACTTTTAAAAAAAGGGATAATGAGGCTCTGAGTCCAAATTTAAGGGAACCCTTGCTTGACCGCTTGGTTAAAAATCTTGTGGATGTGGGGGATGAGGACAGGACCTCCCATTTTTAATATTTCCACCTAATAAACTTCATTTTCTTTAGTTTTCCCATTTGCCAAGTGTTTAACCCCAAAATCAATGTATTCTAATGAGAAAACTTCTTTCGTTGTGTGCAGCGTTTCAAAATCCCTGGCATTGGGAGATTCATAAATCTTTTTAAGATAGGAATATTAAACCATACATATTACTAAAAATAAATCTAATTGTAAAACGTTAGTTTAATCAATTGGTCAATTTATAATCGTTTAAGAAATAAAAAACATTGATAAAAAATACAAACGTTACACTTTCATAGTACATGTACATATTGCAATATTGACTTTAACTTAACAGTTTTTGACTAAATGGAAAAGCTGAAGAAAATCATTAAAATTTTATAGCAATATTTTTTCTTTTATAAAAAAATTAAATTATATATTGTTAAATATAAATAGAAATGAAGGTGTAGTAGGTATCATCTATACTAATGGACACCTCAATCTCGCACTAATTCTATGAACTAAGGAAACAAACTACTTTAGATCTCACTGCTCAGAAAAACCAAGCATTAAAATATCAAGCAGAGGAATAGCAACAAAAATGTAGAATGGCATGGGTTGGTAGAGGTGATAAGAACACTAGTTACTTCCATAAGGTAACTTCCAGAAGGAATATATCCAATACAATATGGCATATCCGAAATTCATACAATAGAATCCATACATCATAGAATGATATCCTACAGGAAGCTGCCAGTTATTTATGTAACCAATACAAGGCTCCAGAGGTTTCTCGTATCGAAGACCAAATGGAATTAATCCAATTATTCCCAAACATGGTGAAGGATGAGGATATCGATAGCATGGATCCCCCGATCACCAAGGAATAATCGTTGGTTGTTCTGAAAGATATTTCTAAGGATAAAAGCCCCAAACTAGATGGATGGTCGATGACAATTTTCCTACATTTCTTTGATATCATGGGCTCAGATCTAATGTAGATGGTGGAGGAATCTATATTGCAAGGACACAACAGATAAAAGAATTCCGGACATTGTTGGTATTTCTCAAGAAATTATTCATTCAATTAAATCTCACTAACTTAAAGGCTATGTTGCTAAAGGTGGATCCAATTAAAAAATATGACATAATATACTGGGAATTTCTTAGTCATATTCTACACAAAATCATATTCCCTCTAAGGCATATAAATTGGATAATTTCCTGCTTTGCAACAACAAATTTGGCAGTTCTCATCAATAGTACCCTTCGTATGTTTTTCAAATTTTAAGAAGACTCAAGAAAGGTTGTGCATTATCCATAGTTCTATTCATTCTGGTGAAGGAGGGGCTCAATCGAGGACTAACCAAATTGTTAGGATATTCCGACACATAGGAAATAGTTAAGTATAACTTGGTCTAGCATAGAGTTAGGTAAATTATGTTTCTATTTTTCTGCTATGTATGTTATTTCCCCACGACTTTGTGTGATCTTGGGAAATCAGAAATAGCAAGAAAAATAGATATTTTTCTGTAATACTAATAAGAAATATAACGTTCTACCATAAGACTAATATTTTTTTTGTTTGCACGGATTGTGTTTTTTTTTTTTTTTAGGAAAAAGCACACACATAAACAAACAAAAAAAAACCTTCTCCTTTCAAACATTTACAGAATAATTTTACTAGCTCACTTGGTGCAAAGCTACTTTATGAGAATAGAGGTCTTGGGTTCAACTATCTTTCTGAAGCTTATTTATCTAATTTTTTTTTTTTGAGTTACTTTTTCTTAAAAATCCTTTTGGCAAGTTGCAAGTTTTGAAAAGAGGGTTTAATTTTTTAGTAAAAGTAACATTGTAAACGTGACTCACTTATTTATAAAATTGGGTCACATAAAGTAGTTTTTCTTAAAAGTGAACTTATTGTATTAAGTTTTAAAAGGGAGGGAATTTTTTTTAAAGTCCAACTTCATCATCAACTTTCAACCTCTCATGTAATTATTCGAAATCTACTACTACTCTTTTTCAAAAAGGCATAACTTCTTCATTCGGAAGTCATTTTCAAAGCCGTTATTTTTTAATTGACCTAATGTTTCAAGATATTTCCATTGGAGCAGTTGGTTTTAGCCTTTTCAAGTTCCATCTATTTTTAAAAATTGAAAGTGCATGCCCAGTTATTCTTAACAACACTAATTATTTCAAATGGAAATCCTACATGGTAGAATTACTTAGAAGTAAAGGGCTTTATAGAATAGCCACGAGACAAGAAAATAAACCTACCAATGGAGATAAAACCGCTAAATGGAAAAATAAACAAGATCAAGTGTTGGTAATACCAAGGAGAGAATGAACCGTCGGATCACTACATATCGTGATCGTCAGATTATAAGTTACAAATTTACATAGTAAAGAAACACAATTTACCTAACTCTATGCTAGACCAAGTTATACTTAACTATTTCCTATGTGTCGAAATATCCTGACATCCCAAATCAAGAAAAAATTAGGATAGGATTGAAGGATTTAAAAATGTGACACAATAGGAGACTATTTCCTATGTGTTAGAATATCCTAACATCCTCCATTAAGAACAAATTGGGATAGGATTGAAGGATTTACAAAGGTGACACAATAGGAGAAGGAAGGAGGCATTGTGAGAAATCTACATGGAACAACCCCCTGGCTTCATCCAAAATGACTCTAGCCTTGTTTTTCACCTTAGGAATTCTCTGTATGGTCTCAAACAAGCCTCTCAGGCTGGGTAATGCAAAATGGATAACTTTCTCTTAGATAATGGCTTTTCTAGATGTCATTCTGATAACACTGTCTACACCAAGAAAGCGGGTAAGTCCTTAATCATCCTTGTTTTTAATGTTGATGATCTTATCCTTACTCGTAGTGATCCCAACCATATAAACCATGTGAATTCTAGCCTCAAAAACAAGTTTGAAATGACATACTTAGGACACTTTCATTATTTCCTTGGTCTTTAAGTCTTGCAATACAGAGGAGGTATTACCGTTTCTCAGTCCAAGTATTCCTGTCATCTTCTATGCCAATTTCACATGGAATACTGTAAGCCAACCCCTTCTCCCTTTCAGTCTGGAATCAAGCTTTCAGTCACTTTTACTTCCCCTAAAGTTGATGCTAGCTTATATCGTCAAGTTGTTGGTAAACTTTTGTATCTGACCCATACCCATCCTGACCTTTTCTTTGCCAGTGGTCTTGTTGCTCTATTTATGCACAAACCTCATGAAATTCGCTGTAAAGAACCTAAAATAATACTACGATACATTTGAGGTATAGTTCGGTTTGGGATTCATTACAGTGCAGGAACATCTCCATTGTTGATTGGTTTCACTAATTCTCATTGGGCTGGTGACCCTGATGATTGAAAGTCTACTGCAGGCTATGTATTCACTCTTAGTTCAGGACCTATTACATGTTCTTGTAAGAAAAAAAGTGTCATCTCTCTTTCTTCGGCAGAAGTAGAGTATCGTGGTGCAGTTGAAGCCAACAAGGAAGCCCTGTGGCTTCGTCAGATTCTGACTGAATTTTGTCTTCATCAACAACATCTAGCTACAATTTGGTGTGATAATCAGAGTGTCATTCAGCTATGCAAAGATCCATTTTAGCATCAGCGCATGAAACACATTGAACTACACATGCATTTCATCAGAAAGCTCATTCACGATCATGTTCTTAAAGTGCAGTATTGTTAAACCAATGATCAAGTTGTTGATATCTTTACAAAGGCTCTCACAAAAGTGAAGTTTACCAAACTTCGATCTATGCTTGGAGTTTAGGAAATTTACCATTAAGGGGGGATAGGCTCTAATGCCTCCTTCCTTCTCCTATTGTGTCACCTTTGTAAATCCTTCAATACTATCCCAAGTTGTTCTTAAGGGTAGATGTTAGATTATTCTGACACATAGAAAACAATCTCCTATTGTGTCACCTTCGTAAATCCTTCAACCATATCCCAAGTTGTTCTTAAGGGGGGATGTTAGGATATTCCGAGACATAGGAAATAGTTAAGTATAACTTGGTCTAGCGTAGAGTTAGGTAAAGTGTGTTTCTTTAATATGTACATTTTTAAATTATAATCTGATGGTCACGATATGTAGTGATCTGACGATTCATTCTCTCCTCAGTATTGCCGACACTTTATCCATGGCTTAACACCCAATTGGTCCATCATCTCTATTTAAAGAGCATGGAGGGTCATTTTTCTAGTAACCATTTATGAGAGAAGCTTATGTAAATTTCATTTCGTTATATTAATAAATTTTCTGAAGTGGTCACGTTGGCTTAGGCCGTGGACTGTTTCCCTCTTCGAGGGTTTTAACCATGTCAAATACCGGTGTACTGATCTGTGATCTGTTTGTGAGCGATGACCTTTGGTGTTTCATCTAAGGAACTTACCCTGTAAATTCCTACACAAATCAAGAATGTCTGGTAGGATTAGAAGATGTCAGGTAACTTCCTCTATCAACTTATCACAGTTAATGTTTGTAGACGATCTATTGTGTCTTGGAAAATATTGACTCTCAGAGTGGAAAATTTTCCACCAATGCATTTGGCAAGGCATCAAGGCTTATTATCAACACTAAAAAATATGTGATCATATCAGACAGGGAGGAGGATGGGGAGATACAATAGATTACAAGTTTATTTGGGGTAAGAATCAGGCCTTTAGTCGATGGCTTCAAATATCTTAGATTTATTCTGAAGCCCTGCAACTATAAAAAAAGAAAAAGAAAACTGGAAATGGCTTATTCAAAAATTTGAAATGAAATTATGGCTATGAGAAAAAATAAAAATATGACTCTCTATCAGAGGAAAATTGATTATGATTAAGTTGGTATTACAGGGTATTAGTGTATACTAGATGAAATTGTTTCACCTTCCAATGTGTATTATACACAAAATCGACTCCATCATAGCAAACTTCATATGGTCTGGGGAAGGACACAAAATAATACCCACCTATCCAATATATAACTAATTTGCAGGCCAACAGAGGAAGGTGGTTGGGGCATAAAACACTTCAACTTATCATTTCTCACGAAAAAGATATGCAGAGCATTCAACTTCCCTATGATATGGCAATAAATTATCTCCAAAAAATATCTTCAGCTAGCCCCTTTAGAAGATTGGACACTATCTAGAGCCCCGCTGAAGAAGAATACATCCTACATTTGGCGCTAACCTATCCAAATCCAAGCCTTGGCTATGCGGAAACCTTAGATGGATGCTTGGTCAAGGAGATCACATACACATCAACCTAGATGTTGTTTTTGGCATGGAAGGGAACCACATTCTATCCCCTTCGATCATCCTATTTATTCATGAGCGAGGTCTCCATAATCTTGCTAACATTAGTCATCAACAATCAACCATTCTCACCCACATTATATGGACACATTTTTATACACTGACAACACCCTCAGAGCATCAAGCACAATGGGAAACTTATGTAACATCCCTACACCAATTTTAAATCTTATTGTCAGGGAGGGATGATAAAATTTCCTTGGGTGGGATACCCCTTGGAAGAGAAATATTTTCTAAAGATACTTACAGTTACATCCACTATGGGAAGAGACTGGGTCCCCAAAATGAATGGTTGGCCAAAATATGGAGGTGGAATGTTCCAGAAAACTGAAATTCTTTGGTTGGCTTATAATTGAAAATCACATTCTGACTTGGGAGAATTTAGCCAAAAGAGGAATACATGGGCCATGGTGTTTCCCTCTATGTCGATCCCCATATGAAGATACCCAACAACTATTGTTGTATTGTGCTTATGCATTCCTCATTTGGGTAGAGGTATCTATCACTCTCAGGATCTCATCATTGGTGGACAGGTCTTCTGTAATCACTAGTCTACATAACTAGACAACTAACCACCTACAACACAAGATTATTCCTTTATACATATTTTTGGTAATTTGGAAATTCTCGGTAAACCACCCTTTTATAGGGTTTTGGGGCTAGATCTATTTCCTTTATACATATTTATGCATGTGATACATATTTTTCATTTCATCCTTTTAGATCCATCTAAAGAATAGTTTGACTCATGTTCTAAATCCTAGTGATTAATTCTGGGAAGTGATTATGGTTACAAACAAGGCCACAAGGTATTCAACAAATTTTATTTAAAGGTTTTGTTTATTTTTTTCACACCCTTGAAGGTCACAAAACTATTTTGGGAAAAGGATTATGGGCCCAACTCTTTCATAAATTATGGTAACAAAATTTTAAGTGATTTTTT
Source organism: Pinus albicaulis (assembly GCA_034641835.2). Classification (NCBI taxonomy): domain Eukaryota; kingdom Viridiplantae; phylum Streptophyta; class Pinopsida; order Pinales; family Pinaceae; genus Pinus; species Pinus albicaulis. Next base: position 1,853,020,747 of record CM076578.1, on the reverse strand, counting down.
ATGTTCATTAAAATAATTTTAATCTAGATGTGATTTTAATGACTTAAAGAAAATGAGGGATGACTACAACCTCCAAATGGGTTATTAAGGCAATTGGAGGGGCAAGGTTGGAGTGGCTAGATTAGGGAGATGGTTGTAGGTACAAGGAAACTTGATGGAAAATATTATTATGGAAACAATTAGGCACATCAATTAGCAAGTTGGATTAGAGAGCAGTGTAAAAAAGCAACTAGTTGCCTCTTAGGAGAATGATGATGATGACACCACCATTTTACAGGGTTTTGGGGTTAGATCTATTTCCTTCATACATATTTATGCATGTGATTGATAAATGTGGAAAATAGAAAATAATGAAATACAATCTCATACCAGCCATAATGAACATAATATATGTTATGATAAAACATTAAGGAAGAAAACCATTCACTAGTAAAATAACATTCTGATATCCACCAATGACTCATCTTCCACTTTATATACATTATAGGCACCATACAAAGGAGTTGAAGTAGTTGAACTACAAAAATGTTCCTTTTTACTATATTTTTGAAAGGTATAGACATTAAAATTGTAGAGATTGCAGGCCCATTGCTCCTTCTCTTCTCATAATTATAAGACTAAATTAATAATTTCAAATATTTACATACTTTATAACTAAATGATTAGGATTAAATTGCCAATTATTTACCTTAAAAAATAAAACATTAATAGTTAAAAAAAATATTAAAAACTATGATTTTTTTCTTGAGTATATGATAGATATAATGTAATGCAACCCAAAAAAACAATATTCCATTGAGAACCCTAACCAATAGTTCAAATTTGTTCTGGAAGACAATAATGTCAATAACTACTTGACATTTAGACAATTCATGAAACACTTATATCACGTTTTTTTTTTTTTTTTTTTGGGTCAAATGTGTGACATGAAATGATTGGTCAAACACTTAACATAAAAACTCTCGATAGCATTCAAACCCACACACGCGTTTGTAGGGACTTAAAGTGTAAAATTATTCAAGTTCAAATAATAAGTAGATTTTTTTAATAAAAAAATATAAATTTAACCCAAATAAACTTCTTCCAAAAATTTCAAAAAATAGATACACCGAAAATAGTCTACAACAATTTCAGTGATGGTTGAATGATAGCAGCCTGACGTCGTTGACTTCTGTAAGTCATGGATGTTGATCAGAGAAGTACTCTGACGTGGTAGCACGGGGAATTCCAAGATGGGCGGTGGAACTAATCATCTAGAAGCTATTGGCAAAGCTTATTTTTCAGTCCATTGGCCCATTAATGCGTCGAGGGATGAAATCGCCACCGTAGGATGATGCACTGCTTTAATCTGACGGTGGGGATTTCATCCCTTGGCGCATTAATGGGCCGATGGACTGAAAAATAAGCTTTGTCGAAGCTATTGATTGCCTAAACTTGAACCCTTGACATTGTAACGGCGTGAGGTAGTTTGACTAGAAGACAACGAGACTTTATCTCAATGTTTTTTTTCTTAAAAAATAATGGAAATTTTGATAAAATTAAAAAATTGGTGGTGATTTTTGTAAATTCAAGGTATAACTATCAAACTTCAATATTTTGGGTGCCCTAAAAATTTTGGATGGCGCTGAATCCATTTTCATTATCAAAAACATAATTTAAACTCTATTATTACAAGATTTCTTAAACTTTTTTTGCCCAGATTCACACCATTTTTGGTCGTCTTGGCAATTCCTCCGTCTCCATAGAAAACTCCATTCATTTCTCTCTGTTGCACTCTTCAATTGGTTTTGAGTGAGTAGTTATATTTTAAAATCATCATTTTGGCTTTGAAAATTTAATAATTGGTTTATATATATATATATATATATATATATATATATATATATATATATATATTATATATATATATATATATATATATATATATATATATATATATATATATATATATATATGATGATGATGATGATGATGATGGTTACCGTTCATTAAGACCAATGTGGTATATCGAGACCTTAAGAAAGAAGAAAGAATCTAAGTTTGATTCTTTAAAATCTTGTTTCTATGGTTAAAAAAAAGGGGAATAAGTGCTCCGAGATAGTTATAGGTGGGTTGACTTAATAGGTCAAGAAGTATATATATATATATATATATATATATATATATATGATGATGATGATGATGATGGTTACCGTTCATTAAGACCAATGTGGTATATCAGACCTTAAGAAAGAAGAAAGAATCTAAGTTTGATTCTTTAAAATCTTGTTTCTATGGTTAAAAAAAAGGGGAATAAGTGCTCCGAGATAGTTATAGGTGGGTTGACTTAATAGGTCAAGAAGGCTGGAAGTGTGGCAGATGGTACGGAATTGAGAGCGAATGTGAATAAATTTTCGAGATTTTTAAAGATATTTCATTCTCATTTAAAAATGTTATCTAAAACAAATGTGCTAGTTACAATTTCGGAGATTTAATCCATTAAGAATACTAAGGCCTAGTAATTCACATAAAATAGAATATTTAATAAATATGAATAATAATTAATTAATTTAATAATTGGAAAAATTGTAAGTAAACTTTTATTAAAATGTAGTAAAATCCTGAAATTTTAATTTTTTGCAAAATATTTTATAGATTTTATTTTTAAAAGGTGATAAAGTTTTTTAAAATTTGATGGTTAATTTGTGAATGTGAATTTAAATTGGGATACATTTATCTTAATTTTACCTCTATCAAGTGTGAAAAGCATTAAATTTATCAAAATGCAAATCTTTTTCTAAGGGAGTTGTTTATATGAGAGACTTTCTGGAGTTTTTGGAGGATTTATGGCCGATAATATACTTTGTTGTGAAATCTTTTTTTTTGTAAGTTTGGCATGACCTTTCTATTTCATTTCAAAAAATAGACAGTTATACATACACATACAACAATTATTAGATGGCCTCAACCTGCCTACTGGGAAACCAAATCTGTTGGCCATCTAATTGCATGATAAGCCATCCAAAACTTAAATGTTTTTATTTTTTCTAGTAATGCTATATAAGTCTTAGATTCCTTAATATTCCTAATATCTAGATATCAAAAACATAAACTCAACTTCTGTACAACCATTCAAAACGCTCTCAAAATTTGATTGAAATAAACCATGCTAATCAGTCCATTACTATTCTGACGAATCAACAGGTGTTGGATCCTTGAATTTTGAACCTTGTAGCTCTCTCTGAGGAATACAAGGGATATGCTTCTCAATCTGGTTGAGACGATCATTCTGAAGTTGGATTTGACGTTGCATCAGTCGAAATTCCTTGTGAATTTCCTGAAGATCAAAATTTGGATTAGATGGCCTAGCAGAATTGGACCCAATTTCATTGACCACTATGTTCTTCTTAATCCAATATAAGTAAATCGACTATTGGAATCGAGTGTATCTGCCCCAAGAATGCCCAAGATCCCGCACTAAGGATAACCATTCTCCCAAATCAAGATCATTGTTTTCATCTTTCTTCTTTAATTATGTTTCCCAGCCTGATATCAAATGACGGAAAAGAGGCATAGTGTTACAATGGTAGGCCTAAGCGGCATCCTGAGCTTTTCCCACTATACCACCACAACATCTACCGCTAGTTGGTAGAGGCATAGCCTGCCTTTCTCCATGCCCAAGCCCTCTGCTACAGCCTTGATAATTGTCGCCCTGACCAGAGTTCCTTTTGGAAGAGGCAAGACGTGCCATAAGATTGAAATTCAGACCACACATAGAACCTTTAAATTGAAGTAGACCCCACGAAAACACACTGAACCTGAAATGCCAAGAATTCCACTATCTACCAAGTAGAAGCCCAACCAGGAAAACACTTGGCCTAAAAAGAAATAGAGAGGTCTCGAAGAAAAACCTAGCCGGTAACAGAAGATACCTGAAAATATAAGAGCACATAATACCAAATATAGATAAGCAGTAAATTAAAAAGGCCTAGAAACCTCCCCAGCTTGAGCCCAACCACAACCCAAAAGGCTGTAAATAATTATCTTTAGAGCCCAAGACCCCTTTAGAGACAGGTATGTCCACCAGAAAAGCCCACCCTTTTCCCATTTTACCTAATCCACTTGGAGCCACTGATACATCTTTAGATAACTATCAAATTTGAAAGCACATACCCCCATTACATTAGAGAAGAGCTCTACCTTAATTTCTAAAATAAAAGCCCTCAAGGAGATAAAAAATCCATAAAGTACAAAGACGTTGGCAGAAAACATAGGTCTAACTTAAAATTTATTAATTCTTGCTTCAAAAAGGAACCAACCAGCCTGAGGAATTTCTAGGATCCACAATTTAGAAACAACCATGATACTCGTCAAACATGAACGTATAACCAGGCCTGAGAAGATGATATTAGAAGTAACAAAAGAAGCATACCCACATAGTTTCTTGCTGACCGAAAGCCACGAATGCGACTAAGTCTCCCATCTATTATTGATTTTGATACCAATAGGGATCGCTTATTCCCAGTCGACGAGCGAAAAATCAGTTTAGAACAAAAACACATAATTAATCTAGGTCATCTACCCCCACACTTTCCAAGATATCCTCTCGAATTTGATGCCACCTTCCGCATGCAGGATATTGAATGCCAATTATTGTACGACCACCTCTCCATGCATTCCATCATTACCATGTCCTTGGCTCGAATCCCAGTGAGGCTATTGCACCATCTCTCACCCTGATTAGGGGAATTTGTGTCGAAATCTTGATTAGTGTTGTTTAAAATAATTTTCTTACTACATATATGGATACAACACCCTCAAAAATCCTTGGGGCACTTTGATTATGAGTCACTTGTCAAACTTGTGATTTTAAAGAATCCCTTTCGGATTCTAGACAAATTTGATCGAAAAATAAACTGGAATTTTTTTCAAAAAGTATCACGTATAGACAATATCTTTGTTTAGTGCAAAATTTTAGAAAAGATTTGGAGAGATTTTATTTGTCTTCATGATTCATCGATTTTGAATTAAAATTAATTTATATTCATTATTAGTAATAATATTTATATTTATAAAAATTTCACAACTCCATATATAGAAAAAGTTTTAGTTTTATTTTTATGAAAACTTATATATATATATATATATATGAGATGTTTGAGAGAGAGTGTGTGTGCACTTATAAAAAAAATTTACTGTAAGTATTAAGTGTTTATATGTTTTTTCCCATGAGGCATAAAATAGACAGTGATGGGGTGTACTGTTAAGTCACTATGTGATGTGAATATCACTAGTTTGAAACCTCGTGGGAAAAAATCCAACGACATTAAGAGATGGTGTAGCTAAACCCGGGTGAGATCCACGAGTGATTTTGATAGCTTAGATGCATCTCAGTCCCAATTTCTCAAGCCACAGGTTAAGCCTGATGTAATCTCTAGAGAACTCAAACAAATTGAAAAGCAAAAAAAATATTGTATATGTTTATTAATGAAATTTAAATATGAAATTTTGACACATGATGCTTATGAATGTTAATCATTATTTACATGATGATGATGAATGTCCATCAGACCTTAAAAAAGTAAGAAATCAATTAAGACTCATCAATAGATTTTTTTTCTATGATCAAAAAGAAGGGAGAGAAGCATTCATTAGATCACTATAGTTTTGCTGACTTAAAAAGTCAAGAAGGTTGGAAATGTGGCAAAGGTTTTGGAAATGACAACAAATATGAATAAGGGTTAAGCCATCTAAGAGAATGCTTTTTTCAAATTCAACTCTCTTAGTATCACAAAGGTGGCACACTCTTTCGTTGCAAGGTGTTTTGGGAATTGACCATATGTTTGATTTCACTTCGACGCTAATGGGAATTAGTTCTATTCATCGCAATGTTCATTTTCTTCTTAGCACTGGTCAAGACAAAAAGATAGTTCTAGTTAGCAAAATTGGGGTTCGTCACCTGCTTATAATACCTTAGCTTCCTTTCCGCCTATAAATCCTTATCTTCCCACAACTTATACTTAAATTTGGAAGTAATAATATTTTTAATATTATCCTTATTCTCCAATATGATCTCCTCCTTTATCCCCCAATGGTTGAGCCAAGACTGGGTATCATTATGCTAGTCTCACTTGAGCTATAGGTGGAGCTTTTGGCTAGAGTTAGAAGCAATTTTGGGGAACCTCTTGTCTTTCATGTCGTAAAGATTCTTCTTACACATCATATACCTAAATATAGCCATGCTTTTTATTGGAGAAATTCTAGCTTCAATCAAGACGATAACAAAGGGAGTATTTCCTTTAATCTTGATGTTGTAGGTTATAAATTTCTTTTGGATCAACTCGATATTCCTCCACAATTATCTAGATATACTGCAAACCCAAACCTCACATCCATATAAAATAACAATAGTGACAAGAGTCTGAAAGAGGAATTTTTTTTACTCCATACACAAATATATGTTGACTTACAATTGTTTTCAAGTTTATAATAAGCTTTCAAGCCTCATATAATCTTTTTTTTTAATGATATAATTCCACTTGAGCTAATGATGGACACCAATGTGTAGAAATTTGAATACAAATATATATTTCTTGGATTCTCCTAATCTAGCAATTATATGCCACTGTTAAATACATAATCCTTCTACTTAAATATTTGTAGAAATTTAATCGCCAATTGCAAACACATGAAGAAATATCAATCACACATAACACAGATGTTTTTACCGAGAAAGCATAAAGCTAAAAACCCCACTATCATATATTATGTATATAGCATGGATCATGAAACAATCTCATAAAAAACTCTAATCTAAGAGCTCTCAGTACAATAAACAATCGTCTCATACTGTCTTGTAGAAATTGGTAAATTCATGCACCAATTTACTGCGTCCTGACAGGCTACCTCCACTGTGCAATCCTTGATGCTCAAGAACCTTTGAATGATTAATTCTCGCCTGCCTTGACTACACAATACTCATAGGCATCTCCAATGTGTGTGTGGTTGCATGAGTGCACCCACTAATGTCACAACTGATAGTCAAATTGTCCCTTTCACCTATCTCTCAACTGGGTCTCCACTGGATCTGACATGCATGTAGTTAATAGTAGTAAATATTTAGTTGCATGTGAGATCACTCCATGTGAATTAATTTACAATTTAATTCATTTATATCTCAATAGTGTATCTTTGGTTACAACTAGTTACAATTAGCACAATTGAGTTTAACTCACTTAACTGAGTTAAACTCCTTTACAACTCACATAACTACACATCCAACTCTATTACAACTTTGTATCACTCAGTTACAACGTAGTCCACTTGCATGTCCCACCAACCAACCTTAGAACTCGAAATTCCTTCAGTTAACTAGTTTGCGACATCAGTTAATTGAAATCAAGTGCTTCAAGAGAACAGATTATTATTTATTGTCTAATTATTATTAAGAGATAATAATAATCGACATGCATTATATTTTTAGACATGTGATCTAAGAATAGACTTCTCTCATGCATTCCAAAAATAGAACTCCATCCATAAATATAATTTTCTCAACCATCTATAAATAGACCCCTACTATGAATAGAATTTGATCACCATTCTAAAAATAGAAATACACCTAAAAATAGCATGTGTGGGCCCCACTTAGTGTAGGTGCTTAATTTTCACTAGGATCAAGGACGTTGTTTTCGGATGCCAATTTCACTATTTCTTGCTTCAAAATTCAACACTCCCTCTCAACAAGAAAGGAATGTCTTTGCATGAGACATGCAACTCCATGAATTTGCCCTGCAACCTTTGCATATGCCATGAACTCCATGCATGCGCCTTGCAACTCTTGTATGCAACACTTCTCTAGTGTTTCTCGCACATGCAACACTTGCATGCAAAACTTCCAAAACTGAATAACCTCCAAACAACCGAATTAGTATAATGCATTTGTCATCAAAGTCTTCTGACTTCTTATGGTACCAACTGCACATGTCTTCAGGAACCACTGCGTTGTTGACCTCTACATCCATGCACTCTGCACTTGTTGTCAACTCTGATCCCCACTCCAGTATCTGACACTGTCACTTTGATTTCATGTCCTCATGACACTTGACTGCATCAATCCAACTGATCATGCTACTGTTGTACTGTGGGCTCCTCGTAGCTAGGTTCAATTCATGAGATCCACACCATCTCAATGAATCCTGCCCAGAAATTCCTTCTTGGGATTACTTATGCATGTCACCCCACCTCTCACCTAGTGGTATAGCTGCATGCACTCCCTCTGCCTATCTGGCATGAAATTTCTCTGCATGAGTGGTTTCTCCCACTCCATGATCCTCATCTTGTGGCTGCTCCACATCTCGAGGTTCACACTTACCTGCATGCAAATCCTACTCCCTCTCAAGTGTCAATTGCATGGATTTCTCACACTTCCCAATAGTATGAAGCTTTGTATAAATCCCATCTACAACAAGTCTATAGAGATTCTTAACTCGAATCCCAACCTTCTTCGCTTGCCCTATTGCTTTGTATCACAGGAAAACTTTTCCTTCACTAACGACAACATCATAGCCTCTATCCTCTAACATTGCGACTGAGACTATTTTTTTTTTCAAACCTGGAACATGCATAGCGCCTTTTAAATGAAAGAGTTTACCTGGCGCCCTCTGAAAGTTAATTGTACCAAATCTAGTCGCACTATATCGTGCATCGTCGCCTAACTCAATATGCATATGGAGACCTTTCTCCTCCAAGTCACTGAAAAGTTTCTTATCTCTTGTCATGTGAAAGGAAGCACCACTATCCAAGTACCACCATGATCCCAATGCACTAGATACCTAGTGTAGGTGCTTAATTCTCACTAGGATCAAGGATGTTGTTTCCAGATGCCAATTTCATTGTTTATTGTTTCAAACTTCAACACAATACCTAAATATTTATATGAAGAAACCTTCTCCAAGTAATTTTTATCATAAATGAAATTATCATAATTGATCTCTTTGGATTTAATTATCATGACTTTAGTCTTGTCGGTATTAACATTCATAGTAATCTTGGAACAATAATCATAGAGGATTTTAAGATGCTTGTTGAGATCATCATGACTTCTGGCCAAAATAATGATATCATTAGCATAAAGGAGAAGAGTAATGACCATAGAGTGACCTTGGGGCCATCGCATCTTGCAAATACCAAACATTCTTCTAGCTTATCAATGTAAATGAAAAAATGGGTAGTGGATAGGGGACACCATTGCTTAATCTAATATTTCTTTCAATTTCTTTGGACCAACCGTCTTTGGTCTTAAGCTCCTAGTATTTTCTATATATATATATAGAAGTATTTTTATTTTTTTATTATTTAATTAATTAATTTTATTAAATTTTCATACTTCCTTGTAGATCCTGTCAAAAGAGATGACCCTAAGGGTTTCAATGAGAATTAACCCCATGACCTTATCGAAAATCCTTGAAACCTTGCAAGTGCTAATGAGAGCAAACTGATCACAAAAAACACAGGATTTCTGTACCAATAATTTGCAGAAAGAAAACAATGAATAAAAACACAATCACACATAGAACACACAATATATATGAGGAACCCAATTGGGAAAAAACCCTGCTTGCTTATATTGAATCAACTAAGCAATCTGATTTATTACTTAGAATTTTCTTCAAGCCTGAAGCTTCCTACAACACTGATCAAATCTACAAAAAACTTGTCCAATACTTAGGCAACTAAGGCCTGCTAGGAGCCTCCTATTTCCTAATGAAAATCCTTCCGAAAAAATAGGTGAATTCCCTATTTCCTTGCACAATTCTTAAGAGAAATTAATCTGTGTGTTTTTCCCAACCTCTACACAAAACCTTGTGTACAATAAATAAATACATTTGTGTCTTCATTCAATCTCAATAGAAAATTCAAATTGCATGACCTACTAGAGCTAAATTTAGAAGTTGCTTCTTTTAACTAAGAGTAAGTTGAGTTAACACAAAGTCGACTACTGAACTAAACTCATGTCTATATCTATTATAGAAACAAACACTAGAATTAACTCTACTAGATGGCTAATTTTAGCCATCAACTAATCCACAACTCACTGTGTGCCATCTAACTCGAATTAATTGACAATAGTTTAGTGATAGGTCACATCACACATGTTAACTGAAAGCTAACTCAAGCAACCATGAGATTGAATTTGAATTGGGATCTTTGACTAAGGCACAAGTAAAAAAAGTCATACCCTCAAATTTTTTAAATTTTCATATGTTTATTAATTACCAAATGAACAACCAACCCTCAGAGCTTTTAAATTTTCATATGTTTTAAAATTTTATGATTATGCATATGAATCATTATTATTTAAATTTATTTTATTGTGATATATATATTGTGTTTTTTTAATTTTATTGTTATTAATAAAAACAAAATTACAATATAATAAACTGAAGTAATTTATTATTTTGGTTCATTATTTCTTTTCTATTTTATTTAATTAAATCAACATTATGTATTTTTTTTAATCTAATACCAAAAATCTTTTTAAATTAAATATTAGTTTTTAATTATATTTGAAACAAATAATTTTTTAACCCATTAAAATTTATTTTAAATTTTACTTTAAAATAGAAAACAATTTTAAAAAATATCATTTTCACTATTAAAACTATTTTAAGTAAATTCATATATTTTTAATAAAATTTTCCTAATTAATTTTATTCTAACTTAAAGAAATATAATAAAGACATATGTCCGCTCCATTGGGAATGAAACGATAAGAATAAAGACATCTCACCCCTCCATTGGGAATGAAACGATAAGAATGCTTAAAAAAAAAACACCCAATAATTTGAAGAATTAATTCTTCAAACTAGTGTAAACTTTTACACTAACAAGGTCTTGCCCACTTAGTACAATAATGCTGCCACAATATGGATTCCCAACCTACTCACTCTTCATTTCTTTAAAGACAACTAGTCTTGGGAGAATCACTTTTTGGGAGATCAAATCAAGTCAACTATGCAAACCAAGCACAAATTTGGAAAGTAGACTGGATAGGCTTTCCAATGAGCTATACTGAGCTCAATTTGGACATCGGGAACCCCCTAAAAAATGGAGTTTAAGTTGGCAATGCTCGTAGGACAGTGGCGCTATGCATAGAACACATTTTCTCAGTACTCTGATATTTTTCAATTTTCTCAATTTTTTCGAGTTTGACCATGGTCAATGAGAATTTTACCAATGTAAATCATGAATGTAAAAGTAATTTTGATATGGTTGACTTACCTAGGGTAAATAAATTAGCTAAAAAGTTTTGATGACATGTAATGAATCAGTTTGCAAAAAGTGAGGAATGAGTCAGTTTGACCTCCCTACACTCTAGGTATTCATCTCAGTTTTTGGTGGAACACCTCCTCAACCTGGGAATTCGACCCTTGAGGTTGGGAGAGGTTGTTTGAGATTTATATCTTGTACTTTTTTACTCATTTTCAAAGATTGGAAATTGTTGGATGTAAAGGCATTGATTAGAGACTCTAGTGTAATTATTTTGGTAGGAAATTAACGAAAGGTTGCAGCTATTTCTTTGGGATACCTGTGGTATGAGAATTTAGCATTGTTTTTCTTATGTCTCATTATGTATGAATTTTTTGTTTCATGATCCATTTCATTTCTATGATATGCTGGTTTTCAAGTTGATGAACATAATACATCTCTCATGCTTTATTTCGGGAAAACCTTCATAGTTTGTACATCCTCTTCAGTTTAGAAATAATTCAAGCGTTGCCATGCTCTTTCTAGCATCTCACCTGTTTGATCCATATCACCCTAAAACCCTAAGTGTTAGTTTTTCTACCTACATTGCCCCATTGAATCTCTGCAACTCTAATCTTATTTTCCCTGACCTAGTCTCTTTGACCTAATTCACCCATCCAGCAACCTAATTCAACCAATTCAAACAAACCCATGTACTCATACCTAGCCTAAAAGCCTAATTCCTCTATCCCTCTTGGCTGTGACATTGTGGAGAGAGCCCTCCTGGTTTGGTAGGGCTAGATACCAAGCCAAAATATTGGTCTGTGGTTACCTCTATTGGGATTTCTTCTTCAGCTTTAGAGATCTGGCGGAGTGATAACAATAGTAAAGAAGAAAACCCCAATGCAACTAATACATTGTTCTTGCATTCCAAAATTAATACATAGTATGAATTTGAATCATCAATTCAAGTTGCACATTATGGTTTGAATCTTTAACATCCTAGGTTAAAAATGTCATCTATGGTTTAGGGACAAGTTTTCACAACTTCTCTATTCACAATGACCATAATTCTACATGATGGTACTCGATTAGGGCAAGAAAATCCATCACTTGTACTCCACGTGGAATTATTTGGTGAGGTTGCGTAAAGAAATATATTGATTGGCCAAAAAATGGTATACTTGCACAACAAAAGGGCTAAAACTAGCTTTTGAAAGCAATTTCCTCACTACACACTCTCACTCGCACTCTCAAGGCTTTTCCACCTCGAAAACCCACCTCGGTCTCTCAAAGAAAGCTTCAATGTGCTTAACCACCTCATGTAACAAAGACATTGGTGCATTAGGGCATCAATGGTATGAATGTGGTTTGAGATCAGAGCGTTTGACCATATCATCTATCAATCCCTCTTTGTTTCTAAGGTCATATTTAGAGCAAAGTGTTGGTTTTAATAGCCTGAAACAAACACACATACAAATAAACTTGAAGAATAAGAAGAAAGAAACATAGGTGATTTGAAAATGATCTGGATAACTTGTATATATTTCAAGAACCTACCACTCAGTTTAAATTAAAATGATCTAGCTTTTACTTGACAATTTTGTGGAATTATTTACTTGAAAGTGGTGTATGAATTTTTATTTTTTTATGTGTCTTAACTTCATTTTTTCTTGCTGTAATTTAACATGTATGACAACAACATAATGTATCAATTAATCATTCAAACACAACACCAATTTTAATCTAGGAGTTCACCTGAAATCTCGTGGGCTACGTCTCCTTTGAGCTTTGTCATCATGACTCAGCGCTTTGGGATTATGGTAAGTTTTTTTTACAAAGTAAATAATTAATTCCAATGAATACAAAAATTATCCAAAGGACTAAAAATACCATAAATATCCCTCTAATGGCTGTCCAATTTCTATAAACAACTTTAGGCTCTTGTTGACACGATTCCTTCTGTCGTTGCACTAAGATACTCTGAGCTTCTAAATGGCACAAACTCCCTTAGAATTTTGTTTCTGTCATTGAAACCACTCCTATTTTATCCAACACACATCAGACATCAAATACCAACTGATAAATTTCTCAAATTGAGCACTGCATTCCCCAAATAGGCTATCCTCCACGGTTTTCCCAGGGCTGCCCAAAACTTCACATAAACTTCTTGAGCTGTAGAAGTTCTCAAAATTTTCTGAAACCACTTCCATTGGTTCCAAAATTTCTGAAATAGTCAAGTTAGACTATTCTTTCATAAAAAACGACCTTCGGCTACTCTGGTTTCGCCTCAATCACCAATCGGCACGCCTTGGCACTAGGGTCAAGGAAGACATCTCTGCTGAGTTTTCAACCTCTAAAAGTCTTTAAAACTTGTTGAAACCTTTGTAAATAGATTCATAATGACGCTTTCAGCCAAGAATGACCACTGGTTCACTGCAAATGGTCTCAAATAGTTCTTTCTAAGCCCTACACTACTGCTGGCAAAAGCTGGCTAAAATGGCCTTTGGAACTTTAATAAAGATTTTTGGCCTTCAAAATTTCTATATAGGCTCTAAAAAATATTTCATCAGATTTAAAACATCTGAATTATCCAATTTAGACTATTGGAACTCTGAAAAAGGACTCTAACTCCCCTGGTTAGGCCTCAAACTAAATTTGTCTCATGATGGCCCTTATGGCTCCTTCATCTTCCATGAAGAAAAATCCTCTGAATATCACCTCCATTTGGCTTGAAACTTGTCCCAAAGTGTTCAAGAGGTTGAAGAGACCCAAATTTGACTAAAATTTCGTCCAATTTGATTCAATAATGAGGGAGTTATGACCAAAACAACTTTGCCCCAATTTCCTCCACTAAATGTGGGGCAACTGCTAGTTAACTCCACTAAAAGTGGAAGTCCGCCTAAATTTGGGAGCGCCTCCAGAATCTCCACCATATTAAAATCCACTTAACTGAAGCTTAATTAAATTTTAAACCTGAGATTAGGCTCCTTAAGCGCTCTTAACATTAAGCTCCCACACTGGTCATATGATGAAGTTCCATGGGAGGAGGGTTGGCCCCTCCGTGCTCTGCCGGACCCACTCGACATTCAAAGTGCAATAACTTCTTCATATAGTGTTTGTTTTTCAAACCGCTTGCAATGTTGAAATCAGTAAGATGAGACCTATGCAACCATCCTAGTTTCAACCAAATCCTATAACTTTGAATTTTGAGCTAATCCTTAGGTCCTTGATCCAGTTTTGATCAACAGGAGTGATAAAGCCTCGAGAGGAAAATTCATTAGATTATACCATACATATTACATTTAGTGTATAACTAACCTTTTATATAACTATTGGAAATTTTAGCAATTATGTCAAACTCAGTTATTCCATTTTAACCAGCCACACAACGATTCACCCCTACGATACATCTCCAACTAACTTCATTTCTCATATTACAAGTAGGAGTTACTCCAACATACACTCCTTAACGAGTACTTGTGATATTAATATGCATTCTTCATATTTTTCTTCCACGCTCATTGTTCTTTGTCTTTATGTACCTACAAAGACATTAACAGTTTTACTTCCCTCATATCATGACCAACCATCATCATGGGTTTTATGTGGTTTCCCCATAACCCTTTAATCCAGGTGGATATTGGTGGCCACTCGCCTATTCCACTTGGACCCCCAACATTTTTTCTTTCAGTTTCCTTAATTATAGCACAAACATTTGAGATCGAGATAGATGCATCTAATTATGCTATTAGTGCAGTTTTTACCCAGGAGCAGAATCCAATGGCATATCACAATGAGACACTTTCAGACACAGTCTGAAAGTATCCCACCTATGACAAAGCAATGAATTTCATTTTGTAGGTCTACTGACAATGCAAGCATTACATTATGGGGAAGGAAACGATCATCCACATAGACCACCGATCCCTACAATTCATACAGACACAAGGGAAGTTGCAAAATGATTTCCATCATAAATGGTCCACATATATACAATAGTTCCACTTGAAAATTAAGTACAAGAAGGGAAACACAATTAATTTTGTAGACTGCCTTAGCTGAACGCCATTCATGGCGCTAACCATTGTGCTCGACTCTTGTGGGTATGAGACTTTAGAGTGTCTGTATCTATACAAGAGTGATATAGAATTTGGCAATACATACCCCAATATATGGGGAACCCAATTGGGAAAAACCCTTGCTTGCTTATATGGGGAACCCAATTGGGGAAAACCCCTGCTTGCTTATATAGAATCAACTTAACAATATGATTTATTACATAGAATCTGCTTCAAGCCTGAAGCTTCCTACAACACTGATCAACTCTACAAAAAAAAATTCTCAACACTTAGGCAACTAAGGCTTGCTAGGATCCTCCTATTTCCTAGTGCAAATCCTTCCTAAAAAATAGGAGAATTCCCCATTTTCCTGCAGAATTCTTAAGTGAAATTGCCCCGTGTGCTTCTCTGAGCCTCTACAAAAAACCTTGTGTACAATAAATAAATACATTTGTGTCTTCATTCAATCTCAATAGGAAATTCAAATTGCATGACCTACTAGGGCTAAATTTAACAATTTCTTCTTTTAACTGAGAGTAAGTTGATTTAACATAAAATCAACTACTCAACTAAACTCATGTCTATATCTATTCTAGAGCTAGAGATGAGTTAACTCACAAACACTAGAATTAACTCTAC
This sequence comes from Pinus albicaulis, assembly GCA_034641835.2. Taxonomy (NCBI): domain Eukaryota; kingdom Viridiplantae; phylum Streptophyta; class Pinopsida; order Pinales; family Pinaceae; genus Pinus; species Pinus albicaulis. Next base: position 1,853,004,818 of record CM076578.1, on the reverse strand, counting down.
TAGATAACTAATTTTAGCCATCAACTAATCCAGAACTCATTGTATACCATCTAACTCGAATTAATTGACAATAACTTAGTGATAGGTCACATCACACATGTTAACTGAAAGCTAACTCAAGCAATCATGAGATTTAATTCGAATTGAAATCTTTGACTAAGGAACAAGTCAAAAAAGTTAGCGACATGAACTCGACCAATTGATCTAACCTTCAAAGCTTTTAAATTTTCATATGTTTATTAATTACCAATTGAACTAACCCTCAGAGTTTTTAAATTTTCATGTGTTTATTAATTATATGTTTTGAAGTATTATGATTATGCATATGAATCATTATTATTTAAATTTTTTTTTATTGTGATATATATATATCATGTTTTTTTTTTTTTTTTTGAATAAAAACAAATTTACAATAACATCGACAAGCTAGAAGGTTGTTTAGAGGAACCAGGATGTGCTGGCACGATCTTAGCTGGGATAGTCATCATCCTTATGCTAATGATATTGTTCTTCTCACAAGGTGCCCATCTGATCTTGATAAGCAACTTAGACTTCTTAAGGATTTTTGCTCTACCATGGGTATGTCTGTTAACACTGACAAAACAAAAGTTATGATTTTCAAATCCAAGAAGGACACTTACGCTAATTTTATGTATGACAATAGTAACTTGGAGGAAGTGTCTTCTTACAAGTACCTAGGAATTGATATTCATCACAAGCTCAACTGGAAGTATAACATTTAGAAAAGGATTAGTGGGGGGTGGAAAGCTTATTTTGGTCTTGAAAATAATTGTAAAATGACAAACCTCGTAATGTGGGATAGAAAGAAGTTCTTCTTTGAAACTTTAGTCACTTTTATTATCTTATATGGATGTGAGGTTTGGGGTTGCAGCATCTCTAGAGAATCTTGGAGAAATATTGAGCAAATCTAGAAGCGTTTTATAATGTATAACCTTAAAATTAAAAGAAATACACCCTATCCTATTCTCCTTATAGAAGTGGGTCTTTCCCCTATCGAGAGCTTAGCTATGACTAGGCTTCTATTGTACAAGCACAAGCTCAATAGCATAGGAGACCATAGACTTCCTAAGCTAGCTTCAAATTCCAGCCAAAACCACCTAAGGCTTAAACGAGGTTGGTATAAAGACACCAGGGCTTGGTTACACCATTGGGAGATCGACGAGAATTTTGCATTGCAAAACATCAATAACATTAAAAAAATTGTTACTTCTAAGTTCAAAGAAAAAATGTGGTGTGAGAAAGATCTAGCAACTAAAAGAAATTTAAGGTATTATAAGGAGGTCATCAACCCCACCTTCAAAGATCAAAAGTATCTCTTTGTTTTAACTAGCTCAAAGAAGAAAATTAATATAGCCAAGATTAGAACGAACTCTCATGAGAGTGAAACAGGTCGTTGGACAATTCCTAAAACACCATGGATGGAAAGGTTCTGCCATCTCTGTGAGAATATGAACATCGAGGATGAAAATCACTTCCTCTTAGAGTACCCCGCGTTCAACCACATTAGAGCTCAATTTCATAATCTTTGTTGCAATACTGACCTTCCTAGCCTTTTAAGATATCAAAATTATAGTGAGTTGGGGAGGCTTCTCTCCAAGCTTTTTGAGCATAGGAATAAAATCTTAAATCAAATTAAATAACTCTTTTCTTTAGGTCCGATAGACCAAAGATTGGTCTCAGTGGATGTTAACCATCATTATCACCACCATCAAATTGAATTGAATTATTATTTTGGTTCATTATTACTTTTATATTTTATTTAATTAAATCAACATTTTGTATTTTTTTTAATCTAATACATTTTTTTTAACTTACATATTAGTTTTTAATGATAATTAAAAGAAATTATTTTTTAAACCATTAAAATTTATTTTAATTTTAGTTAAAAAACAATTAACAAAAAAACATTTTATTTTCACTATTAAAATTATTTTAAATAAATTCATATATTTTTAATAGAGTTTTCCTAAATAGTTTTATTCTAACTTAAAAATATAACGAAGACATCTCTTGAAACGATGAGAATGCTTTAAAAAAACCACCCAATAATAAGAATTCTTCAAATTAGTGTAAACTAACAAGGTCTTGCACACTTAGAATTACAATAATGTCGCCAAAATATGGATTCGCAACCTAAGTATTATTCAAATTAGTGTAAACTAACAAGGTCGTTCCCACTTAGAATTACAATAGTGCTGCCAAAATATGGATTCCCAACCTACTCAGTCTCTATTTTTTAAAGACGACTAGTCCATTACGGGTTACAACTTACAACTAACATATTACACTCCGTACTTAAACATCACCTACTACATTAGTTTTACTACATATATATATATATATTTTTATTTGGAAGAATGAAATCCATTAGGCATATTTGTGGACATTATTCTTCTTATTTTATTTATTCAGTTTTATTATTTTTTTTCTAAAGAAAAAGCTAGCAACTTTTTATTAATAAAAATGAAAAGTTACATTTTATAGATGTATTTGAGCATTTAGACACCCGTGTGTGCTCGAGCACACATCATAGCGAGGCTAACATTAAAAAAAAAAGAAAAAATTACAAAGTGCCAACAGGGTTGGGCTTTACGCGCTTGCCTTTTTTCTTTTGGAAACTCTGCCAAGTCCCCGAATGCAAGGAGGAAGAAACCAAGGTCAATTCATTATTCCTTGTGGTATTTTCTTTATCCGAGTTTGAACTTGTAGAGACATGCTATCTTTTATTTGCACTTGTACCTGTTATTATTGGAGTTTCAGTTGCCGTGGAATCAACAGCGGTGAGAGGACTATCCGTTTGTTGGATGAAATCCTCTTTTCCTTCCTCTCTCCCTTGTGCTCCTTGTTGTACTCATGTTCCTTGGGTTTCATGATTTTCTTCCATTTCTTCTTCATTTTCTGATAAGGGACTATGAGGGAATTGCCATCCTTTTTGCTTTTGATTTTTTTTTTTTGGTACCTTTCTTTGCAAGTTTGCATGTGCTTTGAAGATGACCTGTTGACATATCCTGCAATGGAAAGCTGTGTTTTCGAAATCTAGGGGTTGTACCCATCTAAAGTATTTTTGTATCATATTAATGTTGTCGGGAAGGCCTTTACTTAGATCCATTTCCACACAAATTCTAATTAAAATATATAATCCTACACCATTAATGAAATTTTAAAGTTACAATTAATTTTAAAACAATTTATATAAATTTTTAGCAAAATAAAACTTTACCCATTAAATTTATATCGTTATTAACTTCACCACACCTATACTAAATACTCCCTGGCCTAGAGATGAAGGGTAGCTCTTGAATGGCATTGCTTGTAGGGGTTTTGATCGGTTCAAAATTAAGGTGAATGCTGCCGGCTTATCGAGAATTATGGCTTACTAGATGCATACAATACTTAGGGGCCATACCATTCTGGAATCAGTGTCTTCGTACATGTGCTTTTTAAATTTATGTAAAGCAAGATGCTATGAGCCATTTCTCGGAGATCCTCATCACATTTCTTCAATAATATTATAAAGTCAAATAAACATTATGTCCATTCCGCATAGATTTTTTTTTGTCAAATGTAATATGTGATTTTTTAGATTTCAAGTTACATACTATAGTATAACAAAGGTTAGTTTGTGGTTTTATCTATGATATTAACATTAAATATTGCTCAAATTAAATCATATCATGAGATGTAGATTTTGTGATGATCACAAAGGACAGAGATTTTTTTGTCAAATGTAATATGTGATTTTTTAGATTTCAAGCTACATACTATAGTATAACAAAGGTTTGTGGTTTTATCTATGATATTAATATTAAATATTTCTCAAATTAAATCATAGCATGAGATGTAGATTTTGTGATGATCACAAGGGATAAAGGGTTTATACATAGTATTTATGTTAAAATTATTTTTTAGTTTTAAAGCAAGGTTTAGTTATTGTTATAAATTAATTTTTCTAAATAAATAATCAATTTATCATATTATTTATTTGTCATTTTTTTTCAAGGTTATTATACAGCATTTGTGCAATTTTTTTTGTTAAGGTTATTATGCATTATTATCTGGCATAGATTTATCCACAATTGAGCACAAAAATTCACCAAATTAAATCTATATCCTACAACTATTATCAAGTGTGGATCAAATAAAAAATAAATTTATATCTTAAAGTAAAAACAAAATTAACAAATAACTTAACCAGTCCATAATACATGAAATCAATCTATATTCTACAATTGCTACAAGCTCAACTTAGACATGAGAGGTTTAACTACCCAGAATAAAATAATCTTGCGAGTTCCTTAAATCATTAACAGCCTAATCTAATTTAGAAAAAAAACAATATGATATCAGTTGATTAGAGTGAACCCTTCTCCTAGAATATAGTATCATTGAATGAATCTAAATGACTAATTATAAAAGTTCAACCATATGCATTCACAAATGAAAGTAAATTACTCTATATGATAAAGAAGAAAACCTCAATACAACTTATACATTGTGCTTGCATTCCAAAATTAAGACATAGTATGCATTTGAATCATCAATTCAAGTTGCATAGTATCATTGTCTAATATTATAAGACAAAATTTGTTTTAGGTCAAAATGGAAAATATAGTTTGAATCCTTAACATCCTAGGTTAAATCTGTCATCTACGGTTTAGGGACAAGTTGTCATAACTTCTATGTTCACAATGACCATAATTCTACATGATGGTACTTGATTTGGGCAAGAAAATCCATCACTTGTACTCCACGTGGAATTATATGGTGAGGTTGAATAAATACATATATTAATTGGCCACAAAATGGTATCCTTGCACAACAAAAGAGATAAAACCAGGTTTTCAAAGCAATTGTAGCCTCACTACACATTCTCACTCGCACTCTCAAGGCTTCTCCACCTCAAAAACCCACCCTGATCTCTGAAAGAAAACTTTAAAGAGCATAACCACCTCATGTAACAAAGACACTGGTGGATTAGGGTATCACTGGTATGAATGTGGTTTGAGATCAGAGCATTTGACCATATCATCTATCAATGCCTCTTTGTTTCTAAGGTCATATTTGGAGCAAAGTGTTGGGTTTAATAACCCGAAACAAACACACATACAAATAAACTTGAAGAATAAGAAGCAAGAAACACGGGAGTGATAAACCCTCGAGATGGAAATTCATTAGATTATACCATCCATATTACATTTAGTGTATAACTCACCTCTTATATAACTATGGGAAATTGTAATAGTTATGTCAAACTCAGTTATTCCATTTTAATCAACCACACAATGATTCACCCCTACGATACATCTCCAACTAACTTCATTTCTCATATTACAAGTAGGAGTTACTCCAACATACACCCCTTAACGAGTACTTGTGATATTAATATGAATTCTTCATCTTTGTCTTCCACTTGGACCCCCACCATTGTTTCTTTGAATTTTTCAGTTTCCTTAATTATAGCACAATTTACTACTTTTGGCAGTTTCTCGGGTCATGAATACCCGGAGCCATTTTGAGGCCCTAAACGATGTTTTTTTGGAAACCGACCAAATATTTTTTAGTCAAAATTTGTAGTCCTAGAATAGATATTTCTACCAAGGTATTGTGCATGTCAAACGAATATCATATGCCAAAGTTATGAACCCGGGAAGTTGATGTACCAATTTATTCCAATGGGGCCCACAGATTTGGCGATTCATCTCCTAGGGTTAGGTTTTTGGATGTTTAAGGTTTTCCATTGTTTCTTAATAATAATAGGCCTTTGAGCCTCATTGTAACACATTTCGACGGCATGTAGCCACCACATCTCTTCTTAGAGATAAGCTACCATCACCCAAGCTAGCTTATTTCCATTTTGTTTGTAAGAATATTTCAATTCGTCGATATTAATGAAATGAAGTATTATTTCTGCTACATATTTGTATTTATGGTTACATTTGTAATCTATTGCGCTCTTGTATAAGTTCATAACAGTGGTATCATAGCGGTCTACTCTTTCGTTGTTTTTATTTGCATGTCCCCAATGAGGTCCTGGTATAAGGAGTTAGGGCTCGAACTGGTTGAAACTTTGTAATACCAACCTCACTAACCCTCTCAACCTCCCATGGAGGAAGAAAATAAAGAAAAGGGAGTAGGAGATCCTTTCAAAATATTGCTTGAAGAATCCCTCAAGCGACAGAGGAACGCGATGATGGAAAAATTTTCCCAGATCCTTCGGCGGATACCCACAGGAAACACATCTTTGTTCGAAAGTCACTCTATAGGCGCCACTGCCTTCAAGGTACAAGTCAAATTTGACATTCCCATATTTGAAGGCTAGATAGATGCAAGCGCGGTAGATATATGGCTAAATATGTTGGAAGGATATTTTTTAGTTCATGATTTTTCCAATAGGGAAAGGATTACTTTTTCACTCCTCAAAGCCACCCCCAATGTCAAGGACTGGTGGGAAACCCACTGCGAACAGAGGGATGAGAGAGAAACCTCATTATTTTCAGCCGAACCCCCTTGAAATTCTTTTCAAGATGCCATCAAGGAACAATATTACCCCGTGGGGAGCTATGAGGTCAATTACATACAATGGACTACATTGTGGCAAAAAAGGGATCAAGATGTGCATGAGATGACAAATCTATTCCATACCTTATGCACAAATTTGGGTATCAAATATTCAGAGAAACATCTAGTGCTTAAGTACTATAATTGTTTTCACATGTAAATTCAAGAGGAAATGGAATTCATTGACATCTCCTCGCTTGGTGCAACATACCGATATGCTGCCAAGATCGAGCAAAAATTTAAGCATAAGAAGCGATACTTTGGATCTGCAAATTTGAAGCAAGGGAAAGGTGCCCCCAAACCACAAAACAAAGGACAAAACCAAGGCGGGATGACCCAGGAAAACCTGCTGAAGCAGCAAGAAAATAAGAACACCATGAAGACAAAGAAGGACATGGGAAAGTGGTGTGATTTCCATAAGAGACCCACTCACAACACAATTGAGTGTTTGGCCAAGCAGTCATTGGTGGCCGAGTTGAAGGCATTTGAATCAGATACATGCTCCGACTCTGAGTTAGAACTCGATAAGGGAAATGACAAAGGGTAGATGATTATTGACGTGGAGCCCAATCCCACCATTTCCACCACCAATATCCAGAAGGATGAGCTTGAAGATCCAGAGGACAGGGAGCCCCTCTTCCACTCCTAGATGTGGGTGAAGGGCTCTACGTTGTAGTTCATTGCCAACAGTGGAAGCCAAAAGAACCTAATTTCAGTAGAGGTCATGAAGCGGTTGGGCCTACCGACCACAACACACCTGCAACTATACACCATCAGGTGGCTTCACTAAGGAAAAGATCTATGCGTCAGCCAACTGTGTCACCTTCCCTAAAACATTAAGCCCTTCACATATGAGGTACTGTGTGATGTTGCTCCTCTTGAAGTTTGTGATGTATTATTAGGCCAACCATACTCTTGGAAGTGACATGTTATGTATGTGTCTAGGCCTCGCAATGTTATTATTACTTTAGGATATAATTTATACAAGATACCAAAGGTAGCACTGCCTACCTTCATCTATTTAATCACTGCGAAGCAATGTAATAAGCTCATTTCCCAGATCGGGAATTTTTTTTTCCTTGTGATTCGTCCTTAGGGAAAGAAGAATATTGTGGCCACAACCTCCGGAAAGGGCTCTGTCGCATGACAACAACAAATGGACAAGATCATGGAGTGATAAGGAGTTCTTAAATTTTGCTCAAAATTCAAAGTTACAGGATTGGATTGAAACCAGGATAGTTGTGTAGATCTCGTTTTCCTAATTCTGATGTCGTGAACAGTTCGAAAAACCTATGTCATATGAGGAAGATATTGCGTTTTGATCGAAAATGGCAGGACACGGGTGTTATTGAATTGTGATTTTGTCAGTAGAGATCAGTGCAGGATGAATGGACGATGGAGATTAGATCGCAAAAGTAGCAGTGGAAGATCAATGGTGGATGATGAATCACGATTTCACATTTCGCAAATAATAGTGGATACCGTTAAGAGTTCGCACGGTATGTTAAATAGGTTGCGATGCGATGCGATAAAGTTAAAATGTGATGCGATGAGGGGAGCCACGTGTCAGCATTGCGCACGAGTGCACATCGCATAAATTATGGTTTTAGCATTACCAGTACCATGTTAAACTTGTGGGCAAGTGATTTGTGATGCACTGTGATTGGTTGCATGTTGTGGGACCCGAGAACCCTGTTCCGCATGAATATAAGATGTTTACGGATATGTGTGATCTGTTTAAAATGTAAGCGTTGTTTGATTATGAACATGTATGTTTAATGAAACTTCGATATTGTTTCCGCTAATGTATAAGCCACTTAACGGTTGGGGGTGCGCATGTGGCCACCACCCTAAACGTAACACTGAATGAATGGATTAATAGGAAGAGCGGATAAGGGTAAGCCCTAATTTAACTCCAGTTAACTAGAGTTCTCCACATTTAGTGGAGTTTTCCTAGGAGATATTGGGAAAAAGTGTAGGAGGCTCATTATTCGACCATTCTGAGTGAATGAAGAGTCATTCTTGACTAATTGGAGCATTTTGAAGCCATTGGTGTAGAGAAAACAACCATTAGAGCACTATAACTACATGTAATAGCAAAATTTTGAGCATAATGAAAGATGGACAAGCCATTGGGAGTTGGACCAGCAGATGTAGCCTAGGAGGGGTGAACTGCTTCATCATGCCTATTGTGTAAATTTCATGTGGTGACTTATTTCCCTATTTTACACTATTTTTCAGTGTTATTTATGCTTCTAATTCACTAAATTTCATTTATAATTCATGGAAAAACTCCTTAATCCTTATGCAAACTAATGAACCAATTATGCACACGTTTTAAAAATGAAAGACCCTTAGCACAACAAAACTAATATAGTCATTTCAGATCAGATGGTATCAAAGCTAGAGTTTTTCTTTAGTGTCGTTTAGTGCAAAGAATTTTTTAACTGTTTTCAAGTTTTAGATGCTTACAAGGCTTAAGCTCAAAATGGAAGCAGGAAAATTGGTGGAAGTAGGAGGGTCTCAAAAGGAGCCAAAGCAAAGGAGAGAAAGATTTCTACAATCTCCACCACCTAGTTCACCTCCTACAGAAGCAGAAGCTCCATTAAGAATGTCTCATAAGGAAGAAGAAAGAGTGTTTAGGAAAGCATTTCTTGACATGACTGAGATGGTTAGAATTGTTTATCAAGAAAGGAATGAGAGACTAGAAGGAGAGGGATCTAAAATCCAAAAGAAAGGACAAGGATCTTCAGGAGGTCAACATGATGAAGAAAAGTCAAAGAAGGGAAATGGAGGAAATGGAGGCAATGGAGAGCCAACATATTCACCCACATCATCATAATCATCATATTCTACCCCTTCTTCAGTACATCAGCCACACAAGTCCAAGAGCACTGGTAAATCTCCTTTTTTAAAACTTGATGTTAAGTTCAAATTGCCAATGTTTAATGGTGAAGTAAATGCAGACAAGCTAGCTAATTGGATTTGACAATTGGAGGTCTATTTAAGAATACAAAACCTTCAAGATGATGATACCAAAATTCAATTAGCTTCCTTGAGAATGGAAGATGAAGCACTTGTTTGGTGGGAAGCCAAGACACATGAGGAAATCAAGAAACATGGTAAGATTATTCTATCATGGTCAGATTTATTGCTGCTATTAAAAGACAGTTTTATCCATTAGCTCAAATGAGAAAAGACATCATGAACTAGGAGAAATTTAGGCAGTTAAAGGGACAAAATGTGCAAGAATACACCCTGTAATTTAGGAGAAGAGCTCTTTTATTAGGGGTGGATTTGTAGAGCCAAGACACTTTGCTAAAGGACATAGAAGGCTTACATAGCTACCTAAAACATACTATTCTCATGTTTAACCCCACCAGTCTAGATGAAGTTTGTGTTCAGGCCACACATCTAGCAACTAGAGGGAAGAACATTCCTGAAGATGGTAGGAAGAAACCTTGTAAGGGTAAAGTCAAGGAAAAGTTCCCAAAATGTAAAAGAAATAAAGAATGCATTTGTTAAGAAAGAGGGAGAAAAAATGATTTGTAAACATTGCTCAAATGAGGACATGATGAAACTCATTGTTGGAAATTACATCCAGAATTGAGGCCAAAGAAACCCAATAAAAAATGGAAACATAAAATTGCTGCTACATCTCAACATGACTAAGGGTCTGATTCAGGTGATGAGACTAAAATTACAGCCACAGGGTTGAAGAAAATGGAGGGAAAATAAATTTAAACTAAACCCACTACCAGTACATCAAACTGTCTCATAAACACTCCGAATGAAGAAGAAAGAATATAACTGTTTCATGTGAGGATCATATCCAAGCATACCAAGATTGACACACTGTTTGACAGTGGGTCACAAGCAAACTTAATCTCTAAATATTTGGTCAAGAAACTTAACCTTGAGACCACACCACATCCAAAACCATATCCATTGGGTTGGATTTGTAAGGATGCAAATCTATAGGTTACAAGGAAATGTATATTGAGGTTTGCAATCACTGTGAGCTTTGTTGACACAGTTGAATTAGATGTGGTTCTGCTTGACATAATCGGTATTGTATTGGGGATTCCTTACTTGTATGATAGGAAAGTGGTCTTCTATCGCCATGAGAACAAGTATCATTTATTCAAAGATGGCAAGGATTTCATTCTTAGAGCACACCGCAAGAAGACAAATACTGTTTTGGTAAATGCTGGACAGGTAAAGCGGTTGGTAAATTCAAGTAAGAAATGTTTTCTTCTTATGATTAAGCCCAAAGCTGATATTAATCATGAATCTTTTGAGGGATGTGATCCTAAGTTGAAATAATAATTATATGATGTGGTTAATTGGCATCATGAGATGTTTCAGGAGTCAACAGGATTTCCTCCAAAAAGGGAAATTCAACATGAGATTCAGTTGCAGCAGGATTGTCCTCTTCCAAACATCGGTATGTATCACATGTCGATAATGGAAAATGTTGAAATAAAGAGTCAAATAAAATATATGTTGGATAAATGTATCATAAGGCCAAGTGCCTCACATGCGGTTCACCCATAGTCTTGATACCAAAGAAATATGGGACTTGGCGCATGTGTGTAGATTTTCGAGCTTTGAACAAAATTACGGTAAAAAATTGTTACCCACTCCCAAGAATAGATGATTTTCTTAATCAGATGAAAGAAGAAAAGTTTTTCACTAAGTTAGATTTACAAAATGGATATCATCAAGTAAGAATTGCAGAAAGTGATAAATGGAAAACTGCATTCAAAACCAAACAAGGACTCTTCGAGTGGCTAGTTATGCCTTTTGGTTTATGTAATGCACTGGCAACTTTTATGCGGGTTGTGGATAATGTTTTGCAACCATTCCTTGATGACTTTGTTATTGTGTACTTAGATGACATTTTTATTTTTAGCAAAACAAGAGAAGATCATGTCTTTCATGTAAATAGAGTGCTTGATATTTTGAAGAAAGAGAAATTGTTTCTTAAGATGTCAAAATGTAAGTTTGGAAAGACTTCTTTGGTCTATTTGGAACATATTGTAGGAGGAGGATAATTGAGGATTGATCCTTCTAAAGTGGAGTCCATTGTGAATTGGTCCACACCCAAAACAGTTACCAAGGTAAGAAGTTTCTTAGGTGCAACTCAATATTGGAGGAAATTTATTGCTAACTTTTCTTCCATCACAGCTCATATGCATGCAGTGACAAGTGTGAAGAAAGGCTTCCAATGGGGAGGAAAACAATAGCAAAGTTTCAAATATTTAAAAGAGAAGATCAGTTCAGCTCCAGTCCTTGCACTACCAAATTTGAGACATCCATTTGAGATACAACTGATGCTAGTGACTATGACCTGGGTGTAGTCCTATTGCAGCATGGTAAGCCTATTGCCTTTCATTCAGAAACTTTTAATGGTGCTGTGACTAATTATCCTACATATGACAAAGAAATATATGCGTTGGTACAAAGTGTCAAGAATGGAAACACTACTTGATGGGTAAAGGGACTATTGTACACACCGATCACCAACCATTACAGTATTTGCAGTCGCAAACAAAATTGCAGCAATCAAGACATTTCAGGTGGATGGGATTTCTTCAACAATTTCACTTGGTTATAAGGTACAAAAAAGGTATATTCAATAAATTTGCAGATATGCTTTCGAGACCAATCATTAGTGCTTCTACTTTACTCAAAAATGATTCTATTTTACATGAGAGTTACATAGAACAATATGCACATGACATTGATTTCAAAGATGTGTATGCTAGTTTGAGTGAAGGGAATCAAGTTGAATAAAGAGATTATCACATGCATAACAATTTGTTGTTTCATTTGGGAAAGCTATGTATTCCACAAGGAGAGAGGCTAAGTGTCATGAGAGAAGCTCATATTTCTCTTATTGTTGGACACTTTGGGGTAAGAAAAACAATGGCGCATCTACAAAGGTATTGTTATTGGCCTCACATGATAGATAGTGTGTCACGTTTTATAAGAGGTTGTTAAATGTGTGCAACAAGTAAACCTAGTAATAGGAATCTTGGATTGTACATTCCACTACTCGTACCATCAAGGCCATGGGATAGCATCTCCATGGACTTTGTTGGAGGTCTACCTATGTCAAGAAAGCAATATGGTTATCTTTTTGTAGTTGTGGATAGATTCAATAAAATGTATATACTTATGCCATGTAAGAAGACCATTACTGTTCAACATACGATTGAAATTTATTTTCAAAATGTTTGGGTTCATTTTGGATTGCCCACTTCTATTGTTAGTGACAGCGATTCCAGGTTCATTGGGAATTTTTGGTAAAATCTATGGAGAATGATGGACACAAAATTGAAAAGAGTACCACTTTTCATCCACAAATAGATGGACAAACCGAAGTGGTGAACATAACAGTTGTGCCTCTATTGAGAGGATATTGCAGAAAACATCCTAAGTTGTGGAATGAACAACTGCATTACATTAAGCACGCTTACAACTAGGCAAAGCACTCTTCAACACAAGCCTCACCTTTTGAAGCATGCTTTGGGTATTTTCCAAAATCACCATTAGACTTCATCATTGGGAAGGATGTTGCAATTGATGGCCATAGTGATATTGATAAGGCTCGAAAGTTCATTGAGAAAATTCAAAGGATACATCAACAAGTTCTAGAACAACTTGAGAAAAGTCAAAGAAAATACAATGAAAGGCATGCAAAACACCAAGTTGATCATAAGTTTCAAGAGGGAGATGAGGTATGGTTGCACATTAGCAAAGAAAGGATGCAAGGGGAAGGTAAAAAACTCAAACCCATTTGCTATGGTCCTTTCAAGATCATAAAAAAAGTTGGTAATAATTCATTCCAACTTGATTTTCCTTCGTACATGCATATGTATTTAGTTGTTAATGTTGAAAAATTACGCTTGTATGAGCCTCCTGTGATAGATGATCAAGGAAGTGATGTTCAGCTACATTCTATTGAATATTTCTCGCCAGAATTTCTAGATGAGCTCAAAGAAGATATAATTCTTGACAGGAGGACAAGAGCATCAAAGAGGGAAAGTGTTGACTACCTTCGAGTTGGGCTCAAAGGCACTAAACCAAGCAATGAAAAATGGATGGATTGAAAAGGCGAGGGAGCTGTACCCTCATCTACTAAATAGGTAATCAAGTATTTTAGGGTCCAAAAGCTTCTAAATGGGGAGGAATGATCATGAGTTCATAAATTTTTCTCAAAATTCAAAGTTACAGGATTGGATTGAAACCAGGATGGTTGTGTAGATCTCATCTTCCTAATTTTGGCGCAGTGAACGGTTTGAAAAACCAATGTCGTATGAGGAAGATATTGCATTCTGATTGAAAATGGTAGGACATGGGTGTTATTGAATTGTGATTCTATCAACAGAGATTAGTGCAGGTGGAATGAACAGTGGGGATTATATCACAAAAGAAGCAGTGGGAGATCAACGGTGTATGATGAGTCGAGATTTCGCATTTTGCAAATAATAACGGATACTGTTAAGAGTTCACATGGTATGTTAAATAGTTTGTGATGTGATGCGGTAAAGTTAAAATACGATGCGATGAGGGGAGCCACATGTTGGCATTGCGCATGAGCGCACATCGCATAAATTATGATTTTAGCATTACCAATACCAAGTGAAACTTGCGGGAAAGCGATTTGCGATGCACTGTGATTGGTTGCGTGTTTTGGGACCCGAGAACCCTGTTCCGCCTGAATATAAAATGTTTAAGGCTATTTGTGATCTGCTTAAAATGTGAGCATTGTTTGATCGTGAATGTGTACATTTAATGAAACTCCGATATTGTTTCTGCTAACGTATAAGCCACTTAACGTTTGGGGTGCGCATGTGGCCACCACCCTAACCGTAAAACTGAGTGCATAGATTAATAGCTGGAGTGGATAAGGGTCAACCCTAATTTAACTCCAGTTAACTAGAGTTCTCCACATTTAGTGGAGTTTTCCTAGGAGATATTGGGAAAAAGTGTAGGAGGCTCATTATTTGACCATTCTGAGTGAATGAAGAGTCATTCTTAACTAATTGGAGCATGCTGAAACCATTAGTGTAGAGAAAAAAACCATTAGAGCACTGTAACTACATTTAATAGCAAAAATTTGAGCATAATGAAAGATAGACAAGCCAATGGGAGCTGGACCAGCAGATGTAGCCCAAGAGGGATGAACTGCTTCATCATGCCTGCTATGTAAATTTCATGTGGTGACTTATTTCTCTATTTTACATTGTTTCTTAGTGTTATTTATTCTTATTTTATGCTTCTAATTCACAAAATTTCATCTATAATTCATGGAAAAACTCCTTAATCCTTATGAAATCTAATGAACCAATTATGCACATGTTTTTAAAAATGAAAGAACCTTAGCACAACAAAAATAATACAGTCATTTCAGATCATGGAGGAGTACAGGGACATCTTGACCTCACCCACAGGGGTACCTCTACACTGTCAGGTTAAGCACTCCATTGATATGACCCCAGGGGTGCTGCTACCCAATGGATCGATTTATCGATGCTCTGTTCTAGAGAACAATGAAATCAAGAGGCAGTTTCAGGAGTTTTTGCAGAAAGGCCACATCAGGCCATGTTCATCACCTTGTGGGAGCCCGATCATGTTGGTATAGAAGAAGGATGGGAATTGAATACCCTGTATTGAATATCAGGCGTTGAACAAGATCACTGTCCTGAATAGGTATCCAATCCCATGGATTGATGACCTTTTAGACCAGATCAAGGGGGGAAAATATTTCAACAAGATCAAATTGAAGTACAGGTATCACCAGGTACCAATCAAACCCTTTGATGTGTGGAAGACTGCCTTCAAATCTAAGGAGGTCCTTTTCGAATGGATGGTCATGCATTTCAAATTAACGAATGCCCCTGCAACCTTCATGAGGTCGATGGAAGAAATATTGTGACCCTTCACCAGCTCATTGATGGTGGTGTATTTGGATGACATTCTAATCTCTAGCCATAGTTGGGAAGAGCACCTCTGCCATATTTGACAAGTCCTTCAAACTTTGTGACAACACAAGATGTGTGCCAATTTGGAGAAATGCAATTTTGGTATGACCCAAGTTCAATATATGGGGTACATCATTGATGAGCGGGGTTGTTATAGGTCAATTTGGGCACCATTCCCATTGAACTGGTTAACTGAGCATCATCTCCATGACCAATGATCAAGGGTCTATCATTCCCTATCATTTCAGTTACTACATTCCCTAAGACAGGAAACAAGACAAATCAAGCAAGACTTTCATCAAGCAAAGGTTTCCATGGTTTGAAGCTTATTATATAGCTTATGAGAGCTCACCAACGCAGGCTCTAAGGGGCTTAAGTGTATTGCATATGTAGGTATCCCCATGCAAGGCTACTCTGAAAAGAAATTCCTGACATTCACAGGTGCGTTGGTCACATTAGGAGCGAAATTATCATTGTTCCGGAATCTCCACTTGGCCAATGCCTTCTAGAAGAGTTCACACGTGTCAAGCTTCAGATCCAAGTGTCCATTTTACATCTACATGAATGGAAACATGTCTTGCCCATTATTAGAAATTCATTGATTGCAAAACAACCTACAATTCATCTATTAATTGAGCACAGATATGAGTTCTTGAGAAGGAAGAATTTGAGAAGAGAAATGATGGAGAATTTTCAATTGAGAGCTAGATTTTTGAAGCTGTTGCTGGAGATTTTAGTGTCAGTCTTTGCAGCCTTCCCCCAGTGATAAAAAATGCTCTTACAAAGTGATTTTAAGGTGTCAAGGTCAATTTTTTTCATTTCAGTGAGTCTTCAAATAAAATTTGGTCACTAGGTATTAGGTCTAGGGTTTGTTTTCACTCCTTTCAAAGTTGTCCAAATGTTGGTCCATGTCACCATTCAGATGAGTGTACCATCATTCAGAAGTTTTCATCATCATTTCAGGTTCCAATTGGTCATTTTTCACCTTGTCCATGCTTCAGTTGTGCCTAGGTAAGGTTCATTTCCCTCTCCTAGGGTTTTGGAGATAATTTCTCTTGGATGGTCAAATCATCAACAAAACTTGTATCCTGATGTTCATACACCTTCCCCTATCCTTAATGTACCTTATTAAACACTTCCCATCACTGAGATCTCCCAAATTCCTCATTTTCGCACAAACCCTAGTTTCTTGCTACAACTTGACAATTTTCTAGGCTAGGCCTATGTTTTTCCCTTTTGGACCCCTTCCCCTCACTCAATATTTGAAATTCCACTTTCCCCTGCTTCCTAAAATCCCTCCCTACTTCCCAAAATTTTCTCAAGAATTTAGAAGCCCCTTATCCCCTTCATTTCACTTCATTTCGACAAATCCCTTGTTCCACACATCGGGATAGGTTTTACTTCAATGATGTTTCTGAGCAAGAAAAGATGAATTTGGAAAAATTGAGAGAGGTTTTTGTCCAAAATAGGCCATGGAAGAAAAAAATCCTTCACTTTTTACATAGGTGTCATGGTTTTAGAGAAATTTCAAAAATACAGTTGCCTCAGGAGAATTGATGCACCTTTGAAGTGACCTTGGGAAAATCAAGATTTCTCCTAGCTTGGTTGGCCAAATGACTTTCTTGATGAGTCAAATGATAACTAGACACAAAGATATTTCCAATGAGCTATCATGAGATCAATTTGGAGTTGAGGAAGACCTTCAAAAGTTGACTGCAACAACACTCTGCCTTGAGGCAGCCTCATTTTGCACATTTTGACCAATCTTGGGAGATTTTCTTTTTGATAGGGAAACTGAACTCCAAATTGAAAAATTCTAGTTGGGTTAGAAATTAGAGTCAATAAGCTTTCCAACGAGCTATCCTGCGCCCAATTTTGACACCAGGAAGGTCTCCAAAAGTCTCTTGAAAAAGGGCACGATGCGTTGGGTTTATGGCGCGACGCGTTGGGTTTGTGGCGGGACGCGTTGGGTTGTGGCGCGGCGCATCGAGCTGCAAGCTCTTTTCACCACAGTTTTCTTCAAAAATTCAAATGTGCTCGGTTCTTTCTGGTCCAAGTTTTGGGCTTCCATAAGGGTCAAAAACACCCTAAAAATGACCTTTCTGCCCCTTTTTGGACACACAGGAAGCAGTGTTGGGAGAACTCATTTTTGGAGGGGCAAATGGAGACCAAATTCAGAAATTCCACTTGTGTTGGAATGTAGACAGGCAGAAATTTCCAACAATCCCACTTGGAGCCAATTTTGACACTAGGAAGGCCTTCAAAATCAGCTCCAAACTAGCGCGACGCATAGAGAAATCACGCGCGACGCATTGGGGATTTTTGCTCATTTTTTACTCAGTAACTCTGTTTTTCGCCTAGTTTTGGAAAGTTTGAATTTCTTACTTCCAAATGTTAAAATCATGATGTAATTTGATGTAATTTTATGGGTTTTTATGTAATTTTGGAAAAATTTTACTCATGGAAGTAGATTCATCCATCAAAAGGTGAATTGCAACTGAATGAATCAGTTTCCTATCTTATAGAGGCAAGCTATTCCACTGCCTATTTTCCAGTTCTTAGTTTAGATCTTGTTGAAACAGCTCCTGAACTTGTGAGATAGACCCCTAGAGGCTGGGGATGAGTTATTCTTGTCTACATCTTGTAGTTTTTCCGTCATTTTCCGGGTTGGACACTTGGGAATGCTTTGAGCATCATTGTACATTTCATCTCTGCAGTTTGGCAAAGGAATAGACCAGGGTTTGCAACACTCCTTGGGATTCATGTGGCTCTTTGTTTTGATGATGTGTTTCTCTTTGTTAATGTAAGTTTACTGGTGCTTTATGTGTATCATCTTCCCTTTTATTTCTTCTTAAGTTAAATAACAAGGATAAAGGTGGAATTCATTAGATTTGCAGTGCTCTACCTAGAGTTTGTTTAATTTTCTATGTTTTCGATTGTTTGAAGAGGATTCCTGAAAGTCTCTTGCCCTCTTCAACTCCTAACCGGTATGAGCTATCCATTTCATTCAAAATTGAAGCGTCAAAACAATTTCCTACCTTGCCCCATTCAGATCCCTGCAAAACTGCTCATTTCCCAGACCCAAAATCTTCCCTTCCCTTTGATCCAACAAACACCCTCGAAATCAAATCAAATTCTTTTACATATATACCTAGCCTAAAATCAGCCTTTATTCAATTCATCTCAAGCCTCACTGATCATTTTTTGCCGAGATTGACCAGGAGAGAGCCCTCTCCCGATCTAGTAGGGCTAGCTACCAGATTAAGCGTGGTTTGATGTTACCCTAGACTCTGCCTTCCTCAGCATGAGGTAGATTTAGGCCTAAAAATAGTGGCGACCATACTGGGGAATCTCAAAATTGTTTGCTTGTTAGTGTTATTCATTTTATAAGCTACAGACGGAGCCTGAAGTTATGCCAGGTAGCCTTCGAAACACTTTTTCTTTGCATTAGCGAAAGTAGATAAATGCTGCTTCAGTCAATCTTTGGTCTAGTTTTATAAATGTAACATCTGACTTGTAAATTGCCCCAGTGTATCAGATGATTCTGGACTTTTGGGTGATGAGTCTAGAATTTGATAGGCTGAACAAGTTGATTTTGTCCTTTTGATTTTTGGGAATAATTAAACACACTGGCTTCCAGACGACATACCAGAGCCAATCTGGATCCCGATCCACCTCCTGTGTATGAAAATCCAAATCTTATTTCGAGAATCCTTCATTGAGAAAGTCCTATGATTCCTGTGTTCAAATCTCATTCATGCCCTTCTGTTTTTGAGTATCTTGAAGATCTTAAGTTTGATGAACAATTTGAGTTGTCATTTTTTCATTTTAAGTCTGAAAGTGCTATCGATTCTACTGTCCTAAATGCAAAGTTTGTCAAATATCTTGAAATTGAAAAATATAATAGATCCATTAATAGTTACATCTTGAATATTCAGAATTCCATTGTGGCAACGAACATTCCCGAATTCATAGAGTCTGAATCTACAACTCTTGGGTCATCCGCAATTACATCTAGTTCATAAATCCCTACCGAGCCTCCTTTTATTCCCACCATTCCTGTGCAACCTTCTATCTCTGATAAAAAATCTGTAGTACTATCATCTCCCTCCACACCACATAAACCTCATACATCAGCTGCTCTGACTCCTCCTATATCCCCAAACCCGGTTGTAAATCCACCCAGAGCAATGGCTGCCCGATTTGCACCCCTTGTTTTGCCTCAAAACCTGGATGACATGCCCGCTGATTATCAAAGAAAAATTCCATTGTTTGATGGCACTCCTCAAAGTGTTACTGCTCGGAAACATGTGGATAGGATGGCAGATTTCTTTGACCTTCATGAAATTGATGCAGAAAATGTGACAATGAGACTGTTTGTACAAACCTTCGGAGGTGAAGTAATAAAGTGGTTCAGAGCTTTGCCGGCTAGAAGTATTGCTACATTGCCTAATCTTCAGAGACAATTCTTGGATCGATGGGAAGTGAAGAAATACCCTCTTTCGATCCTTTCCGAATATGACAATATCAAGCGGAACGTTGGTGAGTCTGTTCAAGATTATTGTATTAGATTCAATTCTGTTTATAATGAAATTCCTGCTGATATAAAGCCACCTAGGGGGTCGGCTTTAATTAATTTTCTGGATGGTTTCAATCCTGACATGGCCTATCAATTAGGAGAAAGAGATCCGGGCACTTTAGAAGATATGCAGAAAATTGCAATCAGTGTTGAAGCTAATTTGAATGCTAGGAGAGCTAGAATGAAAGCTGAAAAGAAAGTAGCAATAAAGGAAAAGGTTTCCACTTCAGATCAAGTGCTCCGTAAGATGGAAAAGATGTTTGAAAGATTAACAATTGATAAGTCTGAACCGCAGATCAGAAATCCTAACTTCCGTGGCCAACAGCAACCACAATTTAGAATCAAGAAAAGAGAGCAGCGAGCACAAGAAACAACAGTACAGCAACAAGTGAAGACACCCTTACAGCAGAATTTTGTTCATGGTCCGGAATCAGATGATGAGGAGGATGTAGTTGGAGAAGAGAATATTTCTTTACACCTAATGATATGCTAATTTTTATTACTGAAGATGAGGAGTATTCTGAAAATTCAGCTATACAAAAGGACGAGAATTTCATCTTGGCAAATGAGACAGCTCTTGAAGAAGAGCCTGATGAATATTAGAGGGGATACATGAATGCCTTGACCACCCAGTAGCGACAATATTCACTCAGAAGTAGAGATGTACCCGTTAATCCAATTCAAAAGATAAAGGAAGCTTCAACACCAAAGAATGATCCACCTGTTGTGCAGAAAAAGGGAAAATAGATAGCTGATCCCACTACTAGCAAATCACCAGCAGCAAATGAAAGATCCAATCAGTCAAATATATCAAGGGAGAAAACTAAAAAGAAGGATGTTCCCACTAAAGAGGTAGAGAAAACTTCAGTTTTTAACTTAGAAAATGAAATTGCTAAGTTAAAAGTATCCATTCCTTTGACTGAATTGATGAAGAATAGCAGCTATAAGGGTCAGGTGTCTAAGATTTTGAGTTTAGATCCATTTTCTGATATGGTAAACGTGGAATATGATCAACCCGAGTTTATTTTTAGTCCAGCATTGGATGGTGAGTCTCCAGATAGTGATGTACCTCCTTTTTACATCACCCTTAGATTGCATGACTATGTATTACACAATGCTATGTTTGATTCTAGAGCTTCTTATAATCTCATGCCTAGGGCAATCATGGAGAAATTGGGATTGGATATCACTAGAAAGTATCATGACCTTTATTCTTTCGATTCTAGTAGAGTAAGATGCATTGGGCTCATCAAATATTTGGTGGTCAATTTGGATCAGATTCCGACTAAATTTTTTTTGATGGACGTGGTTGTGGTGGATATTCCTCTAAGATTTGGCATGCTTCTTTCCAGATCTTGGGGAGCGAAACTTAAAGGGAGATTGCAGCTTTATTTCTCCTATGCTACTATTCCCGTGTTCGGTCAGATGAGGAAATTATACCGGGAGCAAAAGATGAAGTATATGATTACTAGCAAGGAGAAACCGGTAAATCATCCAATCAACTATGTACATACTGATTTAGAATCCTTTGTTTTATACTCAGATAGCTTTAATGATGTAAATAGCCAGTTAATTGAAGTAGACGACATTCCGGAAATCACTGAAAATTTTAGAGAGGTCCTAAAGAAAGAGATACAAAGACTTGATAGTACCGTTGAGCAATCAGCCTTTCGACAACAGCAAAATGTTGATGGACAACAAGCAGAAGTAACAGAGAAAAAAAAATTTCAGCATTTGGAAGAGGATGAAGATGGTTTGTGGACCATGGATTTTGATGGTGCGGTAGGAAATGACGGTGCTGGAATTGGCATTTGGGTACGCAGCCTTTTTTCCTCCCCAAACAAAGTGCCAAGTAATGTAAGGGTCTGTTCTTATAAATTGGCTTTTGATTGTTCAAATAACGAGGCTGAATATGATGCTTTAATTGCTGGTCTAAAAATTCTTAGAAAGTTAAATGCTAACAGAATTGCAGTGTATGGTGACTCCGAGTTAGTTATTAAGCAAGTGAAAGGTGAATACCAAGCTAAACATCCTCGAATGCGGGCCTACCGCAATGCTGTACTAGATATCTTGAGATTGTTTTTAGATTATACTTTGACATGTGTCCCTCGTTTTCAGAATGGTATTGCAGATGCACTTGCAAAGGCAGCAAGCAATTTTAAAATTCCGATGAACTCAAGCAACGAATTTGAAATTCATGTGAAGCACCGTCTGACTGTCCTTGACAATCAAAGGTATTGGCAAGTGTTTCAAGATGACGAAGAAATTGATGAGTTTCTGCAAAATGAAGGTAAGTTCAAAGACACTTCTATTGATGGGGAGCATGATGATGGTGAGACGGATGTGCAAGTCAATCAGATGGAAGTTTTGCAGCTGAAGGATAATGTCATTCCTAAAGGTCTCATACCTTTAGAGGAGCTTTTTGACCAAGATGATGTAGCTCGAAAACTGACCTTACGACCAACCGAGAAAGGATTTGAGGATGTGAACATTGGATCAGCAGAAAATCCTAAAATGGTGAAATTGTCCAAAGCATTGCCCTCATAGGTAAAAGAAAAGTATATCAGTTTATTATCTTCCTTTGCTGATGTATTTGCTTGGGATTATTCAGATTTGAAGACATATGAGACAAACATAATTCAACATACCATTCCGATTAAGCCAAATCAAAAGCCCTTTCGGCAAAAATTGAGGAGAATAAATCCAAAGTTGCTGCCCTCAATAGAGAAGGAAGTGAATCGGTTGTACAAAGCTGGTATCATCGTTCCCATAAGATTTTCAGATTGGATTTCAAATTTGGTGCCCGTGCGCAAGAAAACAGGTGAGATTCACGTATGCATTGATTTTCGAAATCTGAATAAAGTATCTTTGAAAGATAACTATCCATTGCCCAAAATGGATCACATAATTCCGCGAGTAGTTGGAGCATCCCGCATGTCGCTACTCGATGGTTATTCCGGTTATAACCAAATTCTGGTCCATGAGGATGATAGAGACAAAACGACGTTCACCACTCCGTGGGGAACTTTCCATTATGCTAAAATGCCTTTCGGTTTGAAGAATGCTGGTGCGACCTTTTAGCAAGCAATGGATATGGCATTTGCAAATGAAAAAGATGTTTTTCTAGTTGTGTATCTTGATTATTTCACAATTTTTTCTAATTCAGATGAAGAGCACCTTTATTATTTGAAGATTGTATTTCAGCGGTGTAGAAAATATGGTGTATCTCTCAATCCAAAGAAGAGTTTGTTTGCCATGGATGAAGGCAAGCTTCTTGGTCATATTATATCAAAAGATGGCATCCGCATTGATCCAGCTCGAGTAGAAGCTATTCAGAAAATTGATCTTCCCCGAAATAAAAAGGAGATCCAATCATTCAACGGTAAGATGAATTTCTTACGTCGCTTTGTGCCCAATCTTGCAGAACATTTAAGGGAAATCACAAACATGCTCAAGAAAGATAGTGTAGTGAAATGGACTGAGGAAGCAGTAAAGTCTTTCAATTTAGTGAAATTGGCCCTTTCTTTACCTCTGGTTTTGATCAGCCCGGACTATACTCAAGATTTTATTTTGTTTTCATTTTCCTCGGATCATACTCTGGCAGCAGTCTTGATGCAGAAAAGAGATCAGCTTGAAAAACCAATTGCTTTTTTCAGCCGAACCATAAGAGATGCAGCCTTAAAGTATAATATTATTGAAAAGCAAGCTCTTACCTTAGTAAAAGCGTTGAAAGATTTTCGAGTATATATTCTGCATTCTCACATTCTTGCTTATGTTCCTAATGTTGTTGTTAAAGATGTCTTAGTGCAAACAGATCCAGAAGGGAGACGAGGCAAATGGATTGCAGCCTTGTTGGAATATGACGTGGAGATAAAACCTACAAAGCTTATCAAAGGACAGGGGCGGGTTAAGCTAATGGCTGAGTCAAATTTGCATGCCTTGGACATTAATCTCATTACTGCTATGTCCGAGGAAAATGAAGAAAATTCACTTGTTCAGGTATCAAAAATCTTTGTTCTTTCTCCTTGGTACTCAGACATTGTTTATGTGCTCCAAAATCTGTCACCACTGCTAGGAATGGCTAAAAACAAAAGTAGGGCATTGAAATTAAAGGCTGCCAAGTTTTGTATCATGAATAATGCACTTTATTGGAAAGATCCCGGTGGTGTCTTGCTAAATTGTTTGGTTGAAGAAGAGGCAAAACAGGTTATGGAAGATTTTCATAAGGGAGATTGCGGAGGTCACCTTTTCTGGAAAACAACGGCCAAAAAAATTTTAAGAGCAGGATATTATTGGCCGTCTCTCTTTGCTGATGCATACAAAACTGTTAAAAGCTGCCATGAATGTCAGATTTTTGAAGGGAGGAAAAAATTGCAGCCTTTGCCGCTCAAGCCCATTGAAGTAAGTGCTCCTTTTCAGCAGTGGGGTTTGGATTTCATTGGCAAAATTCATCCTGCTTCTTCAGCGCAGCATAGATGGATCCTTACAGCGACGGACTATTTTACTAAATGGATCGAGGCAGTTCCCACCAGGCAAGCCACAGATTTGGTAATAATTTCATTTCTTGAAAACAATATTTTGCCTCGTTTTGGTTGTCCAAACAAGCTGATTACTGATAATGCAGCAGCCTTTAAATCTAAGAGAATGATTGAATTTTGTGATAAGTATCAAATTAATTTGGGGCACTCAACTGCATATCATCCACAAGGCAATGTATTGGCCGAATCCTCAAATAAATCCTTGGTCAATATTATCAAAAAACTGTTGGAAATAAACAAGAAAAGTTGGCATAAAAAATTGGTTAATGCACTTTGGGTAGATAGAGTGAGTCAAAATAAATCTATAGGCATGTCTCCTTTTGAGTTCGTGTATGGTGTTGACACGGTATTCCCGACCTCTCTCGTAGTTCCAGTGGTTAAACTTCTGCAGGAAGCTGGCAGCGAAGATGATCATATGCAACGAAGAATCAATCAAATGATCCATTTACAACAGACTAGAGATGAGGTTTTTCAGAACACTTTCAAGTTGCAAGAGAGAATCAAGAAGATATATGATAGAAAGGCAAAGGCAGACAAGTTTCAATTAGAAGAAGTGGTGCTGAGATGGGATGCAAGAAACGAAGATAAAGGTAAGCATGGCAAGTTCGAGAATCTTTGGAAAGGACCTTTCAGAATTGCTGCATATCGAGGTCAAAATGCTTTCCTTTTGAAAGAAATGAATGGAGAATATTGTCCAGGAGGGCCGGTTAATGGTCGGCTACTCAAACGGTACTATTTTTGAAGTGTTTTCTGCTGTCATACATATCACTGTACATACTGGTTTGTTTAGGTTTCATTGCAAGCGTGTGCTGTCATCATTCTTTCAGTTTGGGGCCCGAAGTGAAGGCTATAAAACTGAAGGTTGGTCTCAGTTTTGGTTTGGTTTGTTTGAGTCAGGTCTTCCAGTCATTTTTGGTTTCGAAATTGAGTTAGTTTTGAGTCAGTTTTCAGTTCTCAAAATGAGTCAACAGTCTTGTTTTGGTTTGTCAAATTTATTGACTCCATAGCCCAATGGATAAAGCACTGCCTACTTTCCCAGAGATCTGTAGTTCTTGGCACCTCCAAGGAGCTACCATCCCCATTGGAGCCAATTTTAGTGTCAGTCTTTGCAACCTTCCTCCAATAATCAAACATGCTCTTACAAAGTGATTTAAGGTGTCAAGGTCAAATTTTGTCATTTCAGTAAGTCTTCAAATAAAATTTGGTCACTAGGTATTAGGTCTAGGGTTTGTTTTCACTCCCTTCAAAGTTGTCCAAATGTCAGTCCATGTCACCATTCAGATGAGTGTACCATCATTCAGAAGTTTTCATCATCATGTCAGGTTCCAATGGGTCATTTTCCACCTTGTCCATGCTTCAGTTGTGCCTAGGTAAGGTTCATTTCCCTCTCCTAGGGTTTTGGAGGTAATTTCTCTTGGATGGTCAAATCATCAGAAAAACTTGTATCCAGATGTTCATACACCTTCCCCTATCCTTAATGTACCTTATTAAACACTTCCCATCACTGAGATCTCCCAAATTCCTCATTTTCGCACAAACCCTAGTTTCTTGCTACAACTTGACAATTTTCTAGGCTATGCCTATGTTTTGCCCTTTTGGACCCCTTCCCCTCACTCAATATTTGAAATTCTACTTTCCCCTGCTTCCTAACATCCCTCCCTACTTCCCAAAATTTCCTCAAGAATTTAGAAGCCCCTTATCCCCTCAATTTCACTTCATTTCGACAAATCCCTTGTTCCACACATCGAGATAGGTTTTACTTCAATGATGTTTCTGAGCAAGAAAAGATGAATTTGGAAAATATGAGAGAGGTTTTTGTCCACAATAGGCCAAGGAAGAAACAATTCCTTCACGTTTTACACAGGTGTCATGGTTTTAGAGAAATGTAAAAAATAGAGCTACCTCAGGAGAATTGATGCACCTCTGAAGTGACCTTGGGAAAATTAAGATTTCTCCTAGCTTGGTTGGCCAAATGACTTGCTTGATGAGTCAAATGATAACTAGACAAAAATATATTTCCAATGAGCTATCATGAGATCAATTTGGAGTTGAGGAAGACCTTCAAACGTTGACTGTAACAGCACTCTGCCTTGAGGCAACCTCATTTTTCACATTTTGACCAGTCTTGGGAGATTTGATTTTTGACAAGGAAAATGAACTCCAAATTGAAAAATTATAGTTGGGTTGGAAATTAGACTCAATAATATTTCCAACAAGCTATCCTGCGCCCAATTTGGACACCGGGAAGGTCTCCAAAAGTCTCTTGCAAAAGGGCGCAACGCGTTGAGTTTGTGGCGCGACGCGTTGGGTTGTGGCGCAGCGCATAGAGCTGCAAGCTCTTTTCACCACGGTTTTATTCAAAACTTCAAATGTGCTCGGTTATTTCTGGTCCAAGTTTTTGGCTTCCAGAAGGGTCAAAAACACCCTAAAAATGACCTTTCTGCCCCTTTTTGGACACACAGGAAGCAATGTTGGGAGAACTCATTTTTGGAGGGGCAAATGGAGACCAAATTCAGAAATTCCACTTGTGTTGGAAAGTAGATAGGCAGACCTTTCCAAAAAGCCCACTTGGAGCCAATTTGGACACTGGGAAGGCCTTAACAATTGGCTCCAAACTTGCACGACACATAGAGAAATCAGGCGCGACGCATTGGGGATTTTTGC
Organism: Pinus albicaulis; assembly: GCA_034641835.2. Lineage (NCBI taxonomy): Eukaryota > Viridiplantae > Streptophyta > Pinopsida > Pinales > Pinaceae > Pinus > Pinus albicaulis. The sequence continues at coordinate 1,852,977,465 of CM076578.1, read as the reverse complement.
TCATTTTTGACTCAGTAACTCTGTTTTTCACCTAGTTTTGGATAGTTTGACTTTCTTACTTCCAAATGTTAAAATCATGATGTAATTTGATGGGTCTTGATGTAATTTTGGAAAATTTTTACTCATGGAAGTAGATTCATCCATCAAAAGGTGAATTGCAACTGAATGAATCAGTTTCCTATCTTATAAAGGCAAGCTGTTCCACTGCCTATTTTCTAGTTCTTAGTTTAGATCTTGTTGAAACAGCTCCTGAACTTGTGAGCTCGACCCCTAGAGGCTGGGGATGAGTTATGCTTGTCTATATCTTGTAGTTTTTCAGTCATTTTCCTGGTTGGACACTTGGGAATGCTTTGAGCATCATTGTACATTTCATCTCTACAGTTTGGCAAAGGAATAGACCAGGGTTTGCAGCACTCCTTGGGATTCATGTGGATCTTTGTTTTGATGATGCGTTTCTATTTTTTAATGTAAGTTTACTGGTGCTTTATGTGTATCATCTTCCCTTTTATTTCTTCTTAAGTTAAACAACAAGGATAAAGTTGGAATTCATTAGATTTGCAGTGCTCTACCTAGAGTTTGTTTAATTTTCTATGTTTTCGACTGTTTGAAGAGGATTCCTGAAAGTATATTTCCCTTTTTAACTCCTCACTAGTCTGAGTTATCCATTTCATTCAAAATTGAAGCGTCAAAACAATTTCCTACCTTGCCCCATTCAGATCCCTGCAAAACGGCTCATTTCCCAGACCCAAAATCTTCCCTTCCCTTTGATCCAACAAACACCCTCGAAATCAAATCAAATTATTTTACATATATACCTAGCCTAAAATAATCCTTTATTCAAGTCATCTCAAGCCTCACTGATCATTTTTTTCCGAGATTGACCAGGAGAGAGCCCTCTCAAGATCTGGTAGGGCTAGCTACCAGATTAAGCGTGGTTTGATGTTACCCTAGACTCTGCCTTCCTCAGCCTGAGGTAGATTTAGGCCATAACAGGAGAGATGTATACTGTGATGAGGTTTGGGAACATTGCTAGAAGGTCACTTCAAATTAGTCACTAGGTTGTAACTTCTCCTTCTATCATCAATAAATAGTACTGCTTATTTTTCCCTATATGCACCTATATTGGTTTTGATTTTCCATATTGCAAGATCTCGGTTGATGTATATGGTTTATGCTTTACTGATTTAGCTAAATAGCTCGAATAGATATCTATATTATTGTATCTTCTACTGTTTCAGTGTTCTTTCTTGTAGGAAGCATTCAGCCCAAAAAACCGCTTGAATTTGAAGCTGCAACAGATGCGACAAAAGGAGCCATTTGGAAGCGACTGATCAAGTAAGTCTCTAATCCTCTCTGTGTATCTATTCTGAGTTAGGAAAAATAGTCGTATAGTCTTTCACTTGTTGTTCTAGACTAACACCTATCTATGGAAGCGTGATTTATCCGTAATTCACAATTCTAGCCCAACAAACTGGCGACTTCGCTGGGGAGAATTTCTCTTAGTTCTAGGTGTTTAAGCCTCTAATTTTCTTTGTTTATCCACCCAGTAGTTGTTACACATAAATATTAAACTTTTTCAGAGCTTAATTTGCAAATAAAGTGAGTTAAACAATAGTATTTTTCTTTCTATATTGCGCCCAACGCACCCTTAGACTAGACACAGTGCTTTGCAGAGCACTGTCTCCCTTCCTAACCTATGTTGCAGAGCACTGTCTCCCCTTGGAGACTGCATTGACTCCTGAAAGTACCCAAATTCCTTTGAATTTGACATTGAAACTTGCTTCAGTTTTATTTGCTGCTGTGTTCTGAAAAGTTTGATGCTCAATTGACCAGTGAATCTATATACTTCTTCCTCCTTTGACTGAAAATTTGTTTAATGTTTGTTTAAATTTTTTTTCTTTATCATTGACAAGTTGATTTCAAAGTAATTTTTATGGTTGCATGAAGAATCATTTGCTTTTGAAATAGGAAATTGTCGTAAAATCTTCATTTCCTTGATAGGATAAATTGTTGTTGAAGTCCTACTTTTTCCTTCAAAAGAGAAATTGTCGTTTGTATTCTTCATTTCTCGAAAGTAAAGAGAATTTGAATTATTGATTTAGTGCACCTAGTTTCTTTTCTGCATTCATAACATTAAGGAAACTGAAAAGAAAAACTTGCATTTGCATGTAGTATTGTGTGTGTTTTGAGAAAGGAACATTAGGAAATCTGCATTTAGTTTGTGATTCATTGATTTTTTTGCTCATTGATTTGTTTGCTCACAAATTATTTGTTCTCTTCCCTTAGTCGCTAGGTTCTTCATTGAAAAAAGCTAAAAGTGAAAGTTTGTTATCATTCTTAGCTTGCATTTTAGGAATTTCATACACATCATCGCGGTGAACCTTTGAAAGGAAAATTGTTAAGCAAGATCAACATAAAATTAATCTCAATTTACTTAACAATGCATTGTAACCATAACAATAACATTTAGAAGGTCTAGGCTAGAGACGTGTTCTGGCGTCATAAAACATAGTAGTTGTCGTTAACTTGTCTGCGATAAATTCTAAGTGTGATACCTCACTCCACGGACATAAGTATATCGTAGCCTGTCCACGTACTTTCGGGTATATCAGGTAGTGTTACAGTGCGATAAGTATAAAGGGGTGCTCTCACTGTGCAGTTTCGCATCAGACAGCACCAATACGGACTTGGGCCTCCGCGTACCTTCGGGTATATTTGGGAGGACGAATTTTAGGTGCTATCCATCCATAGTGAACCGAGTCTGCTGCCTTGAAATTGTGATACACTGAACACAACATTCGGGGAGATTACCTGCCCGTACTTCTTGGTTCACCAGGAGGTATTCTGCAGTTCACATTTTCTTGGTAAACCCTTTTTCCTAGCATTACCCTCTTTTTTTTTATTTGTTTTTTGGATAAAATAAATCAGTAATCATGGAAGAACAAAATCATATCCCCCATCGTTTGTGTAGATTATATTTAAAACCACCTTTACCATCGGAAGTTACTTCTGGAAGGTGAAGGCGATCACAATCTGCCAAATCAAGTACAATTCATACCTCTGGCAAATCATCATCTTTTAAACTAGAGTTAGCTCAAATTGTTTCCACACATCCTGGGTCGTCTAATATTGTCGAAATGGAGTCTTCACATCTACCCATGGTCATGATCCATTCAATCGCTGAGACCATACCTCCTGCACCCGACATTGTTCAGTCACAAATTGATCCAGATCCTGTCTCTTCTTTGCCAAAAAATCTAAATCCTGAAGTCGAACAACCGAAAGTTGTTCCTACCTTGGTCACCCCACAAATTTCTGTAGCTATTGAAACTCTTATATGACACAGTCAACTGTCTGAAATATATTTTGGGCCTGATGGTGAAGTTCTTCCTCCTGGTTCAATTGCGATTGAAGAAATCCCACAAGACAACACACCTTTAACTCCAACCTATTTTGGGGGGGACCTTTACCTGTACTAGTCTTTTCCTCAATCGTCTCCATCTGCTTTTTTTGATACTATTTCCATTCAATCTCTCGTCGATTTTTGAAGGTATACATTTGGTCAAACAACCATGTCTGAACTAGCATCTTCGGTTGGGTCAGTTGTTCCAATTACGTTAGCTCTTACACTCGCTACTCTGTCGATGTTCACTACCTCACCAGAGTCATATTTGCATGGTGGCTCTTCGGTCCCAACAGGTTACAAATCATTATCTGGCACTTTCTCTGGTGCATTTTCACGTTCATGGTCTTTGCCAATGTCATCATCCGATGTTTTAACTGGTAGTCCTATCGTTAGTCCTAAACAAATTGATTCATTACATGCATCATTAGGGCAATATCAAGTTAGCTATGTCTGCTCTTAAGGTATTACAAAATTGTCCCTCCCAGAAGCAGGCTTTATTGTCGAGCATTGGTGGAATTGATCCGACTGATTCTAATCTTGTCATCTTTAATGATAAGGCCTATGTTCTGCAATTAGTAGCAAAATTGGCATTCTCCATACAAGTAAATGTTCTCAATCACCTTGTTCATCACACTATTATTGATGAGGGAGTATCTACATGCATTATGTCTCTAAACTGTTGGAAGTCACTTGGCTCACTGAGATTATCATAATCATCAATGACATTGAAGGCTTTTGATGGAAGAACATATAAACCTTGTGGTATTATCAGTAGCTTGCATGTTGAAGTAGGAGGCAAAACACTAAGTATTGATGTCAAGGTTGTTGACGGACCCCTTGACTATAATATTTTACTTGGAAGACCATGGGTATATGCAATGATTGCCTTTCCACATAAAGGTACAATCATAGTCATTAATCAATTATCATTTTTTGCCTCTGCCTCGTAGGTAACTGGAAGTGTTCCATTTGTTCACTTACCCCAACTAGAAATTCAAAACATTGGTGTAGGACTCTTAAAGGATTCCACTCTTATGGGAACCTTTGCATTACCGCCGCCTGCAACGTCGGCATAAATTGCAAGCATAGAGACCTGCTACATGATCTCTTCCACTCTATCTGGCTTAAGGGAGAGTACGAGTGATTCTAATTTTTCTACGTTGGATGATGTTTTACTGCCCAACCCTGTTGAGCTGGAATAGCCATCAATCTATTTGGCTTGGGCAGAAAATCCAAAATCAGCGTCACCAAGTGTTTGGGTTGATCATTCATTATATTTTGGTACTCCATCTGATCCGTTTTCCTCAAAAAAATTTACAGATGAAAATATTTTGGAAGCTATGATGTTAGAAGGAGAACCATGGGAATATTATCATCATCGTTCCCATCTTCCTGATTATGAAGAAAACAATCTCTATGAACTATATCACCCATCCATCAAAACTTTCTTTCCAAATTCTTTATCGATTAATGCAATTAACTCTGACCTAAATTTACCAAATATCGAAGAAACGATTTCTATCGATATTTCGACCAAACTTGGCGTTGTAGAAAATATTCATGTCAGTGTATCTTGTTCTCCATCAAAACTTGATTTGTATCACTCTCTTTTTCGTGAATTTCGTGACGTATTCACTTGGTCTTATGAGGAAATCCCAGGCATAGATACTAGTATAGTTTAACACACTATTAATATGTATCCTGTTGTCAAACCGATGCATCAACGGCTTTGTTCTTTTCATCCAAAGAAAATCTCTACCATCAAAGAAGAAGTTGAAAAAATTTTGCGCGTTGGTTTCATTTACCCTATTCTGCGCACTGAGTGGGTTTCCAATATCGTTCCTGTTATGAAAAAATAAGGAACCATTAGAGTGTGCGTCGATTATCGAGATGTTAATCATGCTTGTCCAAAAGACAACTATCCTACTTCCTTTATCGACTAGATTATTGACGATTGTGCTGGATGCGAAATATTTTCATTCATGGATGGATTTTCCGACTACAATCAAATCAATATCTGCCCAGATGACCAACATAAGACAACATTCATCTGTCCCTAGGGCACATTCGCATATAGGAAACTTCCATTTGGTTTAAAGAATGCTGGGGCAAATTTTCAGAGAGCAATGGATTATGATTTCAACGACATCAAGCACATTTTTCAACCATATCTAGATGATTTAACAGCACATTCATGAAATCAGACTGATCACCCGATGCATTTGAGAGCCATTTTCTTATGCTGCCGACACTACAAGATACGCCTCAATCCACATAAATGTGTGTTTTATGTTGGTTCTGGTCGAATGTTCGGATTCGTAGTCTCAAAAGAAGGAATTTGAATAAACCCACTGAAGGTTCAGGCCATTCTTGATTTTCCTGCACCATCAAACTTACTTCAGATACAAAAAATTAAAGGAAAGGCTAACTTCCTAAGAAGGTTCATTCCAAACTACGCCTAAATGGCTAAAGTATTTACTTGATTATTGAAAAAGGGGGTTCCCTTCCCTTGGGACCAAGTTGCGCAAGCTTCTTTTGATGCTGTCAAGGAACATCTTGTATGAGCATCATTAATGTATCCTCCTAAATATCAAAATGATTATTTCCTATATATCGCCGCGGCTGAAATGACCATCGCTATGGTTTTGGTCCAAGTAGATGATGGAATTGAACATCTGATCTATTATTTGAGTCGTAATCTCAATGGTATGGAAGTTGAGTACTCATACGTGGAAAATATTGCCTTGGAAACTGTTCAAGCTGTCCAAAGATTTCGCCATTATATCTTGCTCCAAAAAACAACAATAGTTTCGGATTGCAACCCCATGACTTATATCTTATCACATAAATTGTTGAGGGGAAAATATTCAAAATGGATTGTCATTTTGCAGGAATTTGATTTGGAATTCATCAAATCCAAGTCAAAGAAGTCTTTAGTTTTGGCTGAGCTTCTTTGTGACCTTCCCTCTAATAGTACTACGACTACGTCGGAACCAACTATTCCAGATGAGTCTCTGTTTCTGATCGGATCATCTAATCCTTGGTATGGGGATTTCATCATTTATCTCCAAACCCAAACTTTTCGACCTAATACCTCTTGCTCTGATCAGCGACGTATTCGATACCAAGCCAAAGATTATCTAATCGTCGACGATACACTTTATTATTGTGGTGTCAATACCATTTTAAGTAGGTGCCTCACTCATGAGGAGGCCAAAAAAGTGTTAAATAGTTGTCATGCTGGGGCTTGTGGTGGACACTTATCTGGATATGCTACCATGTAGAAGATAATCTGCGCTGGTTACTTTTGGCCTACTATTTTTCGAGATTGCATCCTCGCAGTCAGAAGTTTTCATGCATGCCAGATTTTTTATCGTAAAATCTGCAAACCGCCAGTGCCAATGCATCCTGTTGTCTCTGCTAGACCATTTATGAAATGGGGTATTGACTTCATGACCTGTAACCCTCCTTCGTCTAGGGGGCATGGTTATATTATTGCCGCAGACGACTATTTTACCAAATGGGCCGAAGCGATGCCTACATTCAACAACACAGTATAGAAAGCTGCATTGTTTTTCTTCAACCACATTATTGCATGGTTTGGGGTCCCACAGGCTATAGTTACGGCTCATGGGAAGAATTTTTGCAACCATATGATGTCTGAATTGACTACCAAGTTAGGATTTCTGCATTATAATTCTACTCCTTACTATCCACAATCAAATGGACAAGTTGAGGTTATTAAAAAAATTCTTAAACGAATGCTTCAACGAATGATAGGAGTCCATAAAAAGGAATTGGCACTTGATCCTATACTCCGCCTTATGGGCATTGTTATCACTATAAAAAATCTCTGAAACTTGGTTAGTTACATTTTTTCCTAAGTCCTATTGTTAGATAGGGTTAGAGTCATTTTGATATTTTTCAAGGTCTAGATCATGGTTAAAGGTCTCATACCATCATTAAACATTGTTTATTAACCTCACTTCACTCTTCACAAGTCTCATGCCACGTTTTAAAACCCATTTGTAAAGTTTGTTTCGAAAATTTGATTGAATGTGCCCAGAAACTGCATTGTCGTAGCGTGCCTAGTGTAAAAAGTCCATTTTGCACTACAAAAACGCTGGTGAATTCGTAGTGCAAAACCAGAATTTGCACACCATGCACTACGAAATCAGGGATTCGCAGATTTGTCTCTGAGCTGTCACTTCTGTCAAATACAGTTAAATTTTCCTTCATTGGGTGTCCTTCATGAGTTGTCTTCCACACATGCAACCATTCTTTGTCATCATTAGAGGTCATTTGTCATAAATTAGAGGTTAGTCATTAATGGTCCTTTCAAATTTCAAACAGTTGGCCGTTTTCATTTGTCTCATGCAATAAAACACTGCATGCATTATTAAGTGTTGAAAGAAAGAATTCATGGTGAGATTCCTAGTAATCAAGCGAGGCTGTATTTCTTATCAAGCGAGGCTATGTTGTCTCATTGCTAATTGAGACAAAGGTTAACTTTTCAAGCGAGGCAGAACTGAATAAAATCAAGCAACGTTGTTCCATTCAAATACTGGTTATACCAGTGTTTTCAAAGCTTGTTAATTTAATTGAGTTTGATATTCATTTTTGTGGAAACAAAATTGTCATCAAGCGAGGCAGAGTTCTTATCAAGCAAGGCTGAATTCAATTCCTGAGTGAAACAGTCTATTCAACAAGAGACTCAGATTGTTAATTTGCTGAAGGCACAGGGTTTTTAGAAGGGTTTATTGCAGATTTCTAAAGATACAGGTTTCAAGAGGACAATGGTTGAGGAAAGAAGAAGCCATAGGTCTGTTCATTGCTTAAGGACTGAAACTGAAGGTGTTGAAGCCCTTACAAAAGATAAGTCTGTCGAAGCAGCTTTTAAGAAAGTTGGATGTTGGAGGTTTTGTGAAAAAATTCAAGGAGGGCACACTCAAGTTACTAAGGAGTTTTCCATAAATTTCACAGGATCAAATTCAAATATTGGGTTCCTAAATGTACCAATTTCCCTTGAAATAATATCAGCTGTAATAGAGATCCCAAGAGGTGAAGAAAGGTGGTTTAAAAATTTCAAATTTGATATGACACCATGCAAGGTTTTTTTGAAACCATAGTTTTCAGAGGTTGACTTGAACAAGGTTGTGCCAAGGAGTTATGTCAGAGACACATTTTCCAATCTTCTCTACAATATTCAGAGATACTTCACTTGCGAGGGTAGATATCATAAGGTATACACTTACCATTTTAAACTCTTGCTTCATTTCACAGGGATGATATCATTAGATTTACCTTTTTATCTCTTCAGAAGCTTGGCTAAGATGCATGATAACGTACACATGAAATTTGAATCATGTGAAACCTCTTTATTTCACCATGGCTTAGTCAAATTGATAGTCTTACATGAGCTACAAAAGGCAAATAGAGATTGGGCAGAATTCCTCTTTTTGAGTAGAATTGGAATAGAAGGAGCATCTGCCAGCCCACAAGCTAAAACCCCATCGAATATTGTTGGTCCTGTGGAAAAAAATTCTAAAAGATTTGTTAAACTTAAACCCAGGAAACAAGTGAAAGAACCAATGACATCATTGAATATCGAAGAGACTCCTAGGTCTATACAGAAGAAAACCCTAGTTGAGGAAACAATTTTAGAACAGTCAACTAGCAAAGAAAATCCAAAGAAGTTGACTAAAAGTCAGAGGTTAAAAGAAAAGGGTAAGGTTGTAGTTGCAGAGAAGACAAGAGGAAATTTGAATGACATACTTCAGGCTATTGACATAGAGGAATCTCCCCTGGTGCAAGAAGACTTCATCAAATTAGATACAGGTGCCAGCAAATTGAAAAAATTGAATACATCTAAAAAGTTAGAATTTGAAGAAGAGGTGGCAGAGTTTATTTTTAAACCCATAAGACCCTCAACGAGGAAAACTAAGAAGCTGAAATAGTTATATTTGGTGATAGAGCAAACAGGGGAAGAAAGTGCTACTGTTTTTTAAGAAACTACAAATGCATCATCTGCAATGCCTGAAGAAGATAGAAACAGGGTCTTCAAGGTTCAAAAGGAAAAAAGCATCTATGAAGAGGCAAAGAATAAACTCGGGCTTGAAAATAATGAAATTTAGAAATTAAAGAAAAGAGAAAGAATATATGTTGAAGAGAAGGTCAAGTTGTAAAGGATGAAAGGGATGTGGGAGCTTGAGAAAAATCCAAATCTTGAACTGATTGACAGTCAAGCTCAGTTTTTCATCTAGACCCTACCTGCAATCAAGGAAGCCAAGTTCATCAGGATGGTTAACATAAAACTGAGGGCTAATAACAGAAGGCTCAAGAGGAGAATTGAAGATTTAGAGATACAATTAAATTAGTTTGGAGATGAGCTACAGCCTAAACAGTAAGTTTCATCTTTGAAATAAACTTTGAAGGTTATATACTAATGCTCCATTTTTGAAACTACTCAAGGTTGATGGTTAGTGTTATAAGAATGGATCTACACCTAAAGACTAAGTTTTTAAGGTTTCTGACTTGAAATTTTGAGGAAAAAACTGAGAAAGATGAAGACTCAGCACTACGAAACTATTGTAGGATGCAGTTTTGTAAATTTTTGTAAATTTAAAAGAAGAAATGGTTTAGTTTTGAAGCCTTGATGCTGATGGGAGATATATATTGAATACCAATGAAGATTCAAAGGGTTTTGGCACATTTAATTGGAGTCTAAAGCATGTTTTTCAAAATAAAGGTCCGCACTACGAAAACATAGACAGTTTCGTAGCGCAGCATTATGGCAGTGTCCACATCATTTTTGAAATGTTGACATAGATACGGATGGAAGGTCAAATCTCTATGAAGACTTTAAGACATTTGGAATTTGTTTTGAGTTCAAATTATGCAGCAAATGGTTTGAATTGGTATTAATGAAACACTCAGCTACTATATGGGAAGAACTATCCTATTTTACAGGGACAGATAAGGAAGAGATAAAAGGGGTCTAACAGCAAGAAGATAGACATGATCATGGTCGAAGACTAGAAGATGCAGCTATCAAGTGTTGTTTTAAGTATTTAGATAAGGTTGTTATGTTTTAATAAATGATGTTTTAGTCCTAATTGTATTAGGAGTCTAAACAAACAGTTTAACTGTCAGTTGTAAATGTAGTTTGTTTTATGAAAAGTGTTAGGTGTCAAATTTCGAATTTTCCTCAAAGGATTGGAGAGAATCCTAAGATGTAATGAATACTATATAAAAGGGAGGAAATCGAATAGCATAGGGTTGGAATTTTTATTGAACAAGCATACTTTTTGTGATATCAGAGAACTGTGTTTTTATCTTAATACAGAGAGTTTTGTTTCATCACTCATGATTCAGAAAGGGTTATGGATGTTTGATTGTCTTATGATGTTTCTCTTTAAATTACTTGCAGTGGAATGAATGTATGTTACTTAGAATTCACTAATGGTGCTCTAACTTCCTTCATATATTCATGAACTGTGTTTATTCTCTGTCCTACTGCTCTATTGATACATCTAAACCCTGAAATTCCCTAACTTCCATATGAAACTAATCTTTATGTTTTGTGAAAGCACATTTGACTCCATTTACCCAATATATTTTTGTTGATTAGTAGTACAACCAATTATTCACTTTTTTCAAAAAGTTACCCATCTAATCTTCATTTGCAAATCATTAACCTATTGAGAGAGCCCTCTCAGGTTGAGGAGGCTAAGCCTCAACTAAAAGTTTGGTTTGAAATAGTTACTCAGGGTCTCCTTGACTTGCAACCTATCAGGGCCTAATTTTGAGATAACATTTTGGTGCGTCTGCGGGGAGTCTAAATATTAATCATTCCAAAAATCAAGAAGCCGAACTTCTGAAGGTAGCAGGAGCTTAGAAAATTTTTCGAGGTTGCAATCTACCTTGGTGACTCCATATATTTTTCAAAGTTTAAAGGTGGCTTCGAGAAGGGGATACACACAAAGCAATCCTGATCCTAATCCACCTACTACTGTGGACAATCCAAACACAATTTCAAAAGGTCAAATAATTTCAGAAATATCAAGTACTCCATCTCATTCGAAATCTTTTTCCTATGAATTATTGAGAAATCCTGAAGATAAGAAAGTTGATGACAAGATTCATGAAGTGCTTTTTAGATCAGAAAGTGAAAAAGAACTCATTGAAATTATCCTAGACTTACAAAAAAGAGGAATTGATAATTCATCCTTATTTACACAAGAAGACAAGGAAGAATTTTGGGAAGTTGTTACCTCTGAATTACAGTTAGAAAAAGAGTCTTTAGATAAACTCAAAGAACTTGATCCTTTTGAAGTCTTGTTGAATTCCAAAGCTGATTTACCCCTTCCAAATTGGAGCTCTATTTTTAGTGGCCTACAAAAACCAAGCAGTCCCCCTCATATCAGTTCTTCATCTTCTTTTGTTGTCCCTCCTACTACCACTGTTCATCCTCCAGTCATGGTTGCTCCTGCTAGGTATGCTCCACTGGTACTTCCTGCTGTTTTGCATGACCTTCCTAGTAAATATGTTGCTAGGATTCCTACTTGGGGTAGTGATGAGGAAATTTAAACAAAGGAGTTTGTAGACAGATTCAATGATTTTATAGACAGGGAAGAAGTTGATGATGAGGATGTGAAGCTAAGGTTATTTGCACAGAGCTTTATTGGTGAATTTAGAAAATGGTTTAAGGATCTTGCACCAGGAAGCATTAGAACTTGCAATGATTTTGAAGATAAATTATTAAGAAAATGGGGTAATAGAACCAATCCAGTCCAAGAACTCACTAAATATAACAGCCTTAGGAGGGCAGTTGATGAATCTATCCAAAACTTTTCAAAAAGATTCAATAATTTTTTTGACTCAATTCTAGCCCATTTGAAGCCTCCGGAAGCCTTAGCACAAATGAGATATGCTGAAGCATTTGATTATGAATTTTCTATCTTGTTAAGGGAAAGAGAGTCACCTACACTTGCTGAAATGCAGAGTGATGCAGTTAAGGTTGAGGTAAACATGATAGCTGCCAAAAAGTTGAAAATGGGAGAAACCAAATTGAAAGAAGAAGAGAAACCATCCACCTCAACTTCTGAAGACAAATTTGTTCAATGATGAAAACCATGGAGAAGTTGATGGATAGGTTAGCTCTTGGGAATACTTCTGCTCCTCCTATGCAACATGAACCTCAATTCAGAAATCCATAATTTAGAAGACCTCAAAATCAGCAAAGGTCAAGAGACAACAGAAATCAGCAAGCTGACCCTCCAGTGAGACCTCCTTTTCAGAAAAATTTGGTAGATGAAGAAGATGAGCCTGAGATTCCTGAAGAATCCATCCATTGTCTCGATGAAGAAATGTCAGGAATCTTCTTGACTAAATAAGAGCATGATGAGTCAGATTTGGCTAATCAAAGAGAAGAACCATCAGATTATTTTAAAGGGTATCAACATGCTATTTTCGAGATGCAAAAGCAATATAATCTCAGAAATAGAAATGTGCCTATCATTTCAAACAAAGTGCAGCCCAAGAAAGATGCTCCAAAGGCTGATGAAGCTAAGAATGATACCTCAAAGGTGGCTGAAGGTAAAAAAGATATTCCATCTGGTAAGAAAGACACTCAAATTCCTCCTCTTGTCAAAGATGTTGAAAAGTCTGTTTCTGTTTTCAACCTTGAGAATGAAATTTCAAAGATTAAAATATCAGTCCCTTTCAGTGAAATTATTAAGGTGAATGAATATAGAAGAAAGATAGTTAAGATGTTGAATTCACAACCAGGGGCTGCTGACATCTTGAATGTCCAAGAAGACAATCCTACTATATATTTGGGTCCAAGGTTAGAAGACGATCAAAATGAAGAGTTTCCTCCTTTTTATGTAAGCATTAGTATTCATGATATGACTTTGCATAATGATATGTTACATTCAGGAGCCTCTCATAACCTCATGCCCAAGGTTATCATGGAGAGAATGGGATTACAAATCACAAGACCATATAAGGATTTGTTTTCTTTTGATTCCAAGAGGGTTCAATGTATTGGTCTAATTAAGGATGTTGTTGTTGGTCTCACGCAAATTCCAGAAAATAAAGTTGTTATGGACATTGTTGTAGCTGATGTTCCTCCAAATTTTGGTATGCTATTGTCAAGATCATGGGCAGCGAAAATCAAAGGCACAATGCAGATGGATCTTTCCTACGCAATAATCCCTGTTTTTGGTGAGCAAAGGAGGTTGTATTGGGAGACTAGAATGGCCTACATGGTAAGCAGTAAAGATAAAACCCATAATTTTCCTATTTATGCCTTTGATATTGAACTTGGGTCTGCATTCTTTTCAATGAATCATCTGATAGTGTTGAGGAAGAAATTAGAACAGAAAATCAACATGCAGAAAATCGACAAGTGAATGAAGAAAATATGGAGGAATGGTGGTCATTGTACTTTGATGGATCAGTAGGAAAAGAAGGGGCAGGAGCAGGGATTTGGATTACAAATCCAAATGATGAGAGTAAATTTTACTCTTACAAACTGAATTTTGATTGCACAAACAACATGGCTGAATATGAATCTATGATTTTGGGTCTAGATATTTTGAAAAGAATGAAGGCTCGAAATATTTCTGTTTTTGGAGATTTTTAATTGGTTATTAGACAAGTTGAAGGTGTCTATCAAAAAAAGGATGTAAGAATGAGGGCTTATAGAAATTTAGTTTTAGACTTGTTGGAAAATTTTCAGTCTTATTCCTTCATAGTCAAAACTAGAGATCAGAATTCTATTTTTGATTCCCTTGCTGTTTCCGCAAGTCTTTTCATTATTCGTATGAATTCAAATGAAAAATATGAGATTGAAGTTCTTCATAGGCCAGCTATACTGGACAATATCATAAATTGGAAAGTTTTTGAAGATGATCAGCAGGTGAAGAATTTTATTGAGTTGAAAGAAGAATTTGAAAATACACATGTAGATCAACAAAATATGATTGTTGAGCCTAAAGAAAATTCTGAAGTTTTGCAATTAAAGAATAATTCAATACCAAAGGGTCTTATTCCTCTAGAGAAGCTTTTTGACCAAAATGATGTTTTTAAAGCACCGAAGTTGCAAGCTGATGAAGAGGAAGTAGAGAGCTGTAATCTTGGTACATTAGCTTTGCCTAAAATGATAAAAATTTTAAAGCTTTTTTCAGCTGATGTGAAATCCAAATATATTGAGATGATGAGAAGGTTTATGGATGTTTTTTCTTGGAATTATTCTGATTTAAAGCAATATGATCCTTCCATTATTCAGCATACTATTCCTATCAAGGAAAATGAGAAGCCTTTCAAGAAAAAATTGAGGAGAATTAATCCTCTTCTCATGCCATTGATTGCAAAGGAGGTAAAGAAAATTTTTGATGCAAAGATCATCATTCCAATCAGATTTTCAAATTGGCTTGCAAACTTGGTTTCGGTAAGGAAGAAGAATGGAGAAATCATAATTTGTATTGACTTCAGAAATTTGAATAAGGCTTCACTAAAGGATAACTATCTTCTTCCTAAGATGGATTCAATTTTGCAAAATATTTTTGGTTCACAAGGATGTCTATGCTTGATAGTTTTTTAGGTTATAATTAGATTCTTGTGCATCCAGATGATCAAGAAAAAATAGCCTTCACAACACCATGGGGTACATTCATGTACGCCAAGATGCCCTTTGGTCTCATGAATGCGGGAGCCACTTTCCAAAGAGCAATGGAAATTTATTTTTCTAAAGAAAAGGATAGATCAGTGGTTGTTTATCTTGATGATATCACAGTCTACTCAAATAAAGAAGAAGATCATTTGAAACATCTAGAAAAAATTCTGCTGAAATGTAGAAGGTTTGGTATCTCTCTCAATCCTACTAAAAGCATCTTTGCTTTAACATCAGGCAAATTACTTGGTCATATTATTTCTAAAGAAGGAATTAGGATTGATCCTAATAGAGTCAATGCAATTCAAAAGGTAGATTTGCCAAGAAGTAGGAAAGAGATTCAATCTTTTCTTGGGAAAGTGAATTTTGTTAGGCGCTTCATTCCTAACTTTGCTGAGATAGTCAAGGATATAACAAGGATGCTAAAGAAAGGAGTGGACATTAAATGGATAGTTGAGGCAAGGAAATATTTTGAATAAATCAAGAAGGCACTCACACAAGAACCGGTGCTCATCAGTCCAGATTTTTCCAAAGAATTTATGGTTTTTACATTTGCTTCGGAAAACACAATTGCTGGAGTTTTGCCACAAAAAGGAAAGCAAGGTATTGAATAGCCTATTTCTTTCTTTAGTAGGACATTAGCAAATGTTGAGCTGAATTATAATATTCTTGAGAAGCAAGCCTATGCTTTGGTGAAAGCTATAAAAGATTTCAGAATTTATGTTTTGCATTCGCACATCATAGCATATGTTCCAAGTGCTGTGGTAAAGGACATTCTTACTCAGGTAGATCCGGATGGAAAAAGGTGAAAATGGATTGCTAAATTGCTAGAATATGATATAGACATTAAACCAAAGAAGTTGGTGAAGGGACAAGGCTTGGAAAAGCAAATGACTCAGTCAAATCTGGATTGTCTTGACATAAATATGAATGCAGAAATATCAGAAATTTCTGAAAATGAAGAAGACTTGGTCCAAATTGATGAGAAATTTCTTACTTCAGAGTGGTACAAGGATGTGGTTTTTGTTCTACAGCATAATAAAGCTCCCGCTGGTCTAACGAAGTCCAAAGAAAGGTTTGTTAAGCTGAAATGAGAGGTCAAAATTGAGGAAAAGGGCAAGCATGGTAAGTTTGAGATTATGGAAGGGTCCTTTTCAGTTTGTTGGTTTTCATGGGAACAACACATACATATTGTAGGAAATTGATGGAGGATCATATGCTGGAGGGCCTGTTAATGGTAGGTTCCTAAAGCATTATGTTTGCTGAAGTAACATCACTCATTCATGACATTGTATATATCCATCATGGTCAAGTTTTTGGCTAATAAATGACAAGCTGAAACAAAGAGCACAAGCCCAAGGTGAAGGCCCAATAGTTCGAAGAAGATGCTTGTCAACAAAAATTTCTGTTTTTATCAAAAAGGATAGCACTGGTGCTGTGGGTTCTTAGTGTACTACAGGGGCACACTATCCCAAGTGGAGCCACTGTTATCACTATAAAAAATATCTGAAACTTGGTTAGTTACATATTTTCCTAAGTCCTAGTGTTAGATAGGGTTAGAGTCATTTTGATATTTTTCAAGGTCTAGATCATGGTTAAAGGTCTCATACCATCATTAAACATTGTTTATTAACCTCACTTCACTCTTCACAAGTCTCATGCCACGTTTTAAAACCCATTTGTAAATTCTATTTCTAAAATTTGATTGAATAAGCCTAGAAACTGCGTTTTCGTAGTGCGCCTAGTGTAAAAAGTCCATTTTGCACTATGAAGATGCTAGTTAATTCGTAGCGCAAAAACCAGAATTTGCACACCATGCGCTACGAAATTGGGGATTCGCATATTTGTCTCTGAGCTGTCACATCTGTCAAATACAGTTAAATTTGCCATCATTGGGTGTCCTTCATGAGTTTTCCTCCACACATGCAACCATTCTTTGTCATCATTAGAGGTCATTTATCATAAATTAGAAGTCAGTCATTAGTAGTCCTTTCAAATTTCAAACAGTTGGTTGTTTTCATTTGTTTCATGCAATAAAACACTGCATGCATTCTTAAGTGTTGAAAGAAAGAATTCATCGTGAGATTCCTAGTTATCAAGCAAGGCTGTATTTCTTATCAAGCGAGGCTGTGTTGTCTCATTGCTAATTGAGACAGAGGTTAACTTTTCAAGTGAGGCTGTTCCATTCAAATATTGGTTATACCAGTGTTTTCAAAGCTTTCTAATTTAATTGAGTTTGATATTCATTTGTGTGGAAACAAAATTGTCATAAAGCGAGGCATATTTCTTATCAAGCGAGGCTAAATTCGATTCCTGAGTGAAACAGTCTATTCAACAGGAAACTCAGATTGTTAATTTGCTGAAGACACAGGGTTTTTAGAAGGGTTTATTGCAGATTTCTAAAGATACAGGTTTCAAGAGGAAAATGGATGAGGAAAGAAGAAGCCATAGGTCTGGTCATTGCTTAAGGATTGAACCTGAAGGTGTTGAAGCCCTTACAAAAGATAAGTCTGTCGAGGTAGCTTTTAAGAAAGTTGGATGTTCGAGGTTTTGTGAAAAACTTCAAGGAGGGCACACTCAAGTTACTAAGGAGTTTGCCATAAATTCCACAGTATAAAATTCAAAGATTGGGTTCCTAAATGTACCAATTTCCCCTGAAATAATATCAGCTATAACATAGATCCCAAGAGGTGAAGACAGGTGGTTTAAAAATTTCAAATTTGATATGACACCATGCAAGGTATTTTTGAAACCAGAGTTTTCAGAGGTTGACTTGAACAAGGCTGTGCCAAGGAGTTATGTCAGAGACACATTTTCCAATCTACTCTACAATATTCAGAGATACATCACTTGTGAGGGTAGATATCATAAGGTATACACCTACCATTTTAAACTCTTGCTTCATTTCACAGGGATGATATCATTAGATTTACCTTTTTATCTCTTCAAAAGCTTGGCTAAGATGTATGATAAGGTAAAAATGAAATTTTAATCATGTGAAACCTCTTTATTTCACCATGGCTTAGTCAAATTGATAGTCTTACATGAGCTACAAAAGGAAAATAGAGATTGGGCAGAATTCCTCTTTTTGTGTAGAATTGGAATAGAAGGAACAGCTGGCAGCCCACAAGCTAAAACCCCATCAAAGATTGCTGGTCGTGTGGAAAAAAAGTCTAAAAGATTTGTTAAACTTAAACCCAGGAAATAAGTGAAAGAACCAATGACATCATTGAATATCGAAGAGACTCCTAGGTCTATACAGAAGAAGAAAACCCTGGTGGAGGAAACAAATTTAGAACAATCAACTAGCAAAGCAAATCCAAAGAATTTGACTAAAAGTCATAGGTTAAAAGAAAAGGGTAAGGTTGTAGTTGCAGAGGAGACAAGAGGCAATTTGAATGACATACTTCAGGCTATCGACATATAGGAATCTCCCCTAGTGCAAGAAGACTTCATCAAATTAGATACATGTGCCAGCAACTTGAAAAAATTGATGACATCTAAAAAGTTAGAATTTGAAGAAGAGGTGGCAGAGTTTATTTTTAAACCCAAAAGACCCTCAACGAGGCAATCTAAGAAGCTGAAACAGTCAGATTTGTTGATAGAGAAAATAGGGGAAGAAAGTGCTACTATTTTTGAAGAAACTACAAATGTATCATCTGCAATGCCTGAAGAAGATAGAAACAGGGTCTTCAAGGTTCAAAAGGAAAAAAGCAGCTATGAAGAGGTAAAGAATAAACTTATACTTGCAAATAGTGAAATTGAGAAATTGAAGAAAAGAGAAATAATATATGTTGAAGAGAAGGTCAAGTTTGAAAGGATGAAAGGGTTGTGGGAGCTTGAGAAAAATCCAAATCTTGAACTGATTGACAGTTAAGCTCATTTTTTCATCTGGACCCTACCTGCAATCAATGAAGCCAAGTTCATCAAGATGGTTAACATAAAACTAAGGGCTAATAAGAGAAGGCTCAAGAGGAGAATTGAAGATTTAGAGAGACAGTTAAATCAGTTTGGAGATGAGCTACAGCCTAAACAGTAAGTTTCATCTTTGAAATAAATTTTGAAGGTTATATACTAATGCTCCATTTTTTAAACTAATTAAGGTTGATGGTTAGTGTTATAAGAATGGATCTACACCTGAAGACTAAGTTTTTAAGTTTTTTGACTTGAAATTTCGAGGAAAAAACTGAGAAATATGAAGACTCAGCAGTTTCATAGCGCGCTACAAAATTGCTGAAGCAGACACAGCAGTTTTGTAAATTTCAAAGAATAAATGGTTCAGTTTTGAAGCCTTGATGCTGATGGGAGATATATATTGAATATTAATGAAGATTCAAAGGGTTTTGGCACATTTAACTAGAGTCTAAAGCATGTTTACAAAAGAAAGGTCTGTGTTACGAAAACACAGACAGTTTCGTAGCGCAACATTATGGCAGTTTCCACATCATTTTTGAAAAGTTAACATATACATAGATGGAAGGTCAAATCTCTATGAAGAATTTAAGACATTTGACATGTGTTTTGAGTTCAAATTATGTAACAAATGGTTCGAATTGGTATTAATGAAGCACTCAGCTACTATACAGGAAGCACTATCCTATTTTACAGGGACAGATAAGGAAGAGATAAAAGGGGTCTAATAGCAAGAAGATAGACATGATCATGGTCGAAGACTAGAAGATGCAGCTATCAAGTGTTGTTTTAAGTATTTAGATAAGGTTGTTATGTTTTAATAAATGATGTTTTAGTCCTAATTGTATTAGGAGTCTAAACAAACAGTTTAACTGTCAGTTGTAAATGTAGTTTGTTTTATGAAAAGTGTT
Source organism: Pinus albicaulis (assembly GCA_034641835.2). Taxonomy (NCBI): domain Eukaryota; kingdom Viridiplantae; phylum Streptophyta; class Pinopsida; order Pinales; family Pinaceae; genus Pinus; species Pinus albicaulis. Next base: position 1,852,957,559 of record CM076578.1, on the reverse strand, counting down.
AGGTGTCAAATTTCGAATTTTCCTCAAAGGATTGGAGAGAATCCTAAGATGTAATGAATTCTCTATAAAAGGGAGGAAATCAAATAGAATAGGGTTAGAATTTTTATTGAACAAACATACTTTTTGTGATATCAGAGAACTGTGTTTTTATATTAATACAGAGAGTTTTGTTTCATCATTCAGGATTCAGAAAGGGTTATGGATGTTTGATTGTCTTATGATGTTTCTCTTTAAATTACTTGTAGTGGCATGAATTTATGTTACTTAGAATTCACTGATGGTGCTCTAAATCCCTTCATATATTCATGAACTGTGTTTATTCTCTGTCCTATTGTTCTATTAATACATCTAAACCTTGAAATGCCCTGACTTTCATATGAAACTGATCTTTATGTTTTGTGAAAGCACATTTGACTCCATTTACCCAATAGATGTTTGTTGATTAGTAGTACAACCAATTATTCACTTTATTTAGTTTATTCATAGAGTTAGCCATCTGATCTTCATTTGCAAATCATTAACCTATTGAGAGAGCCCTCTTAGGTTGAGGAGGCTAAGCCTCAACTAAAATTTTGGCTTGAAATAGTTACTCAGGGTCTCCTTGACTAGTAGCCTATCGAGGCCTAATTTTGAGATAACAGGCGTATTGAACCTCGGTGAGAAACGCAACCAGATTTACTCCTTTTCAATTGGTTTATGGTCTGGAAGCTATCTTACCAATCCAATGTGAAATATCATCGTTAAAACTTGTGATAGACTTGTTACCTGACACCTCAGAAGAAGAAGCGCGTCTCCTTAACCTCATCCATCTTGATGAAACATGTCGTGAAGCCTAATTGGCCAATGAAGTGCATAAGAGATGTATAAAGGTGCAATATGACAAAAATGTATAGCCTCGCATCTACTCAGAGGGCGATTTGGTCCTTCTTTACGATCAAGAAGTTGATGTAATAGGTACATGGAAGTTTGAGTCGTTATGGCATGGCCCCTATATTGTCAAAAGAGTTCTTGCTAAGGGCACCTACGAGTTAGTTGATTACGATGGAATTCCATTGGCACAACCTAGAAATGGGTTGTATTTGAAACGTTACTATGCTTTATCATGAGCGTAGTAATTTTTTGTATTATGTTGTTTATATGTTGTTGATTTGCATTCAATATCTTAATTTGTTTTTAGAGTTTTCTTGACGTTAGTAATCCGCTTTACATTTTATGGCAGATGTCTGAATCTTCGAAACCATTTGTTGGATATGCTGATGGTGCTAGTCGTAGTACGCAGAATCTATCCTCTGCAGCGTGGGTCATTTTCGCTCCGAACGACGTGTTAGTGAGTTTTCAAGGGATTTGTATTGGTAGAGCGATGAACAATATCGCTGAGTATAGCGCGTTGATCGAACTTCTCTCTGATGCCATTTCATTTGGTATTAACTTCATAATCATAAGGTTAGACTCACAATTTGTGGTATTACGACTTACTAGTGTTTATACTGTTATAAATCCAACACTTCTTAGATTGTTCCTAAGAGTTCGAATTTTGGAAAGACATTTTGATTACATTGAATATCAACACATTTACCGAAATTTGAACACTTTAACTGATTCATTAGCTAATCAAGTTTTAGACAAACATTTGCAACATAGGTAAGAAAAACATTCACATCATTGAATAGGATTGTGCATTAAACATAGGGAAAAATCTAAAACCATATAGATAGATAGTTATAGGTTTTTAGAAAATTTGTGCCCAAGAAATATTCGTCATCTGACCTCAAAATGTATGCAAAATGTCACAAGTAAACTAGTGGTGCTCATGGTAACATGCTATATATCTAGCAATCCTACAGAGCAACCGCATCCAACGGTTAGGAACCCCTATAGTGTGTCGCTGCAGTCGCATGGGAAGCTCTTTGATCCAGCAATCTGGAATCCCGAAGGTCAACCCCTCTATGTGCTGCCGAAGCTTAGCCAGAGTCTCAGCCATATCAAGGTCTTGAAGGACTGCTCTCTCGACAACCCTCTCTGTCTGCGCATCTGCTTCGCGCTCTGGTTCCTATACTAGTTGAACACGACCAATATCTGCATTACATTAAACATTTAGTTTAGTCTTGGAAAGAAATCAAAACAAAAAAACATTGTATAAACCTTAAAAAAATCAAAAAACATGATCAAATCATTCTTACCTATTGCACCCCACTGAGCGCCTTCTGGTAATACTAGATCTAGATCTCCTCGGAAGTCGACACCTGCATATGCGTACTCATAGATGGCGAAAATCTGTCACCGGAACCAAGTGAAGAATGCAATAGAGAACACAAGGGTCGATTGGCCTGCATGCCGACCCATGGGTTCTACCCATCTCTGCATTCGAGGATCTCTAGGACTAGATATATCCAATGTTACATGCTGTGGCTGCATTAGTGGAATCCGTTCCAAAGCGAAGGAGATAAGGATTGAACCATAACTGAAAATTTTCTTGCTTCCTCCCTTTTCTTTATTCAGTTGTTCCTTTATCTGAGATAAAACAACTTCAGAACAGTTGAAGACTTTTGGCTCTAAGCACTCTAGCGCATACTGCATATACGATCTGTTAGCTACATGTAGTGTAACGGTGCCAGCAAGTTTAGCAATCGTGAAAAGGATGGTTCTCAAAGGCAAATCCCTGACATCCCGGATGTTTATTTTTCCATATTTTCTAGGTTCTACCCCGGGATAGCAATACTGCATAACATAATCCCTCATTGCCTCTCCTCCAATGGTAGATCCTCTGAGATAAATGGGCAAACCTCTCCTTGAAAAACCTGTGAGAAAATACACGTCCTCAACTGTTATGGGAACCACTTTGTTCTTAATGTGAAATGCCTCTATCGCCGAATCCCATGCTCGAACTAAGAACTCCAAGAGTTCTATTTGTTGCCTCATTCCTGACAATTTCAAGTACTTAAGTAGTCCACAATCTCTTAGGGTTCTTACAGTACTCGGATCATTTAAGGAAATCATATATTGTTCTTCATGTTCTCTTTCCCTCCATGTAATCATCATTTTAATCCGATGGAAACCTGAAATTAAACCATAAGATCCATTAGATTCCATTCACTGCAAAAAACTAGGAACATTTTGGGCACAACTTGAAAATCAAAAACTTGAACTGTGCCTAATGCACTCCCTGGGCTGAGAAAGTGCGGTGCACATGCAGGTACCCTTCACTATACTTGCTATGCAATGCAGGTTTCGACATTCAGAGGTGCGTTGCCCTCATTTTGGGCAGAATTTACCCTAAGGGCCTTAAAACCCTAAAAATCTGTAAAGAATGGAAATGAAATGAATACCAAAGGGAAGAGGAGGTTCATGATACTAACCTGGATCAAACAGCGACGAAATACATCCACAGAAACGACCACAATCAACGACTGAAGTTCAGGGGAAAAATCAGGTTCAAAGCTCCAAAATGCAAATGGTAACTATGGAATGGTAAAAATGAATAGTGAAACTACTTTTTTATAGTCATTTAATTGTTTGCAAGTTAAATTTATTGTTATGACTATAGTTTTATTATGTTTTTATCATGAAACAGGTATTTTTTATCCATTTAATGTTGTTCTGAACAGGAAATACAACTAATGAATAGATTAGTCGTGCAGATTTATTCAAAGAATGACTTGACCACAAAGCATACTTTTTCTCTTTATTTTTTGAGCTTTGTTAAAAACAAAAAAGGATTTGAAGCGCACTTTTGTCTCTTTTTTGATCTTCAATAACAACGAAAAAAGAATGCCTGGAGTCTTCTTTCAGCTCTTTTCAGACTCCGATAATGTGAAAAGATTGTCGAGCACTTGTCTTTTCGAGCTTGTTAAAGTAAATGAATTGATATCTACTCAGTATAAGTTTAACCCTTTTCTGGATTGAGATAGATTATTTACGAAAAAGGAATACCTTGGTTAAACATGACCAAAGAGGTTCTCTTAGATATTATTTTAAACTTTTTCGGATCTGAGTGACAAATTTACGAAAAAGTACTTTTGGATTTCTCTTTCGTCCTCTTTTTCAAACTCTCTAAATATGAAAAAGGACCAGGCTATCACTGTCGTTAAGCTCGTTAAAGCATAAAATAGTGGCGGGCTTGTCAATCATGGCAAGAATCGAGTTTCATTCATCACTAGGCTCGTTAAATTATTAAATAGCGATACATTATTCAAACGAAGGGTTGAATTATAGATCAAGCAAATGTTATCCTCCTCAAGCTTGTTAAAAAATAAAGAGGTACTGGTCGAAAAATGACCAGGGAAAATTTGGGAAAAGTAAGCAAAGTTTCTTTTTGGTAGCAAGTCGCTCTTGAACATGATGCTTCTTTCACTCCATGTTCGTGACTGTTTGGGTTGGGTAATCATCTTGACGTTTCATTCACACCGGTTTTGGGTTAATGCTGCCAACTCATCACAGTGTCGTCAATATGTTCAAGAGAAGTCATCCAGTGATTAAAAACTCATCCTTCTGCAACACTCATAAACTTTGATTCTCATGACCGTCATCCCTGAAAAATGCTATATCAAGTCATACCCTTGTCTCCGAAATTAGTAACTCCAATTTTTGCAATAAGGTGACTTCTTGTCGACAAAAAATAAATATCCAGGAATTTCACTTAGAAACATCAGATTCCAGTACCATGAGGCTTGTTACAACATCGACAAGATCCTCGCTTCTGGGCTTTTGACCGAAAGATTTTGTTTGGCATTCGACATCAAATCATCTATTCACGCCTTACGAAATGTACTGTAGTACCTTGAGGGCCATTTACATTAATGGTGGTTCTCTCGCGCTTGTTAACAGCTCGCATCATTGGTTGATAATCAAACGATGTCTTTCCATGTTCGACTACAAATCATATATTCGCATGGCTAGACTTGTACCTGAATGATCGAGTGAATGAGATAAGAAGACTCCAGATCGAGTTTCAGCCATCTGGGCTATGATTTTAGGATTCTTTTACACATCATCTGTATGGTGACCTTACATATATATTTTCATCCAAACATGGGCCTATATCTATAGACATGTCTGCATCTGGGCAACATTCCAATGAAGACGACTTTCTGAATTATGTACATGTTATTAAATTGTTTTATGTGCTAAACATGGGAATGCCTACCCTTAGCAATTATAATCAAAAGAGGATATATCATGATGTAATGTATTATAATATTGATGCAGGTGACCACTCCTCTTCGTTTCCAGACTCATCACATTGTAAAGCATCTCAATCAAATGTTCTTATTATTTGGATCTCATGCTTTAGGGGGAAATTGTTATAGGTCAATTTTGGCACCATTCCCAATGACCTAGTTAACTGATCATCATCTCCAGGACCAATGATCAAGGGTATATCATTCCCTATCATTTCAGTTGCTACATGCCCTAAGATAGGAAACAAGACAAATCAAGCAAGACTTTCATCAAGCAAAGGTTTCCATGGTTTGAAGCTTATTATATAGCATATGAGAGCTCACCAACGCAGGCTCTAAGGGGCCTAAGTGTGTTGCATATGCAGGTAGCCCCATGCAAGGCTGCTCTGCAAAGCACTTCCCGACATTCACAGGTGCGTTGGTCACATTCGGAGCGAAATTCTCATTGTTCTGGAATCTCCACTTGGCCAGTGCCTTCTAGAAGAGTTCACATGTGTCAAGATTTGGATCCAAGTGTCCATTTGACATCTACATGACTGGAAACATGTCTTGCCTATTATTGGAAAGTCATTTATTACAAAACAACCTACAGTTCATCTATAAATTGAGCACAAATCTGAGTGCTTGAGAAGGAAGAATTTGAGTAGAGAAATGCTGGAGAATTTTCAATTGAGAGCTCGATTTGTGAAGCTGCTACTGGAGAGATATATACTATGATGAGATTTGGGAACATTGCTGGAAGGTCACTTCAAATCTGTCACTAGTTTGTAACCTCTCCTTCTATCATCAATAAAGAGTACTGCTCATTTTTCCCTATATGCATCTATATTGGCTTTGATTTTCCATATTGCAAGATATTGGTTGATGTATATGGTTTATGCTTTATTGATTTAACTAAATAGCTTGAATAGATATCTATATTATTGTATCTTCTGTTGTTTCAGTGTTCTTTCTTGCAGGAAGCATTCAGTCCAAAAAACTGCTTGAATTTGAAGCTGCAGCAGAAGCGAAAAAAGGATCCATTTGGAAGCGACTGATCAAGTAAGCCTCCAATCCTCTCTGTGTATCTATTCTGAGTTAGGAAAAATAGTTGTATAGTCTTTCACCTATTGTTCTAGACTAACATATGTCTAGGGAAGCGTGATTTATCCATAATTCACATTTCTGGCCCAACAGGGGTGTTCATGTGGACCCAGCCAAGATACAAGTCATTCAAGATTGGCTAGCCCCAACCACTCTAATAGAGCTCCTCAACTTTCTCAACCTTGCCAATTTCTATCGTAGGTTCGTGTTGGGGTTCTCTCATATCACTCAGCCTTTGAGTCAAATCACCAAGGGTAGAGAAAAAGAAAAATTATTTTGGTTTGAATCCAAACAAAAATTATTTTATGAGTTGAAGCATCACATCTGCTCTGCACCAGTGCTCACATTACCATACCTGCAACAACCATTTGAGATCAAGATATATGCATATGATTATGCTATTAGTGTATTTTTTACCTAGAAGCGGAATCCATTGGCATATCATAGTGAGACACTTTCAGACACAATCCAAAAGTATCCCACCTATGACAAAGAAATGTATCTCATTGTGCAGGCCTACTGACAATGCATGCATTACATTATGGGGAAGGAAATGATCATCCACACAGATCATCGACCCCTACAGTTCATATAGACACAAGGGAAGTTGCAAAATGATTTCCATCATAAATGGTCCACATACCTATAATAGTTCCACTTTAACATTAAATACAAGAAGGGAAACACCAATAATGTTGCAGACTTCCTTAGCTGACTGCCGGTCATAGCGCTAACCACTGTGCTCGACTCTTATGGGCACGAGACTTTATAGTTCTGGCATCTATACAAGAGCGATCCAGAATTTAACAATACATGCCAGACAATCCTAGAAGGAAAGAAAGTTCCAAATTTTCACCTCCAAGATACAATGTTGTGTCACCTAGGACACCTTTGTGTTCCTTCAAGCGAGCATCCCAAGATGATTTAGGAGGCACACTATAGTCGGCTCGCTGGACATTTCGGAGTAAAGAAAATAATGGTAATTCTACAAAAGTATTTTTATTGGTTGAAACTTCAACATGATGTTGGGAAGTACATCAGATCCTGCATTGCTTACATCAGTTCCAAACCAACCATTAAGAATAAAGGCCTATATACTCCTCTACCTACTCCTAGTCGACCTTGGGAATCCAACTCCATGGATTACATGTCAGGCCTCCCTTCGACTAATCATGGAAATGACTATTTTTACGTGGTCATCGACAAATTCTCTAAGATGGTCATTTTGGAAGCCTGCAAGAAGAGTATCACAACAGAAGCCATTGTTAAGCTTTTCTTTGAACGAGTGTGCGTACACTTTGGGATCCCATAGTCCATTATCTCATATCAATACAAAAGGTCCTGAAGTACATTTTTATCAAGTCTCTAGTCGATTTTGGATACCAAACCCACTAAGTCCATGAATTTTGACCCCCAAACTGATGGGAAAACAGAGGTCATCAACAGGATTGTCGTACACATTTTGTGCATTTACAACTCAAAACATCCTCGCACATGGGACGAAAGCTTCCCTATGTCTAGCATAGCTACAACATATCTCTCCAAAGCTCAACTAGTCATAACCCCTTTCAGGTGGGGTTGGGATTCTAGCCAATATGTCCCATTGATGTGGCCATACCATTTGTAGCTACTCAAGCAACTTCGACCCATGTCCAGTCTGAAACTGACAGGGCTAACAACTTAATTGACCGAATCCAGCACATCCTCTAGCAGGTCCATGACATATGCAACAAATCCAATTCTAAGTAAAATCAATGACATGATCAGCATTGGGTGCCACACAAGTTGTAGGTGGGTGAAAAAGTTTGGCTACATTTGCAGAAGGATTTCCTTGATGGGATCAACGGTAAGCTTCGACCGCTCCGATATGGGTCATACATCATCACTAAGGCTTTAGGGAACAATTATTTCATGCTCAGCATTCCACCGTTCCTTAGCATGCACCCAGTGTTCAATGTGGACCTCCTTTGGCCATACTTACAGCATTACTGGACACATATGACATTGCAAAACAACACAGACCAACAGAGTTAAACCTAGACTACATGGAACAACCCACAATTGATCGGATCGTGGACACACATATCAAGAATACTCGCAAGCAGAAGATCCAACAGTATCGGGTTGTTAAAACTGGCCAATTCCTGTACCAAGGCAAGTGGCTGACCAAGGACCAAGTTCAGTAGAAATTTCCCCATCTCATGGAAGAACTCAATGCAATGGGGACCATTACTTCCTAAGGGTGGAGGAATGATCTAGGTGGATATTGGTAGCCACCCAACTATTCCACTTGGACCCCCACCATTGTTTCTTTGATTTTTTCAGTTTCCGTAATTATAGCACATTTTACTATTTTTGGCATTTGTTCGGGTCGTGGACTTCCAGAGCAGTTTTGAGGCCCTAAACGACATTTTTTTTGGAAAACCATAAAACATGAGTTTTTGATTAATGATTTCAGTTGAAATTTGTAGTCCTTAGATAGATATTTCCAAGGAGGTATTTTTCACGTCAAACAGAGATCGCATGCCACAGTTACGACCCGGGAAGTTGATGTACCAATTTATCCCTACAAGGCCCACAGATTTGGTGATTCACCTCCTATGGTTAGGTTTTTGGATTTTTATATTTTTCCATTGTTTCTGAATAATAAATATTCCTTTGAGCCTCATTGTAACACATTTCAGAAGCATGTAGCCACCACATATCTTGTCATAGATAATCTACCATCTCCCGAGCTAGTTTATTTCCATTCTATTTGTAAGCATATTTTAGTTCTTCGATATTAATGAAATGAAGTGTTATTTCTATTGCATATTTGTATTTATGGTTATATCTATTGTCACTCTGTAATTTGTAAGATTGGCAAGAAAAAATGACAGAGGATAGCATCAAACCACTTTGGAGTCCAGGACCTAACCTTCCTAGACCAAGAGAGGGCTCTCTCTGTTTTTATGATTTAACTTGATAATTCTAAATGTTGATACGAGATATTTATAGAGATTATGATGGTTTTTTATTTTATTGATTGTGTGGTTGGACAGATAGAAATGCAAATGCTAATCCATTGGGCTATGGAGTCAAAAGGCTGGAATGGCACATCAACAGTCAAGAGCATCACAGGGCAAGATAACTATGCTAAATGGATCTTAAGAGTTGTATGAATTATGAGGTGAAAGAAAGAGTGAGGTTCAGTAGTCACTAAAGAGCAGTTAAGAATTATTTAATCAGACTTCAACAGAAAACATTCAGATTGTAAATGTATACAGAATTAAGGTGCTCCGACAAAAAATCTTAATATAAATTTTTTTATTTACAATTAGATGAACAAATTCACAACAAGGAAAACGATGGAAACATTTAAAACAGAGAAGTATAAAATCACCATTTTTACACAGCTCAAGAATTGTCTAGCTCCACAATTACATGCTCCAATATAGTAGTTCTTACAATGTAGGGGCTAACAATATCCAACCCCTGATAATGAAAATTAGAGTAGTATTTAACTAAAACTTGAGTTTGTTTCCGTAATCTACTTTGGAAAACTTCATTAATTAAAAACAAACTGAAATTAGACAAGTGCGGCCATGCAAGGCCCGCGCAAAGAAAATTTCTGACAAAACACAGCCTGTAGAATTAATTTTGGTAACTCTTCAAGAATATAAAAGCTTCGATGGCTCTTCATAAGATCAAACAGTAGGATTGAAGGTGGCTGAGGTAAGCTCGAAGAGAAAACGCTGGTGACTCTGAAATCTAGCCCTGATCTTCAGAAAATTGACGTTGGGTAATTAACTCTCGTACAACGTCGACTACTTTCATTGATGGGTGATTGTGTTGATGTGTTCTTTATGAATGCCCTTTTTTCCTGATTCGACCTCCTTTGCTTGCTTTCCTTGTCGGGGTGGATTTCCACCATAAGTCCTTTATGCCGCGTTTAGCCTATTTCTTCAAAAAATGGCATAAAAATCATATACCCAAATCTGAAAACCTTTATATTTTAATTCTGAACTTTATCGCATCCATGGAAATATCGCATATTGCACATTTTAGATTTTTCGATATGTGGAATGGAATCAGCGATGGGATGCGAAGTATGGAGCTTCCGTGGCGGGAGGATGATGACGTGGAGTAATGGAATGGGAATGATAATGAAGGAATGTTGTATTAGCGGTGAGAGGAGTATTTTGGTGGGGCTAAAGTACATCACAAAATCGCAATTGGAATAGGATATGCTTCGAGAATATGATTTAAACTTTAAATTTTGCGAATTGTGATGGAGCGAAAATTTATAATATGTGCGATGGATATTGCACATCGGTGATTGCAAAAGATAAAGGTTGGCAGAGATGGAAAAGTTATTTCCTACAAAATGCGATGAGCGCAATGTTAAGATCTATGCGATGCGATATCGCACATCAGTGATCATAAACTTTAACTTTTGGCAGAAAATAGAATACGTTATAATTGCTGATTTGCAACGTGGTATTCATTGCGAAGTGCGATGGATGGTGGGTAAACTCCATCGCAAATCACAATCGAGACTTAAAATTTAAGTGGAAAAATGTGCGAAGTGCGATCTGCACGCACTTAAGCGTCGAGGAGTGTGAAACGACGAAAGGTAAGGAATAAGGTGGAACCAAAGTTTGCATGCAGTTTCAATAATGCAGTAAGGTATGACCGGTCCCACTTCATTGCATCAGCAGAAAAATAAGATTTGGCGTAAGTCTCAAGAGGTAAGGTTTAAAAATTTGCAGGTTGTGAAGTGCAGAAAAGAGGTAAGGTTTATGTTGTATAACATAGCCGTTAGTGTGTGGGCGGAGCTATGATAATAGAATTTCAGACTTTTAATATAAGTGGGTTTTATAAATTAATAAGTCCAAAAAGGTCTTGGGGTTTAAATGGGAATCAGAGCATTGAAGTTCAGGGTTTGGGAAAATGAAAGGTAAGAGGAGGGTGTATGGAATGAATGAGGGCATCAACACTTTCCTCTTTCAATTGAACTAAAAGGAAAATAGACTCATCTGATGCTCTTGACAATCAGGATCTCCCTTTATTTCTCTGAAAATATATGATAGCCATGGAATATTATTTTCAGTATGTAAAATATAAGCAATAATCAGTCACTTGGTGATACTGTGAAAAAAAAGAGTCTAATAGTGGCCCCATCTGGGGATGGAAACTCCTTTAGAAGGTGTCAAGAACACTGTAGACTAGTGACCTGATCCATTGGGATGATCCCAAAACTTGCAATTTAATCTGCTACAAAAATCTTGTGGCTGACAGTCTTCAAGCTGAAATTCACACTCTTTGTAAAACTGAAGCCTGGAACACACTTGTACTGAAAAAATGGAAAGCAATATGAAACTAAAAATGGAAAGATTCTCAAATTACTAAGCTTATTTGCACGCCTACCTACCCTAATCTAACTTGGATATGATATATACACTAAGCTCCTTTCTCCAATGCAACCAATCAAGTAAATGACTACATGATTGATTCTTGTTCACCTTTTTGAGTATGTTGAAAAAACAAAGGGACCACTCCCATTTTACTTGCCTTTGAACAACAGTGCTCAAAATTTTCCTTAAAATTTGCAACAAACCATTTCTGGCATAGCATACTCCTTCTTTAGATGATTATAAGAAACTAGAAAAAGGATCTTGGAACAATACTTGGCCCTGAGGATTTAAATAACAGACTTCATCTAGGGTTGCTCCTTGTTCCACTTTTTTATGCTCAGGATCCTTCTTAAAGAGAATATATATATATTCTTCATGGTCATCTGACATGGAATCCTCATTATATATCACTATGTTGTCCTCAAGCAAAACTGATATGTCTTGACTGAGTTAGCTGAATTCTGTTGGAAGGCCATCATTCTGATGAATAGGAGCACTTTATGGAAATAGGCCTTCTTGAGAAGGTAGAACAACATCAATATCAATATGTTCTTCTATTTCTTCATGAGGAAATGCTTCAGTACATAAATAAAAAATAGAACAAATAGACATAATATTTTCATTACATAAAAATTTAGAGGTTGGCTGCATACTTAGAATTTGATTGATTTCTTCTTCAGTTAAAGGAGGAGGGAGTCTTTGTTTTCTTTGGATTTAACAAAAATTGTTTTCTTTCTTTTGTGAATACTGATCATGAGGTTGAATGTATCCTTTAGCCTCACACAAAAGAGTAGATGAATTATCATTTGTCCCCACAGAGAGATCTTGTGGATCTTCTTTCATTTCCTAATTGCTTTCATTTTCAACTAACTTCTCTTGGTTGTCATGACAGTTAACTTGAGAATGAAATTTATGAATTTCTTCTAAGAGATCTTTAGGATGCCAATTTCCCAAATATTCATCAATATTTACAAGGTATTGTATGAGATCCTTAGATTGATTAGAACAATTTTCAGCTAATGATAAAGATGGAGATTATTCTTTATAATGCTCATAAGGGTTCAGACCTTCATACCATTCCCTTGCTTTACCTTCTAATGTTACCATGAACATCTTCATGAGGCAATCCTCATGCCATTTGAACTTCAACCTCCATGAGCGTATATTAAATTTAATGAGATGTAACAAAGGATCATCAACCTTCTCATCTTGAAAAATAGGAAGATTTCTGTCCCAATTTACCTGAGGCATTTTGTGTGGGAATCTAGGAATGTGATATTTGTTCATTGGAACATACCTACGTTGTATTCTTGGATCCATATCGTCAGTCAGCCAGAGAGTGGGGTCACTCTATATTCACAACCAATCTAGATTCTTATACCAGTGGAGTCTTTAGGTCAACTGAAAACTGTGGAGTCGCCAGGTGGATGATTTCAACTTTCTTATGTCTGGCTATTGTCCACCATCAACAACCAGATACCAATATTTGAACATACTTGAATCATACAATATTTTGACTGGGTTTCTGAGTTCTGATGAAATATTAAGATTTTTCATAACTCATTCCCTAGTATGGTCTCCATTATGTTGTCAATCCGTAGTTCGTAATATTGGCAAGAACAAACAACATAGGACAACATCAAACCACTTTGGAGTCCAGGACCTAGCCTTCCTAGACTCAGAGAGGGCTCTCTCTGTTTTTATGATTTAACTTAATAATTCTAAATGTCGATACTAGGCTAGTTATAGAGATTATGGGGGTTGTTTGTTTGATTGATTGTGTGGTTGGACAGATAGAACTGCAAAAGCTAATCCATTGGGCTATGGATTCAAAAGGATGGAATGGCACATCAACATTCAAGAGCATCACAGGGAAAGCTAACTGTGATAAATGGATCTTAAGAGATGTATGAATTATGAAGTGAAAGAAAGAGCGAGGTTCAGTAGTGACTAAAGAGCAGTTAAGAATTCTTTAGAAAGACTTCAACAAAAAACATTCATATTGTAAATGCAGACAATATTAAGGTGCTCCAACAACAAATCTTAATTTAAAACTTTTTATTTACAATTAGATGAACAAATGCACAGCAGGGAAAACAACAGAAAAATTTAAAAAAGAGAAGTATCACATCACCATTTTGACACAGCTCAAGAATCCTGTAAACGGTCTTTTATTATTGATTTCTAGCTCCACAATTGCAGTGCTCTAATATAGTAGTTCTTACAATGCAGGGGCTGACAGTATCCAACCCTTGATAATGAAAATTATAGCAGTATTTAACTAAAACTTGAGTCGGTTTCCCTAATCTACTTTGGAAAACTTCATTAATTACAAACAAACTGAAATTAGACAAGTGTGGCCATGCAAGGCCTGAGAAAATAAAATTTCTAACAAAACACCACCTGTAGAATTAATTTTGGTAACTCTTCTAGAATCTAAAAGCTTCGATGGCTCTTCGTAAGATCAAATAGTAGGCTTGAAGGTGGCTGAGGTAATCTCGAAGAGACAATGCTGGTGACTTTGACATCTGGCCCTGCTCTTCAGAAAATGGACGTTGGGTAATTAAGTCTGGTGCAACGCTGGCTACTTTCATTGATGCGTGATTGTGTTGATGTGTTCTATATAAATGCCCTTTTTACTCGATTCGACCTCCTTTTCTTGCTTTCCTTGTCGGGGTTGATTTCCACCATAAGTAATTTATGCCATGTTTAGCCTATTTCTTCACAAAATGGCATAAAAATCATATACCCGTGTTATGGCCTAAATCTACCTCAGGCTAAGAAAGGTAGAATCTAGGGTAACATCAAACCACGCTTAATCTGGTAGCTAGCCCTACCAAATCGGGAGACGGCTCTCTCCTGGTCAATCTCAGCAAAAAATGATCAGTGAGGCTTGAGATGACTTGAATGACGGCTGATTTTAGGCTAGGTATATATGCAAAAGAGTTTGATTTGATTTTTAAGGGTGTTTTGTTGGATCAAAAGGAAAGGCAGATTTTGGGCTGGGAAATGAGCAGTTTTGCAGGGATCTGAATGGGGCAAGGTAGGCACTTGATTTTACACTTTCAATTTGAAGGAAATGGAGAGTTGAGAAAGGTGAAGAGCTGAAGAGGGAAAGAAACCTTCAAGGATCCTCTCCAAACAACTGAAAACATAGAAAATTAAACAAACCCTAGGTAGAGCACGACAAATTTTAATGAATTCTACCTTTTTTCCTTGTTTGTTTAACTTAAGAAAAAATAAGAAGGAAAATGGTATACATGAAACAACAGTAGACTTACATTTACAGAGAGAAACACACTATCAAACCAAAATACCACAAGAATCCCATAGAGTGCTGCCAACCCTGGTCTATTTCTTTGCCAAATTGCAGAGATGAATGTACAATGATGCTCAAAGCATTCCCAAAAGTCCAACCATGCTAATGACTGAAAAAATACAAGATATAGACAAAAAACCACCCATCCCAGCCTCTAGGGGTCGAGCTCACAAGTTTAGGAGCTGTTCCAAAAAAATCTAAACTGAGAACTAGAAATTAGGCAGTGGAACAACTTGCCTCTACAAACTAGGAAACTGATTCATTCAGTTTCAATTCACCTTTTGATGGATGAATCTACCTCCATGAGTAAAAATTTAAAAAAATTACATCAAGATCCATAAAATTACATCAAATTACATCATGAGTCTGAAATTTACAAGTAAGAAATTCAAACTATCAAAAACTAGGCGAAAAACAGAATTACTGAGTCAAAAATAGGCAAAATCCTCCAATGCACCGCGCCTGATTTCTCTATGCATCACGCTAGTTTGCAGCTGATTTTGGAGGCCTTCCCGGTGTCCAAATTTTCTCCAAATGGGATTGTTGGAAATTTCTGCCTGTCTACTTTCCAACACAAGTGGAATTTCTGAATTTTTCCTTCATTTGACCCTCCAAAACTTAGTTCTCCCAACACTGCTTCCTGTGTGCCAAAAAAGGGGCAGAAAGGTCATTTTTGGGATATTTTTGACCCTTTTGGAAGCCCAAGACCTGTCAAAATTTCTTGTCCATAGGTAGGAATGCATAATTTTCCATGAAAAATCCAAAAATGTTGAGTTTGCATCAAAAGGAGCCCCCAATCATAAGCGCGCGCCAAGTGGCGCGGCGCATAGAGCTGAAAAGTTTGTTTTTAGGCCCAAAATTTTCAAAAATGCAAACAATGTCCCAAATTTTTTGAAATTTGGGCTGAGTGTCCTCCATTATGTGCTATGTTGAGCCAAGGAAGCCTCGGCCAAGATTTGAAGTCTATCATGCCTTTTTCGACGCTTTAAGGCCTTCTTCAACCTAGCTTTCAAGATTTTGATTTGTGCCTTGCAAACATGATTTCTTGCCCAATAGTGATTAGCCATGTGCCTCAACATGTTCTTTTCCTTGTTGGCCTTCTCCAACAACTTTTCCAAATGAATATTTACCCTTTCAAGCCAAGTTTCACGATTAGCCTCAATCTCCTCCTCAAGTGATGTCATCTCAGTTTTGCTCCTTTGGGCAGCTTGCCGGTTCTCACGTATGTTTTGCAACTCCATGATCGTTTGCTGATCCTTTAGCTGTTTGTTTCTCTACTCAAGGTAGTTGATGATCCACTGGGCTCTTTTCAATTTGAGGGACAAAGTATCTATCTCCACCTTCTACTCCTGAATAATCTCCCTGACCTTTGAGCTTTGTGGGCCCAAATCAGTGTCATCATCCTGAATGAGGATGAAATATGTCTCCTAATCTCCTGAAGGCCCCTCATCATGTATTGGCCTCTTACACTTGTCCTGTACCTGTACTGATGATGAAGGAAGCGAGACCCCTTCCACCCCGGCTGGAGATAATACTCGCTTGGCTACTGCAAACAACCCTCTAGTGCCTCTCTGATAGGTGACAAACACCGGCACACTAGCGGTTTGTGTCTCATGACCCTCATACTAATATGAAGATTCACCTGCCTCATCGAAAGCCTCTGGAAGTACCTGAGGGGCTGTGAGAAACTCATGAGAAATGAAATCCTCCCATGAAATATCCTGCAAACCAAGCTGATGCAAAACCACAATTTTGATGAGTGAAAAATGATAGATATTGTTATACTGCTGCTCAGGAGTTTTCCTTTGCACTAAGCTGGTCATATTCTCAATATTTTGGCACATGAAGTAGGGGAGGTTCATCATTCTCACCCTGGTAAAGTGCATCAACAATATGATATGATAGGCATACAAGCGAGAAAACCGGCCCTCACAGCTGAAATATTTGATAATGAGCTTCATCAAAGGAGCATATGAATCTTTCAAGAACCGAAAGGGAAAAACTCTGCTGAATTGTCTCAAAAAACCGGGCTTAATGTATGGCTCATAGTGCTCCCTGTCAACTTGCTGTCTCTTGTTCCATTGCTCTCTGACATTTGGAATACTGGTTGCTAGGGAGATAGACTCAGGTGTCAAAGTGAATGTCACACCTACAAGAGTGACTTGGCCATTATGTAAATGGAGCACAAACAATATGGCCAGCTCATGATGGTACTGGACTCTAGCAACCATCTCACAAAACTGATAACAAGACTGTTGTTGAAAAAAAGTGATGGCAAAAGGGCAGGCCTGCAGTTCAGCAAGTGAAGTAGGTTGCTCCCTAACATGTTTACCACTCTTGTGGGGTCTCCTTGGTGCATGCAATTCAGTTGTGGAGTCACTGTCTCGGTCATAAGAGGAATCTGTCTCCATGTTTGCCAAATTTTTGTGTTATCTTAGATGAGTATGAGGAGTTTAGGTGTCTTTGGTTTTTGTTTCCAAGTGTAAGAAAATGTGCGAGGGGGTATGGAGGGAGACGGCAAAGGGAATGTTGGGAATATTGTCAATTGGAATTTGGGGATTTGAAGGGTTTTAGGGTCAGTCTCTAGATTTTGGGATAGTAATTGGGGTTTGGGAATTTTATAACTAGGATTTTGGATAATGGGAATATGGGATAGGGAATGAGTGAATTTAGGGATATGAGGGAATAGGGAAAAGGGTTGGTGAAACTAGAAAACAATGAAGGAATAAATGATAATGGAGTGAAGACCACAAAAACTAGTTTACAAACCCTTTACTATGATGTCTTGAGCAAGGAAGTAGGGTTTTAAATTTTTTGATTAAATCCTCATAATCATCATAAAACACATGTTCATTGGCAATGGCAGACCTTATGACTTACTTTAGAACGGAGAAGATTGAGGATATTTGAAGCTTTGGATGAAATCGTGGTTTAAAATGATTTGCGGCCCTACGTGTCGTGCCACAAACCCAACGCGCCGCGCTGATGTATTTCTAACACTGCGGAGGCCGACCCAATGCATCGCGCCACTCAGCCTATGCGCCGCGCCACTGAAACTTGCACAATTTTGCTGTGATTTTGCTCCTTCTTTTCAACACGGCCCTTTCTTGCTCATTATATCTTCTTGGAATGAAAATGAGCCTTTGGAAACATGAAGATGACTTATATATCAAAGACTTTTAATTTTCCACTTCAAAAAACCCACTTTGTAATGTTACCTTTGACACTTTTTTTTAAACTCTGTTTAAGCAATTTGCTTCATTTTGGCTCTGATTAACTGAATGATGTGCTTTTGTTTGCCTTGCAGGGTTGCTAAAGTTTGACAAGGTGACCAGGGTTGTAGTTGAATTTATTTACACATGATAGAACTTGAATTACATCAAAATTATACATAAAAATATAAAATACTCTATTTTTTCTCAAAACAGAGTTTTGAGAAAAAATACATTTTTAAGCATATGATGATGAGATTTATCAGCACTGGAAAATTTTCAAACTCCTCATGGGCCTGCTGATCGTTGTTGGACATTTTGAAGACCTTATTGATGAAACCCTATACCTAATGGGACTAAAAACCCTAGAAATGACTCTTACAAATTTAAGGACAAAAAGTGAGTGCAGATGATTTTGATGAAAGGAAATAGGCCAGCAGGTAAAGGACATGAGGGAAAATGTATAAAAAGCCACTACCGTCAGATGATCCATGCTCCTAATGGAATGCAGTATACTGAGTGAGACACCTAATATGCAATGCAACAAGAGAATTTTGATCACTGACGGAGGGATGAAGATACCGACACTAACAACCCGGATCTGAGATTTTAATTCTAAACTTTATCGCATCCATGGAAATATTGCATATCACACATTTTAGAGTTTTTGATATGTGGAATGGAATCAGTGATGCGATGCAAATTATGGAGGTGACATGGTAGGAGGATGATGATGTGGAGTAGTGGAATGGGAATGATAATGAAGGAATGACAGATTAGAGGTGAGCGGAGTATTATGGTGGGGCCAAAGTGCACCACATAATCACAATCAGAATTGGATATGCTTTAGGAATATGATTTAAACTTCAAATTTTGTGAAGTGAGATGGAACGAAAAGTTATAATATGTGAGATGCGATATCGCACATTAGGGATTGCAAAAGATAAACGTTGGCGGAGATGGAAAAGTTATTTCCTGCGAAATGGGATGAGTGCAACATTAAGATCTGTGCGATGCGATATCGCACATCGGCAATTGCAAACTTTAACCTTTGGCGAAAAATGGAATACGTTATAATTGTCGATTTGCGATGTGGTATTTGTTGCGAAGTGTGATGGATGGTGGGGCCAACTACATCGCAAATCACAATCGGGACTTAAAATTTAAGTGGAAAAATGTGCGAAGTGCAATTTGCAGGCACTTAAGCATCGGTGAGTGCGAAACGGTGGAAGGTAAGGAATAAGGTGGAACCAAGGTTTTCATGCAATTTCGATAATGCTGTAAGTTATGATGGGTCCCACTTCATCGCATTGGCAGAAAAATAAGATTTGGCATAAGTCTCAAGAGGTAAGGTTTAAAAATTTGTGGGCTGCGAAATGCGGGCAAGAGGTAAGGTTTATGTTGTATAACACGGTGTTGTGTAGGTGAATCTCCTCTGCGGATAGAGGCGATCCCTCTAGCCCTAGGGTGGGTCTAGCAGCAGGAGGACATGCTAATGTGTCGGTTCCTAGTTAATGAATGAAATGAGTTGAGATAGATTGTCCTACCTGTGATCCAACGCGGTTATCGTAGCTACAACAGAGGTCTCCTGATCCTCGTCTCGACATGTCGCGATCCTTCAGAAATGGTTCTCGGGTGCCTGCACAAAGATCAAAGGACGAAAGCAGCATACAAGACAACAATTTCATTCATAACTAGCTAATCAGTCAAGGGGGATTAAATGTATTTTGTAAGTTAAATCACATCAACATAAGATGGGAACCAAAACGTCAGTCATGCATATATTAAGGGAAAGAAATAGATTACAACCAGAGCCTTGATGTCGCAGCATCCTTCAGCCTGTCCAGTCGAAAATGCATCTCAAGCATTCATCAGGGAATTTTGACATGGCGAGGCAAAAGCCTAAGCTCTCTCTCAACAAGGGTCTCTCTCTCTGATCTATCTCACACTAGCTATATCAGATTGTTTTAGCAAAATGTTCAAAAATTCCTCTTTATCTCGCTAAATCTATGTGAGAGAGGTGTATTTATAGAAGAGAGGAGGAGGTTGGGATCCATCAAATGGTGGAATGGAGGCCTTATACTTTGGTAGGTTTCCCCAAAAGGAGTAAACAAGAAGCCAAAGGGAGGTGCCCGACGTTATGCAGTCGAACAACCCAAGCTAACTCGCTCACGAAGCAGTTAGCTTGGAAAATTCGCTTCTATATTTAAAAAAATTTCCAAAAACATCTCGGCGTAGGAAGCTCACTAAGACAGAGTGCAAATGGGAACGGGGCTCAGTGTTAAATTACTTTATTGGCACGAGGCCATAACTACCTGCCAGTGCCAACCCAAAAGCATGTGTTTTTGATGGTTTATTCTAGGAAAAGTCAACAGAGGAAATGTTATCCTCATGGCAAGGGATGCAATGGCACTTTTTGCAAGGCATGACACTTCATATAAGTCACAGGGGATGGGGATTGCAGGGACGGTGAAAAAATGCTGTGTAACAGATGCCCCCTAATGCATGAGGTCCGAGAGAGAGGGAGGGGTGAAATGCTTTACGAGAACGCGTTCGAGCCAAACACTGTTGTCAGAAGACCTGAAAATACAAATACAATTGATATCTTTGATACATGAACATGTTGCATGGGCGTAGCCATCCATAATGGAGTACATATAAAATGAGATCCGAGGTATGGACGCATCCATCTAGCAATAAGGATCAACAAATAGACTTAGGTATGGTCATAGCCATCCAATCAAAATAGTCATGCATATAGTCATGATAAACCAAAATATCCCACAACCTGGATTTTATCAGACAAAATCCAAGGTCTTATGCTCCATCTCGACCTGAACAAGTACAAATTCAAGCATGCGAATATGTGAGCTGAAGTCGAGCATGCAAGAAAATCACGTAATTACCAGCCAATGATGAAAGCTATTAATAGGAACGAGAGAAACCACCAATAATGACAATGGCTCTCAAGGTACAACAGGTACAATCCACGAAATTTGAACAGTGATCTAGCGTCGAACACCCGTAGAATGACTCGATCGAAGGCCAATGATGTGGACTTGTCGTCGAATGCGAAGAACTTGCCATTGAGGTAAGTAAGCTCCAAGGTACCAGAAGGGAGTCTTTAGATCATCTTCCTGGATAATGAGCTGAAGTTGACAGGAAGTGGCCTGGTCGAAGGAGGGCCATAATGTTTCCCACATCATCAACACGAGACAGAGAAACATGATGATAGTGAATCAAGACCAAAAGGAGGATTAGAGGGAGGTTGAAAACTGCAATCGGAAACTTCTCTTGAACATATCAGTGACACGACTCCAGTTTTGGAAGTATTTGACATCAAGGGATCTGAGGTCATGATGACGTGGAAAAGAGCAGATAAGAGGTCAAAAAAGATTACCCAAACCCATGGAGGCAAAAAATGACGAAATGATATGACCCCAACCCGACATGAATGCAGATGAGTGTCATGTTCAAGGGCGACATACTGCCGACACGACTAAGAACCGGTTCCATTTCCCCCCACCATTGCTGGCGAGTACCCCAATTATTTTTTGGGAAAACAAGCTTGAAGGGGATAGTATATGATTTTCATGTATGTTTGTCCTTCGGACAAATCCATCCTAGTACATTTTAGGAGTCCTAGGAAGGAGGAACTCGGTAACGTCATGGTGATGGTTTCCGATGTCATTTAGGGTTTAACGAGCCTAACAAAGGAAGAGCTCAAAATCTTTTCATGTTTAGAGAGTTTGAAAAGAAGTAGAAAAGAAAACTCCAGTAGTCCCTTTTCGTAGGTAGTCTCACAAATCCGAAAAGGTAGAAAACTGTGTCTGAGAGAACTTCTTAGTCGTGATAGGCTAAGGTATTCCTTTTTAGTAAATAATCTATCCCATCCTAAAAAAGGGGTAAACGTATACTAGGTAGATATCATTTCGCAGCCATTTAACGAATTCCAAATGACAAGAGTCTCGGAAATATTTTCATGTTTAGAGAGTCAGAAAAGAGCTGAAAGATGCCTCCAACAATGAATTTTTCATGTTTTTACCGAGTTCGAAAAAGTATAAAATACGACTCGTTACTTCATCGCCGATATGTTAAAAACCTGTCACTGCACAAGAGACGCACGTAAAACCCATTTATGGAAATAACTTAGCGAAATAATCGAAAGATATGCTTTAAAACCTAATTAGGGTTCTGAAAAATTTTAAAATGCCAAATATGGTAAAAAATAAATTAATTTTCACTTTTACCTCTTATGAGCAATTGTTACCCTTTTTCATTGCAATTTTGCAGCGTTGATAGTGTAATATTTCAAAATTTCCATGCAGCAAATTGGAATATTGATTTTTGTTGATTTCACTTAGGAGTTGAATAAATGGGTAAGGAGGCCCATACATTTCCAAAATAAGAATAAAATCCCTCATAGTGTGGAAATGGATCATAAGGCTAGCTGGATTTTACACTCTCAGGTGTGAACAAGGACATTTTCATGTGTACAAGGTCAAGTTTGACCAAGTCAACAATGCTGGGATAGGAGGTGGAGATAATTTTGTGAGATAGTGCATAGATAGTGGGAGGAAGATTCCTTGGTGGAGGAAACCCTAATGAGTGGGGCCTAAGGTGAGAGGGCTTCCATTTGTATAAAAGGAGGGAAAGGCAGCCATAGCAAGACATCTTATGAATTGAATATTGGATTTTGGTCTGCATGACTATTTTGCTTTCTCCAACTGTTTAGTTGAGATTGTTGTGCTGCTTAGCACAAGGATCTCCTGTTTAGGAATCCTTCTCCTTTATTGAGAGGCCTCTTGAAGGAGCTTGTACTGAATTTCTCCACATGCACGCTTGAGGCCAAGCATCCTCCTTTAGCTACAACATTATTTCTGCAGCAGTATAATGTTCTGTTGTAGGGTGTTGCAGTGGGGGTTCACAACACCACTTCCAGAGCTTGTTTTTCAGAGGAGGGAGCCTCCATTCCTTTGGAAGATCAGTAAGGAATATCTTGGAGAAAAATTTCATATCTTGGCACTTGGCCAAAGTACTTCCATCACCTACTGCGTCATTTCTTGCAGTTTTGAAGTGTGAGGGTCAAACCCCTCAATCTTGAGCTAGCTTCTTAGGGAAAGGGCCAACCCTTCTCCCGGAAAGCTTGTAAGAAGGATCCTCCTTCATTTCATGTATTATTCAGTTGTATGAATATAGAGATTAAGTTATACTGCGTTATTTCAGATCCATATCTACAAATCTAACATTTTGTACTTGTTCTTTCATGAAGCCCTTGTTGGGTTATCTCCATAATGTGTAAAAAGAGCTAGTCCCCATTCTTCTCCATGTATTGATGTAATAAAATCCAGATCTCTTGTTTATATCATATTGTTGTAGAAACCCTCTTATAATCACGCTTTGTTTGCTTCAGAAATTTCTGCATAGTCTAAGTCATGGGATTTCAGTGTTTTTAAGCCATATTGAGACCGAGAGATTTGTTTAACACATAAAAAGGGATTTATTTTTGATATCCTTCTGGCTATGAGTCCCATAATACATAAGCTAAGGGATACCTAAGTTATTTCTCACAGTTATAGCGTAATTCCCTGAAAATAATGTTTTTAGGGCGCATATTGCGGTGTTTCCCCACTTTGGGCTGATATAGTGGATCATATTTTTGTTGCTGCAACATTCATTTGATGGATATATGTTTCAACACTCATTTTATGAGTTAATTGCTTACTTCTATTCCATTTTTGATTTCATGCATTGCTGCATCCCCATTTTGGGATATTATAGATAGCGGGCAACCCAGAAGACCAATCTCGAATTCATCATTTCCAGGTAAGAGCTAACATCCTTCCCTGAATTTTGATTACAATTTCATTACCTAAAACCCCAAATTTTTAAATCTATGGGGGAATTCACAAAAACTAGGACGCGGAGGTTGGCACGATTATCGAGCACAGTCCCACGCCAATCATCCTGAAATTTGAACTAGGGCGTGCCAATTGGTGTGAATGTTTCCAAAATAGCCGCACCAACTGCGACAGTCAATTTTAGCATGTAATTTTGAACAAGGAGGCCCAAATTAATGATTTAAAAGCTTTGGGTTTGCCAAATGACAGTTATATGGATGTTTTTGCAGGTGTGAAAAGGCCAAAATGGTGACCGAATGGAAAGAACGAGAACACAGTGAAGAAGATGAAGAAGCCATGAGAAATAAAAGATGCATGGAAGCTCTCATGGATTGCGAGCTCAATAAATTCTTTATGACACCATGTCTCAGAGCTCAACTGGAGTTGTTGCAGTACTTGATCAGCGTCTGGGATGTTGATCAAGAAAAGTTCATTATTCATGACAAAGAACTCGAGATTGAAGTCTAAGACATTTATTTCATACCGGACTGTCGCGGAGGGGGGCAGTACCAATCCTGACCAGCAACCGACCCTCAATGGAGAACATGAGTATGGTTATTGACAGGTTGTGCCCAGGGGCAAGGAAAGGATCGGGAAGCGGAAAAGTGGATATCCAAACTATTCTAGATTTGGCAGTAAAGGTAGTTTGCACAACATCACACGAGCTGTAGGATCGCAGGCACTGCACGAGGCCACAAAGACACAACTAATTATTGTTGTGGATTTCATGGCACCAAACCTCTACAATTGGGTAGAGGCGGTGACAATCAACATGAAGCGTTAACTGACAAAGTGCAAGAAAATCAAGTTGAAGGAGTTTGGTTACGGGTCTATACTAGTAACATTAATCTTGAAATGACTACAAATATTTCAATGTCAAGAGATGATAGTTTCGACACCACCAGCCCAGGAGCCATGGATGGCCCATTGGGTAGTTCTGATGCCAAGTTCAGGGGGCAGTCAATAGATGTCTTGGAGACCGGAGTTCTTTGAGTGGCTCCTCCGACAGTTGATTTTTCATGGAGGACTGGCCCTACTTTGGCACAGATTTACGGGTGATGGAGATCTCCCGCTCCCAGAAGGAGAAGATTGGGATGAAGTACTCGGTAAGACTCATTTTTTATTTTGAGTATTATGATTTTTTTTTGTTATGCATGTTCTGATATTAATCCATGTAATTTCCGATGTTGGCCCAGAGAGACCTGCAGGTATGTCCCCAATAGCGAGGCAGATTCCTCACAAATTTGATGTAGCCCCTCATGGTGAGGGAGGCGAGGAGGAGGAAATCATACGCAACTTGGAGGGAATCTCTTGTGGGATCCTGGATTATGTGCGATTCGATGATGTTCCTTGTGCATACCAGAGACACACTACAGGAGTGTCAAACCATGTCGACCGCTTGTGGAGGTGGCTTGTACGGGCCGTGATGTGTTACCATGAGCATCATGCCGAGTAGACACCTAGGTTTTATTTCTGCATATTTTTGAGAGATATGATTTCTTAGGATGTCACCAAAACATACATATTTTTTGAACTTATGATGCACACGGATGAAATGATTTCCTGTATGGATTTTTTCATGTGATGATGATTTTTACAAATTACGCAAATGTCTATCTAATATGTATGTTAGCTATTGTATCAGTTAATGCATTCATTCGTCTAGGAGTATGTTGATATGTAATATAATCAAAATGTCTTTCCAGTAAACGAACATGCAAATACAACCTTAATATGTGAGGGTTTATAACAAAATAATGTCCATTAAGTTGAAGAACAACAAGTTGTGAGTCTAGGTTAACAATCAATGCACGAATGTCGAGGGTAATAGCCTCGTCAATAGTTCAATAACAACACTATATTCAGTGACATTGTTTGTAGTTCATCCTAGACAGATAACTTGAAGGTCTATCAGCTCACCAGTAGGATCATAAATCACCTAGGCTGCTGAAGACAAGTTCCAGGTACTACAGGAAGCACCATCTGCGAAACCGACATAAGGGGTAATAGACATCTGCACAATAAGCAACGATCCAATAAGCAGGAAAACACTCGCAAATCACACCAAACCAAAATTGTACAAAAATGAAAAGGACATCTATGTACACAAAAGATGCACAAATGACTCATGTGTAGTATTTTTTAAGATAAAACCCATTTTTGGGATGATCTAGAGGATGACCTTCATAACCAATAAGCTCATAAGCCCCATTTTGCAAAACACGTTTAACAATGTAGGGCCCATGCCACATGGGTTGAAATTTTCCTACCCCTAGCTTACCGTGAGCTTGGTCGTATAGGAGGATGAGGTCTCCTTCTATGAGGGAACGAGAGGAGACCGACTAGTCAAAATGAGCTTTGACCTACCTTTTTTGTGCTCCAATGACTAGAGCAGCAAAGTGGCGAGTTTCATCTAGCCTTTCCAATTAGAGAAGACACTCTTCTTCTAGAAAAGTATTTGGAAACAATTCAACAGCTAGTTGGAGTGAAGGTATTTCACATTCAATCGGAAGGGTAGCTTCTAGACCATAAACAAGCTGAAATGGAGTGAATCCGGTCACATCCTTAACTGAGGTTTGGTAAGCCCAAAGAACCAAAAACAACATGAGATGCCAATTGGATTTGTGCATCCCAATTGTACGCTGAAGCATAGTGATGAGAACTTTGTTCACAGCTTTAACCTGGCCATTGGCCTGAGGATAGTACGGTGTTGAGATGTCATGACGCAGACCCAACTTGGAAGTCAACTCTGCCACCATGTAATTCCGAAAATGGGAACCATGATCGGGAACAATTGCTTGAGGCACACCAAACCTATAAATGACGTGATTGAATAGAAATTGTGCTGCTGTCTTACCATCGGCTGTAAGTGTAGGCACTACTTCGGCCCATTTGGTGAAATAGTCAATGGCTACGATGATATAAGCATGCCCCCCGACCGAGTGAGGGTTACACATCATAAAATCGATGCCTCACTTCGCAAAGGGACCAACGGTAATGACAGGGTGGAGATGGGAAGGTGGCGCGTGCATCTTGCATTGATAAATATGGCAATCATGGCATTTACGGACAACAACGATGCAATATTTAAAGATAGTGGGCCATAAATACCCAACACGGAGATTTTTCTATGCAATATCATAACCAGACATGTTACTTCCATAGGCACCACTGTGACAATCATTCAAGGCTTTCTCAGCCTCCTCGAGAGTTAAACACTGGTGGAGAATGGAACCAACTCCGATGCGGTAGAGTGTATCTCCAACTATGCGATAGGGTTGCGATTGATGACAGATGTGTCGGCAAGCATCCTTTGTCAAATCAGATCGGAAGGTATAAGTCTGAAGATATACAATGATATCACCGTACCAAGGATCAAGGGTGCTAATCAGAAAAAGTGTGTCGTCTGGAATGCATTCCTTGGAACCAGACAGAGCGGAGTCAGAAGGGAGAGAGCAGATCAAATCGGCGAAGACTAATGACTTCTTCGACTTGGCAGTAGTGAAATCCAAATCCAAATCTTGGAGGATGACAATTTACTTCGAGTACTTTCCCTCCAGAAATTGACGAGTCAAGATATAAGTCATAGGGTTGCAGTCAGAAATCACAGTCACTGTACGCAACAGGATGTAGTGATGAAAACGTTGAACAACTTGAACAACAGCCAACACCAACTTCTCGACATTTGCATATCATGTTTCATTATCGTGAAGGTTACGAGATAGATAATAAATGACATGCTCGCCACCATCATCATTGTCTTGTACCAAAACCATGGAAATCGTGCTGAATGCGGTGGCCAAATAGAGGGAATAATCGCGATGATAATTTAGAGGACGCAACAGAGGAGAGTTTACAAGAAACGTCTTCAGTGCATCGAAGGAATTTTGGGCGATCACATCCCAGAGGAACGGGACACCTTGCTTAAGTAATCGCGTAAAACCTTTAGCCACTTCGACATAGTTAGGTATAAACGA
The DNA here is from genome assembly GCA_034641835.2 of Pinus albicaulis. Lineage (NCBI taxonomy): Eukaryota > Viridiplantae > Streptophyta > Pinopsida > Pinales > Pinaceae > Pinus > Pinus albicaulis. The sequence continues at coordinate 1,852,929,495 of CM076578.1, read as the reverse complement.
TGTAAGACGTTAGCTTTCCCCTGCAGACTTTGTAGCTAATGTAATGAGGATGGAGAGGGGAGATTAACAATAGCTTCAAATTTGAGTGGATCGAGATGAATCCTGTCTTTGGAAACGATAAACCCTAAGAGTCTACCAGAGTCAACGCAGAAGACGCACTTATGCAGATTCAGTCAGATGTTATAGCATCGACAGCGAAGAAAAATCTGACGGAGATGATCAATATGGTCTTTACGCTTAGCTGAATAAGCCGAAAGGTAATCCAGATAAGGCTGAACAATGGTCTTGATATCGTGGAAAGCATATGACATTGCTCGCTGAAATGTAGCCCCAACATTTTTCAGACCGAAAGGGATCTTTTTATAAGAAAAAGTACCCCAAGGACACATAAAGGCAGTCTTACATTGATCAATCGGAAGAATGTTAATCTGGTTGTACCGAGAGAACCCATCCATAAGGGGAAAAATATCACTCTTAGCATAGTCATCAATGATTTGATCAATAAAGGGAGTAGGATAATTATCCTTAGGAGAAGCGCAGTTAATGTCACGATAATCAACACAGACACGAATGGTACCCTGTTTCTTATTTTTTAGGCTCCCGTAGTTTGCAAGATTGGCAAGAACAAACGCTGTAGGGCCTACATCAGAACCACTTTGGAATCCGAGGATCTAGCCCTCCTGGATTCAGAGAGGGATCTCTCTATGTGTGTTTTAGAATGATATGCTTATAGGCTCATGATATGATATTAGGCTAGTTATGAAGCACAAGGGATTTGGTTTGGTTTTGGTTGGGTAGGATATAATCAAAATAAGGAAGTCTTTTGAAGGGGAAAGGTGTGAGTAAGTTGAAAGAATGGTTCAACTAATAGGATAGGTAAGAGATAGTATCAATCCATTGGGCTATGGAGTCACAAAAGGATTTAATTGCACAACAAGTTTCAAGAGTGGTCCATGGGGAAAGTCATCTATATCAAAAGATCTTTTAAGATTGAGTTGTGGTATGAAACATCAAGAAATGTTATGAAAGAAGAAAAGCTAAAATAAATTAAGCATTCTAACTTCAGTAAAACAAGAAAAGCCTTTCAAAGTAACTGTTTTGAAGCAAGCCAACGGACAGGGAAAACCATAGACTTCTTTGGACAAACTTTTACTAGAGCATACGTTTAAGACAACAATCCAGTAATCCTCTTGACTACCTTCAGGAAGTAGAAAACATTTAAGATAAACATAAAAAGTAGCCTAAGATCAAGTAAGAACTTTGAAGCTATCCTACTTTTGGCATACTCTCAGGGATCTTTTCAAAGCAACTGTTGGAGATAAACTAGAGGATAGGGCTAACCATAGACTTCTCTAGTTCAACTTTACTTAGAATACTTTTCAAGAACTTTCAAAGACAATATCTCAAGTTGTACTTAGGAAAAATGGGCTCACCAATACTTCACTGGTTATACTCTATTTAATTATCCTCAAATCATAATTAGAAGAAAACATAAAGATAAAGCTTATCAGTGAGAATTAGGGTACATTTTACAATAAATCCTAATCTAAATTTGTTGTTCTTTATTAGAGAAAGTGGATAGTATGAAAACATAAGAAAAACAATAATTACAGTTAGAAAGACATCACCATTGACATAAACCAAGATCCCATAAATCAGCTTGTATATTTGATGTTCAAACCAGTTACAATATCCAAGCCCATTAGTTCTCTACAGCTTCAAAATTCTCTTCTCAGCCTATCTTTCTTCAATCACTAACAGAGCTTCAACAACTTATTTACATTCAACGAGTATCCAACCAACAACAAAATACTGGGCTCCTCATATGATATATATAGGTAAATTGAGGAGGTCGAGTGAAAGGAAGGTCTAACTATTCAATTAATACAGAGTAAATGCTTCTTGACCTTTGGGAGGCCTAATGGAGAAGATATCTAATGTCTTAACTCTGTTAATTGATTTTTACATTAACTTTCATCTACTTCAGTCACTTTTGTTGACTTTTGAGGCTTTTGGTAGCTGGTAATTACTTTTTGAGTTGTCTTTGTAAAATATCTCTGATTGTGCATTCAATTTGTATTCTTTTGAGGTAAATAGAACTGTAGGTGGAATTTTTGGATTTCCAAGGATTAATTGCCTCACCGACGTGGCATTTAGAGGCTTTCCTTTACTGATCTGTCTATCTTTAATTCTTTAATCACCGATGTTAAATTTAATTGTGCTTTAAGGATTCATCAAGCCTTTTCGAATCATCTTTGGCTTTATACTTTCATTGATTGTTTTAACTTTGAATCCTTTGTCTTTCACTACACTTTATCCATAATCTGCACGGTTTAAGTCTTTTAATCTTCAGGCTCTTGACTTTAACCTTTATCCTTTAATATTTTTAATCTCTGTTCTTCACTATTCTTCTGCTTTGTGTGCAGGTGGCTCCTTTACTGTGCTGCAGGGTTCATTGGCTAACCAATGTCCATGAAACATTGATTAAAACCCCAAGATCACACCCTTAGATCTCTCCTTTTGATTTATCTTGCCTCGAGGATCGTCATCCAGGGGATTCTTGCCACTTGAATTGGTTGTGGGAGGGCCTACAAACTTTAGGCCACCATTTAAAACCTGCACATAAAACAAAAACATTAAAACAAAACCTACGTTTTTGTGGTTTAGACTGCGTTCAGAGGCTAGATGGAGGGTGAAAGGGCAGTGCGGAAGGAGGAAAATGCATCGAGGGAGAGTTCCATGGCGGAAGGGCGAAGAAACCAAGGTTTGAATTCAAATATGGGCACAGAATTAATGATAAGCGGTTTTGGGAATACCACCAATGGTATTCACGTGTGATAAAGGTGGTAAACGGTAATAGGCACAATGGACGCAATACGGTCAAGAGGATGACATGTGTCCCCCTCAAAACTGCCTATTTCACGTGGAAGATTCATGTTGGGAGGCTTTGGGAGATCGGGCGCGAAATTAGTTTTGGGTCGTTGGATCTGGGGGAGCCAGATCAACGTTGGAGAGGGTGCACGATCGAATGGAGTTGATCAGTGGAAAGGGATGGTGGAGGATAGGTGGCAGGCGGAGAGTGGGCTAGTGAAAGGTTAGTGGAAGGTGGTCGAGTGGGTGAAGAGATGTGTTATCAGCGGGGGTAAATGGTTTAGGTTAACGTGGATCGTTAGATTGGAAAGATCTACGGTGGAGAGCTGCTCGCGGGAGGTGAATGAATGGGTTATAGACATGAGGATGGAGGGATAGGGGAAATTCGATGACCTTTGGATTAACGAGATCAACGACTAAGATTAATCGAGGAATACATAGGCGCGGCAAAAGGTATATAAGAGAAAAAGGGTTGAAGGGAAGGCGAGGGAGGTAATCTTGTGGGGAAAGGGGATGACCAGGGCCTAAGAGAAAAAGGATTAGAGGCTTAGCACCTGGTTATGGGCTTTTGGGTCCTACGAGAAAGGGGCGAAACGGCTTAAGCCCTCTGGGACTTAAGGCATATATATAAAAAGGGGCGGAATGGGTTAAAAACAAAGGTTTTTTAAGGCCTTTTTTTGTTTTCGATAGGTTAAAAAAGGTGTTTTTAAACCAAATAAAGGGGATTTATCAGGTTTAAAGGGTTAGAGAAGGGGAAATGATAAAGAAATGATGGCTTAGAAATAGTCTCTTTTATTACAGCATGGCTCTCTTTGAAAAATATTTTGTGGAAACATCAGTGAAGATGATTTGTAAGATAAAAGACACCAAGAAGGCTTCAAGAACTTGCAGTTTTCCATGAAGATTGCTTCTTGAAGGCTTAAGAACATATTAAGCCATCATTTTCTGTGAAAAATGGCTAATAGTGGCTGCACTTGGGGAGGGAAGCTCCTTGGTGGTGTCAAGAACCTCAGAGATAAATCTCTGGAAAGTAGACTAGTGCTTTGCATTTTGACAACCTTTTCTTCTTTGATCATGCTGCTTAAAAAATGATCAATGTTACATCAATAGAATAATTCATTCCCCAAAATACTACCTACACAGCCTACTTCCTAGCATTTTTTCTTCAGTGGCTGCATTTAGACTTGCAAACCCTTTAAACATCAACATTTTATTCTTTTGAAAAACAGGAAAAACTAATATATTTCTACCCTTATTTCTTCCATGAGTTCGGATTAAACAGTTGAACTCAACAATTCTCTACTTAATATACTATTTGTCAGGATTAAGCTGTCTGACATATATTATTCTCTATATTCTAAAATAGAAATTTAAATACAGACAAACCAGGATTAAACTATCTGATTTGTTGTAAGACTATGGCATAAAAACAAGTTGCACATAGATTGTAATTTACAGAAAGTTAAAACAAAATTGTGAAGGCTTAAAATCTGAAAATTAAAAGCATCCTTCATTCTTCTTATGACTCATATTTTGATCTGTTTAGAGTCATCCTTTTCCTTTTTATGTCTTGGCTCAAATTTTGAGCATGTTTGAACCATTCTTTTTCTTCTCTTTGGCTCAGGTTTTTATCTGATTTGAGCCATTCTCTCTATCCTAATCTATTCTACTGATAAGCCAAGATTAAATTGTTTGGAAAATATTCTTCACTAACCTATCAGCAGTAAATTGAAATCTATCTAGTCATGATTAGGCTATATGACTAAATAGCAATGCTCTTTCAAGTAGTGGCATTTAGGCTTGCACACTTTCAGATTTTTATTTTCTTTTTTGGTATGGGGCTGTACCTTTCTTCTTTTATATCTTCCCTCTTTTCTCTTTTTGTATTGTTTTTGTATTTTTTCTTTTTTCAAATTCAAAAGAAGTGTTATATACAATGAACAAAAAGCTTTGAAACCAAAATATCAGTTAACAGAAATAATGTTTGAGCATCCTGCAATTGACAGGACCTCCAAAATATTCAGCTCCATTCAATTCTTGCAGAAAAAATGCATTGTTTCCAATATCAGATTGAATAAGATAAGGGCGTTGCCATAAATTATCAAATTTTTCATGTTTTCCCTTATCTTCTCTCCTTGAATCCCATTTCAATACTTTGTCACCAATTTTAAAGTCACTTGCCTTGGTTCTTTTGTCAAACAACTTCTTGATGTTTTCTTGTAGTTGCTGTGCTCTGATGTATACTTCTTCCCTGTTTTGTTGTAGATGTATAGTCTAGTGTATTATTCTTGTCATATCATCATCCTAAAACTGTACTTCTTGGATCAGCTTCATGACTGGCACTCCTAAATTGGTTGGAAATATTGCATCTCTTCCATAAACTAGCTGGTAGGGACACATTCCAATTGATTTTTTAATTGTTAGTCTGTTTGCCCATAATGCATGTACTAGCTTGTTGTGCCATGATTTTTTGTTTTCTTCCAGCAACTTCTTGATTATGTTCACCAAAATTTTATTTGAGGATTCTTCCAACCCATTACCTTGAGGGTAATAAGCTGTAGAATGACCCAATATAATCTGATATTTATGACAGAACTCCACCATCTTTTTAGACCCAAATGCAGCAGCATTTTCAGTTATGATCTTTCTCGGGTAGCCAAATCTAGACAATATATGGTTTTCAAGGAATGAAATGATAACTGAGTCTATGGCATTCCTAGAAGGGATGGCTTCTATCCATTTGGTAAAATAGTTTGTTGCTGTGAGGATCCATTTGTGTTGGGTAGATGAGGCAGGATGGATTTCCCTAATGAAGTCTAGACCCTACTGCTAAAAAGGAGCTTCAACAGTGATTGGTTACAGAGGTAAGGGAAGCAGCTTTCTTTTGCCTTCAAATATTTGACATTTGTGATAGGCAATAATCATTTTGTGGATATCTTGAAAGAGGGTGGGCCAGTAGTAACCAACTCTAAGGATTTTGTTAGCATTTGACTTATAGTAGAGGTGGCCTCTACATTCTCCTTCATGAAACTCGTGCTTAATCTTATCTGCATCATTCTCAGGCAAACATTTAATCAATAATCCACTAGCATTTTTCCAATATAAACATTTATTCAAAATGCAGTAATTTACAGCTTTCAACTTTAAGAATCTTGCCTTTGTTTTATACAAACCAGGAGGGGCATTTAGGTTGAGCAACACATACAAAATATCAGCATACCAAGATGAATTCAAAAAATCTGTCAACTCCTCCTGTTCATCTAATGCATTAAACATTTTTATATCAAGAGATTGAAAGTTGGATTCAACCATAAGTTTTGCTAGTCCTTGACCTTTTATGAGCTTAGTGGGCTTGATTTCTAAGTCATATTCTAAAATTACAGCAATCCACTTTCCTCTTGTGCCATCTAGATCTTGGGTCAATATGTCTTTTACAACTGAATGAGGCACAAATGCTATGATGTGGGAATGCAAAATGTAAACTCTGAAGTCTTTTAAGGCTTTGGCTAAGGAAAAGGCTTGTTTTTCCATGATATTGTAATTCATAGGTGCATCTCTTAATGCCTTACTGAAAAATGAAATTGGCTGCTCCCGTCCCTTCAAGTTTTTCTGTAATAGGACAACAGCTACTGTGTGTTCTGATGCGAATGAAAATATGAAGAAATCTTTTGTAAAATCAGGACTGATAAGAACTGGTGTTTTGGTAAGTGCTTGCTTTACCAGTTCAAATGATTTCTTTGCTTCTAAGGTCCATTTAACTCCTTCTTCCCTTTTAAGCATGTTTTCATGTTTCTAAGGAGTTCAGCTAGATTGGGTATGAACCTTCTCAAGAAATTAATCTTTCCAATGAAATATTGAAGTTACTTGATGTTTCTAGGATGGTTGATTTGCAATATACCATTGATCCTCTTTGGGTCTATCCTTATTCCTTCTTCAGATATGATATGTCCAAGAATTTTACCTTCTTGGAGACCAAACAATGTTTTCTTTGGATTTAAAGATAACCCATATTTTCTGCATTTCTCAAAGACTTTTCTTAAGTGTATTAGGTGTTCTTCATTTGTTTTTGAATATACAGTTATGTCATCTAAGTAAATCACTATGAAGTAACCTATTTCTTCTGAGAATGCAATATCCATGGCTCTCTGAAATGTGGCACTAGCATTCATTAAACCAAAGGGCATTTTAAAATACATGAAAGTACCCCAAGTAGTAGTAAAGGTTGTTTTAAGTTGATCATCAATATGTATCAATATATTATTGTGACCTAAGAAGCCATCTAGCAAAGAAATTCTTCTAGAACCAACTACCCTTTGTAAGATATGATTCATTTTGGGCAAGGGATAGTTGTCCTTTAATGAGGCTTTGTTTAAGTTTCTAAAGTCAATGCAAAGCCTTATCTTTCATGTTTTCTTCCTAACTGATACAATATTAGACACCCACTCTGAGTATCTCACAGGGACAATAATTCCAGCATCATACATTTTTCTAATTTCTTTCTCTACCAGAGGTAATTGAACAGGGTTGATTCTGTGCAATTTTTGTCTATATGGTTTCTGGCTTTCTTTGAGGGATATCTTATGCTGAATTATCTCTGTATCATATGATTTTAAGTATTCATAACTCCATGCAAACACATCAGAAAGTTCTTTAAATAACTCAAGATATTTCAGTTTAATGTGAGCTGGCAGTGTCTTGGATAGTTTGATCATTTTGGGTTTTTGTTGACTGCCTATATTGCATTATTCTACTTTAGTTTCAATAGGTTCCAGTTTTGGCTTTTTGGAAAAATAATTCAAGTCAAACAATTCTTCTAATGGGACCAGTCCTTTGGCAAGCTTTGATTTTTAGATTGCAGCACTTCTAAGTCTTCTTTTTCTAAATCTGTGCTTGGTTCTGTTGTGTTTTTAGGTTCTTTGAATAATAGATTTATATTAGCAATATTAGGAGACTTTTCTTCTTCAAAAAGTGGGTTTTCTTTAGTGGGATAGTCTTGTTCATTGTCTGAATCTGAGCTTTGCACTTCAAATTCATTTTTGGACAGTAGGAACTCTTCTATTTGTTTATCTCCTTCAAAATCTTGCCAGTATTTTTCATTGTCTGGGACAGCTGATCTATATTTTACTTGGATGATGTATTGTTTGCTTTCATAAGGTCTTAGACAAGTACTAGCAGCAAAGGCTAATCCATTTGCAAGAATATTTTGGTTCCTTGGGACAAAGGTAAGTTGGAATTCAGCAAAATATTTTAACAAGTCCATGGTATCATCTCTATAGGCTCTAAGTCTGGGATGTTCAGTAGTGTATTCCCCATTTACTTGCCTAATTATCAATTCTGAATCTCCATGAACTATTATTCTTTTGGTCCCTAATTTTTTCAATAAATTCAGGCCTAAAAGGAGAGCTTCATACTCTGCTATGTTATTTGTGCATTGGAAGTTTAATTTATAAGAATGGCCCTCAGCATGATTGTTTTCAGTGTTGTGCACCCATATGCCTGCTCCTGTACTAGTTTTAGAGAAAGACCCATCAAAAATCATACTCCAAAGAGGACTATTTTCATATTTGTCACTTATTTCATTTTTGTCCTCTCTTTCTGGTTCACCACTACGTTTTGTGTAAGGGCCTGCACTATGTTTTTCTTTGATTTGTTCCTCAATATTTTCACTGTATTGAGGGCTTATTCTTTGATTATCATGATCTTCACTATATTTATGACTGTTTTGGACCTCAAGACCTTCAATTTGTTTACTGTGAATTTCTGAGTTTGCAAACTGATCTAATGATTTTTCCTTTCTCTCATTTTCCTCTATGGCTGCCACTATGTTTGGATGTGGAGTGACCACTATATTGGCTGAAATTTCATTGACTAACTCTTGCTCATTAGGAATCTCATCATTGTAAAGAATGAATGAGTCAAGGTCAATGTGTATAGATAAATAGGAAAGTTTTCTGGTCTTTCTTGGTTACTCACCATGTATTTCATGTGTGTTTCCCTATAGAGTCTTCTAGGTTGACTAAAGATAGGGATGGTGGCATAAGTTATATCCATTTGCATAGTGCCTTGTAACTTAGCACCCCATGATCTTGAAATAAAAATGCCATATTTGGGGGGTATATCAGCCACTACAATGTCCATCACTAAGCTTGGCTGGGATTTGAGCTAAGTTAACACAAAGATCTTTTATTAGGCCTAGGAATTTTACTCTGCTTGAATCAAAGGAATATAAATCTTTATAAGGTCTCGTTACCTCGAGGCCTAATCTTTCCATTATCACTTTTGGCATGAGATTATGTGATGCTTCTGAATCGAGCATGGCATTGTGCAAAATATTATCATGGATGTTCAAACTGATGTAGAATGGAGGGGTAGTTCCTTCTTGAAATTTTCCTTCAATTTTAGGACCGAACAGAAGCTCTGGTGTATCATCATTTAAGTTAACAGTATCATGAATATCTTCTATGTTCAAGGCTTTTAAAACTTGACATCTATATAAATTTTGAGTGACTAATTCAGTGAGTGGGATAGAGATTTTGATTTTGGCAATTTCATTCTCTACTCTAAAGTGAATCTGGTTTTTTAAATTGTTTGATTCAGCTTTCTTAGTCACTGATTCATCAGCAAAATCAGCTTGCTGATTTCTACTATTTACAACAGTCAAAATGGTTTTTTTAGTGGCATTAGCTGATATGCTAGTGCTGCTAGGGTCACCATTCTGTTTTTCATTGATTTGGGTGTTTTTTCCCTTGTTGGGTGTTAATGTCGGTATCTTCATCCCTTCGTCAGTGATCAAATTTCTTTTGTTGCATTGCATATTAGGTGTTTCATTCAGTCAGCTGCATTCCATTAGGAGCATGGATCATCTGACGGTAGTGGCTTGTTCCTCATGTCCCTCATGTCCTTTACCTGCTGGCCTATTTCTTTTCATTAAAATCATTTGCAGTCACTTTTGGTCTCATAGTTTGCAAAGAGTCATTTTTATCATTTTTGGTGTCATTAGGTCTAGGGCTTCATTAATAAGGTCTTTAGAATGCCCAATAATGGTCAGCAGGCACATGAGGATTTTGAAATAAGGTTTCGGTGTAAAAATCTCATCATCATATACTTAATAATGTATTTTTCTTCAAAACTCTATTTTGAAGAAAAATAGAGTTTTTCATCTTTATGTATAAATGTAATGTGATTTCAAGTTTTTTCAGTTGTAATAATACTTTCACTGGCAACCCTGGTCGCCTTTTTCAAAGCTCCAGCCATCCATTCCTTGCAAGAACAAATAGAAGGACATCATTCAGTCAAAAATCCAAATGAAGCAAAACAGAGTTTTTTCTTTAAAAAAAAGTGTCAAAATTTGAAACATTGCAAAGTGGGTTTTTTGAAATCAAGAATTAAAATCCTTTGTATATAAATCATTTTTATGTTACAAGAGTTCATTTGTATGCCAAGAGGAACCAAGGATAAACCGTGAAGAGTGAAGAAGCAATTTGAAGGAGAATTTGTGCAAGGTTCAGTTGCACGACGCATTGAGTGGGTGTCGCGACGCATTGGGCGAGCGCGACGCATTGGGTCGGCTCCCACTGTGTAAAATTGCTCCTGCGTGACGCATTAAAGCTGCGCGACGCATTGGGTTTGTTGCGCAATGCATAGGGATGGAAAGAAAATTTATTTCCATTCCTTTCAAACTCCAAATCTGCTCGATCCCTCTTTGTTCAAGTAATTCAAGCAAACTCTCCATTGCCAATGAAAATGTGTTTGGTGATATTTATGAGGATTTAAATACAAAAAATCAAACCCTATTTGTTTGTGCAAGGATTGTTTCCTTAGGGTTTCAAAATTGGTTTTGTGTCTAACATTCCGACTTCCCCACCTTGTTATTCCCTCATCATTGTTAATCTTGTTACATCAATCCCATTTCCCTATTCCCTCATATCCCTAAAGCACTTATTCCCTATCCCATTCCCATTACCCCACATCCCAATTATAAATTTCCCAAACCCCAATGTTATTCCAAAAAACCTAGTGACTATCCCTAAACTCTTCAATTGACAGATTTCACTTGGCAATATTCCATTATCTCCCCTACCCTATCCCTCCATAGTCCCTCACTTGTTATCACATATTTGGAAACAAAACCAAAGACATCATAGACTTTGGAAATCATGGAGACCGATACATCTTATGACAGAGACAGTGACTCCACAACTGAATTGCATGCGCCTAGAAGACCTCATAAGAGTGGTAGACATGTGAGGGAGGAGCCTACTTCATTGGCTGAATTGTAGGCTTGTCCACTTGCTATGACATGTTTTCAACAACAATATTGTTATCAATTTTGTGAAATGGTTGCTAGGGTCCATCAACATCAAGAGTTGGCCTGTTTTTTTGTGTTGCATTTACATGATGGTCAAGTCACCCTTGTAGGTGTGACATTCACTTTAACACCTGAAACTATCTCTCAAGCAACCGGAATACCAAATGTTGGAGAACAATGGAACAAAAGGCAACAATTTGACAAGGTACACTATGAGCCATATATCAAACCTAGTTTTGTGAGACAGCTCAGCAAAGTTTTTCCCTTCTGGTTCCTAAAGGATTGATATGCTCCTCTGATGAAACTTATTGTCAAATATTTCAGTTGTGAGGGCCGGTTTTCACGTTTCTATGCCTATCATATCAGGTTGTTGATGCATTTTACCAGGGTGAGATGATGAACCTCCCTTATTTCATGTGTCGAAATGTTGAGAAGATGACCACTCTCTTGCAAAGGAAAACTCCTGAGCAGCAGTACAACAGTATCTATCACTTTGCACTCATCAAAATTGTGGTTATGCATCAACTTGGCTTGCAGGGTATTTCATGGGAGGATTTAATTTCTAATGATTTCTTCACAGCTTCTTAGGTACCTTCGGAGGTTGTTCATGAGGCAGGTGAACCTTCATATCAGCATGAAGGTCATGAGACACAGACCACTAGTATGCCGGTGTTTGTCACTTATCAGAGAGGCACTAGAGGGTTATTTGCAGAAGCCAGGCGAGTATTATCTCCACCCGTGGTGGAAGGGGTCTCGCTTCCGTCATCATCAGCACAGGTACAGGTACAAGACAAGGGTAAGAGGCCCATACATGATGAGGGGTCTTCAGGAGGCCAGGATACAGATTTCATACTCATTAATGATGAGTTGGGCTCTCCTAGCTCAAAGCTAAGAGAGGTTGTTCAGGAGCAGAAGGCGGGAATAAACACTTTGTCCATCAAGTTGCAAAGAGCCCAATGGATAATCAACTACCTTGAGAAAATAAACAAACAGCTGGAAGATCAGAAAACTATCATGGAGTTGCAAAATATACGTGAGAATCGGCAAGCTGCCCAAAGGAGCCCAACCGAGATGACATCCATTGAGCAAGAGATTGAGGCTGATCGCGAAAATTGGCTTGAAAGGGTCAATATTCATTTGGAGAAGCTGTTGGAGAAGGCCAAAAAGGAAAAGAACATGTTGAGGCACATGAAGAATCATTATTGGGCAAGAAATCATGTTTGCAAGGCACGAATCAAGATCCTGAAGGTTAAGTTGAAAAGGGCATTAAGGCGTCGGAAAAGGCAAGATAGACTTCAGATTTTGGCCGAAGCTTTCTTGACCCAGCATAGTGCATGATGGAGGACACTCAGCCCAAATTTCAAGAAATTTGGGACACATTTTGCAAATTTTTTTTTTTTGGCCTAAACACAGATTTTTCAGCTCAACGTGTCGCACCACTTGGCGCGCGCTTATGATTAGGAGCTCCTCTTGGGTAAAAAATTATATTTTTGGATTTTTCATGAAAATATATGCATGCATACATATGGAAAAGATATTTTGACAAGTTTTTGGCTTCCAGAATGGTCAAAAACGCCATAAAAATGACCTTTCTGCCCCTTTTTGGACACACAGGAAGCAGTGTTGGGAAAACTCATTTTTGGAGGGGAAAATGGAAACAAAATTCAGAAATTCCACTTGTGTTGGAAATTAGATAGGTAGAGATTTCCAACGAGCTATCATGCGCTCAATTTAGACACCGGGAAGGCCTTCAACATCGGCTCCAAACTAGAGCGACGCATAGAGAATTCAGGCGCGGCGCATTGGGGATTTTGTCTCATTTTTCACTCAGTAACTCTGTTTTTCGCCTAGTTTTGGCTAGTTTGACTTTCTTACTTCCAAATGTAAAAATATTGATGTAATATGATGTAATTTGATGGGTCTTGATGTAATTTTGTCAAATTTTTACTCATGAAAGTAGATTCATTCATCAAAAGGTGAATTGCAACTGAATGAATCAGTTTCCTATCTTATAGAGGCAAGTTGTTCCACTGCCTATTTTCCAGTTTTTAGTTTAGATCTTGTTGAAACAGCTCCTAAAATAGTGAGCTCGACCCCTAGAGGCATGGGGATGAGTTATTCTTGTCTATATCTTGTAGTTTTTTAGTCATTTTCCTGGTTGGACACTTGGGATTGCTTTGAGCTTCATTGTACATTTCATCTCTACAGTTTTGGCAAAGGAATAGACCAGGGTTTGTAGCACTCCTTGGGATTCATGTGGCTCTTTGTTTTGATGATTTGTTTCTCTTTGTTAATGTAAGTTTACTGGTGCTTTATGTGTATCATCTTCCCTCTTATTTCTTCTTAAGTTAAACAAATAAGGATAAAGGTGGAATTCATTAGATTTGCAGTGCTCTACCTTGAGTTTTGTTTAATTTTCTATGTTTTCATCTGTCTAAAGAGGATTCTTGAAAGTCTCTTGCCCTCTTCAACTCCTCACCAGTCTGAGCTATCCATTTCATTCAAATCTGAAGCATCAAAACAGTTTCCTACCTTGCCCCATTCAGATCCCTGCAAAACTGCTCATTTCCTAGACCCAAAATCTGCCCTTCCCTTTGATCCAACAAACACCCTCCAAATCAAATCAAACTCTTTTACATATATACCTAGCATAAAATCAGCCTTTATTCAAGTCATCTCAAGCCTCACTGATCATTTTTTGTTGAGATTGACCGGGACAGAGCCCTCTCCTGATTTGGTAGGGCTAGCTACCAGAATAAGCATGGTTTGATGTTACCCTAGACTCTGCCTTTTTCAGCCTGAGGTAGATTTGGGCCATAACATAGTGGCGACCATACTGGGGAAGCACAAAATGGTTTGCTTGTTAGTGTTATTCATTTTATAAGCTACAGATGGAGCCTGAAGTTATGCCAGGTAGCCTTCGAAACGCTCTTGCTTTGCATTAGTGAAAGTAGATAAGCGCTGCTTCAGTCAATCTCCGGTCTAGTTTTATAAATGTAACATCTGACCTGTAAATTTCCCTAGTACATCAGAAAATTCTGGACTTTTGGGTGATGAGTCTAGAATTTGATAGGCTGAACAATTTTATTTTGTCCGTTTGATTTTTGGGAATAATTCATCACACTGGCTTCCAGACGACATACCAGAGAAAATCCGGATCCCGATCCACCTCCTGTGTATGAAAATCCAAATCTTATTTCAATAATCCTTTGTCGAGAAAGTCCTGTGATTGTTGTGTTCAAATCTCATTCATGTCCCGTTGTTTTTGAGTATCTTGAAGATCTTGAGTTTGACGAACAATTTGAGTTGTCATTGTTTGAGACTAAGTCTGAAAGTGATATTGATTCTACTGTCCTAAATCCAGAGTTTGTCAAAGATATTGAAATTGAAAAAGCTAATAGATTCATTGACAGTTGCATCTTAAATATTCAGAATTCCATTGTGGCAACGAACATTCCCAAATTCATAGAGTCTGCATCTGCAACTCTTGGGTCATCTGCAATTACATCTAGTTCACAAATTCCTACTAAGCCTCCTTTCATTCCCACCATTCCCGTACAACCTTCTATCCCTGATCAACAATCTGCAGTAGTATCACCTCCATCCACACCACATACACCTCATATATCAAATGCTCTGACTCCTCCTATATCCCCAAACTCGGTTGTAAATCCACCCAGAGCAATGGCTGCCCGATTTGCACCCCTCGCATCGCCTCAAAACTTGGATGACATGCTCGCTGATTATCAAAGAAAAGTTCCATTGTTTGATGGCACTCCTCAAAGTGTTACTGCTCAGCAACATGTGGATAAGATGGCAGATTTCTTTGACCTTCATGAGATTGATGCGGAAAATGTGACAATGAGATTGTTTGTACAAACCTTCGGAGGTGAAGTAAGAAAGTGGTTCAGAGCTTTATCGGCTAGAAGTATTACTACATTGCCTAATCTTTAGAGACAATTCTTGGATCGATGGGAAGTGAAGAAAGACCCTCTTTCAATCCTTTCCGAATATGACAATATTAAGCGGAATGTTGGTGAGTCAATTCAAGATTATTGTATTAGATTCAATTCTGTTTAAAATGCAATTCCTACTGATATAAAGCCACCTAGGGGGTTGGCTTTAATTAAGTTTATGGATGGTTTCGATCCTGACATGGCCTATCAATTAAGAGAAAGAGATCCGGGCACTTTAGAAGATATGCAAAAAATTGCAGTCAGCGTTGAAGCCAATTTGAATGCCAAGAGAGCTAGAATGAAAGCTGAAAAGAAAGTAGCAATAAAGGAAGAGTTTTCCACTTCAGATCAAGTGCTCCGTAAGATGGAAAAGATGTTTGAAAGATTAACAATTGATAAGTCTGAACCTCAGATCATAAATCTTAATTTCCGTGGCCAGCAGCAACCGCAATTTAGAATCAAGCAAAGAGAGCAGTGAGCACAAGAACCAGCACTATAGCAACAAGTGAAGACACCCTTACAGCAGAATTTTGTTCATGGTCCGGAATCAGATGATGAAGAGGATGTAGTCAGAGAAGAGAATCATTTCTTTACACCTGATGATATGCCAATTTTTATTAATGAAGATGAGGAGTATTCTGAAAACTCAGCTGTACAAAAGGACGAAAATTTCATCTTGGCCAATGAGACAACTCTTGAAGAAGAATCTGATGAATATCAGAGAGGGTATATGAATGCCTTTACCACCTAGCAGCGAAAATATTCACTCAAAAGTAGAGATGTGCCTATTAATCCAATTCAAAAGAGAAAGGAAGCTACAGCACCAAAGAATGATTCACTTGTTCTGCAGAAGAAGGGAAAAGAGACAGTTGATTGCACTACTAGAAAATCACCATCAGCAAATGAAAGATCCAATCAACCAAATATATCAAGGGAGAAAACTGAAAAGAAGGATGTTCCAGCTAAAGAGGTAGAGAAAACTTTAGTTTTTAACCTAGAAAATGAAATTGCTAAGTTAAAAGTATCCATTCCTTAGACTGAATTGATGAAGAATAGCAGCTATAAGGGTCAGGTGTCTAAGATTTTGAGTTTAGATCCATTGTCTGATATGGTGAACGTGGAAGATGATCAACCTGAGTTGATTTTTGGTCCAGCATTGGATGGTGAGTCTCCAGATAGTGATGTACCTCCTTTTTACATCAGCCTTAGATTGCATGACTATGTGTTACACAATGCTATGTTTGATTCCAGTGTCTCTCATAATCTCATGCCTAGGGCAATCATGGAGAAATTGGGATTGGATATCACTAGAAAGTATCATGACCTTTATTCTTTTGATTCTAGTAGAGTAAGATGCATTGGGCTTATCAAAGATTTGGTGGTCAGTTTGGATTAGATTCCGACTAAAAATGTTTTGATGGATGTGGTTGTCGTGGATATTCCTCCTAGATTTGGCATGCTTCTTTCCAGATCTTGGGGAGCGAAACTTAAAGAGACATTGCAGCTTGATTTCTCCTATGCTACTATTACTATGTTTGGTCAGATGAGGAAAATATACCGGGAGAAAAAGATGAAGTATATGATCACTAGCAAGGAGAAACCGGTAAATCATCAAATCAACTATGTACATACTGATTTAGAATCCTTTGTTTTGTATTCAGATATCTTTAATGATGTAAATAGACAATTAATTGAAGTAGAAGACATTTCGGAAATCACTGAGAATTTCAGAGAGGTCCTAAAGAAAGAGAGACAAAGAATTGATAGTACTGATGAGCAATCAGCCTTCTGACAACAGCAAAATGTTGATGGACAGCAAGCAGAAGTAACAGAGCAAACATAATTTCAGCATTTGGAAGAGGATGAAGATGGTTTGTGGACCATGGATTTTGATGGTGCGGTAGGAAATGACGGTGCTGGAATTGGCATTTGGGTACGCATCCATTTTTCTTCCCCAAAAAAAGTGCCAAGTAATGTAAGGGTCTGTTCTTATAAATTGGCTTTTGATTGTTCAAATAATGAGGCTGAATATGAAGCTTTAATTGCTGGTCTAAAAATTCTTAGAAAGTTAAATGCCAAAAGGATTGCAATGTATGGCGACTCCAAGTTAGTTATCAAGAAAGTGAAAGGTGAATATCAAGCTAATCATCCTCGAATGCGGGCCTACCACAATGCGGTATTAGATATCTTGAGATTGTTTTCAGATTATACTTTGACATGTGTACCTCATATTCAGAATGGCATTGCAGATGCACTTACAAAAGCAACAAGTAATTTGAAAATTCCAATGAAATCAAGCAGTAAATTTGAAATTCATGTGAAGCATCGTCTGACTGTCCCTGACAATCGAAGGTTTTGGCAAGTGTTTCAATATGACGAAGAAATTGATGAGTTTTTGCAAAATGAAGGTAAGTTCAAAGACACTTCTATTGATGAAGAGCATGATGATGGTGAGGCGGATGTGCAAGTCAATCAGATGGAAGTTTTGCAACTGAAGGATAATGTCATTCCTAAAGGTCTCATACCTTTATAGGAGCTTTTCAACCAAGATGATGTAGCTCAAAAACCAACCTTGCGACCAGCCGAGAAAGGAGTTGAGGATGTGAATATTCGATCAGTAGAAAATCCTAAAATGGTGAAATTGTCCAAAGAATTGCCCCCACAGGTAAAAGCAAAGTATATCAGTTTATTATCTTCCTTTGCTAATGTATTTGCTTGGGGTTATTCAGATTTGAAGACATATGACACAAACGTAATTCAACATACCATTCCGATTAAGCCAACTCAAAAGCCCTTTCGGCAAAAAATGAGAAGAATAAATACAAAGCTGCTACCCTCAATAGAGAAGGAAGTGAATTAGTTGTACAAAGCTGGTATCATTGTCCCCATAAGATTTTCAGATTGGATTTCTAATTTGGTGCCCGTGCGCAAAAAAATAGGTGAGATTCGCTTATGCATTGATTTTAGGAATCTGAACAAAGTATCTTTGAAAGACAACTATCCATTGCCCAAAATGGACCACATACTTCAGTGAGTAGTTGGAGCATCCCGCATGTCGCTACTCGATGGTTATTTTGGTTATAACCAAATTCTGGTCCATGAGGATGATAGAGATAAAACAGCGTTCACCACTCCGTGGGGAACTTTCCATTATGCTAAAATGCCTTTCGGTTTGAAGAATGCTGGTGCGACCTTTCAGCGAGCGATGGATATGGCATTTGCAAATGAAAAGGATGTTTTTCTAGTTGTGTATCTTGATGATTTGATAGTTTTTTCTAATTCAGATGAAGAGCACCTTTATCATTTGAAGATTGTTTTTCAGTGATGTAGAAAATATGGTGTGTCTCTCAATCCAAAGAGGAGTTTGTTTGCCATGGATGAGGGCAAGCTTCTTGGTCATATTATATCAAAATATGGCATCCGCATTGATCCAGCTCGAGTAGAAGCTATTCAAAAAATTGATCTTCCCCGAAATAAAAGGGAGATCCAATCATTCAATGGTAAGATGAATTTCTTACATTGCTTTGTGCCCAATCTTGCAGAACATTTAAGGGAAATCAAAAACATGCTCAAGAAAGATAGTGTAGTGAAGTGGACTGAAGAAGCAGTAAAGTCTTTCAATTTAGTAAAATTGGCTCTTTCTCCAGCTCCGGTTTTGATCAGCACGGACTATACTCAAGATTTTATTTTTTTTTCATTTGCCTCGGATCATACTATGGCAGCAGTCTTGATGCAGAAAAGAGATCAACTTGAGAAACCAATTGCATTTTTCAGCCGAACCATAAGAGATGTAGCCTTAAAGTATAATATTATTGAAAATCAAGCTCTTGCCTTAGTGAAAGCATTGAAAGATTTCTGAGTATACATTCTGCATTCTCACATTCTTGCTTATGTTCCTAATGCTGTTGTTAAAGATGTTTTAGTGCAAACAGATCCAGAAGGGAGACGAGGCAAATGGATTGCAGCCTTGCTGGAATATGATGTGGAGATAAAGCCTACAAATATTATCAAAGGACAGGGGCTAGCAAAGCTAATGGCTGAGTCAAATTTGCATACCTTGGACATTAATCTTATTGTTGCTATGTCCGAGGAAAATGAAGAAAGTTCGCTAATTCAGGTATCATAAATATTTGTTCTTTCTCCTTGGTATTCGGACATTGTATATGTGCTCCAAAATCTATCACCACCCCCGGGAATGGCTAAAAACAAAAGTAGGACATTGAAATTAAATGCTGCCAAGTTTTGTATCATGAATAATGCACTTTATTGGAGAGATCCCGGTGGTGTTTTGCTCAATTTTTTGGTTGAAGAAGAAGCAAAGCAGGTTATGAAGGACTTTCATAAAGGAGATTGCGGAGGTCACCTTTTCTAGAAAACAACGGCCAACAAAATTATGAGAGCAGAATATTATTGGCCGACTCTCTTTTCTGATGTGTACAAAATTGTTAAAAGCTGCCATGAATATCAGATTTTTGAAGGGAGGAAAAAATTGCAGCCTTTGCCACTCAAGCCCATTGAAGTAAGTGCTCCTTTTCAGCAGTGGGGTTTGGATTTCATTGGAAAAATCCATCCTGCTTCTTCAACACAGCATAAGTGGATTCTTACAGTGACAGACTATTTTACTAAATGGATTGAGGCGGTTCCCACCAGGCAGGCCACAAATTTGGTAATCATTTCATTTCTTGAAAAAAATATTTTGTCTCGTTTTGGTTGTCCAAACAAGTTGATTACTGATAATGAAACAGCCTTTATGTCTAAGAGAATGATTGAATTTTGTGATAAGTATCAAATTACTTTGGGGCACTCAACCGCATATCATCCACAAGGCAACGGATTGGCCGAATCCTCAAATAAATCCTTGGTCAATATTATCAAAAAGCTGCTGGAAATAAACAAGAAAACTTGGCATAAGAAATTGGTCAATGCACTTTGGGCAGATAGAGTGAGTCAAAAGAAATCTATAGGCATGTCTCCTTTTGAGCTTGTGTATGGTGTTGACACAGTATTCCCGACCTCTCTCGCAGTTCCAGTGGTTAAACTTCTGCAGGAAGCTGGCAGCAAAGATGATCATATGCAACGGAGAATAAATCAAATGATCCATTTACAGCAGACTAGAGACGAGGTTTTTCAAAACAATTTCAAGCTGCAAGAGAGAATCAAGAAGATATATGATCGAAAGGAAAAGGTGGAAAAGTTTCAATTAGAAGAAGTGGTGCTGAAATGGGATGCAAGAAACGAAGATAAAGGTAAGCATGGCAAGTTTGAGAATCTTTGGAAAGGACCTTTCAGAACTGCTGCATGTCGAGGCCAAAATTCTTTCCTTTTGAAAGAAATGAATGGAGAAGATTGTTCAGGAGGGCCGGTTAATGGTCAGCTACTCAAATGGTACTATTTTTGAAATGTTTTCTGCTATCATACATATCACTGTATATACTGGTTTGTTTAAGTTTCATTGCAAGCATGTGCTGTCATCATTCTTTCAGTTTGGGGCCCGAGGAGAAGGCTATAAAACTGAAGGTTGATTCCAGTTTTGGTTTGGTTTGTTGAGTCAAGTCTTTCAGTGATTTTTGGTTTCGAAAATTGAGTCAGTTTTCAGTTCTCAAAACAAGTCAAGAGTCTTGTTTTAGTTTTTCAAAGTTATTGACTCCATAGCCCAATGGACAAAGGCACTGCCTACTTTTCCAGAGATCTATAGTTCTTGGCACCTCCAAGGAGCTACCATCCCCATTGGAGCCAATGTTAGTGTCGGTATCTTCATCCCTCCGTCAGTGATTAAATTTCTCTTGTTGCATTGCATATTAGGTGTCTCATTCAGTCAACTCCATTCCATTAGGAGCATGGATCATCTGATGGTAGTGGCTTGTTCCTCATGTCCCTCATGTCCTTTACCTGCTGGCCTATTTCTATTCATTAAAATCATTTGCAGTGACTTTTGGTCTCATAGTTTGCAAAGAGTCATTTTTAGCGTTTTTGGTGTCATTAGGTCTAGGGCTTCATTAATAAGGTCTTCAGAATGCCCAATAATGGTTAGCAGGCACATGAGGATTTTGAAATAAGGTTTCGGTGCTAAAAATCTCATCATCATATACTTAATAATGTATTTTTCTTCAAAACTTTGTTTTGAAGAAAAATAGAGTTTTTCATCTTTATGTATAAATGTAATGTGATTTCAAGTTTTTTCAATTGTAATAATACTTTCACTGGCAACCCTGGTCGCCTTTGTCAAAGCTCCAGCCATTCATTCCCTGCAAGAACAAACATAAGGACATCATTTAGTCAAAAATCCAAATGAAGAAAAACAGAGTTTTTTCTTTAAAAAAAAGTGTCAAAATTTGAAACATTGCAAAGTGGGTTTTTTGAAATCAATAATTAAAATCCTTGGTATATCAATCATTTTTCTGTTACAAGAGTTCATTTGTATGCCAAGAGGAACCAAGGATAAACCATGAAGAGCGAAGAAGCAATTCGAAGGAGAATTTGTGCAAGGTTCAGTTGCGCAGCGCATTGACTGGGTGTCGCGACGCATTGGGTCGGCTCCCTCTATGTAAAACTGCTCCTGCACAACGCATTGAAGCTGCGCGACGCACTGGGTTTGTTGAGCGATGCATAGGGCTGGAAAGTAAATTTATTGCCATTCCTTTCAAACTCCAAATCTGCTCGGTCCCTCTTTGTTCAAGTAATTCAATAAACCTCTCCATTGCCAATGAAAATGTGTTTGGTGATATTTATGAGGATTTAAATACAAAAAATCAAACCCTATTTGTTTGTGCAAGGATTGTTTCCTTAGGGTTTCAAAATTGGTTTTGTGTCTAGCATTCCGACTTCCCCACCTTGTTATTCCCTCATCATTGTTAATCTTGTTACATCAATCCCATTTCCCTATTCCCTCATATCCCTAAAGCACTTATTCCCTATCCCATTCCCATTACCCCACATCCCAATTATAAATTTCCCAAACCCCAATTTTATTCCAAAAAACCTAGTGACTATCCCTAAACTCTTCAATTGACAGATTTCACTTGGAAATATTCCATTATCTCCCCTACCCTATCCCTCCATAGTCCCTCACTTGTTATCACATATTTGGCAACAAAACCAAAGACATCAAACTTCTCATATACATCCAAGACAACTTAGACTTTGGAAATCATGGAGACCGATACATCTTATGACCAAGACAGTGACTCCACAACTGAATTTCATGCGCCTAGAAGACCTCATAAGAGTGGCAGACATGTGAGGGAGGAGCCTACTTCATTTGCTGAATTGCAGGCTTGTCCACTTGCTATGGCATGTTTTCAAAAGCAGTCTTGTTATCAATTTTGTGAAATGGTTGCTAGGGTCCATCACCATCAAGAGCTGGCCCGTTTGTTTGTGTTGCATTTACATGATGGTCAACTCACCCTTGCAAGTGTGACATTCACTTTAACACCTGAAACTATCTCTCAAGCAACCGGAATACCAAATTTTGGAGAACAATGGAACAAAAGGCAGCAGGTTGACAGGGTACACTATGAGCCATATATCAAACCTATTTTTGCGAGACAACTCAGCAGAGTTTTTCCCTTCCGGTTCCTAAAGGATTAATATGCTCCTTTGATGAAACTTATTATCAAATATTTCAGTTGTGAGGGCCGGTTTTCACGTCTCTATGCCTATCATATCAGGTTGCTGATGAATTTTACCAGGGTGAGGATGATGAACCTCCCTTATTTCATGTGCCAGAATGTTGAGAATATGACCACTCTCGTGCAAAGGAAAACTCCTGAGCAGAAGTAAAACAGTATCTATCACTTTGCACTCATGAAAATTGTGGTTATGCATCAGCTTGGCTTGCAGGGTATTTCATGGGAGGATTCCATTTCTAATGATTTCTTCACAGCTTCTCAGGTACCTTCAGAGGTTGTTCATGAGGCAGGTGAACCTTCATATCATCATGAAAGTCATGAGACACAGAGCACTAGTATGCTGGTGTTTGCCACTTATCAGAGAGGCACTAGAGGGTTATTTACAGTAGCCAGACGAGTATTATCTCCACCCGGGGTGGAAGGGGTCTCGCTTCCGTCATCATCAGCACAGTTACAGGTACAGGACAAGGGTAAGAGGCCCATACATAATGAGGGGCCTTCAGGAGGCCAGGATACAGATTTCATACTCATTGATGATGAGTTGGGCTCTCCTAGCTCAAAGCTGAGAGAGGTTGTTCAGGAGCAGAAGGCAGAAATAAACACTTTGTCCATCAAGTTGAAAAGAGCCCAATGGATAATCAACTACCTTGAGCAGAGAAATAAAAAGTTGGAAGATCAGCAAACTATCATGGAGTTGCAAAATATACGTGAGAACCAACAAGCTGCCCAAAGGAGCCCAACCGAGATGACATCCATTGAGCAAGAGATTGAGGCTGATCGTGAAACTTGGCTTGAAAGGGTCAATATTAATTTGGAGAAGCTTTTGGAGAAGGCCAACAAGGAAAAGAACATGTTGAGGCACATGAAGAATCATTATTGGGCAAGAAATCATGTTTGCAAGGCACGAATCAAGATCGTGAAGGTTAAGTTGAAAAGGGCATTAAGGCATCGGAAAAGGAAAGATAGAATTAATATTTTGGCCGAAGCTTCCTTGGCCCATCATAGTGCATGATGGAGGAAACTCAACCCAAATTTCAAGAAATTTGGGACACATTTTGCAGATTTTGTTTTTTTTTGGCCTAAACATAGTTTTTTCAGCTCAACGTGTCGCGCCACTTGGCGCGCGCTTATGATTAGGAGCTCCTCTTGGGTAAAACTTTATATTTTTGGATTTTTCATGAAAATTTATGCATGCCTACATATGGACAAGATATTTTGACAAGTTTTTGGCTTCCAGAAGGGTCAAAAACACCCTAAAAATGACCTTTCTGCCCCTTTTTGGACACACAGGAAGCCGTGTCGGGAAAAATCATTTTTGGAGGGAAAAATTGCAACCAAATTCAGAAATTCCACTTTTTTTGAAAAGTAGATAGGTAGATATTTCCAATGACCTATCCTACACTCAATTTGGACACAGGGAAGTCCTTCAAAATTGGCTCCAAACTGGCACGACGCATAGAGAATTCAGGCGCGGCGCATTGGGTATTTTGGCTCATTTTTCACTCAGTAACTCTGTTTTTCGCCTAGTTTTGGCCAGTTTGAATTTCTTACTTCCAAATTTAAAACTATTGATGTAATATTATGTAATTTTATGGGTATTGATGTAATTTTGTCAAATTTTTACTCATGAAAGTAGATTCATTCATCAAAAGGTGAATTGCAACTGAATGAATTAGTTTCCTATCTTATAGAGGCAAGCTGTTCCACTGCCTATTTTTCAGTTCTTAGTTTAGATATTGTTGAAACAGCTCCTAAACTAGTGAGCTCGACCCCTAGAGGCATGGGGATGAGTTATTCTTGTCTATATCTTGTAGTTTCTCAGTCATTTGCCTGATTGGACACTTGGGATTGCTTTGAGCTTCATTGTACATTTCAACTCTGCAGTTTTGGCAAAGGAATAGACCAGGGTTTGCAGCACTCCTTGGGATTCATGTGGCTCTTTGTTTTGATGATGTGTTTCTATTTGTTAATGTAAGCTTACTGGTGCTTTATGTGTATCATCTTCCCTCTTATTTCTTCTTAAGTTAAACAAATAAGGATAAAGGTGGAATTCATTAGATTTGCAGTGCTCTACCTTGAGTTTTGTTTAATTTTCTATGTTTTCATCTATCTGAAGAGGATTCTTGAAAGTCTCTTGCCCTCTTCAACTCCTCACTGGTCTAAGCTATCCATTTCATTCAAATTTGAAGCATCAAAACAGTTTCCTACCTTGCCCCATTCGGATCCCTGTAAAACTTCTCATTTCCCAGACCCAAAATTTGCCCTTCCCTTTGATCCAAAAAACACCCTCCAAATCAAATAAAACTCTTTTACATATATACCTAGCCTAAAATCAGCCTTTATTCATGTCATCTCAAGCCTCACTGATCATTTTTTGTTTAGATTGACCAGGAGAGAGCCCTCTCCCGATCTGGTAGGGCTAGCTACTAGATTAAGCGTGGTTTGATGTTACCCTAGACTCTACCTTTTTCAGCCTTAGGTAGATTTAGGCCATAACATTGGGATCAGAAATTACAACCCCTATGTTATGGTTTTCTGTTGTCTTTTTGGAAGTATTTCCAGGGCTGTTTTTGGCAGAATTTGTTGAAAATGCAACAAGATGATGGAGCTTAGTGAAATGAAGTCGCCTTCACTAAGTGGGCCCGCAGGCTATTTTTGGCGCAAAGTCTATTTTTAGACTATGTCTATTTTTAGACATATGGATCATGGTCTCTGAGTTGCAGGATGATATTTATGGATGATTGGTCGAGTTGGTAAAAATAGATGGACCTCTATTTTTAGACATTGGGCAGTTTCTATTTTTAGACTGTCGGGCTAAAAATAGAACAGCCAAATATTATTAACGCTTAATAATATTTAGACTATAAACATTATCTTATCCTCTTGGAGCACTTCAGTTTGATGCTTGGATGTGGCACATGCAGCTGACAGAAGGAATTACGCTATTCCTAGGGGTTGGTTGAGCTATTGCATGGTTGACTTCAGTTAGAACTCATGTGGCAGATTTTGGTGGAGTTGATGAGACAGTTGGTGGAGTTGTGTTCTGTTTAACTTAGTTGAACTAGTTGTATTTAGTCTAACTGAAAAATACACTAGTGATGAGTGGTGTGAATTAATTATTAATTAATTCACTAATTATTAACTCATAATCAACTAAAGAACACATCAGTTAACTGCAATGCATGGACAGTTCAGTGGAGACCAATGTTAGAGGTGGGTGAAAGGGTAAGTCTACTATCAGTTGTGACTATTGGCTGTGCATGAGACTTGCACACACATTGATGGAGATTGCCAATGAGGATTGCGCAATTGGAGCTAGTGGGATTCGAACTTGGATCTCATCATTAATCAACTTGGATTGCGTAGTAGAGGCAGGCAGACTTGTGGAGGAGATTTGAACCCAGGACTTGTTCAAATCTCAGTTAGTTTTGTGTGTAACTTTTGGAGATAGTACTGAGTACTTGTGAGGAGTATTGTGCTATGTATTGTTACATGTTATCTATCATTATAATATACAGATAGTTGGGGGTTTTCATCTATTTCTTTCTCCATTACATCCTGTGTTGATATGTGTGCTTGATTATGTTTTAATGAGCGCATGCGACTGCTTTCTATTTCCGCATATTGATGATAAATTGTAGTAGAGGTTATGTATTATGCATGAAGCTTAAATAGTGTGTAATCAGGATAATCTCGGTGAATAATTCATCTATTATTCAAATTTCTACATGGTATCAGAGCGAAATTGATCATCGGATCTATTATAGTGATTACAATTATTTCGGTAGATAGAGTCTGTAACGGGCCAGGTAGCCTCTGGATCCATCCTTTTTTTGAAAGGTGATATATCCACTAAATTCCCTTACAGTCGATCTCTGTGCTAGAAATAATTTTTTCTCACAGATCCAGAAGCAGCTGAGTTTTGAGCTTGGAATTCAAATTTGCAGCAGAATTTGGAATTCGAAATTTGCAGCAGTTTTCTTGGTGCTAGAGTTGAAATGTCTTTCAACGGATTGCGACTGGAATATGCCCTTGAGGGAAGTTCGAATTATGTTGCATGGAAGGACCGGATGGAGGCGGTATTAGATGATAACAGGCTGAAGGAGTTCATAAAAGCTGAGATCCCAAAGCCTACTGATGCTGCTCAAGTTGAGGCTTGGCAAAAGAAGATGGCAAAATGTCGAAGGATTCTGTTGGAGGGCGTGAAGGATCACAATGTATCCAGCATGCATGGAAAATCTTCTCCATACTTGATGTGGAAAGCGTTGACAGATTTATTCCAAAGCAAGAGCAACCAGAGGAAGTTGGCGCTCAAGGATAAACTCAGACATATAAAGATGGAGAAAGGCGACAGTATGTCGAAGTACCTCACGAAGTTCATCCAATGCAGGGATGAGCTAGGAAGTGTGGGGGTGACTGTCGATGACGAGGAATTGGTGAGCTTGGCTCTCCTTGGTCTTCCGAAGAGTTGGCATGCCTATCAGGATTCTGTCAATGGTCGGGAGAAATTGCCAGGATGGGAGCGACTTTGGTCGGATCTTGTGCAAGAGGAGATAAGGCAAATACCAGAGACAGATCTTCATCAAAGGCATCTGATGAAGAAAATTGTGCTTTGGCTGCCAAAGAAAAGAAGGGGAAGAGCAAGAAAGCTTCTCATTCCTGTGCGAAAGGCAAGAAGCAGGACATGTCTAAGGTGAAGTGTTTTCACTGTCACAAGCACAGACATTATGCCACAAATTGTTCGCAGAAGAAGAAAAATAAGCAAGATGCTGGATCTGCAGCGGGAGAGGCCTTAGCCTCGCAGTTTGAGCTGGATTTTTCACTGATCGCATGCTTGGTCTCAAGTGTGATGGGATCAGTATGGTTATTGGACAGTGGTGCATCTTTTCACATGACTGGAGATCGAGATTTGTTTTCAGATCTGGATGAGAAAGATCTTGGAGTGCACATTGAGATGGGTGATGATGGTAGATACAGTGCGACCGATATCGGTACCATTTCCTTTGAGAGGGAGTCTGGTAAACCCTTCGTATTGAAGGAATTGATGCATGTTCTAGGATTGAAGAAGAATCTGATCTCTGTGGCGATGTTAGAAGACAAGGGGTACGATGTTGTCTTTAGCGAAGGAAAGGCTTTCCTGCGCAGTAAGAAAACTGGAGAAACCCGGAAGATAGGGGTTCGAGTCAAGAACCTTTATCAGTTGCAAGTAGATGGCTGCGCAGCAATGGCATGCAAGGCAGAAGGAGTGGTGAGCCGGGATGATGGCGAGTTGTGGCACCAGAGATTGGGCCACCTTCACCGTAGACCATCTTCACCGTAGCGCTTTGAAGATCTGCCCGGCGAGATTTCCTCTTGGGCTTCACAGGGCACTCTTGTGCGGTCGAGATCGATTACAGCGGTGTACCTTAGGAAAATTTGTGAAAGCCACCTTTCACGAGAAGGATAGTCGCGCCACGACGATCCTTGAGAGAATTCACATAGACGTGTGTGGACATTTCTCAGCAGCTTCGACAACAAAGCACAGGTATTATGTGATATTTGTTGATGATTTTTCTCGTAAGTGCTGGATCTTCTTCATGCAAAAGAAGAGAGAGACATACTCAAAGTTATGTGAGTTAAAGGAAATGGTTGAGAAAGAATCGGGGAAGCAGGTGAAGGCTCTTAGGAGTGACAATGATGGTGAATTCATCTCTGGCTAATTCAAGGACTTTTGCAGCATAGAAGGAATTTAGAGAGAGCTCATAGCACCTCATAACCCACAGCACAATGGGGTTGCTGAGCGAAAGAAAAAAACGATCGTGGGTGCTGCACGGGCGATGTTGCATGATCAGGGCCTACCCATTCACTTGTGGGCTCAGGCATACAATACTATAGTATATGTGTAGAACCGTTGTCCTCACAAGATGCTTGGCATGAGTACACCTGAGGAGGCATTTTTTGGTCAGAAGCCTGATATTTCCCAATTGAGGATTTTTGGTTCACCTGTTTACATTCATGTGACGAAGGATGCCGGGGAAGAATAATTTGGATCCAACATGAAGGTTGGGATATTTGTCAGGTACGTCCCTTCCAACTATGTGTGTATTGCGGATAGTGTAAAGAGCTGACATGCCGACAGGATATCAAATTTCGGGAGGATAAGCCATGGAGTGTTCGCTTGAGAGGAAGCCACCTTGCATGTAGATGAGGAGCTGTGGTTCCTAAGGGTGAGCTGCGGATATGATTGACCCTGAGAGGAAGTTCATGGAGTGGAAGAGACCACTCATGCAGCGCCAACCATCAGAGGGCGCAAGCGCACTACAGAAGCTGAGCGACTGGCTCAAGATGCATAGAAGGTTGTAGGACCACCTACAGCACGGCGCAGACAGAGACAGTCACCGGACTGGTACACTAGATACATGGCTTTTGTGAGAAAATGTGTCGTGAAAGAGCCATCCTCTTTCGAGGAAGCTATGGAGGACCCCGCATGGGTATATGCCATGGTGGAAGAGTATGATTCGATTGTCAGAAACAGTGCATTGGAGATTGTCCCAAGGCTAGAGGGGAAATCAGTGGTGGGTTCGAGATGGATCTACAAAGTGAAGCAGGTGGCTGCCGGGAGTGTGGAGAAGTACAAGGAAAGATTTGTTGCCCGAGGCTTCTCACAGATAGAGGGGATCGATTATGAGGAGACCTTTGCACCTGTCACAAGGTACTCTTCCATACGGACGATCCTAGCTCTCTCAGCGCAGATGGGATGGCACATCCATCAGATGGATGTGAAGACTGCGTTCCTCAACGGAGTCATTGAGGAGGAGGTGTACATAGAGCAGCCTGAAGGTTTCGAGATCTTCAGCAGTGAGTCGCATGTGTGCAGGCTCAAGAGAGCGTTGTATGGGTTGAAACAAGCACCTCGTGCTTGGTACACATGGATAGATAGTTATTTCACCAGACTTGGATTCTCCAAGAGTGAGGCGGATCCTAACCTATACCAGATTGTGGTGGAGGGTAAGTTGCTGATCATTGTACTTTATGTAGATGATTTGATTTTGACGGGTGATGAGCTATTGATACTTTCATGCAAGGAGGATCTTGCTAGAGAGTTTGAGATGAAGGACTTGGGCCTCCTTCATTATTTCCTGGGATTGGAGATTTGGCAGCGCAGTGGTGGACTGTTTGTTTCTCGGGGTAAGTATGCCCAGGAGATACTGGAGAGGTTCAACATGCATGGCTGCAAGCCTGTTGATACTCCTCTTCCTGGTGGTTGGAGGAAGGAGGATGCTACTTCAGCGGAGGTAGTGGATGCCACTGTCTATCGACAGTTGGTGGAGTCGCTTATGTATCTGGTCAATACACGACCCGATATATGCTATGCTATTAACCAGCTTTCACAAGCTATGGTTAAGCCTACCAAGCTCTTCTGGAAGGCAGGCAAGCATGTATTGTGTTATCTTAGAGGCACATCGGGATATGGTTTGTGGTACAGACAGGAGGATGAGGTGAAGCTATGTGGCTTCACGGATGCAGATTGGGCAGGGAGCCCAACGGACAGAAAGAGCACATCTGGAGGGATCTTCAGTATCGGGTCGACAACAGTTTCTTGGTACAGTAGGAAGCAGAGATCCGTGGCACTCAGTTCAGCAGAGGCTGAGTATATGGCAGCAAGCTTGGTTGCATGCGAGGCCATATGGATGAGGAAGATCCTGGTCGGGTTGTTCGGGTCACACTTGGAGCCTACTGTGATTTATTGTGATAACCAGAGTTGCATTAAACTCTCGGCTAATCCAATATTTCATGATAGATCCAAACACATCGACATCAGGTACCATCATATCAGAGATTGTGTTCAGCGGAGAATCATGATGCTTTCATATGTTCCCACGGAGGATTAGGATGCCGACATCTTGACGAAGGCGCTCACCAGGAGCAAGTTCGAATTCCACAGAGGCAAGATAGGGGTTGCAGATAATCCATATCTTGTTGAGAGGGAGTGTTGAAAATGCAACAAGATGATGGAGCTTAGTGAAATGAAGTTGCCTTCACTAAGTGGGCCCGCAGGCTATTTTTGGCGCAAAGTCTATTTTTAGACATATGGATCATGGTCTATGAGTTGCAGGATGCTATTTTTGGATGATTGGTCGAGTTGGTAAAAATAGATGGACCTCTATTTTTAGACATTGGGCGGTTTCTATTTTTAGACTGCCGGGCTAAAAATAGAACAGTTAAATATTATTAACCCTTAATAATATTTAGACTATAAACATTATCTTATCCTCTTGGAGCACTTTAGTTTGATGCTTGGATGTGGCACATGCAGCTGACAGAAGGAATTACGCTATTCCTAGGGGTTAGTTGAGCTATTGCATGGTTGACTTCAGTTAGAAATCATGTGGCAGAGTTTGGTGGAGTTGATGAGACAGTTGGTGGAGTTGTGTTCTATTTAACTTAGTTGAACTAGTTGTATTTAGTCTAATTGAAAAATACACTAGTGATGAGTGGTGTGAATTAATTATTAATTAATTCACTAATTATTAACTCACAAATCAACTAAAGAACACATCAGTTAACTGCAATGCATGGACAGTTCAGTGGAGACCAGTGTTAGAGGTGGGTGAAAGGGTGAGTCTACTATCAGTTGTGACTATTGGCTGTGCATGAGACTTGCACACACATTGATGGAGATTGCCAATGAGGATTGCGCAGTTGGAGCTAGTGGGATTCGAACTTGGATATCATCATTAATCAACTTGGATTGCGTAGTAGAGGCAGGCAGACTTGTGGAGGAGATTTGAACCCAGGACTTGTTCAAATCACAGTTAGTTTTGTGTGTAACTTTTGGAGATAGTACTGAGTACTTGTGAGGAGTATTGTGCTATGTATTGTTACATGTTCTCTATCATTATAATATACAGATAGTTGGGGGTTTTCAGCTATTTCTTTCCCCATTACATCCTGTGTTGATATGTGTGCTTGATTGTGTTTTAATGAGCGCATGCGACTGCTTTCTATTTCCGCATATTGATGATCAATTGTAGAAGAGGTTATGTATTATGCATGAAGCTTAAATAGTGTGTAATAAGGATAATCTCGGTGAATAATTCAGCTATTATTCAAATTTCTACAGAATTATCCGAGGTTTTATTTTTGGGAGTTTCTTGATTCTTTCTACTTCTTAAGTCGTATTGTTTGGGTGCTCCTATGATGGCATTTTCAAAGTCTTGTTCATAGTATTTAGTTTCTAATATTCTATCATCATAGGGTGTATATAGACCTCATTTTCTTTCATGGAGGAAATCAAAATCCACATTGCTTACTCCCAACATGTTCATGTTATCATCCTCTGTTTGTTCAATTATTTCCCCATCCTCATTAACGTAATTTTCTTGGAAAGGAGGTTTGATTTGCTGATCAAAATCTCTTTGTCTGTTTTGAGGTTAATTTCTCCTAAAGTTTTGATTTTGGTTTTGGGATTGATTTCTGTTTTGGGGAGCTGTTTGATTTTCTATAGATTGAGCTCTCTCATATATGTTCATCCTATCCATCATCCTTTCCATATTTTTGACTACACTGTCCAGTTTTGAGTTAGATGTGGACAGTGCAGCTTCATCCCTATATGATACCCTCTTCTCATTCTTCATTCTAGCTCTCTTGGCAATCAAATTTGCCTCAACACTTACTGCCCCTCTTTGCATGTCTTCTAATGTGAGGGGTTCCCTTTCTCTAAGTTGATAGGCCATTTCGGGATCAAATCCATCAGGGAATTTCATTACAGCTAGGCCTTGTGGAGGTTTCATATGGATGGGTAGGGCATTGTACACACTATTGAATCTAGTGCAGTACTCTTGAACTCCCTCTCCAGCAATCCTTTTAATGTTCTCATATTCAGATAGAATCTGGAGAGGATTCTTTTTGACCTCCCATTTGTTTAAAAATAATTGATGGAAAGCTTGGAGGTCATTAATACTATTAGGGGTTAAGTTTTTGAACCATTTTCTTGCTTCTCCCCCTTAACTTTGAGCAAACATCCTTAGTTTAATAGTTTCATCATCTATTTCTTGTTTGTAAAAGTAGTCATTCATTCTATCCACATGTTGTTGTGTAGTAGTAGAACTACTAGAATCATATAATGGAATCTTGGACTGATAGTCCTATGGAAAATTAACTAAAGGTAAAGGAAGGACTAGAGGAGCATACCATGTTACCATGATATGAAGTTGTGGGATAAATGGGGGGTTTACAAGTGGAGGAAGGTGATGAAGTGGAGTGGTTTCAACTGTGGATGTATGAAAGGATGTAATAGAAGTACTTGGACCAGCTAAGTACTGTTGAGCAGATTTAGGATGAGAGAAACCAAAATTATGAATGAAATGTAGATCAGGTGGGGTGGTTTCTCTGCTATCAGTATGTTCACCACTACGTTGGGGTGAGTGTGGAGGCTCAAAGTCTATCTGGTCTACATCACTAAGTGACTTGGTTATAAATGGATTCCTTATGGCAAGTAAGTCAACTTGTGTATTTTGCAGAGCTGTAAGATTTTCAGGAACAGAAATAGCTCTGTGAATTGGTCTGAAAACAATTGAAGTCTTGGATCTAAGAGATTTCCTAAAGATTCTTTCTGGATTGTCAACTATTTCAGGAGGATTTGGGTCAGGATGGGCTCTAGTATGAATTCTTTTAGAAGCCACTATGTTGTGTTTTTAGACCCAATGATGAGAGAAGTTCAACCAAGTATGACAGTATTTTAAAGGCTAACTAATCTTTTTCAACGAAAACTCAATCCTCAAAGTCTTATTAACTAGGCTTGAATGATGTTTGAAGGATAAAATAATTTACCAGTGGAGTCTTAGGAAAAACCAGTGGGGTCAGCAGGCCTACTGAATACCAATGGAGTCGCCAGGTGAAGGATTTTTACTTGTTTTCAAGGTTTGGTTGTTGTTCACTATCAACAATCAATAATAACCAGTCTTGGTGACACTTGTCTCATTTAGGAATAGGGGTTCGTTGAGTTGTGAACTTATCTATTAATCAATATTCCCCAGTATGGTCGCCACTATGTTAGGCTCCCGTAGTTTGCAAGATTGGCAAGAACAAATGCGGCAGGGCCTACATTACAAGCACTTTGGAATCCTAGGATCTATCCCTCCTAGATTCAGAGAGGGATCTCTCTATATGTGTTTTATAATGATATGCTTATAGGCTCATGATATGAAATTAGGCTAGTTATGAAGCACAAGGGATTTGTTTTGGTTTTGGTTGGGTAGGATATCATCAAAATAAGGAAGTCTTTTGAAGGGGAAAGGTGTGAGTAAGTTGAAATAATGGTTCAGCTAATAGGATAGGTAAGAGATAGTATCAATCCATTGGGCTATGGAGTCACAAAACGATTTAATTTCACAACAAGTTTCAAGAGTGGTCCATGGGGCAAGTCATCTATATCAAAAGATCTTTTAAGATTGAGTTGTGGTATGAAACATAAATAAATGTTATGAAAGAAGCAAAGCTAAAATCAATTAAGAATTCTAACTTCACTAAAACAAGAAAAGCCTTTCAAAGTAACTGTTTTGAAGAAAGCCAAAGGATAGGGAAAACCATAGATTTCTTTGGACAAACTTTTACTAAAGCACACTTTTAAGACAACAATCTAGTGATCCTCTTGACTACCTTCAGAAAGTAGAAAACATTTAAGATAAACATAAAAAGTAGCCTAAGATCAAGTAAGAACTTTGAATCAATCCTAGTTTTGGCATACTCTTAGGGATCTTTTCAAAGCAACTATTGGAGATAAACTAGAGGACAAGGCTAACCATATAATTCTCTAGTTCAACTTTACTTAGCAGACTTCTCAAGAACTTTCAAAGACAATATCTCAAGTTGTACTAAGGAAACATGGGCTCACCAACACTTCACTGGTTATACTCTATTGAATTATCCTCAAAGCACAATTAGAAGAAAACATAAAGATAAAGCTTATCAGTGAGAATTAGGGTACCTTTTACAGTAAATCCTAATCTAAATTTTTTGTTCTTTATCAAAGAAAGTGGACAGTATGAAAACATAATAAAAACAATAATTACAGTAAGAAAGACATCACCATTGACATAAACCAGGATCCCATAAATCAGCTTGTATATTTGATGTTCAAACCAGTTACAATCTCCAAGTCTAATAGTTCTTTATAGCTTCAAACTTCTCTTCTCAACCTATCTTTCTTAAATCACTAACAGAGCTTCAGCAGCTTCAGCAACTTATTTACATTCAACAAGTATCCAACCAACAACAAAATATTGGGCTCCTCATATGATATATAAAGGTAAATTGAGGAGGTGGAGTGAAAGGAAGGTCTAACTATTCAATTAATACAGAGTAAATTCTTCTCGACCTTTGGGAGGCCTAATGGAGAAGATATCTAATGTCTTAACTCTGTTAATTGACTTTTACATTAACTTTTATCTACTTCAGTCACTTTTGTAGACTTTTGAGGCTTTTGGTAGCTGGTAATTACTTTCTGAGCTGTCTGTCTCTGATTGTGCATTCAATTTGTATTCTTTTGAGGTAAATATAATTGTAGGTGGAATTTCTGGCTTTCCGAGGATTAATTGCCTCACTGATGTGGCACTTAGAGGCTTTCCTTTACTGATCTGTCTGTCTTTAATTCTTTAATCACTGATATTAACTTTAATTTTGCTTTAAGGCTTCATCAGGCCTTTTCAAATCATCTTTGGCTTTATACTTTTGCTGACTATTTTAACTTTGAATCCTTTGGATTTCACTGCGCTTTATCCATAATATGCATGGTTTAAGTCTTTTAATCTTCAGTCTCTTGACTTTAACCTTTATCCTTTAATATTTTTAATCTCTGTTCTTCACTGTTCTTCTGCTTTGTGTGCAGGTGGCTCCTTTACTGCGCTGGAGGGTTCATTAGCTAACCAATGTCCATGAAACATTGATTAAAACCCCAAGATCACACCCTTAGATATCTCCTTTTTCTTTATCTTTCCTCGAGGATCGTCATCCAAGGGATTTTTGCCACTTGAATTGGCTATGGGAGGGCCTACAAACTTCAGGCCTCCTTTTAAAACCTGCACATAAAGCAAAAACATTAAAACAAAACCTGCATTTTTGTGGTTTAGACTGCATTCAGAGGCTATATGGAGGGTGAAAGGGAAGTGCAGAAGGAGGAAAATGCATCGAGGGAGGCTTCCATGGTGGAAGGGCGAAGAAAATAGGGTTTGAATTCAAATATGGGCGCAGAATTAATGATAAGCGGTTTTGGGAATACCACCAATGGTATTCACACGTGATAAAGGTGGTAAGAGGTAATAGGTGCAATGGACGCGATACAGTTGAGAGGATGACACGTGTCCCCCTAAAAACTGCTTATTTCGTGCAGAAGATGCAAGTTGGGAGGCTTTGGGAGATCGGGCGCGAAATTAGTTTTGGGCCGTTGGATCTGGGGGAGCCAGACCAATGGTCGAGAGGGAGCGCAATCGAATGGAGTTGACTGGTGGAAAGGGATGGTGGATGACAGGTTGCGGGAAAAGAGTGGGCTGGTGAAATTTTAGTGGAAGGTGGGCTAGCGGGTGATGGGATGTGTTATCGGCGGGGGTAAATGGTTTAGGTTAACATGGACCGTTAGATCGGAAAGATCTACAGTGGAGATCTGCTCGTGGGATGTGAATGAATGGGTTATAGACATGAGGACGGAGGGCTATGGAAATTCGACGACTGTTGGATTAACGAGATCAACGGCTAAGATTAATCGAGGAAGACATAGGCGCGACGGAAGGTATATAAGAGAAAAAGGGCTGAAGGGAAGGTGAGGGAGGTAATCTTATGGGGAAAGGGGATGACCAGGGCCTAAGAGAAAAAGGGTTAGAGGCTTAGCGCCTGGTTACGGGCTTTGGGTCCTATGAGAAAGGGGCGGAAAGCTTAAGCCCTCTGGAGCTTAAGTCCTATATATAAAAAGGGGCGGAAAGGGTTAAAAACAAAGGTTTTTAAAGGCCTTTTTTTTTTCCGATAGGTTAAAAAAAGTGTTTTTAAACCAAATAAAGGGGATTTATCACGTTTAAAGGGGTAGAGAAGGGGAAATTATGAAGAAATGATGGCTTAAAAACAATCACTTTTATAACAACAGGGCTCTCTTTGAAAAATATTTTGTGGAAACAGTAGTGAAGATGATTTGTAAGATAAAAGACACCAAGAAGGCTTCAAGAACTAGCAGTTTTCCATGAAGATTGCTTCTTGAAGGCTTAAGAACATATTAAGCCATCATTTTCTGTGACAAAATTTACTGATGGTTAACATTATCTACAGGGACAATATTGGAAACCCATTCTGTCAAGGGAATCCGATAGATAAAACCAACTTTAAGAAGTTTTTCAACTTCTCCCTTAATAGCGGCAACCTTTCTAGGGTGCACAAGATGAAGATGTTGGCGAACAGGCTTCACACCAGGATAAGTAGGAATATCATGCACCACTATACTTAGATCGATGTTGGGCATCTCTTCGTAATACCATGCAAAGACATCGCAAAAATCGCAGAAAAGGCTAGTATAGACCTGAATCTCATCGGAAGAACAGGTCACCCCAATATGGATGTTCTCGACAATTCCTGGTTTGACGGAAATGTCGATAGGCATCATTTGTGTGATATTACTCAAGTTACCTTTCATAAAAAATTGTGTGTCATGTTAGCCACCTATAAAATTTGTCATATCAAATGGTGGCTAAATCATTTTTTGAACCTTCAAGAAACAAGTTTTATTGCAAAATTGTTAGTTCTTGAAGTCTTATGAAGACATCTTATCTTTTGATTAATCTTCACTGTTGTTTCCCTCTTAATTCTAAAAATATGTTTTTTTCATGAGGAAAAGACTGCTGCAAAAAAATCCATTTTTCCCTCATTTTACCTCCCCTTTTCACTCAAAAATTCCTTCATTTTTACCCCCTTTTACTCCCATAAAATTCCTCTATTTTTCCTTTATCCCCTTCTTCCCTTCATAAAACCCATTTTATAAGGTTTGAAAATCCTTTTTGAACCTTACCAAAAACCCCCAAATCCATTTAAAATCCTTGAAAAAATCATAAAAAATTACTTTTTACTTTATAGGCTTAAGCCCCTTTGGGCTGAGTCTTAAACCACTTCCCCTCCATGCGACTTTGCGCTAGAACCAAGCGCAAAGGCCGAAAGCTCTTATCGCAATCGGAACTTTCCATCGAGCGCAAATCTTTTGTTTCATAAAAACCCTCGATTCCGATAAGCCCCTTTGTTATAAACCCCAGTCCCTTTATCTTTTTCATATAACCATGATCCCGCAATCGAGCACTTAACACTTTATATAAACCATCCCTGATACGAAATTTGCTTTGTATTTCGTAAAATTTTTTATTTTTTATGTTATAACGTGGCCTATCGTTCATTGGTTGAAGCCATTCTCGAACGTTGATCATAAGCCAATCAAGCGGTCTGCGCAATCTTGCATCGAAAGATTTCATTGGGTGTGTTTTATATTTTATTCACCTCCTCCTGATTGGCGGCCTCCCGATGGAATATCAACCATTGATCTCCTCCCCGCCTTCCCAGATCTAATAGCCCACATCGCTCCATCCCCAAACCCATTCTTCTGCTTTTCGACCTCTCGATTCATTTCCCACCATCGATCTGATCTGTAGATCGACGGTCCATAGCTAATCGCAATAGCGCCCTTACTCCTTTGCCCCCACCGATCGCAAACCATCTGCTCTTTATACTGGAGGAGGTTTACATCAAGTGACTCAACCATCTGCTCATGTTTGGAGGAGGTTAACATAGTCATGCTATTTTATCTCTTTTTCAAACTGTCTTATCTTTCCTTGTAATGCATATATCTGCTTGGTATATCACAATAAGTAATAAAAGTGAAAAATTGACAATATTCCATGAGGAGCATGCTCT
Organism: Pinus albicaulis; assembly: GCA_034641835.2. Taxonomy (NCBI): domain Eukaryota; kingdom Viridiplantae; phylum Streptophyta; class Pinopsida; order Pinales; family Pinaceae; genus Pinus; species Pinus albicaulis. The sequence goes on along the minus strand of CM076578.1, from coordinate 1,852,890,817 downwards.
GAGATGTGTATCCTGTTGATAGAATACCCTTATGAATCTTTTGACCCCAGAAGCAACATGACTTGTATCCGAAGATTAAATGCTTGCCTATCCTTAATCACTAACCTTTTTTTACTGTGGTTGCAGAGGTTTATTGAATTTTCTCTTCTGACTAGTACTTTCATCCCAGGCTCAAAACAACATGAGAAGTAGCTGTCTTCTCATGCTTAGTTTAATAATGTCTTCTAGAACACTAGTATATTTCTTCTTTTTGAAATAGACACTAAAACAATGTAAATCCACCTAATATCAGTTTGGCTTTTGAAACATGTACTGCTGAGACATCAAAAAATTTTAGTGGCGCGGCCTAAGGGTGTATCAAGCTTTGTTTGAAGAATAGGAAGGCAATCTATGACTGGTTGGTATTAGAAAGAGGCTCTTTTGGCTTAGGATAGTTTGCCAAGGGAGGATTTCCTAAAGCACCACTACCTAACTTAGGGGATATTTTTGACAAATTTGGAGTATTCTCTTTGGTATGACCAGATCTTAGGATGACATATGACCAGAGATAGGGTAACTGACATTCTTATCAATTAGTTGGTTAATGAAGGAGCTGGGGATGAGGGTGAATGACAACATATGACTTTAGATTATGACAGCTGATGGACAAGATTACATGACTGAAACTAGATAGGGCTTGGAAACTAGGTTTTTCTCATCATAGGCTGATTGAAAAAGGTAGGAGGACAAAAAATTTTAGGGGTGTTTTCTAGCTGATAGATTTGACAAATTTGAGATCAGCTTCTAGAAAACTTGGCTTTAAAAAATAGTCATCATCAATAGGTGAAAAATACTTATGACTAAATGTGGCTCCATTTGGGGAGGGCAGCTCCTTTTCGGGAGGTGTCCAGAATTTCAGATCTCTATCCTTTGAAGACCAGTGCCTTTATCCATTGGCGCAAATTTCTCTCTTCCTTGATGCTATTTCTGAAAATTGACAGCATGATTAGCATCGAAGTCATTTATACCTACCCCACTACATTTCCTAATCATTTTCTTCTTCTTTCAGGTGCATTTGGACTAGCAACCCTTTGACATAATATTTTTGAAAAATGACACTATCTAATTCTACACTTATATCCGCTGGGAGTTTAGATTAAGCTGTTGAAATCCTTTGTTTCTCTACCTATGCTGGATCGACTGTCAAGGTTAAGCTGTTTGACAGGATTTTATTCTCCAATCTAAAACATGAAATTGAAAAATAACTACATCAAGATTAGATAGTCTGATTTGTCATGTACTTGTGGAATGAAAGACAAGCTGCACACAAATATTATTTTGCATAAAATGAAATCTAGAAAATCAGGGCTAGGATACTCAGTTTGTTTTTCATCCCTGCTTTCCTCTTTGGTTCTGTTTTGAGCATGTGGAACTAATATCTTTTCCTAATCTATTTTCTTTGACAAGTCAAGCTTACACAATATTGACTATCTCTCCTCTCACTAACTTATCAGCAAATAAATTTAAAACATGTTCAGTTATGATTAGGCTAGATAACTGAACAAGACATTTTGAGCACTAGTAGTGGCATTTAGACTTGCGCGCTTTCAGAATGACTTTTTTTTGAACATGGGGCTTCTTTCTATTTTTCAAATTGCCCTCTTTTTTCTACTTTTCTATTGTTTTTGAATTTTCTATTTTTTTGACTTATTTTTCAAACAATGGTATATACAATGATTGAAGATGTTTTAACTCAGAAATCCTAGAAATGGTGAAACTTAAGCGTCTTATCTTCATAAGGATCTCCTACCACTCTTGGTCCACTCAGCTCTTGAAAAGAAAAATTTGGAAAATTTTCTCTTTCAAGCATGACATAAGGATTCATGCATGCATCTCTAAACAACCCCGTATCTTCCCGTTGTACCTCTTTATACCTTTGATTCCCACTTATTCTTTTGTTGTACATCTTTTTCAAATAATGCAAATATTCTTTGTCATTTTTGAAGTATATGATGACATCCTCAAGGTACATCAGAATGCAGAAATTCAGAACTGGAAACATGGATTTTAGGAGCATGTTTTTGGTGTCTAGTGGTTTTGCAATTTTGGGTTTGAAGATGGAACTACTTCCAGCATATTTGAAAAATTCTTTGAGTTGTTTGCTTTGCAAAGGAATTATTTGGTGATATCTTGAAACATCATCTTGCAAAGACACATGATTAAAAGCACTTATCATTGGTATATCATGGTCTTGGGTAGGAAGGATATAATTTCTGTCACAAGGGTGTGTATTTGTATTTCTAAAATCAAAATAGATCCTATGACCAACTGTTTTATCTTTGACTATTATTGTTTGGTCAAGATTTTTGTATTTTCTTTTGTTGAAACTGTTTCTTGGAGTGATGGTCATGTCATAGTGCTTCTCACTATTTTCTCTACATGTATTAGTATCTCGAATAATATTGCAAATTCTAGCAGTTCTAAGTCTTTGGTGGAGTGGCAGAATGCTAGCTAGTTCAAGCAACTTAGGTATATTTGGACTGCAGTCATCATATCCTTTCATAAGAAGTTTTTTAGACATTTTTTCTGGATTTTGAGTTGTTATGGCTACAATCAAGGTTTCATTTGAAGGGGTAGAGTTATGTGATGGTAAATCCTTAAGGTATGGTAAGAACATTAATCTCCCCTGCCCCTAATTTCCAAAGAGGTTTGTGATATGCAAGTCTTCTAATGCCTCTGTTCTGAAAAAGTCTCCTGATGTTACTGCTGATGTTTGCCTATGGTTTGAGCAATTTGCTTGATGGTATATAATGTTTTGTGCTTCTTGCTCTATTTCTGTTTCAAGAGGAACGAATTCTCTTTCCTCAAGACATAACTGCTCATGATCATGATATTTTTGAGTGTCCAGTTTATCATAGAGAACTTGGGGTAGCTGATGTGGTGGGTCTAAGTTTGTTTCAAATTCTCCAAACAATTCTTCAATGTCTTCATCAATGTGTAAAATGAAAGAGTTCAGATCAGAATGCAAGGAGTACATCGAGATGTTATCTGGCCTTTCTTGGCTGCTGACCATATATTTCATGTGTGATTCTCAATAGAGTATTCTAGTTTGGTTAAACACAGGAATAGTGGTGTAGGACATACCAAGTTGAATATTAACCTGAAGCTTAGCTCCCCAAGTTCTGGACAAAAGCATTCTGTACTTGGGAGGGATGTCTGCTACCATTATGTCCATGATTAGGTGTTTTGCAGGTATTTGGGCCAAACTAAAACAAAGATATTTGATTAAGCCTAGACACTTGACTCTACTTGAATCAAATGAATATAAGTCTTTATAAGGTTTTGTTATCTCTAGGCCTAATCTTTCCATCACAACCTTTGGCATAAGATTATGCGAGGCCCCGGAGTCTAGCATGACATTGTGTAGGATTTGGTCATGTATATTCAGACTGATGTAAAAGGGAAGAGTGGTTCTTTTTTGGAATTTCCCTTCTATTTTGGACCAAACAACACTTCAGGGGTGTCATCAGCTAGATTTAGGGTGTTTTCATCATTTCCTATATTCAAGACCTTTAACACTTGGGATTTGTAAGAGCTTTGGGCGATAAGTTCAATGAGAGGCATGGTAATCTTTATTTTGGAAATTTCTCCCTCAAAACTAAAGGGTGTTTGTAGCTTAGATAAGTTTGCTTCAGTTTTTTCAGCCATGAATTTCTCTATGTTCTTAATTTGCTGACTTTGGTTCGAGATTTTGTTCAAAATAGCCATCTCGGGAAACTTTGAAGAGGTAATCGGAAGATCTGGGCCAAGGCTTGTCTGAATAGCTTTATCTTTGTTTTGGTCATTTTTCTTGACCACGATTTTGTTGCTATCCACTGCTCTTTTAAGGATGGTATCAGGGGTTTTAGCAGTGTCTGAGCTACCTTTCTTAGAGTTGTCTTGGTTTTTTCTACTTCTAAGATCATACTATCTATGAGCTTCTATTATGGCATTCTAAAAATCTATAGCAGGATCTTTGAGGTCCTCATAGTTGGTTTCATTTTGATCCGGAGAGAAGAAAGATTATTCTTCTTATGTGAGGTAAACCTCACTCTCGTTATCAAAACCTATTAGGTTCAAATGACTTTCATCAATGGGTTATGTATCCTTCTCTTCCTTGTCAACATAGTTTTCATTGAAGGGTGGCCTGATTTATTGGTCAGTTTCCCTTGGTTTGTTTTGAGGCTGTTCTCTCCTAAAGTTTTGGTTCCGGTTTCTATTTGGAGGGTTTGGTTAGTTGTCCCTAAGAGGTGTCTTTTCACTTATATTTTCTCACATTTTCGCCATGGATTTAACCAAGTCATCGATTCTAGGATCTAAGGAAGGCGCTGAAGGGGCGACCTCATGCCGATATGTGACTTTCCTTTCTGATCTGGTTCTAGCTCTTTTTTCTGCTAAGTTGGCTTCTGCACTTATGGCCACTTTTTGCATTTCCTCTAAGGTTGGGGGGTCCTTGTCTCTCAGTTGATAAGTCATGTCTGGGTCGAAGCCTTCGGGAAACTTTGCTAAAGCTGAGCCAAGTGGAGGTTTGAAATGAGGTGGGAGGGCGTTATAAACACTGTTGAACCTAGTGCAGTATTCCTGGACACTTTCCCCATTTTCCCTTTTTAGGTTGTTATACTCAGACAGGATTTGAATGGGGTTCTTTCTAATTTCCCACTTATTTATGAAGGTTTGGTAGAGTTCTGGGAGATCGTGTATGCTGTTTGGAGTTAAGATTTTAAACCATTTTTTGGGTTCTTTGCCCAGGCTTTGGGCGAACATCCTCATTCTTATAGTCTCATCTTCTATTTCCATGTATTAAAAGGCATCGCTAATTCTATCTACATGTTGTTGAGCAGTAGTAGCCTAAACTCCAATAAAGTGCAGGATTTTGGATTGATAGTCATTTTGTAAAGGAGCAAAAGGGTGTGGTAACACCAAAGGTGCATACCAAGCTGCCATGGCGGGAGCTAATAGATGATTTACAATATGAGGGCTTGTAGGATGAGCTGAGGTGATTTGAATGGGTGTGGCGGATGTACTTGGGCTAGTGACCTAATTTTCAGCAGATATGGGGTGGTAGGAGCCAAAGTGATGGAGAAGCTGGAAGTCGGGAGGTGTAGTAGGTGAGGCTTCTCTACTAGGACTCTGTGGCAAATATAGGGGCTCAAGATCATCAAAGTTTACTTTACTTTGTGACTTGCTTCTAAAAAGGGTTTTTGCTGATTTTAAGTCAAATGGGGGAATCCTGCAAGGATGTGAGACGTTCAGGTACTGATCTTGCTTTACGGATGGACCTATCGGTAGTTAAGTTGCTAGTTTCGGAAGCTTTCCACAGAATCTTCTCTGGGTCATCTACTATGATAGGGGGATTTGGGTATGGATGAGATCTGGTATAGATTCTTTGTGAAGCTAGATTTTGAATTCAGAGGTTAGAGAGGATGGTATTTGTGATTGTTTTGGATGGATGGCCTCTCTAGGGGTTTTGCTAATGTGAAGAATGGTAAAAACAAAAATGAAGGCTAGTGGAGTCGCCAGGTGGATTTCTTTGAGATCTATGGTCCACCACTAATACTATCAAAGATGCTTTTGGGAAAAAGTCTTCTAGCAAACTTTGAGGTGAAGACCTGCAAGGAAGAGTGATCACTTGGTTTCAACAGTTTGCTAGGCTGTTTGGACAAGCTGATGGTACTATTTGCAAGTTTATTTCTTTTTATCTCCTATGTTTAGGTAAAGTCTTCTGAATCGCTAAGTTATACTTAGTTTGTCACTGATCACAGAGTTTGCACCATGAATTTTAATTTTTGGAAAGAATGAGTCAACAGAAAGGTACGGTTTATGAAATTTTTGTTTTTTTATGGAGTTTTAGGCCTACTGGAGGCTAGTGGAGTTGCTAGATGGATTTTGGTTGTTTTTATAGAGATGTGCTTATGGTCCACCACCAATAACTAGGAATAGCCAATATGGGGATGTTTTGGGGGTTTTCTGAGTTTTTATGTGCAGCCTATGGTTTAGTAGTGTTCTAAACCCGATTCATCACTTTTCTAGGGTAGTGAAAACAAAAATATTTTACTCTAAATGATTCTATGGACTTCTTTCCTGTATAAATTTTGAAAGACTAATGAATCTACAATAGTTTGCTAGACTGTTATGTACTCAGTTAGTCCCACCGTGATCGCCATTATGTTAGGGTCCCGTGATTTGGCTGATTGGCAAGCCAAGTGACAGGGTAACATCAAACCAACCTTTGGAGCCCAAGGACCTAGCCTTCCTGGACTCAGAGAGGGCTCTTTCTATTTGTGTAAGGGATATCTATGTGTTTGTTTCTTGTGTTTCTGATTTTAGGCTAGTTGTGAAGTAGGTTTTTGGTTTTGTTTTTTAGGTTTGTGACGGATGAACTGATCAAAGACTAAGATAGGTAAAAATATGTCAGATCAATTGAGCTATGGGGTTGAAAAGGTCAAGAAAGCTTCAGATGGTGATACAAGGTATGTTGAAGGGCCGATTTGATCAAGGTAAAATGGATCTTTGGGTGAAATGGAGTGGGATGGACACTAAGTTTGTGAAGAACAAAAGATTTCAAACATAAATAGTTTAATAGCTGACATAAACATGGTAGGGCTAACCATTATTCATGAGAAATGTAACTATAAACTGATAAATGCATAGAAATAAACATTCAAGCAATACATAAAGATATATGACTCTCTAACTTTACGAAATTGCTATCAGATTTTGGGGAAAGAAAATTAAGACAAAAAAATAACTCGAATCACTATGAGGAAATGCCTAATCATAGTATTTCAAGCTATCAGGCACTTTGAAGCAAGATTGCATAGTTTTAGACAAAGGGCAAGATCAGTACAAGACCTCCTTGGTTCAACTAATGACAATCAAACAATCAAAGAAAGGTTTCAGATGTGGAGCTATGACTAGCCATGAGTAAGCAGAGCATACTATGAATCATACTTAGCATGCATAAAACCATAAATGAAACAAGAAAACAATTTCTTCAATTATCAAAGAGAAATCAAGGATTCTTTGATGTGACTATGAAGGAAGAAAACATAGAAGCTATAAAGAAACAGGAAATCTGAGGTTCCTTCAAGGGCATGTCTCAAATCTATTCTCTACTATCTTATAGGAAGCAAGAGCATGAAATATGAAGGAAAACAAAGAAACCATAACATAGAGGGACACTATACCATTTTACCAAGTTAAGGAATCCAACAACAATCCTCTTTCATCATCCAAAAAAATTCAAGAAACTATCCAATGCATGAGACAAGTGTTTCTTCCAAGCTTGTATAACCATATATTGCTCTATATCATCAATTTCAGCCTTGTTTACAATGAAGTCTCTTGGAATATATAGGCCAAGATGAGGGAAAACCTCCTAATGCAACTTGCAAGCTCATTGGCCCATCAAAAATATCTGATTTTGTCCTTGAGGCTTTGCAAAGCCGAAGGCACAAAATATCTATAGAAATATCCTAAAAATGCTAAAAAAGGAAAATATATTGACTTTTCATAACTAACCATGGCCAAAAATAGCTAAACGCACATGAGGAAAAGTCACTTTAGAAAAGTGCATTTTTCACAAAAACACTTAAGAAAAATTTCAGCAGAAAGTCTTCTATCTTGTGGGCAACTTTTGGAAGCCTTTCCGATGTCAAAACGAGGCCTATGATGGCTCGTTGGAAAGCTCTGGATGTCTAGTTTCTAAAAATTATTATTTTTATCCAAACTGATCACTAGAAGTCTATAAAAACCGACCTGTGTGTAAAAAATCGGAAAATTGCCTTTGCTGATATACGGGGCAGAGTGTTGAAAAAGTGACTATTTTTCGCCACTTTGGGGGACCAAATCATCTTCAATTGATCTGAAAATTTCTGAGTAGGTGCCCCTGAAATTATGGCATCCAATGATACCATTTTCATCCTTTGAGGATGTCCCAAACAGAAATGGAAATGCCCATGATTTTTAGCAAAAAGCCCAAAAATGACAAAAAACCAAAACTTGTTGAATTTCATCCAATTTTGGCGAGCATGACCCTCAAGGATTTTTAGAAACATGTTGAGAAGTTGAGGCAAAAATTTGGAGCCTTGAGGTGTCTTTCTTCATTTTTGGTGTCGGGCGCCTCTTTTGAGCCTCCTTGAGCTTTTCTTGTGTGGCCTTCAATTTCCGTCGAGCAAACTTATTGAGCTTCTTATAGTGCCTGGTCATTCTTCTTTGAAGGTCCAAATTTCTATTGGCCCTTTCCAACTTCTTCTCCAAGTGGTCATTCACCCTCTCAAGCCATGCTTCTCGATTGTTTTCTATCTCTTGGGTGAACAAAGTAGTGAGAGGAAAAGATTGGAAAAGGGAAGCTTCTTCCTCCTTTTGTTTCTCTAAGGCTCTTCTGAGTCCCATGGTCCTTGGCCTCTTTCTTCTTGGCTGATCTTAATCTTCGCTATCATTGAACTCGCCCATGAGTTCTTCCAACTTAATTTGCACCTTGGAGACCTCTTTTTGATATGTGATGGCCCGTGTCTCATATACCGCCATGTGGACACTTATCTGCTTGTTTTGTGTTTGCAAAAAGTGAATGAGGTTTCTAGACCTCTCTAGATCTGCCCTCAAATCATGAATTTGTTCTTCTATATTGATCAAGAGAGACTCTATGATTCTGGCCTTATTGTCACCATCATCACTTTTTATCTGAATAATGTCAAATTCCCTCTCTTTCTCATGGCTGCTTTCTTCCTTCTCCTTCCCCTTGCTTTGGGTGGCCTTCTTGGTCTTCCTCCTCTTAGGTAATTCGACAATAGGTTTCTTGGGAAACTTCCCCTTGCTTCGGAGGGCTCTAGTAACATTTGAAGTTATAGTTTGAGGCACTCTCTTTCTTGATGTCCGAGGCTTTGTCACTTTTGGAGAAGAAAGAATGGCCCCTTGCCTAGGAGAGGCAGCTAACACATGCTCTATTTGCTCTTTGCCCTTGCTACTTCCCTCATCATCCTTGCCACTGTTTTGATTTTCTTCATGAATGCTTTGACTGTCACCTTGCATGTATTTTTGAGGGCTTCCCTCTTCACTCTTGTCCTTGCTTTCTTTAGGACTTTTAGGCTCTGTCTCCTTAATGTTTTTGGGTTCATCCTCATCATGTTTGCTGTTGTGAGGGCTACCAATAGCCTCATCAAACTGTTCAATTTCATCATCATTTCCCTCCTCACTGTTTTTCTCTTTTTCATGGTGCTTTTCTTCATCACTGTGCTGCCTTCCCTCACTGTGTTTTTCTTCACTTTGCTGCCTTTACTCACTTTTTTCTTCTTCTTCATCATGTTGCTCTTCATCACTATTCTCCTCTTCTTCATTGTGCTACTCCTCTTCATCATGCTGCTCTTCTTCATCATGCTTTTCATCTTCATTATGCTGCTCTTCTTTACTAATCATGGGAAATTTTAGCTTCATGGGAATGGGCTTACTTGAAGAAGGTGAAAGATGCTGAGTGGAAGGTGAAGGATATGCATGGGATGAAGGAACAGTGGCGAAATTTGGATGTGCAATGAAAGTGTCCCAAGAGATTCCCTTCTTCTCAAGTTGATGGAGAATGACAATCTTGATGAGGGAATGATGGAAAAGGCAAGTTGGTTGCTGAGAGGGGGGTGTCTTTTGAACAGTGGAGGCTATCTTTTCAATACTTCTATGGAGGAAAAAGGGGAGGTTTAACAATTGGGCTCTTGTGAAGTGCATGAGCAACCGGACATGGTAAGCATAGACCCGGGAAAACCTTCCCTCGCATGTGAAATATTTCATGATTATCTTCATGAGGGGAGCATAGCTAGTCAACATATATGAAAAAGGAAAGATGGATGGGCATGTATCCCTATGCTCTAGCTTTAAAAAGGGTTTGTACTGTTCTGAGTCTAGGTAGCTCTATTTAAACTATTTTTCCCCGACATAAGGGATTTTGGTAGCTCTGGAAATGGATCTAGGAGAAAACTTGAAATCTAAGCCTGCCAGCTAAAAGTGTTTCCCTTGCAATCTCAAAGCACATATATGTATTAGATTTAGTTAGGATCATGCTTACTTTAGATTGATCATGGATTGGGTTTGTTGAGGAAGTTGAGAGAATCTCTCAACTTCTCTCTCTAAGATTAGTATGAGTTCACCTATATATTTGATGTATCTAATTATTGCAATATAGAAATTACTTATTTGTGTGTGTATCTCTGCTCTCTCATATTTCTAATATGGTATCAGAGCCAGTTCTGGCTTGATTCCCTCACGGGAAGGCCAGGGAAATGTGAGAGTTTATGTCATTGATTATTTGTACATAAGTAGGGTAATAGTGTTAGTGTTGAATTTGTTTTTATTTGTGTAAGCGATCATCAACGTTTTTTTAGACGCTGCCTTCATTTGTGCAAAGGTTGATGTGCGTAGATCAATTTTGCTGCCCGACTATTGAGGGGAGACGGTGAGAACTGTGTGCTGGAGAATCACCGCTAATTTGCTATTGCAGAGGCGTGGGGCACCTGCCGCCAATAAACAGGGACGTGCCTGAGTGGAAGACCGACGGAGAACTCCCTGCAACAACGCAAGACATGTTCACAATCTACAATCTGCGGCTGTTTCAATTCAATTACTGTCTCGCTCGGAGACCTTTTAGAGGGTGTGGAATGTATTGGCGTGTAAGCTAAAAGCCTTTATAATACCTTGAATAGTTCAAATAGAATCAGATTGATGAAATTTTTATTGCCTCAATCATTCAAATAAAATCAGATTTGTGAAAATTGTTCAGTGAACAACCATGAGCAGACAAATCCGATGGCCACGAGCTATTTAAGAGTGAGGCAACGAACGAATGAGGGGACGTGTCCACTATGGCGTAATTGTCGAGATCTTGCAGAGATTGAGATGAATATAATTATATTTAGATCTTGGAGATATTGAGATGAATAGTTACGGAGCATCTTTTCTTAAATATGTGAAGCAACACACAGCCAGGCCAGCCGAACTGTATGGCCTCTATTCTCGTAAGAAGCGAACTACCTCGACGGAAAATTTCCGTTGTGAAAAAAAACAATTATGCTCATAAAAGTTTCATTCGTTCAAAAGTATCTGGTTTCCAGCGAAAATGGCGTTGGGCAACATGATATGGGCAAAAACAACGGCTTCTGGTACGGCAGTACGTTCTTTCCCCTGATGACACTCCATTCCGGTGGAATATTTCTTTCGCACACGTTGATTTGAACCATCGTTACGCCGCCCGGAACAGCCTCAGTAGCCTAATTATCCACGCCGGCCCTGCGCTAGATACCGACTCGGGCGAGGTCCACAACGAACATCACTGTTACCATGAACAGACGGAAAGAGTAGCAGATGCAGCTAAGCGTGATGACGATGGGCCAGCTTTGCTTTAGCTGGACAGTGGTGGGTTGAAAATCGCTGAAATTGCTGGTTTGATTTATGTTGGATTTGTAGGTTTATTGTGTGAAATATAGTGTGGAGTGCCTTATATTTATTGCTATGAGAGTTGTGTAGAAGAGAACCTATTAGAGTTGTGTTGAAGAGAACCAATTATTGAACAAATGAGCATTATTTAAATTAGTCGTTCTTGACGTCCTACAGGGACGAGAGAACAATTGACTAATTTGATTGTGTGAATTTGTTATATGCTGATCTTGTTGTGCTACGGGCCAAGGAGCATCAGTTACAGGTTAGCAGGTCAAGTTGTTAGATTAGCTCTTGAACACGTTCAGTATTCAGACCATTTTCCTAGCCACTGATGGAGAGCCGAAAGCGAAATCAGATGGTGATTGGTCCATAGGATGGTTCATCACTTGTCAGCTCTATCGCGGAAGCCCCGACGAGCCGAGTTGTCAATACTGTTGATCTTGCAACAGTTCATTATTGCTGGTCAGAAACAATGTATTTTAAATGGGTTGAATGGTAGCTCAAAAATGGTGGAGAAAAGAGCGTTTCCTATGAGATCTCAGAGTGGGTACAGATGTTAATGAAGACCAGATCAGACAAAGACACAAAAAGTTTAAAGTGTTGTAATTGTGATTAATTATATGTTTTGTAAAATAAGCATTAAGGGAGGGTATTAGATTTAGTTAGGATCATGCTTACTTTAGATTGATCATGGATTGGGTTTGTTGAGGAAGTTGAGAGAATCTCTCAACTTCTCTCTCTAAGATTAGTATGAGTTCACCTATATATTTGATGTATCTAATTATTGCAATATAGAAATTACTTATTTGTGTGTGTATCTCTGCTCTCTCATATTTCTAATAATATGTGTCAAGGGGAGGTATTTTTTCACTTCATGAACCTTTTGACAAAAATCTAGACATCCAACTTCATGAAAGTTAAACAGAACTGATGGATGGGAATTTACCTCTACAGTTGAAACAGGTTCAAACCTCCTGTGAGGGCCACTTCTGCTATCTTGCCTGGGAGACATTTTTTTTTGGATACTCTTTTCTAGTTGACAAAAGTAAGCTGTCTCAAATGGTCCTTGAAATGGTTTCTCAACACCACACCTTGTCCTCTTTGCAACTCACTGTGCTTCTTTGATGCCAACAAATAAGCACTTGTCAAATGAAAAACAAAAACACTTTGATCACTGTGCTTGGTCAAAGATCTTAAAAAGATGTGTTTGTGGTTTATTTTTGAAGAAAGAACTCTTTTGTTTGGCCCAAAATATTGTAACCTCAAGCACTGCTCTTTTGGTGTTTACTTCCCTTTAAAAAGGTAGACAAAACATCTTTCAACTGACTTAAAAGACCTTCACAACATACTCTGTTTTTAGAACCCTGGTGGCTGCACAAAGTTCACTATCTCACAACACAAAAAGGGACACTTTATATTGATCATACCTTCATCCCTTTGCCACTGTATAGATGATCAAAAATGTTTTGAGATCCTTACAACCATCTGTTTATCTGTCTAGCAACTGTGGGCTAGTTTTAGCTTTTTAATAACACAAGAAGAGCTTTCAAATTTGGTCTAACAAACCTCCTCTTTGTTCATTGTTTTATCCTCTACTAGACAAAAACAAAGAGACCCTTTTCAATTTGACAAATAACCTATCTCCCTTAACAACTGTTTTTGAGTAAAAGGTTTAAAAAAGATATCTTGGTGGTTTTTGTTTGAAGTGGAAACTCCCTTTCTTTTTGCACAAACACCCTTTCCCTTCAAACCCTGCTCCTTTGTTATCACTATCTTTGAAAGCCAATTAGGGCTCTTTAAGACCAATGAAAAAATTTCCTCTATCTTTGACACCCACAACAACAAAACCTTCGATTTTGACCAAAGGCCCAACTTCTTTACCACTATTTCTTCCTTGGAAAACACGGCATCAATACCCCTTTAAAATTTTAAAATTTGCCAAGAGGTAATGTAAAATACCCTGAACAAAGCTTATGGGCCTTGGTTGGTCGATGGAGCAGCCTTTAGAAGTGTTTTTGAACGCCAATGGAGGAGCGGGCCGTTTACCACCGAGAGCGTCGCGCAATGGAGACTGTCGGGTCAGTTTCGGGTGGTGGGTGAATGAGTGCATAGGCGCGCCGTGCGTCGCTATAGGTGTGCTGTGCAACATATAATTTCCTTTTTATTTGCACTCATAGGCGCGCCGCGCAGGCTTAGAGCCCTGAAAACTTTGAAATTTTCCCGAAAAACAAGTTTCTCCAGTGAACAGCTAGGGGAGTGTTTGCTTCGTGTTTTGAGAAATGCTCTTGGGCCTTTCAAACGGTCACTCCTTCCTTAATATTTGAAAGAAACAATTAAAATGCCTTCATATCGCGTTTTGGAGGGTTTAGATTTTTTTGAAAAGGTTTATGTCATGTAAAAACATAATTCTTTGTCTATGTTATTCCATTACCTTTAAAACATCATAAAGACCCATATTTGATAAAGTTATATAACAAAAATGCCATGGCCAGCCTATTTTTGAAGACACCATAGTCATGACCCTTTCCGAAGTAAAGAAACTTTCTTGAAAGCAAGATGTTTGTCACTGTTTCTTCATTTAGGAAATAACTTGTCATTGTTTGTCCATTTCTATCCTTCAAATAGGAAAACTGCTCCGAAGCAATATCAAAGACTGTTGATGCATCCTTATAATGATATTTCTTTTGACTGTGGATGAAGAACCTCATTTTTACTCACCCAGATTTTACCTAGATCTATCTATCAAAGAGAAAATCCTTTAAAGACCCTTAATGCAATCATATGCAATAGCAGAGTTCTTTCGCATGTTCATAAAAAGGTCTTGTTTATGACTGTGGTATGGCTTGATTCTTTGAATGTTGTCTTGAATTTGAGAAATTTTGTCATACCCTTCCTATCATTGATGAGATTTTTCTAAGTTTTGTTCATTTTAGCTTCAGATTGCCTTTGAAGAAGACCTTTATGGATATGAAAAACAAAGCTTCTTGAACCATCATAGTACCACTGCTTGTCATATTTTTAACACCATTTTTCTACTCATAAGCCTTCAATTGCTTTCTACTGATTTCAACTCTGTCTTTCAAACAGTAAACCCATGTAAGCATCCCTTGAAACACTACTGCTGTATCAGTAGTCTCATCCATTGGAGAAAATGGTGTAAACAAGTTTTCAAGCCATTTGAAGCATTGTTATCCTTGTGCTTTTTTGAATGAGGCCATACCTCTGCTCCTGACCCTCTACTTGTTAAATGAAGGGGGCCCTTATCATATTTCCAAACCATCTGCTTTTAAATGAAGGAGGTTTACAACAAATTACCTAACCACCTTCTAATGTTTGGAGGAGGTTTACATAAAATATCTAAACCATCTGCTCTTTATACTAGAGGAGGTTTACATCAAATGACTCAACCATCTACTCATGTTTGGAGGAGGTTAACACAGTCATGCTATTTCATCTCTTTTTCAAACTGTGTCATCTTTCCTTGTAATGCATATCCCTGCTTGGTATATCACAATAAGTAATAAAAGTGAAAACTTGACAATATGCCATGAGGGGCATGCTCTGAGATGTGTATCCTGTTGATATAATACCCTTATGAATCTTTTGACCCTAGGAGCAACATGACTTGTATCCGAAGAGTAAATGCTTGCCTGTCCTTAATCACTAACCCTTTTTTACTGTGGTTGCAGAGGTTTATTGAATTTTCTCTTTTGACTAGTACTTTCATCCCAGGCTCAAAACAACATGAGAAGTAGTTGTCTTCTCATTTTTAGTTTAATAATGTCTTCTAGAACACTGGTATATTTCTGTTTTTTTAAATAGACACTAAAACAATGTAAATCCACCTAATATCAGTTTGGCTTTTGAAACATGTACTGCTGAGACATCAAGACTTTTTAGTGGTGCGACCTAAGGGTGTATCAAGCTTTGTTTGCAGAATAGGAAGGAAATCTATGACTAGTTGGTATTAGACAGAGGCTCTTTTGGCTTAGGATAGTTTGCCAAGGGAGGATTTCCTAAAGAGCCACTACCTAACTTAGGGGAGATTTTTGACAGATTTGGAGTATTCTCTTTGGTATGAACAGATCTCAAGATGACATATGACCAGAGATAGGGTAACTGACATTCTTATCAATTAGTTGGTTAATGAATGAGCTGGGGATGAGGGTTGTTACACCATTTGTTTGGTCATCTAACCTATTATTATCAGATGAACCCAAGTACACCATGTAGGACCAATTTTACCCTAAGTAAAATTGCTTTCACCACATAAAATAACTTATTTGGTCATATTTAACCCAAAACAAGGAAATTAATTAAATAAATCCTTATTTATTTAATTATTTCCTAAGAACAAGTTATTTAAATCATTATTTAAATAATATTCTTAGTTAAATTTGACTATATCATCCATAAATAATCAAATAAACCATTATTTATTCCCATCATTCCCCTAAAATGATAAATAAATAATTTATTTATTTATTATTTATAAATAAAGGAATTGACCCAAGTCAAGAATCCTTTTCCCTCCAACAAATATAATAAAATATTCCTAAAAGGTGCTTCTAGAATTCAATTAATAATATTTTATTCATGCACCGAGTTCTAGACCACCCCAATATTTTGTTATAAATAGGGGGGTTTTCCCCATTCATTAACCACCTTCATTGCATTAGATCACTCTGGATCTACTCTTGGTCACCATTTTCCATTTTTCTTTATGAACTCCCATTGAGTTCCATGTTTGTTTTTCTACACCACTAAGAGAGAGAAATGTTAGATCTGAAACACTGAGGACTTTCAAGAACCCATCCCACTGAGGAGAACCGGAAAACACCTTTCTTGTTTTCCTCTCAGGTGCCCCATTCTTTAATATAATATAAAATTCTTTTAAGAACATTGTTTCTTGTCTTGTCTATTGGATGCATGGAGCAATGTTGTATTTTATCTGCTTAATGTCTTTTGTGCTTAGATCTGAATTTGTGCAGCAATTCTAAAGATATTTTGCATCCATAATCGATGTTAGGGCTATTTGTTATGCGTAGCTAAAGTGATATTTTACGACGAAAGATTCATACTAACAATTGGCGACTCCACACGGGTTTTCTTTTGCGACCGCTATCGTTTTATATATTCCTGCATATCCAGCTATTTCAGACCCTAGGGTTTCTCTCCCCTTTTCTGTTTTTCCTATTTTTATGGTGTTTTTCACCCCTAAAACCCTCAAATAGTCAAATTTTTAACTTCCGTGTGTTTATGACCTTTTTGCGCAGGTGACAGACATCAGCCACAGCTGAGCTGAAAAATCTTTCTAAAATATGCCGCCGAGAGAGCCGGATTTGCAGGTCGCACTTATCGGCCCAAAAAGTGCGAACTGGCCTTGAGGTCGCACTTTTCTGCCCAAAAAATACGTCCTAGATTGCACACAGGTCAGAACCTGCGACCTGCCCTTTTTCTGCAAATTTTCCAGCACTTTTTCTGGGTTTATCTGGAGATTCTATCAGGGTTTTCCAGCCTCTGTCTCTGCCCGTTTGGACCTATTTCTGATCTGCTTTACTCAACTAAGAGGGAATCTTGCCCCTTAGGGTTCTAGTACCCTCCACTTTTTGTGGGAGAGTTTTTGTTGTTTCAGAAGTCTGCATTTTCAAAGTTTCAGCCTTCTTTTTCTCAGATCTGATACCTCCTTTTCAGATCCCTTTAGATCAGCTCTTCTCCCTCTCAAATCACCTCATCCCATTTGTTTGGGTTCATTCCTAAGGCCACTGCCTTGTCTCTTCTAGTTTTAGCTGATCTCCTTCTTTTTAGCAGCAACCTTGCCTCTGCCTATTTGTTGTTCTCTGCACCACGTTTCAGCAGATTTTTCCTTTAGATCCCAGTCCCTCCGGACTCTTCCTCTGATTGTTTGGGTTCTCCCCCACTCCTGGTTCTCCCCCTGTCACTTTTACCATGTCTACTTCAGGGCCTACTACCAGTAGCAACCCAAGTACTACTGCTGGGTCTGTTTCCAGTCGAACCACCTCGGGACCTACCTCGATTGCCCCATTGCTCCCTTATATGGACGGCCTTAGTCTCCCTGACTTCAATCAGCTGATTAATGATCCTATTTGCCACGATGTTAGTTGGCCTGCTATGCCAACCAAGCTCCCCTACGACATTCCCAAGTTCGAAAGCCTTGCTAGTGAAGATCCCTCTAACCATATCCGATCTTTCCACATGTGGTGTTCTTCCAATTCCATCACCGATGACTCCATCCGTCGTCGTTTGTTCCAACGCACGCTTACCGGCGAAGCTTCCAAATGGTATGTTGATCAAGCCACCTCTTCCCATACCACCTTTGCGACCATTGCTCAAGCCTTTTTATCCTATTTCTAGCTCCCTCTCCGATACGACACTGGCACTGAACTCTTAACTTCTTTCCATCAATCCTCTTCGACCCACCTTTCTGCTCATGTCCAGGAATGGCGGCGAAGACAAAGCTTGTGCCGCGCTCCCCCCTTTGAAGATTGGGTTTACATGGACTGGTTCCTTCGCTCTCTCTTACCTCCCATTGGAAAAGATGTCGCATCCCATTTTCCCCAAACTGAAGAAGCCGCCATCCAAATAGCATTGAAGTATGACCTTATCTACGCCCAATCTGGTTATGTTTATACCGTCCTCCCTGACCTTCCCAAAACCGATGGCCCTAATGCCTCGGGGGCATCTCACTTTACCAACGGTATCGTTGGAGCCCTGTCACATACCTCTGCCCAACCTCTTCCGGGCCATGGTTTTCCTCCAGGGGCCAGCCCCTCCGGCATTTTTTCCCCTCCAGGTAGCATGTATTTAGGCTACGGCATGCCTCCTCCTTTTTCCCACCCTCCTGCTTACCTTACTACTGCCCACCCTACTCCTTATCCATATCCACAACCTGGTGTCCCAGCTCCTCCAGCATTTGGACCTCCCACTCCCTTGCCTTCTCCACCCCCACAACTGCACTTACTACCCCCTCCAGGGCAAGTATTTGCATAGAAGGGGGCACCTAATTTTCCTCCTTCTCAAAGAAGGAGAAGAGGCAATCAATCTGCTTCTGGTAATCGTGGACCCAATCCTTCTAGTATTGATCCTCACACTGCTAACCAGCCATAGGGTTCCCAGCCCAAGCCAAACAGGCCACTTCGCACCAATAAGCCCTGTTCGTGTTGTGGTGTTTATGGTCATTACACTCATGATTGTCCTTTATTACCACAAATGTGGCAGATGTGGGATTCTCAGGCCACCATACAAGGACAGCACTCCTCCCCTACTGTCCCCCCCGCCCCAGCGACTTCTCAACCTGCTGTTTTTACCGATCCTTTCCCTCAACAAGGATTCATGGCCACTCAACCCCCTCATGCCCCGGTAAACACCCAACCTTCTCCTTCTGGTTCCTTTGATTACCATATTCTTATGATGGCTTCTAACCCATCTCTCACCGTCGACCTCAACCTTCAAACTCGGTCCTGTCAGTATTCCACACCTCCAGTTCCGTCTGTCTCCGAGTCTCCATCGTCAGGTCCTACAGAGCCTCTATCGACACCCAATGGTCCCTTGCAACTCCCTCCGCCCAAAGCAGAGGTTCATCCCAAGATTCCTAAGGGACCATTATGCCGAAATGCTGCCTCTGGTCGGATTTCCCATTCATACAGCATAGTAGATGATCTAGCACAATCTCCTGCTGCCATTTCAACACTGGAACTCCTCCAGTCGTGTCCTTCTCAAAAGAGGGCCCTACTATCTGCTGTGGGCGCTGTAGATCCTGCTGATGACCAATTGATTGTTTTCGACGCCCGTCAGTCAGAACATCCCCCTCTTCCTCCTTCGGTTGCTTTCCAAATCCCAGTCAAAATCCGAAATGCCAATGTTGCTCGGTGTATTATTGATGAGGGGGCATCTACCTGCGTAATGTCTGCTTTGGTTTGGAAACAACTCGGATCCCATGAACTGGCCCCTTACACCATCACCCTTCGCGCGTGGGATGGCCATGCCTCCCAACCCATTGGCCTATTCCGTAACTATCCTATCACCCTTGCCAGCAAGACTGTTTGTGTCGACGTTGAAGTTATCGACGCCCCTCTTGACTACAACATCCTTTTGGGGCGTAGTTACACCTATGCCATGTCAGCCGTCCGTCCGCAGTCCACCGCAAGATGTTTTTCCCTCATAATGGCAAGATTGTCACCATTGACCAATTGACCTACCATGAACCACAATATCAGACCTCCCCTGAGTCCACTATCTCTACTGTCACCAATAAACCAACTCTTGATCCTTTTACCATTGTTTCCCCTGGCGTCTACAAAGACTCATCCTTACTTGGCACCTTCCCCGGTCCCTCCCCTCCTCCTGTCTCTGATCCTAGCTTGGTGAACGTTTGCATGATGTAATCATCTTGGGCTGACCTTACGGAGCCCACTTTGGCTAGTCAGCAACCTCAACCTCAACCAGCTCCTAGCCCTTCGCCCCTGCTAGCCAGTCTTCTTCCTTCTGAACCTTCTTCTACACACAGTCCCCCCACACCTCTTTATCCTCCCGGGTCGATTCCACCCGATATCAACCCCCTTGGCACCATTCCTCCTGGCCATTTCCATGCTGGTCAGATACCTTTCCTTGCTCCCCCTCCCAGAGCTCATTCGGTCCCTATTTTGGCCACCGTATCTCTCCCCAACTTGACCCTGGGTATACCCGTCTGGTATCTTGACCCTCCAGCCACTACCCTGCCAGGTCAACCCAAACCATATATTACTTTAACCCCAGTTCAACCACTCCCCATGACTTCTCCCGTTGCAACAGTAGCTCAGTCACCTCAACAGGAACCACCTCCTGTTGCGACCGCTTCAGGTAAGCATGGCAACACTCGCAGGGGGGCATCAAAGGACAAGGCTACCCCGACCAACCCTGTCCCTACTCGGCCTCCAACGCATACCATCCAGTGTGCTTTGTGATGTTGTCGGTCATGCCACCCATACTTGTCCCGAGTTGCCCTGCATCAAACCCATGGTTAAAGTTGCGTTCCTGGAGTCTACGGTCCCTAAATCCTCTATTTCTTCCTCGTCTGCAGCCAAGAACCCAAAGCCTCTTCACACCAACAAACCCTGTGCTTTTTGTGGTGTCCATGGCCATTATTCTCACCATTGTCCTCACCTCACGCATTACCGAGCCTCTTTATAGGTCATTCGTGAGTTCGAGAAGGAACCAAACCCATCCGCCTCCCCTATCCTCGCGCAATATGCGTCAGGCCAACTTGAGGATCCGCCTGCCACCATTGACATTCCTCCTCCCGATGTTGAGATGTCAGAACCTGCTCTCCCCCTCCTATACCTATCATCATCTGTCTGACCCTCGGAGTACATTCCCTCTGAATCCACTCCATCTGTTTTTCTTGATTCCCCTTCAGCAACATTCTTGGGCTCTACATCCTTCGATCATCTTTTTACTTGTTCTTCTGTCATCCCCCGAGATGGTCCGTATGTGAGCCTTTCTTCCTAGGCTGATGATCTAGGTAGCTTTGCGGCCTCATGTGGTTTCCCTGACCTTTTCCCTCCCACCCATAACCATGATGATACCATCCGTATCTATGATATTCTCCGCAGCCTGAGCTCCAACCCCCATCCATCACCCTCTAGTCGTTCTACGAGTCATAGCCACCCTATCCAGCCTACTACCTCCCGTAGTTATCCTGTGTTGTCTACCCTTCACTCACGCTGTCATCTTTGCTCTTACTCCTCCCATGTCTTGTCTTGTGACACTATTTTGTAGGACCTTCCGTCCACACATTATATTGGCTATGACGATGGGACAAGTCCCTATTCCTGGAATCTAGCCTCGACAGCTTGGGCCATTTTTAACCCTTGTGACGATCCACATGCGACCATCTCTTCTCATGATTGTGAGTCAGGAAGCTTCGCCGCGTCAGGAGGTCTTTTTTCCACCAGTCACCCCATCTCCTATCATGATGATGAATAAATCACCACCCCTGACTTTATCTATTCCCCCTTACATCGAACCCATGCGTTCACACCACATCCACCTTGTGGCCATTACATTGAAACCCAATGTTTGAGTAAGGAGGCACCCACATTTAAGAGACCAAGAGAAGCAATTCTCCACCACTCTCCTAGTATATCTGGTCGTGCCGACTTTAGTACCATTATTCTTCCACATTTAGAAGAACCTCTAAAGTCCCATATCACTTCAGATCACTCTCAGGATGATACCCCATATTGTTCCTTTATCTTACATCAGCAACCCGGTCTTTTCAACCTTGTTGTTGACCAACCTATATGTTTTCTAAGAGAGCATCAGTTCATTATCTCCAAATCCTCTATTTGGGATAGTGGCACCAGGTATGCCAACCCAGAAACTTAAAGTCCATTTGATTCATATATGCAGTACTACAAGAGATTGGTAATCCTCCATTTCCTTTCTCAAACTGCATAACCATAACAAAAAAAAATGGCACACCGCATCCTTAAAATGTGTTTAAATTCCCCTTATTTCTACATACATTTTGGCATGACCACCTCATGCTTGGAGGCACCTATGCCCCTCACCCATAAAAATCCCCGATCTCAGACAAAAACAGCATTGAAACCCCCTTTCTCTGATAGGTCGCACTTTTTAGATCATTTCCTGGGTGAGGTTGCAGTTTTCTACCCAGTACCTTTTAGCTTTAAGTACCTTGATACTTCACGAGGACACATTTTTTCCACGAAGAATCTATGCACATCTCCTACAAATCGAATTTCTTCACTTACAATACTTGTACTGGGGGCATCACTTCGTCTTCTTCCTTGTCTTTGTTCGTGTTGCTTTTCGTCATGAGATACCCTATTGTACTCATGTTTTTATGGTTCCCCATTGGACCTTTTACTGTGTGGCAGCACCATCGAGTCACCCTTGTTTAGAGCATCCGAGTTGAGTCATCACATTCATAGAGTCTATCCCGAGTCTCTTTGTACCCCGCTATAGTCCTCCATCCTTTCTTGCTTGGTCCCTCTCTCGTATCACACATTATGGCCTTCAGTACCCTTGTCCCCTATCCCTCATGATATTGTGTCAATCGCTGCCAAGCCATTCATGCCCTTCATGCTCTAACAAGGGAAGTCGTCCAACGGCTCCTCTGTATCCCTCATTCCATCATCATCATCAGTGTCTACCTGTTCGTCACTCTTCTATTTTCCCTTGTGCCTTAATTGGGGTTCCCTTATTACCTCACCTATGGCGGACCTACTTCTGTCGACATCAGCTCATTTACTCCAGAAGCCAGGTCTCGGGGGCAGTGTACCTCGGTTCGAGCTCTTCCTAGCATGATCGTTATATATACACTTGATGGTCCAGTGATGCAGCAACAGCTATTGGTGATTCTCGGGCATGTGTGAGATGTCTCAACCCTCATGAGGGGGTGGCCCTGCAGGTAGCCCCCCACATGCCCGAATGACTTCTTCATTTCCTCCATTGATGCAGCTCCTCTCATTTGATGATATCGGCCTCAGCCGCTTGCAGCGCCTTTTCGATTCGCATGTATCTGTCAGATTTTGTAAGCCCTTCCCCATGTGTAGGGGGCATTTGGGCATATTTGTATTTCATGTACTACCATATTCTTGTATAAGTCCTGATGGTTATTCCAGGAATCGCATGTATGTGGGATTCATCATGTTCTTTATCTGGCTCATGTTTCGGCCAGCACATGCTTCATTATTGCGTTCCATGGTTTTCCGGGCACCTTATTCTTTGTACTTTGTCTCGGCGGGCATAGATATGCCTCCCCCGCCGCCTTTAGCACAGGTACCACTTCATAAACTAGAGACTTGTTGCACCTGTAAGTCTCGTCTCCTCAGGGTCTTGTCCTTTAACACATCAGCCAACATTACATTTCTCTCTCTCACTTCCCTTTTGATGTCTAGTGATTGAGTTCTTGCAACGTACTTCGGTCATACGATTTGCTCCTAACACTCGTACGTTGGGGGGAAATCTGTTACACCATTTTTTTGGTCATCTAACCTATTATTATCAGATGAACCCAAGTACACCATGTAGGACCAATTTTACCCTATGTAAAATTGCTTTCACCACATAAAATAACTTATTTGGTCATATTTAACCCAAAACAAGGAAATTAATTAAATAAATCCTTATTTATTTAATTATTTCCTAAGAAAAAGTTATTTAAATCATTATTTAAATAATATTCTTAGTTAAATTTGACTAAATCATCCATAAATAATTAAATAAACCATTATTTATTTAATTATATTCCCATCATTTCCCTAAAATGATAAATAAATCATTTATTTATTTATTACTTATAAATAAAGGAATTGACCCAAGTCAAGAACCCTTTTCCCTCCAACAAATATAATAAAATATTCCTAAAGGGTGCTTCTAGAATTCGATTAATAATATTTTATTCATGTACCGAGTTCTAGACCGCCCCAATATTTTGTTATAAATAGGGGGGTTTTCCCCATTCATTAGTCACCTTCATTGCATTAGATCACTCTGGATCTACTCTTGGTCACCATTTTCTATTTTGCCTTGTGAACTCCCATTGAGTTCCATGTTTGTTTTTCTACACCACTAAGAGAGAGAAATGTTAGATCTGAAACACTGAGGACTTTCAAGAACCCATCCCACTGAGGAGAACCGGAAAACACCTTTCTTGTTTTCCTCTCAGGTGCCCCATTCTTTAATATAATATAAAATTCTTTTAAAAACATTGTTTCTTGTCTTGTCTATTGGATGCATGGAGCCATGCTGTATTTTATCTGCTTAATGTCTTTTGTGCTTAGATCTGAATTTGTGCAGCAATTCTAAAGATATTTTGCAGCCATAATCGATGTTAGGGCTATTTTTTATGCATAGCTAAAGTGATATTTTACGACGAAAGATTCATACTAACAAGGGTGAATGACAGCATATGACTTTAGCTTATGATAGCTGATGGACAAGATTACATGACTGAAACTAGATAGGGCTTGACAACTAGGTTTTTCTCATCATAGGATGATTGAAAAAGGTAGGAGGACAAAAATGTTTAGTGGTGTTTTTCAGCTGATAGATTTGACAAATTTGAGATCAGCTTCTAGAAAAGTTGGCTTTAAAAACTAGTCATCATCAGCAGGTGAAAAATACTGATGACTAACACTCTGGTAATCTAAGCAAGAGGGTGTAGCAAGTTTCTGTGAACTGCCATATACACCTTGGTGATCAAATGAAATAGAAATGACCAAGGACTTGACGTACGTGCAGGTAGTCTCCCCGAATGCTGTGTTCGATGTATCACAGTTACAGGGTGGCAGACTCGGCTTCCTATGGATAAAGGATTACAACCTATGAGGGTCTCCCTTTATATACACGACGGTACTGGGAGCACAAGTCCGTACTAGCATTGTCTAAAGCCAGGTGGCGAACGACAGCTACTAGGTTTAATGATGTTGAAACACGTCACTAGCCTAGACCTCTAAAATATGTATGTTAGGTTTCAATGCTTCCTTAGATTGATTGAATTGATTTTAAGGTTGACCTTGAATTAATGTTTCGATTTCAAGGCCTTACCGAATGTGATCTAAAAATTCCTAAATGCACACTACATGCAAAAGAACATCATTTATGTTCGATGAATGATACCTAAGAGAAGAATAGGAATCTTTAACAAAGTAGCAATCAATGAAAACATATGAAGAATTTCACTAATGCATCTAATACAACCAAACAAGAAAACAAAAACTCTTTCCTAGTTCACTAAGAGCTAGTTATGCAAAAGAACTTTTCATTTTCAATTCAAGCGAAATAATGCAATTTGTAAAAAAAAATTTTAGATGAATGAGGCACACAATGCACTGTTACACTAAAAAATCAAAGAAAACAATAGTTTTAAGCACTACAAATGTAAATATCTAAAATGAATAAATCAAATGCAATACAAACATAAAACACACTCAAAACAAGGATATGCTCTGCCAAGCCAAAAAAAGGCTTTCAAAATGAGCCAACGAGCAATGTGATCTATGCTCAAAGTGACAAAATGGAGAGTTAAACAAAAACAAAAGTAATCATCCAAAAAACCAAAGACACAAAGAATTGAGAAAGAATAACACAATCAGTCAGCGAATTGAAATGACAAAACAAAAGTGACTCGAACTTAACTCAGAAGGCTCAGTGAGGAGAAGGCCGAAAAAACATCATAATACACCTAGAAACCCTAGGGATACAAAACTTCACTGATGAGACAATGGAAAAATAGCTGAGAAGACCGAGATTACAGAGTCAAAAAAATCTCAAAAGACCAATTGCAAGGCAAAGAAACAACCCAGAGCCAAGAACTATTAAACAAAAACTCAAGAAGAAGGTCAAATCAAATCCTACAGGATTCAACGCGACTGTCAGGCTCTAATCTGCGCCTAACAGGGGTTGGCACACCTGTGACAAAAGAAACAAGTGCCAATTGGTGCGATTGTTCAAGGAAGAACCGAACCAAGCTATAAAACTATGGGAAAAGGAGAAAACCACCGAGAAGGGATCAGTCTTGACACTCTATAACTGAACAGGAGGATTCAAAAAAGTCAGGCATGTCTAGTAAGGAAGAAAAGCAATCAAAGGACCAAAGTCGACTCGACAAGTCAAAATCTCAACAAACAACGAGACAACAAACACACACTAAATCCCTAGTGGAGTCGCCAACTTGGTGCGTAGGTAAATCCTCTCTGCGGACAAAGGTGATCCCTCTAGCCCTAGGGTGGGTCTAGCAGTAATAGGAAATGCTAATGTATCAGTTCCTAGTTAATGAATGAAATGAGTTGAGATAGATTTTCCTACCTGTGATCCAATGCAGTTGTCGTAGCTATAACAGAGGTCTCCCATTCCTCGTCGCGACACGTCGGGATCCTTCAACAATGGTACTCGGGTGCCTGCACAAAGATCAAAGGATGGAAGCAACATACAAGATAACAATTGCGTTCATAACTAGCTAATCAATCAAGGAGAATTAAACGTATTGCGTAAGGTAAATAAAATCGACACAAGATGGGAACCAAAACATCGATCATGCATATATTAATAGAAAGAAAGAGATTACAACTCGAGCCTTAACGTCACAGCCTGCTTCAGCGGGTCCATTCGAAACATGACTCGAGCATTTGTTGGGGAATTTTGACGTGGCGAGGCAAAAGCCTAAGCTCTCTCTCTACAAGGGTCTCTCTCTCCGCTCTATCTCACACCAGCTATATCAGACTGTTTCAGCAAAATGTTCAACTATTCCTCTTCATCTCGCTGCATCTATGTGAGAGAGATGTCTTTATAGAAGGAGCGGATGAGGTTGGGATCCCTCAAATGGTGGAAGGGAGGCCTTATCCTTTGGGAGGTTTCCCCAAAAGGAGGAAACAAGAAGCCAAAGGAAGGTGCTTGACGTTATGCAGTCAAACAACCCAAGCTGACTCTCTCACGAAGTAGTTAGCTTGGAAACTTCACTTTTATATTTAAAAAACTTTCCAAAAACATCTCGGCACGGGCATCTCACTGAGACAAAGCACCAATGGGTGCAGGGCTCGATGTTAATTTCCTTTATCGGCGCGAGGCCATAAATTCCTACCAGCACCAACCCAAAAGCATGTGTTTTTGATGGTTTTTTCCAAGAAAAGTCAACAGAGGAAATGTTCTCCTCATGGAAAGGGATGCAATGACACTTTTTGCATGGCATGACACTTCATATAAGTCACATAAATGGTCCTCCAATGTGCGGGATGGGGATTGCAGGGACGGTGACAAAATGTTGTGTAACACATGACTGCTAGTGGGTGGGCGGAGCTATGACAATAGAATTTCGGACTTTCAATATAAGTGGTTTTTATAAAGTAATAATTCAAAAAAGGTCTTGGGTTTTAAATGGGATGTAGAGCATTGGAGTTTAGAGTTTGGGAAAATGAAAGGTAAGAAGAGGGTGGATGGAATGAATGAGGGCAACAACACTTTCCTCTTTCAACTGAACTTAAAGGAAGATAGATTCATCTGATGCTCTTGACAGTCAGGATCTCCCTTTCTTTCTCTGAAAATAAATGATAGCCATGGAATATTATTTTTAGTATGAAAAATATAAGCAATAATCAGTTACCTGGTGATACTGTGAAATACAGGAGTCTAACAATATCTATATTTTGTTGCGTTCCTGTCTAAGTTCGGATAGCCATTACACTTGTGGGTATTTGCATAGGCTTACCATCAACCATTATGAGTGGTTACTACTTACCACTAACAACACTTCACAATGAATGGTTTTTTTTTACCACAAACATTATTGGTTTTGATCACAAATCTTACTTTAAAAATAGTTTTTCACAATGTAGTTTTAAGAGTACAATGAACTTTTCAACATAAAATAATTTGGGAGTATACATATCTCATTGGGCTTACATTAAAATTGACCTAGGTACATTCAGTTCAAATAAAGTAAGAACATTCAAATTTTTAGGGATGTTTTACTTTCATCTATAATTTTTTTTTTAGGGATGTTGTTTTCATCTGCATTTTACATTTTCATCTACACAATGCTATTGCTATATCCTTTTTTCTTTTGTTTCTTCATCCCTTGCATGTTTTCTATCTTTCTTTGTTCTTTGTGTCTTCATATTTCACTTTCATTTTCCCATGGTGTTGCATCAATATCTTTGTCGTCTTCTTTCATCATTGGTCATTCTTTTGCTACTGCATCATTCTATTTCTCATCAATTATCATCCTTTTTCATCATATCGTTTTCCTTGTTCTTTTTTGTTGCATATTTATCATTGTTATCAAAATTTTTCATAATTTTGTTTGTTGTGGCATCTCTTTTTTCTTTGTTTTCACAACCTACTGTTGTCATGGAGTCACCATTATTCCTACAAAAAATTCATTATTGATGTCCATATCAAAAGAAATCCATCTACCAAAATGCATGAGTACTATCTTTTATACTTGCTAGTTCTCTAGGAATCCTTTTCAATCACTAGATTCATCAACTTAAACTCTCTCTTCATCATAAATTGGTCCTTGATTTCTAATATTATACCAACATTCTAACATTAACCCCCCTCACTCTTTCACTCGCATCAAACCATTGGCTCTTTAGATTTTGGTCATTTGAGGCATTCTCCACTTGCCAATAATATGTGGGTTAACCTCAAGCACAAAATATGAAAAATACATACGATTAGAAAAGTACTTATTCACTTCAATTAATTATTCAAAACTTCACCAATACTCAATATTTTGCCACACATTTTTCAATAAACCCATAATAAATAATTTAAAATATTTATGCACTTTTACCTTTAAATTTTTACATGGTTGGAAAATTTCATTCTCCTCCATCCCATTTTATTTTAATGAGAATAAAATAAACATAAACAAACATTTTTTATATGATTTAAAACACACATGGTTAAAATATGAGCTTCGATGAATATTAAAATATTAAAATAAATTCCAATACCGATTGCGATGTATTTTTGTCAAAATAAATCTCCACTCTTGTGATCGCTTAGCAAAAAAGAAATTTCAAAGACCCTTCCATCCAAAATAACTTCATTGTCTTAAAAAAATCTCACGAGCTAGGGTTTATCATTACACTCCCTTGAAGTTCTTTTCCAAAAAAATAAAAGAACCATCATGACTTACCTCATGGTGACAATGTGTTGCTATTTGCACTAGATCTTTTGGCATATTTCAGTAACCAAATTTCTCTCACTATTCTAGACTAACCCAAGAGCACATACTATGGTTTTTCCTTGGCCATTTCCTCTCTTTCATGGCGAAAGACAAGCATGAAATCTCCTCTCTCTCCTTTATCAGTAAGCACGACTATGGCACCTTAGTGTATTTTTTCTTCACAATAAGATCTCATGCTCTCTTACAACTTCCTCTTCTCCTTACCATGGGTTTGATACCAATTTTTGGTTTTAATAGCTCGAAAAAAACACAAATACAAATATACTTAAGGATAAGAAGAAAGGAACACGGGAGTGATAAAGACCTGAAGGGGGAATTCATTAGATTATACCATCCACATGTTACATTTAGAGTACAAATCACCTCTTATATAACTGTAGGTGATCATTGTATGTTTTAACCCTGTACATAAATTATCTGAAAACTAACTCTTAAAACGGAAAATATCAATATTGAGAGAATAAAACATAAAATAGATATACACAGATATTTACCCTGGATCCCAAAACGGGGACTACCGGCTTTTTTTTTCATTATGTTCCTTTCAATGTTACAATACATATATATACATGTTGAAGCATTCATAAAACCCAATCCGTTAACCCTAGATTAGACCATAACCATAGTTCCCTTGACGAGATCTACAAAATTCCACGGAAAAAAAACCATCATGCCCAAAACCATGTGCTAAACCCATTCACAAAACAATAGGTAGGTCCACCCACCTAATATAGGGTCCAAAAAAAAATTTCCTGGGGTGGTGCCTCGGACCCCATGCAGGGGAGCTACCGCCCCCTCGTTGCACCCAACACAAGCGAAGGGGGAGCATCCACCCCTTGCTTAGCGAGTCAATCTAGTCATAGAAAGAATATAACACACACCCAACAATCATATCCGTTACACCAAACTCATATATTCTCTTCTAACCAACCACACAATAGTTCACCCATACAGTTCATCTCTAACTAATTTCATTTCTCATATCACAAGTAGAAGTTAATCCAACACATAGGGTGTTACCTTATTCCAGGAATCAAGAATCCCCTACTAGTTCTTAGCATGAGCACAAGGTATAATATCAATATCTAAAGCAAAAACTGAAGAGGCTCACTACCAAAGACATTGAGTGGGAAGATTCACAGAGCGGGAATGGATATTTCAAGAGGATTGTAGATAACTTGTATAGCATATGGGGGTCTTTCAGGAGGGTTGTGGAGGAAATCTCATGTCCTATTACTTCGTAAAAAAATAATAAGCTATCGAGATCAAGATAGCCATACTTTTCTATTGGTTCTTAACAATTTACTTCGCATTGAAACTCTTTCGATGTTAATATAATGAGAGAACGTGGATAGTAAAGCCAAAATTATAATTACAACTTAGCACTTATAGAGATATGCTAGGAAGAAATCTACAACTAAGGAAAACCAAGTAGGACTAGAATTGTTGAGTGGTGTATTTTAAATCTAATGGTGCAAGACTTAGTTTGTAAGCAATGCTAAATTGTTGAGACAAGGAGGTGAAGGAGCACTATAAATGATTCACAATTCGAGGTGCTAAGAAAGAAGAAAAAATTTGCTACTGAAAGGAACCACCCTTCATCATTCCCTCGATGTGCTCCTCAAGAAGTTGTGATTGTCTAGCAAAGCCTTTAGTTATTGGGATAATTACTAAACATAATCCTATGAATGACTTCTCAGTTTCAAATAATTCCATTAAGTTTTGTAAGGAATTCTTGACTTCATTAATAGTCATGGTTGGTGTGAGATTGTATTTCATTGTTTTCTATTTTATGCATTTTATCTATTACATGCACAATAGAAAATAGTAATTAATAATAAGGAAGTTAACCCTCATAGTATAGATTTCAGTGTATTTTTATTAAATATGTTTTGACAAATTATCTAGTGAAATATCCACAAAAAAAATAGAGATTTATTTCTAAAGAGAAAGATGTCTCATTTCTATACTTTAAAATTTCTAAAGACACGTAGCTAAGTCATTGACTCTTTTCTTGTGCATCGATTAAAAAAATAAACACTATTACATAATTAGTGTTTTGGAATAGTTTTTACGAATTAGAATAGTCCCTCTTCTTTAAAAAGAATATTTGTTTTTTAATAATTAAAAATTAAATAAGTAGCTTCATAATTGGAGTCATTTCACATGGAATTTGTAATAAATAGCGAATGTACTCTACATGTGAATATGATTATAATAAAAATGAAGTTATGGTGGGGATTTTTAATTTAGTTTAATTTATATATTAATTTCCACTAAAATCTAAAATTGGCATATGTCATTAAAAGGGTTAGAATGTTTTGTAAAATGTGTATTGTTAAGGAATTCCATGTGAAAGTCATTGGTTCAAAACCTTGTAGATTTAATTAACAGCAAAAAAATGTACAATTTGAGTGAGCCTAATGATTAAGAAAATGTATTTCCTCCTAAAAGGTTGCATGTTCAAATCCATAGAGAAGTAGAGTATGTACAACTCCGTAGACTTTAGCATTCAAAACATTGTGCATAGGAAATCCCTTGTCCCACAAATAAGGAGGTATGATACACCAATTTGATGTCTAGCTTGGTTGTGGCCTTAAAAATAGATTATTATTATTATTATTATTATGGAGTGCAAAAATAACTCCATGTATTAGAAAACAATAATAGAACCTAGCCTGTGATTTAACAAAATTAAACAAGAGAAATATTCATCTCATCAAAATGGGAACATCAAGAATTCATGTGATCTAGGTGGATATTGGTGGCCATCCGCCTATTCCAATTGGACCCCCAATATTGTTTTCTATCAGTGTCCTATTTTTTTTAACAATTTCGTATTTCAGAAGTTTTCTATTTTTGGAAGCTTTCAGGTCCTGAACTTTTAGAGCCGTTTTGAGGCCCTCTACGATCTTTTTTGTTTTGTTTTTTTTAAACGAAATTTTATACTCTAAACTTGTTATCCATGAATATACATTTATAATGGGCTATCATGCATGCAAAACAGAGATCGTATGCCAAAGTTATGACCCTATGAAGTTGACATTCCAAATAACCCCATCGGGGTCCATTACTTTTGGCGCATCATCTCGTAGGGTTAGGATTAAAGAGGCCTCCTAGCCTCATTGTAACATATTTCAAAAGACATGTCACCATCACATATCTTCTTAGACATAATCTACCATCTTCCAAGCTTGTTTGATTTCATTCTGCATGTAAATAGTTTTCAACATTTTCTATTTATTAATTGAAGTTTAGTTTCATTGTATATATGTGTTTTTTTTTAATTTGTAATTTATTTCATTCCTTATAAATCTAGATCAATGGTATCAAATTGGTCTTCTCTTTATTTTTTTGTCCATGCATGTCCCAAACGAGTTTGAGGTATAAGGGTTTGGGACTCGAACTTCTTGAGCCCTTGCAAAACTGACCTCACCAACCTCGATGGTATCCCATGGTAGAAGAAAATAAAGATGAGGGAGAAAGAGATCCTATCAAATTTCTGTTGAAAGAAGCCCTCGAGTAACAAAGGAGAAATATAATGCATAATTTTTCCCAAACCTTTCGGTGGATACTAATGGGTGACGCATCTTCATCTAACAATCACTTCAGAGGTTCCACTCCCTTTAAGGTACAAGTTAATTTTGAAATTCATATATATCAAGGATAGATAGACGCAAATGCTCTAAATAAATGGTTAAATCTGCTAGAAGGATGTTTCTCAGTGTAATCGCCTCCTCCCACATTTACCCACTTTTACAAGATCTCTAGGGTAAACATGAGTTGAGTGTTACTATGATATGAACCAGACTCCAATTTCTAGTTATGGAAGTGGGGCCTACAAACCAGAAACAAAATGACATCCCAAAGAGACTACATATCACTCAAGATCCTCACAACCACCCCTGGTGATCAATCCCTAAGTTGGAACTGTTTTTCACTAGGTTTACTCACCAACCACACCCATAGCACTTCATGAATTCGGTTGGGAGGCTATAATCGCACGCAAGAGCCTGTCTACTAGTGGTTATGAACCAAAATCCTTTGTTCTATGCATGTGATCATGATATGTATGCCACATTTTCAGGCTAGCCTCTTGACCACTACCCATAATTTCTTGTAACTATATATAATCATGACAATAATGAAAACAATGCTAAACACTCAAAGCTTGAGCGAGATCTTAACTTAGAAATTCCTAATGAAAGATATAAATTTCATCAAACATATGATAAACATAGAATTTATCGGTCATGAATGCATATTTGATCATAAACCTCTAAACTTCATCTGAGAATCACTAGCTAGCTACCATAACACTTATTAGGACATGTCTTCATCAACCATTCAATAACTTAGCAATCATGAGCAAGATCCATAGTAAGTGCACATCTTATAACCATAATGGAGACCATGACAAATCAACCATAATGTCAACACAATAATCAATACAACTACTCATAGATCACAATAGGAAAATAAGTGATATTAACATATGAAAATGCCAACCAAGTTAGTAAATTCCATGTACCACCTAACCATAGATTGGATGAACCAAAATATCTCTTTCAACCAATCACCCTCGCGCCATATTCTAGGCATGGATGTGGGAACATAAGGCTTAAAACAAAATATAAATAGTCAGGGGTTCCAAATGCCAAACCACCTCAACCCTCCACCATAGTGATTTCACCTAACCAATCCAGAAATCACTAACAACAACCAGATCGGTCTCTACCCAAGTTTTCTAAGGCTCTAGGAACTAGTAACTCAACCCACATCCTCGAGGGCACCCAAGCTATTACAGGGCTCCAAAGATCTCCTATCTCAACCCATAACCTTCGTGGAACCCAAATTGTTTCAGGGTTCCAGATAATTTTTTCCAACCCACAACCATAGGGAATTTGTTGTTCATAACCTAGATCTAGCTGAATTTTCACTTTTAGTAAAATAATATCATATAAACTTGGTTAAATTATTAATGGATTACATTTTATATCTTTATTTATTCTAAAATATAAATGATTGGATTATGGGATTGACATATGGATTTGAATTTTTTTTATAGAGGCTCGATTGAGATTAATATCTCGATTGAGCTCCATAGCTCGATCTAGCCCCTGGTTAACCACAAAAATGGCTTGAACAAGGGTTTAGGAAACTCTCGATCGAGCTATTTGAATTTAAAATTTAAGCACTCGATCGAGCTTTTAAGGTCCTAAGAACCACAATTTTAGCTCCCCCTCTACAATTTTTTCTACAACACCATTTTGTACCCTAGCATACTTAGGGAAAAATTTGCTCTTAGTTGGCGAAGTTGATCATGTTGGATTCATGAAGGAATATTTTATCCAATGGCATATGAGATTGATATTTTTGAATTGATATGATATTTTTCATCTGATTTATTTTAAACATAATTCTTGACTTTTTTTGCATAGTTTTAAAGAGGTTGAATAAAAAATCAATAACATAAAATATACAAAATGAAAAAATTTCAAAAGATATCGCTATATTCGTTTATGAGTCCTCTTCAAAAAGGTACTCTTGTTTTTTTAATTTAATTAAAAAGTCAGAAAAAACTTTACGCGAACACATGTGTCTGCAAAATGCAATAGAAATATTATTTCACTAACTTCTAAAAATAATAAAAAATATTTTGCATAAAAAAATAAATTTCTAATATGAGAACTTAGTTTTGTTTGTGTAGATCATGCTCATATATATATATATATATATATATATATATATATATATATATATATATATATATATATATATATATATATATATATATATATATATATATATATAGATTAAAAATTAAACATTTTAGACTAAGGTATGTTATGCAAACACACACATACCTTTGCAAGGACAAGCATTTAATTTAAAGGAAATTTGACATATTATAAGACACTATTATTTTGCACAAAAAATATCATTAGGACACCAACATAATTCTCCACAAATTTTCTTTTTACTCCAGAACAAAAATCACAATGCTTATATCAATTTTGAGGGCTTCAATTCGATAAAAGAGTAAAATTTTGAAATTTCATCGCCGCATTTGGCCCAAAAGTGTAACCCATCTTCATGTATTCACCTAATAGTAGTTAGTGATATTTGTCCTCATTTTTAATTTAAAATTGAATATTGATAGGTTTCACCACATTAAGAGGAAATGATGAATACGATTTCCTTCACTACTCAAAACCACAATTTGATATTTGTTTTTGTAACCCTTTATCTAAGAAAATATTACAAGTAGGTGCTTGACTTAGCTAAGTTTAGTGGTTGACGTGATGCCATTTACAACTTTTAAAGATACACATTGGGATTTTAAGTGATTTTCTATGGATTTAAATATGCAATGTATTTTCTCTTTTCCTCCTTTTTCTTTTTGATATCTTTCAAGTCCACTAGAAGTCTATATTAAACAAATGATGGAGGGATAGTTGACTCATAATGCCTTTTGAAATCTAAATTTTATGGAGACATTGTCTCCACTTCTGACTTCAAATTGTTGTATTCATAATGATTCTTCCCCTTCTTGAAGGGTTCTTAGAATGTTACACACCTATCCACATTAAAGGGGAGGGAATTGAGGTCATACCATATCACAACCCTCATAGAGAGGTTTGACACTTGAACTAATGTTGTTTGAATTTATCATTCATCATGTTATTTCAAAGTTTCTTCTAGAGAATTCCTATTGGATGATGTGCAATCTTTTGGGTTTTATGTTTAATTTTTTTCCACTAAGAATTAAGGTTGTTAGACACAATCATGCAAATATCTTGTATATCAGAAGATTCCAAAATAAAAATGTTATGTTCTCACACTTCAATACCTATATACATCAAGGGTTGTTCCAATATAGAATTATATTATATAGTAGAGAGATATAATGATCAAGCTAAACTAAAATTCACATATAGATAATGATTACTTTTAAAATTTAAGTTACAACTAACTCAAAATTTTATTTGTTATATTTTTAATTGTTTCTCAAACTTATAAAAATCACATGTAAATTTTGAAATCATGCCTACATTAATTTTTTTTTTGCTAAACCTAGCAATTAACATAAATTTTTTGTTATAATAATATATGGAAGAGCCAAACCCATAATTCCTTTTGAAAAATAGTTTTGCAACCCTCGAGGTTTAAAACAACAATAAGAAAAACCTTTAAATAAAAGTTTAAAACAATTTGTGGCCTTGTTGTTAACCATAATCATTTCCAGAATTAGTCACTGGGATTTAGAACATGCGTCAAACTATTGTTTAGACGGATTTGAAGGATCAAATGAAAATTTACTACTGGCCTTGTTATTACCACCACTACTTCCTAAAACTAGCCTCTAAGACCTAAGGCATGAATCAAACTCTTCTTTAGATGGATTAAAATATTATTGTCATTACCATCACTACTTCCTAAAATGAGCTAATAAGACTTAAGACAGAGGTCAAACTTTCTAATAGATATTTGAAAGATCAAATGAAAGGATCCCTACCACCTGTGTATAAGAGGAGCACTCAATAATTATCACAAATCTTGTGAATTTTCTTTGAGTCACATAATTAAGAAGCATTAAATGATTATAAGTGTGAATTTAATGAATATGCCTTTTCCTTGTTGTTTATTGATAGAATTGTAATTATAAACATTATTTAGATCACTATAAGTTAGAGAAAGCTAATAATTCATGCCATTATATTTGGATTTTCATTTGAATTGGATCACTATATAATTTTTCATCCATATTGATGATTTTAGAGTGAAAAAATTGAAGGAAACAACTTACAGGAATAATTTTATGGACATGATCCAGTTTGGATAATAGTGCTCTGAAACTTGTTGGGGTGAATTTGATACCTTAAATAATGTTTTTTTTTTTGGGGGGTGGGGGGGATTTCCATCTTAATACCATATGATTCTATTCTACACTAAGATACCTTTCCAATGATGCAAGAAATACATTAATCAAAGTTCATGTGAAAGAGTTATGCCTCTTGGAAGTTGAACTATCATGATTGACCACCATAATTCAAGGGGATGCCATGTTAGCCCCTACTACTCATAGAAAAGGGGCTAACCATGTGAATAAAATAAATAAGACACTATAAAGGTAAAATTTATAACCCTATTTGAGAGTTGAAGGTGTCAAAATTAACCCCTAGTTTCCTATTGGGCTGTGTTATAACTAGGCCAATGGAAGGAAAATGGATTCCAATCATTTTGATTGCATATTTGTTCTGCAATAGAGTAGAACAACCTAGGAGTAGGATTGAGAGAGCACAATAGATGGGGTTTAGTGTCTGTAGCAACCTATTATGCCATATGACTCAGATAACTCCAAAAATAGTACCTTCTCCTTTGTACTTGTGTTACTTCCATTCTAGAAAAAAAGAGCATAGTAAGCTCAAAAAACTTCAATATGCTTACATACAGAATGTAAATAAAATATCTCGGGTGATGATAGCTTATCCATGAGAAGATATGTGGCAGATACATGCCTCTTAACTATTTTAAAATGTGGCGTGAGATCCTATTTATGATTGAAAAATAATGGAAAAACTTAAAAATCCAAAAATATAACCCTAGGAAATGAAGCACCAAAATTGTGGGCCTCGTTGGGGTAAATTGGTACATCAACTTCCCGGGGTTGTAACTTTGGCATATGATCTCTGTTTTACGTTAATGATACAAATGCCAGTTAAGAAATTACATTTTACCATTTTCCAAAAAAATGTCGTTTAGGGCCTCAAAATGACTCCAGAAGTTCAGGACTTGAAAAATTGTCAAAAATAGTAAATAATCATACAATTAAAGAAAATGAAAAACTGAAAGAAACAATGGTGGGGGTCCAAGTGGAATAGGCAAGTGGCCACCAATATCCACCTGGATTAATCCTCACCACTTGGGAAGCAATGATCCCCATTTCATTGAGTGCCTCCATGAGATGGGGAAACTTCTGATGAACTTGGTCCCTGGTGAGCGACTTAACTTGGTGTAGGAGTTGGCCATATTTGACAACTCGATAAAATTGGATCTTATGCTGGTGAATGTTCTTGATATGCGTTCTCATCAATTGTGGCCTATTCCATGCATTCTACGTTTAAATCTACTAGGGTGAGTTGTTCTACAATGTCTAATGTGTCTAGTAATGGTGGAAGGTGTTAGCCACCTATAATATTTGATTATACCAAAAGGTGGCTAAGACCTTTTTGAGCCTCCAAGGAACAAATTTGATCACTAAAATTGTGGCTCTTGAAGACTTTTAAGGCCTCATGCCTCTATCCAAAATCTTCATTACCTTTGCCATTTTATACTCAGAAATTCTACTAAAATCATGAAAAGAAACTGCTGCAAAATCATCATTCTACCCCTTCTCTCACTCCAACTAACCTTCATTTGTTTTCCATTTTTCTCCATAAAAACTCCCTTGTTTTCATAAATCCTCTTCTTCCATTTATGAAAATCACTTTCACATTGTTAAAAACTCACTTTTTTAACTTTACCGAAACCCCCAAATCCATTGAAAACCTTGAAAATTTTCATAAAAACAAAGTTTTATTGACTAAGGACTTAAACCCCCTTGGGCTAAGTCCTAAACCACTTCCCCCACATGCCCACACCTTGGAGCCACGTGCTAAACAGTTTTGACGCTTATCGCATCGCAAAGTTTCAAAGTGCACAAGTTCAAAATGTTCAAAATGTTCAAAATGCGATCAGCCCCTTTGTTATAAGCCCCGGATCTCATGCTTTCATTCTGAAATACCAAGAGTTATGGTCCTGACGCTTATCGCATAGCAAAGTTTCAAACTGCGCAAGTCTTTTTCCATGATCCAAAAGTTCCGATGCGATTAGCCTTTTTGTGTTTAAAACCCCGATCTCATTATCATTTCATATAACCCATAAGCCCGCCTCAGGCACTTAAACCCCTATATATTTCACTCCCGGTCATTCTTTTTCTTTGTAAAACCAAAAACCCGCTTTTCCAAAGTTTCAATTAAAAAAAACTTAAATCACGTGTTGAAATAAAATGGGTTGATTGAAAAGAACCGATCGCACGATCGCAATCGCAGAAATAAAATGGGTTGGTTGAAAAGAACCGATCGTGCGATCGCGCGATCACAGAAATAAAATGGGTTGATTGAAAAGAACCGATCGCGCAATCGCACGATTGGGTCATATATGTGTAAACTCTGCTCCTGACCGTCGATCTCTGTGCGATCGACGGCTCAGATTCAATTTTCTTCCGCCCATTCTACGATCTCTCCCAATTAATCCCAACCATTGGATGATGCCATCCAATGGCTAGGCTCCTTTCCCCACCATCTGAAGTAGTCTAAACCTAAAAACGCAGGATTTCTTAATTGTTTTTGTGTTTTGCAGGTGTTTTAATAGTTTTTCATTGTATAATGAAGGAAAGCCAAGGGTTGGGAAAGACGTTTCCTGCGCCTTCGAGCTATTAAAAAGAACCATTCACAGGTTTGAATTCAATGATTTATCAATGTTTCATGAGCGTTGATAGCACGTAAAATGGCCTGTGCAGCCCTGCACATCGACAAGACACTGTTTTATTCAAAAAAACAGTTAAAAGAGTATAAGTTTGAAGACAAAGCACAACAGATGAAGATTAAAGATAGATCTGGGGAATTACAGCTAAGAATGATTATCAAAAGCCTAATTCCCTGGGTTAAAACACAATTAATAGAAAATCATAAGTGTTTCACAGACAGAAAAGGCTTCCACCACTTCAAAGGAGGTGAATTGATTCCTCAGCTACCAAAGGAGCCACCTGTTGCCTCAAACCATTCAAACGGAGGCCAAAGTTATTGCAAAACCAAATATTTTGCCTCAGCACAGCTAGGGAGTTACTTCTGTAAGGAAATCAATGCAGAAATATCTGCAGAGTTACTCCAAACATTACACAGAGCCTCAAAGTCAATAAAATCTCCCATCGAGTTTTGATATTTATTGTAAAACAGTTAATACAGTAGTCCACCTGTAAACTTCTCCATCGAGCCCCTCAAAAGGCTAAGAAGTCTTGAATCTGTATTAATTACCTTAAGAGATCTTTTATCAAGTCTCACCTCCTCATCCTTCTATAAATACTTCTGTAGAAGGTGAGAATTTGTTGATTGATTGGTTGTTGTTTGATCAAAAGTTGTAATACTGAAACCCTCTAAAATAAATACATAGTCTGTTGAAGTTGAAGAAGAAACTGGAGTCTTTGAAGTCTTTATGATGTTGTTGCATGCTTGTTCCTGAGAAGGCTCTATCATTGGATCCATGAGCTTGGCTGTTGGTGAAGTATTCTGAATTGTTTTATGTTTTTTCCCCTGTTTTCATTATGTTCCATAATTTGTTACTACAGTAGGCTGAAATTTTTAGGCTAAGAAATGACTCTTGGAAGCACCTTAGACCCGTTCACCCTTCACTGTTTAATGTTTTCTGCTGCTGAAGTATTTTAGAGGCTTTAACCTTTCTCTTTAGTCTTCATGCTTGTTTATTTCCTTAATAGTTTGAATAGTTGGTTTCAGCATGATTATGGTTTGCCCTGCTTGTCTGCTCCCACTTAAAAACCTTTATTGAAGTCTCCCTTTGAAGTTCTTTGCTTACAGTGAATTAGAGAGCTCTGTTTTGATCTTGCCCTTTGTCCTCACTTAAACAGTTGGCTTAAAGGTCGTTATAATTATGATCATAGATGTTTTTAGGTGTTCCCTCTTCTATGACTGCAATTATCAGTGAATCTTTTATGTTTTCTAAGTCATTTGAAATAAGATATTTGAGGAAATAGGGTGTTCCCCGAATCTTATATTTCATTTTAAAAGTTGTTTTGAAGTCATTATTTGCTTAAGGTGTGATTTGAAGATTTCATGGTTAGCCCTGTCTATCAAAAATATCTTTATTGTTCAAAATTATGCTTTTGAATCCACTTTGTTTGAGAATTAAAACCTCTCTTTCCAAGTCATTAATGTTCATCTCATTCCAAAAACAAAAGGATCCTGTGGCCAAGTTAGATTTGCCCTTTGATATCCCATATCCATTGATGAGTTTGTTATGACCTTTTCTTGACTCCATTGCCCAATGAAACAGATATTTTGTTGTCCTATATATCTTTCCTAGGCCCTTCATGTTCTGCTGTATCATTCCAACCAAACAATCAAACAAATAAATGCCTGCACTTAATAACTAGTCGAAAATCAATATTCTAAGCACACAAGATAAACCTTTGCAAACAAACATTTGAGAGATCCCTCTCTGAGAACAGGAGGACTAGATACTGTAACTCTAAAGATTGGTTCTGATGTTGCCTTGTCTTTTGATTTGCCAAACTATCAAAACACGAGACACCAACATAATGGCGATCACGGTGGGACTCTGAGTAAAATCTGCAAGACAAAACACTCACTGTCTAAGTATAACATAAGTAACCTTTTTCAAGCACTACCAAGCAATGGTAATCATGATAGGATCTCTTGAATCAGTGACAAACTAAGTAACCCATAGGATTCTTATAAAGCCTTATCTAACCTTGAAGGTTTCAGTTACCAAGCCATAAGAGTGAACTCTGTACGTTTTGACACCCTAGCTAAGTGTTAAGACAGATTTAGGACACTCTCATAACCTATAAGACCAAAATAAATCAGAAGAACCCAAAAAATTTCAGTTTGGCTTCATAATAAACTTGGTGGTGGACCATAAAACCTTTACCTCTAAAGGAGCTAAAAATTTCCACCTGGCGACTCCATGATCCCAAAAAATAGACCTTAAGACTCCACTGGGAAGACCCCAAGTCTTAACAAGAATCATACAAAATCAGCTAGAAGGCTTTAAGATTAAAATTTTCCTTCTTCTAAAAAGATCAGTTAGCCTCTTAAAGATTGTCATATTTGGCTAAAACTTTTCTTTTCAACTGGGTCTAAAAAACATAGCATAGTGGCTCCTAGAAAGATTCATACTAGAGCCTACCCTGACCCAAACCCACTGGAAGAAGTTGAAAACCCTGAAAGTATACATAGGAATTTTTCCAAGATAAAATTTTCAACTGTTTTCAGATCACCCTTGAGATCTAATTCAGTCTCGGAAAATCTCGCAGCCCTACACCAATCACAAGTTGACTTAAGAAATCCTTTTAGGACTAGGTCACTTGATGATATAATTCAAATATATTCTGAGTCCTCACTTTCATCCCCAGAACAAAGTGAACAACCTGGTAGTAGAGAAACCACACCACCTAATTCACATTTCCTTCTCAATTTACACTAGTACAAAATGGCTAATTTGTTACTAAAAAAATGACTAAAATTCGCATATAAACGACTATTTTTCGATCGGTGACCAATAGTAGCTAATTTACAGTATCTTATAACGCGACCAACTT
Source organism: Pinus albicaulis (assembly GCA_034641835.2). Classification (NCBI taxonomy): domain Eukaryota; kingdom Viridiplantae; phylum Streptophyta; class Pinopsida; order Pinales; family Pinaceae; genus Pinus; species Pinus albicaulis. The sequence continues at coordinate 1,852,848,263 of CM076578.1, read as the reverse complement.
TTGGTCGTTTTTAGCTTAGTCATTAATTGGTTATCTTAATTTTGTTATCTAGTTGTATATTTGGTCATTGATTTAGTCATTGATTTGGTCACTAATTTAGTCATTCATTTAGTCTTTCATTTTGTCACTGATTTAGTCATTCATTTGGTCTTTCATTTTGTCACTGATTTAGTCATTCATTTGGTCTTTCATTTTGTCACTGATTTAGTCATTCATTTAGTCATTCATTTGGTCACTGATTTAGTCATTCATTTAGTCATTGATATGGTCTTTGATTTGGTCATTAAATGTCACAATTAATGACCAAATACACAACAAAATATATTACTATATGATCACCCATGAAAACCAATTAATGACCAAAGAACTATGACCAACATGTTAGTCGTGTTATAAGATACTGTAAATTAGCTACTAATAGTCATATATATGCAAATTTTAGTCATTGTTTGAAACCAATTAATGACCAAAGAAATGTGACTAAATTTTAGTCATGTTATAAGATACTATAAATTAGCTACTAATAGTCGTATATATGCAAAATTTAGTCATCATTTGTAGTCACAAATTTATCATTTGCAATAGCCATTTATTCATTATAGAAATGACTAATTTAGTAGTTTATATGCATTTCATTAATAATCATTCTAAATGACTAATTTAGTCGCATATTCATTTTATTTGTGTTCATTATTAATCGACATAAATTAATTTGTATGATTTAAAAAATGTCATACAATGTGCATGTTCATCTAATATGAAAACACAAAGTCGCATATTTTAATTACAATACTAAACAACATCAAGTGCAACTATAAATAATTTCAACCACATAAATTATATTACATGAAATGTTAAAATATTACAATATGAGTTTCCAACTTTATATTAGTTGGACTACAATTTACACATGAAATGATGTTTCATCACTTCAAAACATTATCGTTGTGTTGTCAAGGCATTACACGTGAATTCACCAACTCTGAAGACTTGATCATCAGTCTTTATATGTGTGTCTTATGCGAGATATTGGTTCTAAGGGTATCACCAAACCAGTTCTCCTCTCTTTTTTTGCATTTGTCGCTCCAATGTTATTGCTCTTCTCCTTTTTCAATTCATTCTTCTTACCATCAATACTGATTTCATTTTCTGAAAACAAAATAAAATACAATGCACTGTAAGAAATGAAAAACAATGAACACTAGAATATGATATAAATTAAACTATAAATAGTTTATACAACATATACCTTAACATCAACAATGTCAAAGCAATTTTCCTTCAACATCAATTTCTGCAAAATAAATGTCACGTTATTATTTCCCATTTCTCAACATGCTACATACGATAAATTGAAAATCACATCAAACCAAGAGCAAACCCTTTTCTAACCAAAATAAACAAACAAACAATGCCTTTAATAAAACTTCATTATAATATTAGCAAATGAAAATAGAGCTAGTGGACCATTTGTGTTGTTTGACTTTGCCTATTTTTTTTATAAAGTGCTTAAGCTTCAGGAACCAACAAATGTGAGCACGAGCTAAAAACTAACCAACCATTCACTAGTCAACATGAGAGATCACAAATAAACCACAAAATTGATCAGGCATTAAAATTGTGAGCAGACTACCTTGAAATTTTCTTCTGGAGAAATACCTCAAAATCCCTTCGTTTCTAATAAGCTTCTTGGCTATGTACCTCCATTCTTGATTTCCCTTGTTATATCTTGAATAAAGAATATCCCTTTAGCAACCAATTTTGCGAGAATCCTACCAAGTAGCTCAAAAGCCTTGTGAGCATCAATAATAGCATCCTCCAATGAAAATAGTACAATCTCCAACCTAGAAACATCAAAATTATATATAGTTATAATGTTGAAGAGTGTAACTAGGTAGGTCTTCCTTGTAATGACTATGTAACTAGCATTTGCACCGAGAGGTGCAAAGTAACGCCGAGGAGTGGGGAAAACAATAATTAAGTGAAATATATGGAAATTTTAGTTCCTATATATCTTTCAAAGAATGTAATAGGAGGTTAAAATTTAAAAGAAAGTTACACTAACATAAAGGAACACTAATATAATTGTCCTAGAATAATGGCATAGTAATGATGGTATCGAAGATCCTTCAATAGTCGCTCCAAGGAGATTGCTCTAGCTCTTCAAATGATTCAAATAACTATGGAAACTAAATATTCAAACCTGCTCTAAATCCATCATCAAAAGGTTTTCAATGTGCTAGAAAGGGGTATTTAAAGGTTTTTTTAAAAAAACTTTCAATTGCTGACACAAGACTGTTTTAACACTGGTCCAAAACTGCCTTCTAACAACTTTAAAAGATGTCATACAACCACCTTCAATAAATTGCTATACAAATACACTCTATGAAGTAATCCATATAGAGAACACACCAATATCCCAGAAGAGGAAAATGAAAAGTTCATCTGCAGTTACATTTTACTCTAAAAAATATTCATATCATAATCTGTTAACATCAAAATCTGTTAATGTCAAACCAAAATTTTGTAATTTTCAAGATCCTAAGTTCAGCACCAACTGCCCAACAGCCTAGCAAACTTGACAAGAAGACCCTGATTGTTCTTGTATGCTATAAGACAAGATGGTCAACGATGTCATGAATTATAGCAAGCACCTACAATTGTTTCAGCATGTCTTATCTTTTTAACTGATCAGGGAAATATGATTTTATCAAATGATAAGTTTACATGTTTAGCTTGTATGCTTCTGGGTTCTATGATTACACCTCAGTTTTGGAGGGTGTTGTAACGAACTGGTGACAAGTTTTTGTAGTGTAACTCAAGGATTCTTGCATTTTATAACGTAACCTTATCATGTTTTGACTCATCATTATACCTTTCTTACATTTTATGGTGTTGCTCTGGGAATCTTTCATTTTACAACCTAACTTTGTCCTGTGTTGGCTCATTATTATATCTTTTTCAGTTGGAAAAAGGAAATACTGAGCACACCTGAAATGCTTTGTTAAATTGGAAGATTGTCTGCATATAAAAATTAGAAAAGAACCTAATTCATTTGATGAGTGATTTAACATGATTTTAAAAATTACCTAACCTAGACCATAGGAGTCAAGGGGCTAAAGGGCCGGGTTATTCTAATGACCATATTCGCTAATCAGGTATAGGATTTTTAGAGGCAAAAGCTTATGTGAAGATGGAACTATTTGAATTCTAGCATAGAGCAGGTGGTTCTTATTACTAAATCGACAATATCATGCTTTCACATCAATTCTTTTTCTCTATGTGAAATGTTAATAAGAGAGGCTCTTTGGAAATGCATAGAAATAGATGAAAAATAACTTAATAAGTGAATTCTCATCTGCTGTGTTATTGTGGCCTGCAATTGAAGAAGGTAGTACAGGACCTTGTTGTTAATGGGGATGGAAAGTCTTTCCCAAAGTCAAAAAATTTGGCAGCATTAACAACAACTTCAAGAGAGCCCAAGGTTTGCTCAGAATCCTTACTATAGCATATGTAAAAGTTAATTTAGTTTCAAGTTGCTAGGATATAATTATCTACGAATACATAAAATGTTAACACTTATGCTACAGAAAAGCTAAAATTCAATGCCTGAAATGGATCTGACTACAGATGTTTACTGAAATGGACTTTGATAAATATAGAGCGGAGCTTGAGCTGCAATATTGTTTTGTTCATCACTAAATACTTGTAATAGATGTCTATTTTTAATTAACATCCGAGACTGAAACTTCAATCTAAAGGTTGATGTCAGCGAAGATGAGGGAAAAGAGGAAATTTATGGTGTTAGACGAGGACAGCATGAGGACTGCTTCTATAATAGGTCAAGTGATGCAGATGAGGATGAAAAAATTGTTCCAAATCTGCGAACATGTTTTGATCTCCAACAAAGGGGAATTGGAGTAAGTATTTAAATCTTACAAGAGTGTGTGACATTGTGATTCAAACATAGAGATTGTTCTGATTTTTCCATAAAATCAGCAAGAACTGAAATCGATGCTACATAACACGAAGGAAGGTGTTCAGTCGATGCAAATGAAATGGAATAAACAATTGTAGAATCTTGGTGAGCTTTGCACAAACAGTTGTTATTATTTGAACCACGCTTTTCTACATTCTTCAATTTTGACTGTATTTCTTTTCTGCACAGGAAAGAATATGTATGGACTAGCGCAGGCTGCAGCAGGCTACCACAAAGTTCTAGAGGAAAATTGACAACTATACAATCAAGTTCATGATCTGAAAGGTGTGCTTCCTGTTCGTCTGTCATATTGTTATAGTTTAACAGACATGTCTCAAAAATATTATAACGGAGTAGGAATTAGGAGTCCCTTTAAATTGTATATATCAAATCTGTTGCATCTTTATTCCCAATACAGTGCGAATGAATAGTTTTAGTTAATTCGATGTGGGGGGAACATATCCACGGCTTGTAGTAGGAACATAAAAGGCCAAAAAATGCTAGAAAAGGGCAGTTTACTGTGCATTTAAAGAAGCTTGTGCTCCCACTAATTGGGAAGTTGGAAACGAGGTTGGTTCAATAGAGTAGGAAATGGATGAATGAACTGGGTAAGATTGCTTCCATACAGGTTCAGATGTATGAACAACTTATCTATGCTCCATCTTCCTGTGATTGTGGGCTCTGCGTTTGAATTGAGTGTTCGACCTTGCCTCGGGCCTGGAAGATGAGAATTAGCAATTCTGGAAGAGAATATCAAATTATGTAATCTGATTTTACTCTGGCCTCTTCTTGCATGGTGTTGTGTTATCTTATTCTGCTCATAAAACATAAACTTAGAAGTTGAGGCAGGGCATACTTGCTTGACCAAGCTGGTAGTGAAAGCACAATAGATGCCATTTGATAGGATAACAAATTTATGCTGATTCTATGTTTCTTATTATTCTTAGGAAGCATAAGGGTGTATTGCATAGTCAGACCATTCTTGCCTGGCCAATCCAACTGTCAGAGTACAGTGGATTATATTGGGGAGGATGGTCAAATTATGATTGCAAATCCTGCAAAGCAAGGAAAGGATATACGTAAATCATTCACATTCAAAAAATTATTTGGAGCATCTGCTACTCAAGGTTGGCTCTCTTTTTAGAGTGTTGAAAACCTTTTACATGATTGTAAGGTGAAATCTCTTAAATCATAACATTATTCATGTTGAATTGCAGAGGAAGTGTTTTTGGATACTAGGGCATTGATCAGATTTGTTTTGGATGGTTACAATGTTTGCATTTTTGCATATGGGAAAACAGGTTCTGGAAAGACATACACAATGGTAATAACAACCATCTTCTAGTTAGTCAATTGCAGTTTGAAGCACTGTCTTGCAAAACTAATAAGGTAATGAGTTCACTGCTGAAGAAATTCTTGCCTAGAAATACTTTGCTCTAATTTTTGTGCCTTGCTTGTTTAGACTGGTCCTAACTTCACATTTTTCTGGGGTGATCTTTGCTTCTAGAGCTGAACTGAATATGGACATCAGTCATCTTGTCAATTGTAGGAAAGGGGATTATGATTATATCCTCAGTCATATTTTCCATTGTACTTGTCGAATTCAGTGTATTGAAAGGGAATGATCTGCAAAGAAGTTATGCTGCCTACAATTGAGTGATTGCTTTTTTGGATCCCATTTTGATTTTATTTCATGGTCGAGCTGTTAGGTCCATTTGGAAGCTTTACAATCTAGAATGATCTTAGTTCCATCTTCAAAATTTCTCAACAACACAATATTATGAGGGCTATAATTTAACCATTGCCCTAATATGCTATATCTAATAACGACTGCTCACACAGACATTCTATGAGTTCTGATTATGTGTATGTTGCTTACTTGCAACAGTTGAAGCCTTGCCTCTTTATATCTAGTTAGTTTTGTATATGGTATTGTGTTCGGCTTTGAAATTATCATTGTCTATATCATTGAGCCTTCCTTTCGAAATTTCTTCTTAGATGGAGACTCTATTGTTCATTCAAGACTTCTCCCAACAATTATTCTTAAAACTAAGTAGGCCCTGCCAAGCCAAAAGATTTACATTTGTTCAAGATATTCCCAACTATGATTACTTAACTGCCTGGGCTAGGCACATTTGACACATGCTGGTGAAGATATGTTATCACACATTAAAAATATTCTATCACTCCAGCCTGAAATGTAACAAAATTGACAATTCAGCAGCACAAGAGCGCTTCACTTATTTTCAAATATTTGACAACTCAGCAGCACAAGAATCCAGAGGTTTGTGCCAGATAAATCTCACAAAATCAACCTGCAGGATGCTATAGAGCTTATTCTACACACAACGACTTTTTCAGTTTATGCAGAATTTGTTGAAGCTGTGTTTTTTAATTCATTCTAAAATTATGGGTAAAACTGAAAAAACAGATTAGCTTATAACCTGTGATCAGTTTTTCTCATACTGACAAAAGTTTGATCCCGTAGAGAAGGAAACTGCCTCGGCACCTCAACAGGCAGAAAATGTTTCACATAAGGGTTTTGAATGCTTGCAACATATTAAGAAAAAATGGCCACATGAAGATTTGAGAGGTTGGTTCTTATGCTTCGGCTCCAAAGGAAAGTCTAAAATGCCAAAGGGTCAACTGGTGGAAAGTTGAAAGAGAGAATTTATTTACCTATTAATGCCCTGTCTTGCTTTCAAAAAGTTGGTCTCAGAGCCCCCTCAACACTTGGTGATGTTCCTGCTGACTCCTAAGGTGATTACAGAGGACAATTGGGGTTCTTGAATGACGTATTCCAGATATCAAAAAAAAAGAAAGGATACCTTTATATATGAGGTTTTTGTTCAAATGATTGAAATATACAATGAACAAGTTCGGGGTCTTCTTGTTTCAGACAGTTCCAATAAAAGACATCCTTCTTGATCATATGGAGTTGTCTTTCTTGTTTTTAAATCTTTGGATTTCAGTTTCTCAGAATAAAATAATCCTTGACTCATAGCACATTGGAAATCCACAACAATTCACAGCAGAATGGACACAATGTGCCAGATGCAAATCTAATACCCATTGCATCTACATCTGCTGTGATGGAGTTAATCAACCTTGGACACAAGAACCGTGTTGTGGGAGCAACTACTCTGAATGATCGGAGCAGCCGTTCGCATAGGTTCGCACAGGTTTCACTTTCATTTGAAAGAGTGAACACAACGTGGATAAAGAACATTGACTACACTAGGAACCTCGACAATGGGGTTCTAATAACATGGCCAAAAATCCAAGAAAGCTGACTAGGTTGGCCTTAGCCTAAAATAGTCAATATTGAAAAAATACAATTTCTTGACACCTTTAAAGGGTTCATGGAAAATATATAACATACTCTATTCACATTGCAATTGAAAAGAACTCTCAGAAATAATTTGGATTTTTTAAAGGTAATATGGCTTGCCATCCATTGAAAGAAACATTAAAACACTCTCAAAATGATTCACTATAGGTTGTTTAACAGGTGACACTCAGACAGCATCTGGAATAAATAACCTAGGCACCTTAATATAAAGTATTCTTTCAACTTTTGAGATGGCAGGTTGATAATTAGTGTTGCAACATTCTTTCACTAGATCCACAGTTTTGCAACCAGTCAAAAGTTTACTCCCATTAATTTGTTGTTCAACCTGTTTTACGCTCTTAATAGGACTAGAGCCTTTAGTGAGAGTTGATGGTTTAGCAGAACAAATCAAAGGAAGAATCTCATTTGCACCCTCACTTGTCAAGATATTTTGAACGTATGAAAATCAATAATTTGCAACTGTTGTATTCAAATAAGCTACACATTGATTTTGTTGGACTTCCCAATAAGGATATGAAACATTGTCTCTTGTTGTGGACAACAAATCACATTGCGCAGGTATGGTGCTAGTGAGCTCCAACACTAAACTACCATTCCACTTACTATATATGTTGCTGCTTTAAAATATTGAAAGCACAAAGCCTTGATATGACTGGGACAGTTGAATTTCGAAAGAAAGGGTGTAAAGGAGAAGGAGAAAGCAATGGATTCAATGCATCAGGAGAAACACTAGGGGAAGAAGGCACAAGAAGAACATTTATTTCTGCTTCCTTTTGGATTGCATCTGGATCAATTGAAATGGGTTGCTTTGTATCTCTGGCATTTGGTTTTGCCTTTGATTTTGGCATTGATGGTAATCTTACCAAACAATGGAATGCATCTCATTTATGTTAGAGGTGAGTGCATATCTGTGGAACAATCATCCCCAGTTGTAGCTCCAGGTTCTTATGTTGTTTATGCTTGAGCTGTTGAGTAAAATTACAATTAGTTTGATAACCAATTGGGACATGGAGGGCAATATGGGTGGTGGGCCATGGAGGTATGCTTGATCAGGGCACTTATTTTATGCTGAAGGAGCTAAGGATATATCTAAATATTTATCATATTGTATGTATTTGCCACTTCATAGTTGCATTCACCATAATAGTCTTCATGTTGATAGGTCTTCTACTGAAAATACTGATCTTTATCAGTTTGTAAAAATGTCTTTGTTTCCAATGAGGGAATGATAAAGTGGAAAATGTTGGCACTGAATCTAGAGATTTATATGTCTTAGATTAGTGATACATTCTCATTTGAAATTGGAACAAATAATGTTCCCATTGGAGAGGGTATTTATGGCTTAGTCGATTTCACCCAATATGGTGAGATAGACAAAAATGTTGGATGCTAGAAACCCTTTCAGACTAGCCAATCAAGTGAAGTGATTCAGAGAAAGGCTTCTAAAAGATGCCAAATTATTTCCACCCATATATTCTTTACAAAAATATTAGTAAATATCATATTATGTTTCTTATAATCTATGCTAAGATGAACTACCAGAGAAGTAGAGCAGAGCAGGTGGTGTCAATTGACCGAGTCCACCAATGAATAATTTAAATTTAAATTTGAGTGTTACCCTAATCCCTGAAATCGTATTTTTAAATTGTCTGAATTGAGTGAACAGATGAGTTAATTAGATTCGAGTTAGTACTAACCTTGAAGTGACAAGGCCTTCGGTCCTATCACTGCCATCCTGTTCATATTCTGCCACCCAAAACACACCTGGAACCCTGTAATCAAGTAGTAGTGGTAGCAGAAGCCAGCAAAGAAAAGTAGTGCCTACTTTTGCTGTTCACACCCGATAAGTTTAACAGTCTTTATGGGGCAAGAGGTATGCAAGTTGAAAATTTTATTATTATGGATGCTCTACCCTGAGCACAAAGACCGTGCAGTATGAATAGAGATATATAGACCTGAAGCTGAACTCTCAAGCTTAGCAAGTTATCCAGCGTGTATATATATATATATATATATATATATATATCCAGTGCTCTTTCACTGTGTTTACACCAATCCCAATATGAGAAGGGTGAGCACTTTTTTAGAAAAAAAACCTCTTTTATTCTTTTTTTGAGGTCTGAGGGTTTGGCTGTTTTTCTTGGGTTTTAATTTAGTGGGGCTGTTTATAGCAAAGTCTGGTGTGAGAGCTTGGCTTTGGCTTAAATATTTGCTACCCATTTTTATGCACACGAGGGCCATTCAGTGGCCTCAGAACCTTCTACCCCAAGTGGATTTCACCACTCATTTTCCAAATGATTAACCAGTCATCAAAGCCCAAGGAGAAGATTTTATTTTGAATTTTTTTCCTTCCCATGTTTTTAAGGTTGTGCAGGCTCAACTGTTGAAGTGGTCTCTCAACAAATATTGTGTGTTTGGTGTTCTTACTTGAAGAACAAGGCTGCAGAACTGTGCTAGAGAATGAAATATATGAATAACTGGCTTGCCTTCTCTCTGTCACCACACTTAGCAATTGATGTTTCAGCTTCTGCAGATCAGTCTGCACAGCCACAACAGTTATCTTCAGTGCCCACTACTTTTAACTGCTTGCAGGCTGCTTAGATGCCCTGTTCTACTCTCACTTATCAGAGCTATGGAGTTAACAATGAAACCAGGGGAAACTCATTCTCTGCACCAATGCCCATTTTCTCACATAAGGCTAGCTCTCCTCTAACATAAGGGAGGAATCCATGATAAGCCTACAGATCTGTCCTTCAAAAGCTAAAAAAACAGAATTTCAAAATGATATTGTTTTTGTCTTTTAAGATTTAAAATGGAAAGCTAGGCAAGACCTAGTTCCTAATCCCTGGGCTACAGACTCTAGGCAACAAAAAGAACTTTAAAATTGATAAAAAAATATATGAGTCATCACAAAACAACCACACAGCAAAGTGTTATCATTCAATAATATATCCAATAAATATGTAACAGTGCTATCTCCTAATAGATGGAACATTTGAAGACAATGTGCTCCCCCAACTTGGTCTCTTGTAAATCACATGGCTGAAAATTCCATTTGAGGTGTGCGATGCTGTGACCTATCTCAAACCAAAGCTAGTGGGAGCCCACTCTGAATGAAACAAGGGGAATCCTTTAGCTACATAAAGCACTCAAAATAATAAAATGACATATTCAAGCTAATGCCCTCAAGGAGGGAAATCCAAGTGATTTGGATGTAGTTTGTAGATATGCTCTCTAATATCCTAGGTTAAGTCACATTTATATAGTAGGAGCTAACCTAGAGTTTCCAAATATTACCTAAAAAGGGCAAGTTGATTGATAGAAACGGCCACTAACTGAAGCAGTTAAGAAGAACCCACAACAACTACACCAAGGAGGGGTCTATTGAAGCAATAACCTGAACTCCACCTAGATGATAGATTGAGGAATTGCATGTTAGCAGCAGATGAAGCATCATGATATAAGGTTTTAGAATCACTCTATCCTATCCCAATCAACCCAAAGAAAGCCAGGTCCCCAGACCTTGAATCCATAACGGGTCATGGCTCTAATGATCATGTCCAAAGAGGTGCATCTTGAATAAAATAGATAAAATAGATTTGTTAAAATAAACCATTCTTTGGCTAGAATGACAAATTTGTGGAATGAGCATGGGGTGCCCATTGTCTCTGATGGATGGACCAATGTAAAAGGAAAGCCATTGATAAGTGTTTTGGCTGTGTCGGTTAGTGGTGCAATCTTCCTATCAACATATGATTATTCAGACAAATTCAAAACCGGCATTAACATTGCAGAACCATTACTTGCAATAATTGAAAAGACTGGCCCATACAATGTCATACAGGTCATCACTGATAATGCTGCTAACTGTAAGGTAGCAGGAGCAATTATTGAGGATAAATACCGCAACATATTTTGGTCTAGGTGTTTGGTTCACACAATGAACCTTTTGATGCATGATATCCTTAAAAACAAACAACCTCAATTCAAATGGCTTGGTGATTTGTACAAGAGAGGTAAAAAATGATAAAATTTATTACAAATCATAGTAATACCCATGGGCTTTTCCGTACTCACTCCAAATTGGAGTTGTTGAAGATAGCAAAGACTAGATTTGCTAGCTATTACCTCACCTTCAGGCGCCTTTTGAAGGTAAGAGAGTCATTGGCTGCAATGGTATCAAGCCCACAATTGCAGGTATTAAAGGACAGGGCATCGACAATAGTTGACAGGCAAGGTTTCGAACATGTGGAGGAGACCACCCTTGACTCTTTGTTTTGGGCACGTGTGAGGGAAATTTTGAATTTCACCAAGCCCATTTATCACATGATTCGGTTTGCAGATACAGATAAACCAGTGATTGGGGAGGTTTATGAGCAGATGGACAGCATGTTGGGCCAAATAAAAGATGTTGTTAAGGATAATGATCCCAACTTGTATGCTATGATTCATGACTGTGTGTGTGCACGGTGGAATAAACTCAATGTTCCACTACATGCCTTAGCATATATCCTTATGCCAAAATATTACTCTCCATCTTGGTTGGGCCAACTTGCACCTGGAGGTGGGGTTAGGATCAAACCTCACACAGATCCAGAGGTACAAGAGGGGTACATGAAGGCATTAGACAAGTTGGTACCTAACAGGGAGGAGTATGCTAGATTGCGCCTTGAATTAGGCAAATACTTCAGTTGCACTGCTAACTTTGGTTCTTTCCATGCAATGGAAGACAGAGACAGATTTGATGCTCTCACATGGTGGGTAGCATATGGCGGCATGGGACTTTTGCCAAAGTTGGCAAAAAAAGTTCTCTCACAGGTTGTGAACACTTCTTCTACAGAGAGGTGTTGGAGCACCTACAGCTTCATACATAAGGTGAGAAGAAACAGGCTGAATGAAAACTGAGTTGAAAGCTTAGTTTATGTGGCATTCTAAGTCACCTGATACAGGGATACAAGGATTCGAGGAATCGGATTCGGGTACGGTGACCCCCAGAACAGGATACTTTTGGGATACGATACATTGTATATTATTTTATTAAAAATATATATATATATTTTAAAAAAAAAATATATATATATATATATATATATATATATATATATATATATATATTAATATATTAAAAATTAGATATTTTTTACACAAACTCATACAAAATTCATTGATTCAAACATAGATTCATCATACTCATGAGTCATACATGATCATTGATCATTGATACACCATACATGATACATTGATACAATTGTCAAATTTACTCAGAAAGACAAGATTGAAGATAGTAAGATAGTGTAGTTTTCTCATTAAGTCATCAGAATCAAAATGTGTTACATAAGTACACTGCCAATGGCAAAGAGAAATAGAAAATAAAAAAAAACTACAGTCTACAAGACTACAAGCCTGAAGCCTCAATGAGTCAGAGACTTAGAGTCAATGAGTCATCAATCCTCATCATCATAATCAGCATCACTATCCTCATCCCAATCATCATGCTCGCCACTTCTCTCCTCTGCCTCTGATGCATCCTCCTCCTCTGCCATCTCTGCATCTGCTGGTGTGGAGGATGTCACCTCTACTCCATCATCAAATGTGACAGGCTCTAGCACTGGTCCATTGAGATCCAAGTTGGCCAATGCCAACTCAACACTGCTGTCCAGACCCATATCATCAGGAAAGACATCCCACATCTTTGTCTTTCCCTTCAACCAATCCTCCCTCTGCCTATAGATGAGACGAAGGTTGGTGTGCACATACACCATTGTCTCTGCCCTGGACTGCTCAAGCCTGCTCTTCTTCACACTATACAAATTCCCATATGTGCTCCAATTCCTCTCGCAACAAGAGGATGAAGTCACCTGATAGAGGAGCCTCATGGCTAACTGTTGTAGAGGAGGGCTTATTGCCCCATGACTTGCCCACCAAGAATAGGGCTTCTTAGCCCCCCTGTCTCAAATCACATCATAGCCTGCAAATCGCCCAGTGCCAGTGGAAAAATCTGCAAAGGCATCCTCCACCTCATCAATGGATGCCCTATCCTGAAAAATCCTCCTCAATGCATCTTTCCTCCCCTGTGAGATTTCACCATCCATGTGAGGAAGGAATCTGCGGGAAGGTCCACCATTTAGCCACTCATGGTTGTAGTATTTTGGGTTCAAGGAGTGAGCCAAACAATGTAAAGGTGTGCAATTCTTGTCCCATCTGCTGACAAGAATATCCTGTATGACGGTGAAAAAGGCCTCAAGTGATGTCTCATACTCTGGGCACTGACTCTGTAAAACAATGGTCCTCACAAACTCAATCATGGAATCCCATCCCTCATAAACCTCTCCTAGGATGGGTTGGTTTGTATCTGCAAATCGGAGCAAGGAAATGATAGGCTCCATGATCTGAATAACTAGATCTACCTTCTCCCACCATATATCATCCAACACTGTGTCCTTCACCTTCTTTGAGGCTGTTTGATCCGTCTTTCTCCAAAAAGACCAAAACTCTGAAATAACCATGGACCCAAGAGCGGTCTTGACCTCCCTCAACCTCTTCAACATGATGAATGAAGAGGCAAACCGTGTATCTGCAACCTTCAACAATGATAGATTGTTGTACTCCTTGTAGATAGTGAGGGCATTTGTATGGTTTTGTACAAAGTTGCGGATATGTCGTGCATCCTCAATAATGGCTCCAATCCAAAGCACATCAGAAGCAATAGATTTCAGTGCCAAGTTCAATGAATGGACAATGCAAGGTGTCCAAAATACTTGTGGATATTTTGCTTCCACAATCATGCCAGCGGCCTTGCAAAAAGGTGCATTATTTGTAATGATTTGCACACAACAATCCACACCTACATTTTCAATAAATTTAATAAACAACTCACCCATATATTGTGCATCCTTGTAATTTCCAAGTGCATCCACTGATTTCAAGAAAACTGGACCATTCAAGGATGACACCATGAAGTTGATGAGTGTGTGGCGTGCTGGATCTGTCCATCCATCAGAAACAATGCTAACCCCAGATGTTGGCCATGTTGATTTAATAGGCTCAAGCATTTTGTCCACCTCTTTCTTTGCCTTTGTCAACAATGTGGTTCTGAGCTTCTCTGACCTAGGAGGCACATACCCTGATGGAGCCCCATGACTAAGAGCTCAACACATCTCAATAAATAGAGGTGACCGTGCAACATTAAAGGATATGAAGTTCTGATAGAAAAAAAATGCAATGGTGAGATCAAGCTCTTCCTTCTTCTCTTTTTGGAAAATCTTGTCCATTGGACAAACTGCAGTTGCCTTTCTCTTTGCTGATTCTCCCCTACTAAAAGTCTCAAAAGGGAACTTGTTGCTGCTTTTCCTTAAGAATGGAAGGGGGTCATCATTCTTGTTTTTTTTTTTATTTTGCTGCCACATTTGCCTCACCAATACCCTGCTCTTTCTCCAATTCCTTCCTCTTTGGCGATTCAATTGTTGTACAACATTTAATGCCACAACCTGGAATACCCAACAAAAGAGCTTTCACGCGGAAATATGTGCAAGTGAACTTGCCGTGGCAAAAATTGCATTTCCATGAACAATTTTCTCCTCCTCCTTTTTTTGCTGCGCCTTCCTCTCTTGTCACATATTTCCACAATGGGTATTTGGGGTCAACAATTTTTTTTCCCTGCACATTTGAAGTTGCTATTGCATCCCCACTTCCAATGGATGGAATACTTGCAGACCCTGATGAAAGAGGGACAGGTGGGGCATCTCTAATGGAGACATTCTTCCCCTTTCTTTGCCCCTGTCTTGCTACCTTTGATTGAGCCATGAATACTGTAAAAAATAAACAAAAATAACCAAATATATAAAACATATGCACATGAAAACACTAACAGCAAACTAAATGCAAAATACAGAGGGTCAGTGCACTTACCGGATGCTCGAATCTCTTCGAAAGAACTCCCTTTCTCTTTGCTCACACTTGCTCCTTTGCTCACCCTAGCTCCCTCTCACTTCAAAAAATGAAATGGGTGAGAAAGAATGAAGAAAAACCTCACTTTATCAAAGAAACAACGCTTTTTTTCTAACCGGCGAGTCCGGCCGTATCCGGTTCACCGTATCCGTACAGGGTATGATCGGGATACGCCGTACCCAGTGAATTGGGGGTGAATTCGATATGAATTCGAATCTGATACGAGGATTCGGGATTCGATGACCCTTTTGGACGAATCTGGTTACTTAGTGTGCATTACAACTTGAGGTTGTTGAGCCATTACTGTGATCGGGCAAATGAGGATCAATCATACAGAGTTTGGGACAACAACCCAGAGGATGATAATTTGGAGGACGGCACGATACATATGGAAGAATTGGAAGCAAAAATTTTTAGGGATGATGATGAAGCATCAACACCACCACCACACACAGGGCCAGTCCCACCATCCAGTGGCAGTGCGGGTGCCAGTGCCAATGCCAGTGCCAGTTCTCAATATCAAACTATTGTTCAAGTTACCGTAAAAAACGATGAAATTAATGACCACAAGCTTCAAGTTTTTTACTAGTATTTTTGAAAGAATCTTCTTTCAAAGTTACCTTACACGTTCCAGAAGGGGTCTTACAGTTATAATGGGGATAAGGCAACATATTCACCCAATTTGAATGAGTTTTCCTGTCATACTATTATGTCACTCGACCCCTTTGATTGTTATTTCCAGATAAATAAGCTCAAAGACTCCCCTCACACATTAGGATGTTATAATTATTAATTCCAAGCAAAATGAAGAAAGCTCTAATTCATTTCCTAAAAAAATGAATGACAAGGTAGAAGAACATACCAAGCCTTAAAAATTGACCCTGGCCAAAGCGATGAGTTGCCCTAGAAACACCATATTTTTGACCTGACTAGGTCTGGGTCAGTCAAGTACAATGTTGGAAACTCATAGAATCTTTGGCAGTAGTTCCAACATTCCAAGTCAATAGAGCCAAACACTATTCCCAACCCTTGGTCAACTCATGCAATTAGTTTCCCAAACCATGCCATTATAACTTAGTCAAGTCAAATTTTTCCTAGTTCGTATAAATTGAACCCATCTTATCAGGTGAATCCAAAAGTTGTACAATATTTTGGCATGCCATCTTAAGATATGTTTTTTGGAGTAAAGAATGTGTTAATCCTGTGATTAGACAAATGAATCTTATGAAGTCAAGAAGTTATAGCCTTCTCTTGTATTAGTTCTTGGACATATCAATAACAGGGTCAAAATTGATTCAAGGAATCTTATTAATAACTCTGTTGCATGGGTCAGATCTCATTAAGGCCAATTTCAACATATTTTCAGATATAAATTTGGCCCTGGTTAATGACATTTCAAAATAAATCACAAAAGTCTGGTACTCTGTAAAATAAAAATACTTACTGCTTCCTCACAACTCAGGAGGAGGCACACAATAGCTTTCCATTGACCAAAAGCTTTAAGTGATTGACCCATTTGCATTTTAAAAAGTTCAAATAAAAATTCATCTGTATACGTTTTTCTGCAATTGAGATAATTGTTTTAAATTAAAAACACATCAGATAATGATCATTCAAAGTGGATGTGCATACCAAGAAAGCTATGAACGAAAATTGAAGCTCTCCAAGTAGAAAATCTTCCAATCCTCCATATTTCTGATCGAAAATATTTTCCAGCAGTTGTGTCTGAAAACAAAAGAAGAAATTATAAAGAGGGATATCCAACTGAAAAGAAAACACGTAATGTTCCAATTAGAAATGCTAAAATAATCACTACCAAGAAATAATCATCGCAGTCATCACTGATTGTATCAGACCAAAAATAGAAACAAAAGCAGACATGGAGGTAATTTAAGATAATGTTGCATCCATAAACACTATTACAGTCTCCGTAGTCATGCATAAATAGCATAGATATATCAGGATCCTAAGTGTAGAATGACATTGGGATGGATACGGTGTGTCTCAATGGGATCTCATTATCACAATAGTAGTAAACCATCATAGATAAATAGACTTTATTCTTGTCTGCTAGTCACCAATGAGACTGAAAGACACACCACACCGTGTACAGGGATGCAACAAGATGGAAAAAGTCTCAACACAAACTTCCACATGTTAAATTTCCATAAAACCCAGCAAACTGAGTTTCCTAACTTAATATGCACAGCGTAAATAAATCATAAGACAAACACATCAAAGTTCAAACCATAGAAAAGAAGATATACCCAGGAAACCCAATGGTGAAATTTGTAGCTATGGTCGGTTTTGATAATCAATGTTTTAGGCTTTAGCCCTTCAAATATATGTAACAATAAATATAAGACATGTTCTTCATGTCGGCTTCAAAAGACAAAAATTTAAATTTCTAAAAATTGAATTTTTGGCTCCAAATGTTAAGTCGGTCCTCCAAAAGATGAAGTTGGCCTGGCCCTTCAGACACACCACTTTAGTTTCATCTATTCACCATATATACTCATTAGATTTCATCAATTCAGAGGCAATTTGGATCACTTCCGTTCAAGCGAAGGATCAAATTAAGAGCAAGTCAAGTTTCCGTCTTCTATATAATTGCTTAATGATGAAATTGAATATGAAAAGGATTAAATCAATAGAAGTAATTATCAGTTTAGAAGGCATATGAAGAATCAACATTGTATGAACATGGTATCAGAGCATGGTTGAAGCTTTCACCGTGAAAGAGCAGCTTAGGCAAGTCTTCTTGCTTTCAAGGAGACAGAATCCTCAGTCAACTAATCTGTGTTAAGAAAATAAGTGTTCCCTAGCAGTACTCAAAGCCACCTTACATCCAAGTTTCTATTTTGAATATTCTAGATATGAGGCCTCAAAACAGGGCCAAAATTCTCAGAGGCTAAAAGGCCTCAGTACGAATCTGTATTAGGCCGAAAAGGCCTCAGAAGCTAGCTGCGGGGAGCCGAGAGAATCAGGATGTCCTCGGGACGATTGATCAAGGATGAAACCCTCAAATTCTGGGAAAATTAAGTTTCAGATAAAGGGGACTCGAATTCTTGATAATTCAAATCCATAATTCTTTAGAAATTATGGACAGAAGGCGCAAATGATGATTATTGAGAAGGCCCAGAGACATCAATTGAAGCTGAAAGCAAAGGAATTCATGTTTCATCACTATGTTATACTAATCTTACACAAGGGATTGATTTCAATATTTAAAAGGCGGCATCCATAAGCTTTCACTGAAGAAGAGGCCGAGTTCCTCATCAGTCCTTTCAAAGATTGAAATTCTCTTGAAAGTTGTGTAATGATCAGCACTGAAGATTGTCTGCGATTGCTGCCTTTGATTTGAAGATACCGAGCTATGTCTTTGAACAAATCCTATGGTCAGAATTTTCTACAGACTCTAAAGGAAAGTCTCAACCTAGAAGAATATTCATTCACTAAGATCTGGTCAACAGAATATAAGCCTAGTTGAAAAGTCCAAAAGGTTTTTCCTCGAAGCATTATAAACTTGAAATATCAAGGACCTTGTAGTCATTAGACTAATACCCTTGTATATGTCTCGGATAAAAGAACAGAAATGAAAACCATGGATCTGTTTACCTTGATCTATAGCCAATAAATCTGCACAGGCAGGCAGAACACTAACAATGGTTATTGAGTTGGGCTTTGTCCCTTGAGCTTGCATTTTGCTGAAGAATGCCAAGGATTCATGGGGTTGGCTATTCTGAGAATAACCAGCAATGATGGCATTCCATGACACAACATTTCGTTCAGCCATTCTTTCAAACAACTTGTGGGCAATGTTAACATTCCCACATTTGGCATACATGTCCACAAGTGCGTTGCCCACAACAACATCAGATTCAAATCCACTTCTTATTGCATAGCCATGGATCTGCTTACCTTGTTGTAGAGCAATAAAATTAGCACATGCAGGCAGAATACTGATCATGGTCATTGAGTTTGGTTTTATGCCCTGGATTTGCATTTCATTCAGGAATGCCAAGGCTTCATTGAGATAGCCATTCTGGGAATAACCAGCAATGATTGCATTCCATGACTCAATATCCCGTTTACGCATTCTTGCAAACAATTTGTGGGCAAAGCTAACAACCCCACATTTGGCATACATGTCTACACAATTGCATTGGACATGACAACATCATATTCAAATGCATTTCTTATTGCATACCCATGCATCTGTTTACCTTGTTCCACAGCCAATAAATGCGCACAAGCAGACATGACAATAACCATGGTGACTGAATCTGGTTTATGCCCAACACTTGCATTTCATTGAAGAATGTTATGGCTTCATGGGGATAACCATTTCCAGAATAACCAGCAATGATTGCATTCCATAACACAACATTTTCTTTAGGCATTCTTTTAAATAAGTTATAGGCAATGTTAACATTCCCACATTTGGTGTACATATCTACAAGCCCAGTTCCCACAACAACATTAGATTCAAATCCACTTCTTATTGCATAACCATGGATCTGCTTACCTTGTTCGAGAGCCAATATATCTGCACATGCAGGAAAAACACTAACCATAGTGATTGAGTTGGGTTTTATGCCTATAGATTGCATTTCATAGAAGAATGCTAAGGCTTCATGGGGAAGGGCATTTTGAGAACAACCAACAATGATTGCATTCCACGACACAACATTTCGTGCAGGCATTATTTCAAACAATCTGTGGGAAATGTTAACATTTCCACATTTGGCATACATGGCTACTAATGTATTTCCGACAAATACATCGGAATCAAACCCACTTCTTATTGCATAACCATGGATATGCTTACCTTGTTCCAAGGCCAATAAATGGGCACAGGCAGGCAGAACATTAACCATGGTAAATGGGTCAGGTTTTACTCCCTGGACTTGCATTTCAGAGAAAAATTCCAATGCTTCGTGGGGGTGGTCATTCTGGGCATAACCAGAAATGATCGCATTCCATGACACAATATCCCGGTTAGGCTTTCTTTCAAACAATTTGGTAGCAATATTAATATCCCCACATTTTGCATACATGTCTACGAACCCTGTTCTCACAGCAACAGATTCAATTCCACTTCTTATCACATAACCATGGATCTGCTTACCTTGTGGCAGAGCCAATAGATGAACACATGAAGACAGAGCACTAATAATGGTAATGGAATTGGGCTTCATTCCCCGCACTTGCATTTCGTTGAAGTATGACAATGATTCATGGGGTTGTCCATTCTGAGAAAAACCAGCGATGATCGCATTCCATGAGACAACATCTCATTCAGGCATCCTGTCAAACACTTGTCGTGCATTATCTAAACTCTGGCACTTGACATACATTGACACAAGCGCGGCACCCACGAAGACATCCGACGCAAATCCCTTTGTGATGACATCTTCGTGAATCTTTTTTCCTGCTTGCAGATCTGATAGGCGTCCACATGCATTGATTACAGAGATAAATACCATCTTGTCCGGTTTTATGCCTGTGCGCTGCATTTGAAAATACATTTTCAGCGCTTTGCCGCAGAACCCATTCTTTACATAATCTGCAATCATGTCGTTCCATGTGAGAACATTGTGTAGTTTGAGTTTGTCTATATCCAATTGTGAACATTGGTTTAGGTTGCCCTGCACGTTGGCACCTGTTGAAACTTCTCTACTCTTCGCTTTATTCATCCACCATTGTTTAATTGCTGCTGCAGCCAGAGCAGAGGTGGGAGTAGGAGGATAACCATAAAAATGAAGATGATAAGAATTAATGTGCAAAACTAAGGGCATATGCAGACGGGTATGTTTGTTGTATTTATAGATGGAAGTTTCATTCCTATATGGGCATGAAGAAGAAGGCGTAAATGGCGACAGATCCATTTCACACAAGGCAATGCAGGAGTTGGTGTGCTACCGTAGCATCACCATTGTCACACTAATTCGTTAACCTGTAAGATCAAAGGATTCGAACAAGGGAATAGATCAAACAAGTTCAATCATTTTGTTTATGATACTTTGGAGTAAATGGCGATAGATCCATTTCACACAAGGCAATGCAGGAGTTGGTGTGCTACCGTAGCATCACCATTGTCACACTAATTCGTTAACCTGGAAGATCAAAGGATTCGAACGAGGGAATAGATCAAACAAGTTCAATCATTTTGTTTATGCTTCTGCAGTTGAGATAGTTGTTTTAAATTAAAAATACATCAGATAATGATCATTCAAGTGGATGTGCATACCAAGAAAGCTATGAACGAAAATTGAAGCTCTCCCAGTAGCAAATCTTCCAATCCTCCATATTTCTGATCAAAAATATTTTCCAGCAGTTGTGTCTGAAAACAAAATAAGAAATTATAAAGAGGGATATCGAAACATAGAATGCTACAATTAGAAATGCTAAAATAATCACTACAAAGAAATAATCATCGCAGTCATCACTTATTGTATCAGACCAAAAAAACAAAAACAGACATGGAGGTAATTTAAGATAAGGTTGCATCCATAAACACTATTACAATCACAAGATCTGTTATCTCTTGCCAAACATCACTGTCACAAGGACCAGAGATAAGGGCACATA
This sequence comes from Pinus albicaulis, assembly GCA_034641835.2. Lineage (NCBI taxonomy): Eukaryota > Viridiplantae > Streptophyta > Pinopsida > Pinales > Pinaceae > Pinus > Pinus albicaulis. Next base: position 1,852,826,391 of record CM076578.1, on the reverse strand, counting down.
AACCCTTGACATAGGACTGCTCAAGAAGGTCGCATCGATCTCCTAACAGGCCACATAAGAACAGGACTTGAAGTTCACATGATCAATGCCCTAACTGTAGAGGGTTAGGGCTATTTGGGTCACTCCAAGAGGCTACATCACTTCGCTAGAACAGTATCCACCTTCTCAGAGATAGGCTGCATACAATCACAGAGAGGTGACCGCCTATAATACAAGGAGAAGGTCACAAATAATACATAAAAAATACAAGGATAAGGTCGCATATACTCTCAAAGAAAAAGCACCCATATTCATAGAGAAAATGCCATATATATTCATAGAGAAAGGCTTCATATAAGCATAGAGATAGGTTGCAGATATTACAGAGAGAAGGCCGCATATATCCATAAAAATAGGCCATAGACTTGGGATATTTTAAAACAAACAGAGCATATACAAAGCGAGGAAATAAAAAAATATAAAATCCAACTAACCTGTGACTCTGCAAACTTCAATTGTGAATTTGCTGCTGCCACCTCTTTATATAGAAAATATTCCCAGCCCTAAAAAATTAATCATATTATTATATTTTCTCAAATATATCAAAACCCTCCCGCCAACTGCAAAAATCCTACCGCCAACAGCAAATATTTGGTGCCAACTAACCAACACATCCAGTTTTTATCTAAATTTTAGAACCAGCTATAACAATTCGGCGCCAAAAACCCAGAACCTCATCTTCCTGAACCAGTCTGGTAAGAACAATCAGTTTTTCCCTGTTATTGAGCTTTCATACCGGTGATAAGTTTGAGTTTCATATATATTTTTAATGAAATCAACCATGCTCTCTCTCTGACTTCCACTTTTGACAGACTTCGAATGTGGCATGCCCTCAAAACCTCGTCTTTTTCCTACTTCGACTTTTTGATAAACTTCGAATGTTACATGCACTCAAAACCTCGTCTTCCTGAACCAGTGCGGGTAAGAAAGAGCAAGATTTTCCTCTATTCTTCAGCTTTCATACCGGAGACAAGTTCGACTTTCATATATATTTTTAATGAAATCAACCCATGCCCATGTTACACTTAGACTTTTGATATCTGCGGGACGCCCATGTTACTACCCTTTGACTTTTGATATCTGCGGAACTTCGACTTTTCAAATGTGGCATGCAATCAAACGTTTTACAAATATTTAAACAATTATTTTTTAAATAATTAAAATATTAATATTAATATTTATTATTTTAATTATTAATTAAATATAAAATCACAATATATTTAAAATTTAATTTTATATAATATAATTAAAATAAATAAAATATAAAGATTGATAATTAATATTTTAATAAATTCAATAAAATATAAATATTGATATTTATTATTTTAACAAATTAATTAGGGTTCATATCAAATGTTAACTTGGCGTCGCACAATATATGTATATTAAATATATTATAAATAAATTTGATATGTGTGTGAGTATTTATAGCTTGAGTAGGTTTAATGGTTAAGAGCATGTGTTTCCTTCTAAGAGGTCATAGGTTCAAAACCAAAAGGGGTAGAGTATGTATGTCTTCGTAGACTTAGTAGTCAAATCGCTACGCAGAGGTGGGTCCCTTATTCCATAAACAAGGGGGTCTCATACACCAATTTGGTGTTTGGCTTGGTCGATGTGACCTTAAAATTAGATTATTATTATTATTATTATAACAAAGGTTCATACACTCTCCAATGGGAGTGACGTTTGAGCAACACGTGGAAGGCATTTTGCATGAGTAAATACAAGTGGAGCGAGGATGAGGGAGTGTCACACCCTCGAGTTAGTGTCGCGACGACGGAGTGGTGGGGGCCGCGATGGGCACCCAACTCGAGTATGTGCGACAGTGATGTGCAATGGGAGCGCCATATTGGTGAACGCCCACCTTGGGCGTGTCGTGTAGCGATGGGCAGAGTCGTGCTTTTTGGCAGAGGCAACGAGCGACAACATTAAACGGGTGTGTGCCCCATAGCGGGAAGACGATTCAAAGGCCTCAGGTGAAGTCGTGTTGGTGAGCACGTTCGGTGTTATGCGAGTGTTGTGTAGTGATTAGGCGAGCTGGGCGGGACAGGGTGCGAGCGGCCGATCAGTCGTCGGGGCGGATCAGGAACCCATGGTGGCAAAGGGAATCATGGGTATGATCACTCTGAGGTAAATGAGGGGTAGGGTATCCAGCATTAATGTTTCTTGGAGAACTGTCATCCAGTACTTATCAAAAACCTAATGGAAAGAGTATTGGACATAGCTGAGAGAATTTTAACACTGCAGATGGATTCAGAGAATCTTGTAGTGAAATGTAACACTTCGAAACAAAAATTGCAATTTTTCATTTATGGCATGACACAATTAAAAATTATTGACATAAATGACTAATTCATATACGTGTTGTACTGGTCATATTTTTATTCTTTGACTATAATAATCATTTACATTAATCATTATTAATTTTGTCACTTATTATCTAGTCATATATTTTAATCCAAGGCTAAATTAGTCATTTAAGTTAGTCGCTTTTAGTTTAGTCACTTATTATCTGGTCATATATTTTATCCTTGGACTAAATTAGTCATTTAAGTTAGTCGTTTTTAGTTTAGTCACCTATTATCTAGTCGTATATTTTATTCCTAGACTAAATTAGTCATTTAAGTTAGTCATTTTTAGTTTGGTTACTTAAAATTGCTCAAATTTAGTAGTAATTCACTTGAAATAATAGCGGTGACTAACTTTTTTAGTCACCTGGTCATTAATTTCATCTTTTTTACTAGTGTTAGGTATCCCTCATCCAAGGTCAGCTCAACAATCTATCCCCGGTACATCCACATCTGTCCACCTAACATCCACTGTCCAAACCACTCCCCTTCAACCCATTTTCCCCCTTGTGAATCCTCCTCCACCTCCTGCCATGGCTGCATGGTATGCTCCCCTAGTCCTTCTTGTACCATTAGTCAATCTCCCACAGGACTACCAATCCAAAATTCCATTATATGATGCTAACAATGCTACAACTGCATCACAACATGTAGACAAAATGAATGACTACTTTGACAGAAATGAAATTGATGATGATTCTGTCAAGCTTACGTTATTTGCTCAGAGTTTGGGGGGAGAAGTAAGAAAATGGTTTAAAGGTTTAGCCCCTCATAGCATTAATGATCTCCAAGGCTTTCATCAAACATTCTTAAACAAATGGGAAGTGAAGAAGAATCCTCTCCAAGTCCTTTCTGATTACAAAAATCTCCATAGAAACCCTGGGGAAAGTGTGCAAGCTTATTGCACTAGATTTAATAGTGTGTATAATGCCCTTTCCCCAGAACTAAAACCTCCACAGGGCACAACTTTAAACAAATTCCCTGAAGGGTTTGACTCTAACATGATCTACCAGCTAAGAGAAAGAAATTTTGCAACGCTGGAAGATATACAACAAGGTGCTCTTTTTGTGGAAGTCAACTTAATGGAGAAGAGAGCAAGAATGATAACTGAGAAGAGAGTGTCTTTTAGAGAAGATTCCACTCCTTCTAATTCAAGCTCAAAAATGGAGAGGCTGTTGGAAGAAATGATGAAATAGATGAGCATAATTAAGAAAGCACAAGCAAATCAAAACCAAGCCGCCCCTCGAAATAGAAATCAGAATTATAGAAGAGAAAACAATCAAGACAAACAGAACGAGAATGACCAATAGATTAGACCTCCTTTCCAAAAAAAATATGTAGATCAATATGAGGAAGATAGGGAGTTGGAAAGGTTGGAAGAATCTCATGTAAACTTGATTGGGTCAGACAGTGGAGACGATGTTTACCTCACTGAGGAAGAACAAGGATTCTTCTCTGATGACCAAAATACAAACACCTATGAAAACTCTGATGACTATAGATTGGGTTTTGAAAATTCAATCATGGAGGTACACAAACAGTATGATCTTAGGAGCAAGGGAAATATAGATAATTCAAAGGATAAAAACACTAGCACTGTTGTCAAGAAAAACGCAGAAAACCAGCCCAAAAAGATAGCAGAAAAAAACAATGTTTCGGCCAAAAAACCAGACTTAAACAAAGACAAAGGTGTTCAGCCGAGTGTTGAAAAAAGTACCCCTAGCACTTCAGCTAGTGGTCCTACCAAAACTGTCCCAATTACCAGTCCAAATAAGGTTCAGCAAATCAAAGTTGCTGAAAAGAATTCAATTGAAAAAGCAGATGTAAATATCAACAAGTCAATTATTCCTTTCAGCCTTGACGGAGAGATTGCCAAGATAAAAATTACTATCCCCCTAGCTGAACTAGTAACCCAGGACGTGTACAAAAACCAAGTTTTGAAAGCTTTGAACTTAGGAAGTGATACAGACACTTTAAACTTGACAGATGACAAACCTGAGTTGTTGTTTGGTCCAGAAGTTGAAGGAAAATATCAAGAAGGGGCTGTCCCTCCCTTCTACGTTAGCTTGAACATACATGAGAAGATTTTACACAATGCTATGTTAGACTCGGGAGCTTCACACAATATAATGCCCAAGGTAGTGATGGAAAGCTTAGGCCTAGAAATTACTAAACCATACAAAGAATTATATTCCTTTGACTCAAGCAGAGTCAAATGTTTGGGTTTAATAAAAAAATTATGTGTTACTTTAGCTCAAATCCCTGCTAAGAGTCTAGTTATGGATATAGTTGTAGCTGACATTCCCCCTAAGTATGGCATGCTCTTATCAAGATCTTGGGGAGCCAAACTTCAGGGAAGCCTTCAAATGGACATGTCTTATGCCACCATCCCTGTTTTTAACCAAAACAGAAGACTGTACAGAGAATCTCACATGAAGTACATGGTGAGCAACATAGACAAACCAAACAACTCTCCAATCTATTCTATTCAATCAAGTTTAGATTCCTTTATCTTATGCAGCGAAGATGACATTACTCAACAAGATAAAGAAAATGTAGACCCAATCAGTTCACCACAACAATCCAATCTTTCCTTCAACCAAATTCAAAACATTGACAATCAACAGCAACAAGAAAACGAAAATGAGTCAAACGTAATGTGGACAGTAAACTTTGATGGATCCTGTAATAAAGCAAGCGAAGGTGCAGGCATATGGATCTAGAATACAAATCAGAGTTTTTCATATAAATTAGATTTCCCGTGCACTAACAATATTGCTGAGAGGTTTACAATTGCTCAAACAATTACAAGCCCAAAAGATAACAATCTTAGGAGATTTTGAACTTACCATAAAAAAATCAAAGGAGAGTACTCAGCCAGAAATCTGAGGCTTAGGGAATATCGAAACGCTGCCCTCGATTTATTGAAAACCTTTGAAAAATACGAACTTGTTTTCATTCCTAGAGCGTTTAATCATTTAGCAAATGAACTCGCTTTCAATGCCAGTAACTGTCAAATACCTGAAATAAATGAACAGCTTAGCGTAAAGGTGAAACACAAGCCTGCAGTACCTGATAACGAATACCACTGGCAAGTGTTCGATTCTGACCAACACATAGATGATTTTTTGAAATTAGAGAATGATTTTAGTATACCAATATCAGAAACTAGCCATAAGGAAAACTGTTTATATATCGAAGAAATCCCAGAAGCTGAAATAACACACTCTGCTTCTATAAATCATTACGAGAATCCGTTTGAAGCAGAGTTAATTGAAAACGTGGACCAAAAAGACCTGGAAGTTTTAGAATGTAAGAATTATTCAATTCCAAGAGGTCTCTCACCTTTGGAACACCTTTTCGACTTTAATGATGTAGCCAAAGAACCAAAAATGGAGCTTGTAGAAACAAACGTAGAAGAACACAACATAGGCTCCCTAACAGAACCCAAAATGATTAAATTGTCTAGCACTCTTTCAACTCATATGAAATCTCGATACATTGATCTGTTTAAAGAGTTTAAATATGTTTTTGCCTGGGCATACACAGATATGAAGTCTTACGATACTAGCATCATCCAGCACAAGATTCCCCTGAAGGAAAATCAAAAGCCTTTTAAACAAAAACTGAGGAGAATAAACCCACTTTTATTACCTTTAGTTAGAGCCGAAATTGAAAAGATGCATGATTCTAGCATTATAGTACCTATTAGATTTTCATAATGGGTATCAAACATGGTTTCTGTTAGAAAAAAGACAGGGGAGATCAGACTCTGTATCGACTTTAGAAACTTAAACAGAGCATCCCTAAAGGACAACTACCCTTTGCCCAAGATGGACCATATACTCCAGAAGGTAGTTGGGTATAAAGGATATCACTCTTAGATGGGTTCTTAGGTTACAACCAGGTGTTAGTGTTCCCAAGTGATCAAATCAAAACTGCTTTTACCACACCTTGGGGCACCTTTATGTATGTCAAAATGCCTTTCGGGTTAATGAATGCAGGGGCCACCTTTCAAAGGGCCATGGACATAGCCTTTTCTGAAGATATTGGCTATTTCATAATTATTTACCTTGATGACATAACCGTTTTTTCAAAAACTGATGAAGAACATCTGATTCACTTGAGAAAAGTTTTTGAAAAATGTAGGAAATTTGGCTTGTCATTGAATCCCAAGAAAACATTCTTTGGTCTCCAAGAAGGTAAACTTCTTGGCCACATAATTTCAGAAGAGGGAATCAAAATAGACCCTACTAGGATAGATGGCATATTGCAGATCAACCATCCAAGGAGCCTCAAAGAATTGCAATCTTTCATCGGAAAGATAAACTTTCTGAGGAGGTTTATCCCTAATCTTGCTGAGCTATTAAAAAACATTACAAACATTCTTAAGAAATATGTCGGTGTAAAATGGACTTTACCAGCTAAATAATCATTCGAACTGGTCAAACAAGCTCTTACTCAAGCACCAATCCTGATTAGTCCAGATTTTACCAAAGATTTTTACATTTTTTCCTTTGCATCTGAACATACAATAGCTGCAGTTTTACTTCAAAAGAATGATTTGGGGCAAGAACAACCAATATATTTCTTTATTAGGGCCTTGAGAGATTCTCCTCTCAAATATAACATCATGGAGAAGCAAGCCTTAGCATTAGTGAAAGCATTAAAAGACTTTAGGGTCTATATTTTACACTCTCACGTAATTGCTTTTGTCCCACATACTGTTGTCAAGGAAATTCTAAGTCAAGACCCTGATGGTAAAAGGGGAAAATGGATTGTAACTATTCTTGAATATGACTTAGAAATTAGGCCCACCAAACTGGTCAAAGGGCAAGGATTAGCAAAACTTATGGCTGAGTATAACTTCCAAGCACTAGACATGAATATGGTAGATGTGTTGGAAGAAATGGAGGAATCTGGTGCTCCTTTTATTAAAGAAACATTTCTGAATTCTCCTTGGTATGCTGACATTATTTGTGTGCTTTTATATCTAACTGCCCCTCCTTCTTTGTCTAAAACTAAAGCTAGATTCTTGAAACAAAAAGCTTTGAGTTTTTGTATCTTAGATGGAGTATTATATTGGAAAAATGCTGTTGGAATTTTTCTTAAATGTTTACTTGAAGATGATGCAGGAAAGATCATGCATGAGTTGCATGAAGGAGAATGTGGAGGACAACTCTACTGGAAGGCCACAGCAAACAAAATTCTCAGATCTGGTTATTACTAGCCTACCCTTTTCCCAGACACTCCGAATTTAGTCATGACTTGCCATAAGTGTCAAATTTTTTATGGCAAAAGAAAACTTCTTCCCTTACCTTTACATCCTATCAGAGTTGAGGCACCCTTTCAACAATGGGGTTTAGACTTCATTGGGGAAATTCACCCATCCTGCTCAGCTCAGCATAAATGGATCCTTACAGCCACTGACTTCTTTACCAAGTGGATAGAAGCTATACCATCCAGGAATGCTAATGACTATGTCATTATCAAGTTCCTTGAAACAAATATCCTATCCAGATTTGGTTGTCCCAGAAAAATCATAACAGACAATGCTGTTGCTTTTAAATCTAAGAAGATGGTTGATTTTTGTTACAAATACCACATAACCTTGGGCCATTCCACTGCTTACTATCCCCAAGGAAATGGATTAGCTGAATCCTCCAACAAAAGCCTCATCAATATCATTAAAAAGCTGTTGGAGCAAAATCAGAAAATCATGGCACAGTAAATTGGTTCATGCCTTATGGGCTGATAGGTTGACTACAAAGAAATTAATAAACATGTCCCCTTATCAGCTATTTTATGGCATGGATGTAGTCTTTCCCACCTAATTGGGAGTGCCAGTCATGAAGCTCCTTCAAGAAGTGCAGATTGAAGAGAATGATATGCAGAGAAGAATCAACCAGACAATCCATTTACAGCAAACCAGAGAGGAAGTCTATGAAAGAACACAGTTAGTCCAAGAGAATATGAAGAAGCTATTTGATAAAAGGACTAAGGCAAACAATTTCCAAGTTGGAAATGTTGTTCTTAAATGGGATTCAAGAAGAGAAGAGAACGGAAAACATGGCAAGTTTGAGAATTTGTGGAAAGGGCCCTATATTATTCATGCTGAGAGGGGTCACAATGAATTTTTCTTGAAAGAATTGAATGGAGAAGATTTATATGGAGGTCCTGTCAATGGCAGGATGCTCAAACATTACTTCTGCCAAGAATCTTAAGTTTCAAAAGTATTTTATTTTTCATTATAAGTATCATAGTCTAACCATTTCATTCAAATTTAGAAAAACCAAAAAATACAAAAACATAAAAAAGAAAGAAAAGAGGGAAAATTGTGAAAACAAGAAAGGCACAACCCCATGCCCAAAAAAAAAAGAAAATAAATTCTGAAAGTGTGCAAGCTTAAATGCCACTCCTCAAAACACACTTCTAGTTAGTCAAACAGCTTAAACTTGACTAATTGGTTTTACATTTTCTGCTGATAGGGTAGTGAATTTGATTTGCCAAACTGTTTAATCTTGGCTTATCAGTAGATAGTTTAGGATAGAAATTAAAGGTTCAAACATGATCAAAATATGAACCTAAGGTTTCAAAAAGGGATGACTCAAATATGTCCTGTCTTTTGAGTCAAAAGGATGTAAAAATCTAGTTCTAATTAGCTCAAAATCTGAACCAGAGGAAAGGAAAGAAACAACTCAACAAGAGTCAAAACAAAGTTGTAAAAGAGAAGGCAGTACTTTGAATTTTCAGATCTTAAGCCTTCCATTCTGATTTAATTTTCTGCAAAATAATATCTATGTGCAGCTTGTTTTTATGCCATAGATCATAGCAAGACAAACAGTTTAATCTTTGGCTTAACTGTTTTTGAATTTATGTTTTAGAATTTAGAGAATGAAAATCTGTTGGACAGTTTAATCCCAACAGATAGTAGATTAGGTAGAGAAGCATCTGAACTCAACTGTTTAATCTAAGTTTAGGGAGAAATAAGGAGTAGAAATAGATTAGATTTCCTGCTTTCAAAAGAATAAAATGGTGTGAAAAGAGTTTGCCAATCCAAGTGCACTCTAATGAAGAAAAAATGCTAGATCAGTAGGATTGGGTAGGTAGAAAGCTTGATTGATGAAAGATCCATTGTTTTCATAGCTGCTAATATGTTTTCAGAGCAAGATCATCCTAGCAAAGGAAGAGCAACCCAATGGATCAGGCACAGGTCAGCCTCCCAGAGAATGCAAGTCTGAAGTTCTTGATGCCTTCAAGAAGGCACCATCCCCAAGTGGAGCCACTGTTAGCCACCTATAATATTTTATTATACCAAAAGGTGGCTAAGACCTTTTTGAGCCTCCAAGGAACAAATTTGATCACTAAAATTGTTGGCTCTTGAAAACGTTTAAGGCCTCATGCCTCTGTCCAAAATCTTCATTACCTTTGCCATTTTATACTCAGAAATTCTGCTGAAATCATGAAAAGAAACTGCTGCAAAATCATCATTCTACCCCTTCTCTCACTCCAACTAACCTTCATTTTTTTTCCCTTTTCCTCCATAAAAACTCCCTTGTTTTCATAAATCCTCTTCTTTCATTTATGAAAATCAATTTCACATGGTTAAAAACTCACTTTTTTAACTTTACCGAAACCCCCAAATCCATTGAAAACCTTGAAAATTTTCATAAAAACAAAGTTTTATTGACTAAGGACTTAAGCCCCCTTGGGCTAAGTCCTAAACCACTTCCCCCACATGCCCACACCTTGGAACCACGTGCTAAACGCTTTTGGCGCTTATCGCATCGCAAAGTTTCAAAGTGCACAAGTTCAAAATGTTCAAAATGTTCAAAATGCGATTAGCCCCTTTGTTATAAGCCCCGGATCTCATGCTTTCATTTTGAAAAACCAAGAGTTATGGTCCCAACGCTTATCGCATCGCAAAGTTTGAAACTTCGCAAGTCTTTTGCCATGATCCAAAATTTCTGATGCGATTAGCCTTTTTGTGTTTAAAACCCCGATCTCATTATCATTTCATATAACCCATAAGCCCGCCTCAGGCGCTTAAACCCCTATATATTTCACTCCCGATCATTCTTTTTCTTTGTAAAAACCCAAAACCTGCTTTTCCAAAGTTTTAATTAAAAAAAACTTAAATCACGTGTTGAAATAAAATGGGTTGATTTAAAAGAACCGATCACGCGATCGCAATTGCAGAAATAAAATGGGTTGATTGAAAATAACCAATCGCGCGATCGCACGATCGCAGAAATAAAATGGGTTGATTGAAAAGAACCGATCGCGCGATCGCAGAAATAAAATGGGTTGATTGAAAAGAACCGATCGCGCGATCGCACGATTGGGTCATATATGTGTAAACTCCGCTCCTGACCGTCGATCTCTGCGCGATCGACGGCTCAGATTCAATTTTCTTCCGCCCATTCTACGATCTCTCCCGATTAATCCCAACCATTGGATGATGCCATCCAACAGCTACGCTCCTTTCCCTGCCATCTAAAGCAGTCTAAACCTAAAAATGCAAGATTTATTAATTGTTTTTGTGTTTTGCAGGTGTTTTAATAGTTTTTCATTGTATAATCAAGGAAAGCCGAGGGTTGGGAAAGACGTTTCCTGCGCCTTCGAGCTATTAAAAAGAACCATTCACAGGTTTGAATTCAATGATTTATCAATGTTTCATGAGCGTTGATAGCACGTAAAATGGCATGTGCGGCCCTGCACATTGAAAAGATACTATTTTATTCAAAAAAACAATTAAAAGAGTATAAGTTTGAAGACAAAGCACAACAGATGAAGATTAAAGATAGATTTGGGGAATTACGGCTAAGAATGATTATCAAAAGCCTAATTCCCTGGTTTAAAAAACAATTAATAGAAAATCATAAGTGTTTCACAGACAGAAAAGGCTTCCACCACTTCAAAGGAGGCGAATTGATTCCTCAGCTACCAAAGGAGCCGCCTGTTACCTCAAACCATTCAAACGAAGGCCAAAGTTATTACAGAACCAAATATTTTGCCTCAGCACAGCCAGGGAGTTACTTCCGTAAGGAAATCAATGCAAAAATATCTGCAGAGTTACTCCAAACATTACACAGAGCCTCAAAGTCAATAAAAGCTCCCACCGAGTTTTGATATTTATTGTAAAACAGTTAATACATTAGTCCACCTATAAAATTCTCCATCGAGCCCTTCAAAAGGCCAAGAAGTCTTGAATCTGTATTAATTACCTTAAGAGGTCTTTTATCAAGTCTCACCTCCTCATCCTTCTATAAATACTTCTGTAGAACATGAGAATTTGTTGATTGATTGGTTGTTGTTTGATCACAAGTTGTAATACTGAAACCCTCTGAAATAAATACATAGTCTGTTGAAGTTGAAGAAGAAACTGGAGTCTTTGAAGTCTTGATGATGTTGTTGCATGCTTGTTCCTGAGAAGGCTCTATCATTGGATCCACGAGCTTGGCTGTTGGTGAAGTATTCTGAACTGTTTTATGTTTTTTCCCCTGTTTTCAATATGTTCCATAATTTCTTACTACAGTAGGCTGAAAGTTTTAGGCTAAGAAATGACTCTTGGAAGCACCTTAGACCTGTTCACCCTTCACTGTTTAATGTTTTCTGCTGCTGAAGTATTTTAGAGGCTTTAACCTTTCTCTTTAGTCTTCATGCTTGTTTATTTCCTTAATAGTTTGAATAGTTGGTTTCAGCATGATTATGGTTTGCCCTGCTTGTCTTCTCCCACTTAAAAACCGTTATTGAAGTCTCCCTTTGAAGTTCTTTGCTTACAGTGAATCAGAGAGGTTTGTTTTGATCTTGCCCTTTTTCCTCAATTAAATAGTTGGCTTAAAGGTCGTTATAATTATGATCGTAGATGTTTTTAGGTGTTCCCTCTTCTATGACTGCAATTATCAGTGAATCTTTTATGTTTTCTAAGTCATTTGAAATAAGATCTTTGAGGAAATAGGGTGTTCCCCGAATCTTAGATTTCATTTTAAAAGTTGTTTTGAAGTCATTATTTTCTTAAGGTGTGATTTGAAGATTTCATGGTTAGCCCTGTCTATCAAAAAGCTCTTTATTGTTCAAAATTATGCTTTTGAATCCCCTTTGTTTGAGAATTAAAACCTCTCTTTCCAAGTCATTAATGTTCATCTCATTCCAAAAACAAAAGGATCCTGTGGCCAAGTTAGATTTGCCCTTTGATATCCCATATCAATTGATGAGTTTGTTATGACCTTTTCTTGACTCCATTGCCCAATGAAACAGATATTTTGCTGTCCTATATATCTTTCCTAGGCCCTTCATGTTCTGTTGTATCATTCCAACCAAACAATCAAACAAATAAATGCCTGCACTTAATAACTAGTCTAAAATCAATATTCTAAGCACACAAGATAAACCTTTGCAAACAAACATTTGAGAGATCCCTCTCTGAGAATAGGAGGACTAGATCCTGTAACTCTAAAGATTGGTTCTGATGTTGCCTTGTCTTTTGATTTGCCAAACTATCAAAACACGGGACACCAACAGAAGGTATGGTCGAAGGCAGTCCACATTTAACATTGGGTGTAGGCTAAGGAATGGTGGAATGCAGAGCTTGAAGACATTTTCCCCTATAACCTTGGTGATGGTGTATGCCCATATCAGAGTGGGTGAAACTTGTGTTGGGGAGCAACGAGATTCTCCTTCTACAAGTGTAACCAAACTTTGTCACCCACCTAGAACTTGTGTGGCACCTTATGCTGATCATATCACTACTCGTACTTAGCATTGTCTCTATCTAATATGTCATGGACATGCTAGTGGATGTGATGAATGCGCTCGATGAAGTTGTTGGCCCTGTCAAATTTATACTAGACATAATTTGAATCAACCTGAGTAGCTGCAAATGGTATGACCGCATTAATGGGACATAGTGGTTGGAATCCCGATCGCATTTGAAATGGGTTGTGGTCAGTTGAGCTATAGAGAGCTTTTTTGTAGTTGTGTTGGACATCGGGGAGGCTTTCATCCCATGTGCATGGATGCTTCAAGTGGTACATGCGAAAAATGTGTACGATCATCCTGTTGACGACCTCTTTTTGGCCATCAATTTGGGGGTGGAAAGTCGTGGACTTAGTGAGATTGGTATCCAGCATTGACCAGAGGCTTGACCAAAATTTACTCAGGAACTATCTATCCTGATATGAGATAATGGACTATGGGATTCATAAGTGTATCCATACTCGTTCAAAGAAGAGCATAAAAATGTCTTATGTTGTAATACTATTCGTGCAGGCTGCTAGAATGGCCATCTTAGAGAATCTATTAACGACCATAAAAATGAATTCATTGCCATGATTAATAGAGGGAAGGCCCGACATATAATCCATGGAGATGGATTCCTAAGGTCAATTGGGAGTAGGTAGAGGAATTTATAGGCCTTGCTTCTTGATGGTCAGTTTGGAAATGGCACATGAAGTATAGGATATGATGTACTTCCCAAAATCATGTTGAAGGTTCAACCAATAAAAATACTTCTACAATACTGCCAATGTTTTCTCTACCCCGAAATATCCAATGACCTGGTTTTAGTGCGCCTCCAAAATCATCTTGGCACGCTCTCTTGAAGGAACATAGAGGTTTTCTATGTGGTATAAAAGTGCACCCTAGAGGTGAAAATTTGGAACTTTATTTCCTTACAAGAGTGTATGATATGTATTATCGAAATCTGGATCACTCTTTTAAAGAGGCAGCCACCCCAAAGTCTCATGTCCAAAACAGTCGAGTATAGTGTTCAGAGCGATGACCAATGACCGGCTGAGATAGTCTACAACATTATTAGTGGTGTCCTTCTTGTAATTAATATTCAAATCGAGCTGTTGCAGGTAAGTGGACCACTTTTGATGGAAATCGTTCTGCAACTTTCCTTCTTTTTGTATGAACTGTAGGGGTCGGTGGTCTATGTGGATGACCATTTCCTTCCCCAAAATGTAATACTTCCATTGTCGGTAGGCCTGCACAATGGAATACGTCTCCTTGTCATAAGTGGGATACTTTCATAGTATGTATGAAAGTTTCTCACTAAGATATGGCACTAGATGCCCTGCTGAGTAAGAACTTCACTAATAGCAAAGTCAGAGGCATCTGTCTCAATCTCAAATGGCTATTATAGGTCTAGTAATGTGAGCACTGGTGTAGAGTATAGGTGATGTTTCAACCTGAAAAATGTGTCATGTTGGGATTCAAACCAAAAGAATTTTTCTTTCGCTCTGTCCTTGGTGACTTGACTCAAAGGCCAAGTGATATGAGAGAACCCCAACACAAACTTGCAGTAGAAATTGGAAAGAATTGGAAAGTTGTGGAGCTCTGTTAGAGTGGTTGTGTCTAGCCAATCATAAATAAATTGTATCTTAGTTGGGTCCACATGCACACCCCTCTCATCAATTATGTACCCTAGGTGTTGAACCTCGGTCATACCAAAAGTGCATTTCTCCAAATTGGCACACAATTTGTGTTGTCGCAGGGTTTAGAGGACTTGTCGAATATGGTGGAGGTGCTCTTCCCAAATCTCGATGAAGATTAGGATGTCGTCCAAATACACTACCATGAATGAGTTGGTGAAGGGCTGCAAGATGTCTTCCATCAGTCTCATGAAGGTTGTGGGGACATTTTTTAACCCAAAAGGCATGAAAAACAATTCAAAAATGCCCTCCTTGGATTTGAAGGCAGTCTTCAACACATCAGAGGGTTCGATAGGTACCTGGTGATTACTAGAACTCAAGTCAATCTTGTTGAAATATTTGGCCCCCTTAAGTTGGTCTAGAAGGTCATCAATCCGTGTTATCAGATACCTATTCCAGACAGTGATCTTATTCAACGTTTGATAGTAAATACATAGTCTCCGAGTCTTGTCCTTCTTATGTATCAACATGATCGAGCTCCCACATGGTGATGAACTTGGCCTGATGTGCCCTTTCTACAACATCTCCTCAATCTGCCTCTTGATTTCAACATTCTCCATAACATAGTGTGGGTAGATCATTTCATTGCGTAACAGCATTCCCAAGGTCAAATCAATGGAGTGCTTGACTTGACAGTGTAGGGGTACTGTTGTGGGTGAGGTGAATATGTACCTTTACTACTCCAGGGCCTTTTCCATCTATTTTTTCCACCCAGAGGAGCACTATATAGAGGTCATGGCCACAATATTCTTCTTTCCCTTAGGGAAAATCATAAGGAAAAAGAAATTTCCAGTCTGGGAAATGATCTTACTGCATTTCTTCATAGTGATCAAAGAGATGCTGGTAGGCAGTGCTACCTCTGGTATCCTCTACAACTTATTTCCCAAAGTAATAATAATAGTAGTAGGCCTGGAATCATACACAACATGTCACTTCCACAAGCATGGTTGGTCTAATAATACATCACAAACTTCAAGAGTAGCAACATCATACAATACCTCATCCGTGAAGGGCTTGATGTTGTAGGGAAGGCAAATTGATGGCTGACGTGAAGATCATTTCCTTAGTGAAGCCACCCTATGGTTTACGACTCAGGTGTGGTGTGGTTAGTAGGCACAATCGCTTCACAACATCTATTGAAATGAGATTCTTCTGACTCCTGATATCAACAATGAACTATAGTGGAGAACCCTTCACCCACAGTTGTGAGTGGAAGAGGGGATCCTCCTCCTCTGAATATTTGGGCTCAATCTTCTGGATCTTGGTGGCGGCAATAGTGGCATCGGGATCCACGTCAATAATATGGGGATATCAAATTTAACTTGTAGCTTAAATGGAGTGGCACCTCTAGAGTGTTTTTCAGATGAAGATGTGTCACCTATGGGTAGCTGCCAAACGATTTGGGTGAAGTTTTCCATCATCGCGTTCCTCTGTCTCTCGAGGGCTTTGTCAGGTCCCTATATTACTAGTGTATTACCTTATTGTTGTTAGTGTAGTCCCCTTATTGTTTTTTTTTACCCCTATTGTCCCCATATTGTTATTATTGTGCCCCATAAAAGCCCACTATTGTTATTTTTGTGCCCTTACATTATTATTGTTAGGTCGGCTAAAATTATATTGTGACCCCATGGACTCCTATATATAGAAAGGAGGTTTTGTCATTTTTTTCATCCAAGAAATGTTCATTTATGTAATGTCAAGGAGGTTTTCCCCTCGAAGTGGCTTATTTCTAAGGCATTGATCTCTCTTTTCTTATATTTTTGGAGCTAGTTTCATAACATTTGGTATTAGAGCTTTGGATTCTAGGGTTTCGCCGCTTAAAACCGGTCACTGTGGAATTTTTGCTATAAATTTTTTCTATGAAGGTTATGAAGCTAAAAAAAACCCATTTGTGAAGAAATCCTGAGGTACTTCATTTAAAAATTTTAGATATTGGTTCGCAATATTTCGAAGATATGATCTGTGGAAGTTAGGGTTTTTGTAGGCGCCTGAATTTCATCTCAAATTGGTGACCTTCGGAAAATCGTCATAACTCTCTCTCTGAGTATCGGATTGGAATTTTGTAAACAGTGGAAGAAAGCATACAGACTTTAGTTTCCTGTGTATCAATTTCATATCCGAAGGAGGAAACAATGACATGTGGCATGACGTACAAGTTTGATCTACTGAACCAATCCATAATTAGGTCATTGTGGGAGATTGGGCATTGGTTCCAAGGGCATATTGAAGCATAGTTATCAATATTGGGTTCTAAAATGACACCTAAAAATAATTCAACACCCATTAAGCCCTCAGAAGGCTCTACTGTGACTCATGAAGAGGAATAAGTGAAACACGATATATCAAAATTATAAGACCAAGTGCACCAAATTTCACTCTCGCAAAGAGTAACAAAAAATGAACTGGAAGTTTTGAAGAAAGGCATGGAAGCTAAGATGGATGGTTTGAAGAAATGTGTGGAAGCTAAGATGGTTGGTTTGAAGAATGGCATGGACGACATGGAAGCTAATATGGATGGCATGGAAGTTTTTGTAGCTCCTAGAGACAGCATTGAGTTGCAAAAGACCAGTGCCTAGGACATCTTAAAATCAGAGGTTAAATGTAGACAATTATAAGGATGCCTCTGACAGAATATGGAATAAGAGAATAATGGTTTTGGTGGTTCAATATGGAGAAGACCTTAGAGTTTTATTCATGTGAATTACCCCATACTATGAGAGGGCTCAAGAGGTAGTATGGCTCAGTGGCTTTCAAATGGGCCAAGTATGAAACAATGACCAGAGGCTTTCAAATTATGTAGAGGTGTTGAGGAAGAAAGGAGGAGGAATCCACAAAAGACGGGATTAAATCCTTAAGAATCTGTCTCCCGTGAACCAAGTGGAAATGGATGTAAGTGGAATACGACTAACATTAGAGATTCGTGGAGCGCGAATTAAGGAAGTGCAGCAAATTTAATACATGAGCATACTACATAAACAAATTCATGAATAAACATGGCTACATTACAGAAATCATCAAAGCAGCAGAACATGCAAGATGATTATACATAAATAGGAGATTGCAAACAAACAAGAGAACACAGATACATACTACTCATTGCTCCATCTAGAATCCAAGTAAACAGCTCTATATATCATATTATATTCAAAACAGCTCTCCCAAATATGTATCTCAGAGCATAAAGAGCACAGTCGCACAGAACTACAACAAAACTTCTCCAAAATTCAGAAAAATTGTTTCATCTCTGAACTCTCTACATATAGAGTTCCTCTGGGGGTTTATGATTGAATCAAATTCCCATGATCGATCCACACATGTGAACATCAGAGTATCCTAAAAAAATAGCAGAGCGTGCATCAAGTAATCACTCTTGTAACAGAAAAAATAAAAATAAAAATAAAAAAATCAGTAAAACTGGGATTTCACCAGCAAAACATCATAATCAACAGTAAAAAAGGAAAACATAGTTGGCCATGGAGGCCACATCCCAAAATCTTCAAAATGGTGTGGCTAGGGTGGTTGTGAATAGGTGGGCAGTCTGGCTTCCATCATATGATTCCATCTATTGTCAAAAGCCTTCACTCTCTAATTTTCATGATTTCCACTTACCGTTGTGGAACGACTAGTTGTGTTGCGCATGCCTCGCTCTTCAGCGGGGATTTCCTGGACAAACTGAATATATCTCTGTTGTGATTATCCTAGCTAAACAAATGTTGTGTTTGACTTGCAAAAATCGGAGACAGGATCTCGGAGGGGGGCATGGATGGTTTGTGTTATTGGATGGGGAGGGTATGAAATCACTATGGGCCAACATGTAGCACCAAAGGAAGTTTCCAAAATAGGCCATTTCAGAACCCCACCCCCCCGATGTTATCCTTCGGAAGGTGAGAAGGGGGCCAAAACATATCGTGAGCCATTGGATCCAGGATATGGAGCGGAGATGAGGGGAGGGGAGGATGGAGGAAGTGATAGTGGAGTTAGCGGGGCTCATTAACATTGAAAAGAGTGGAACAAGGGTTGTCGAAGGGCTATGGATGATGTGGCGGGAAGGTGGTGCCAGAATTGATACCTCAGATCACGGATTGCAAGTTTCATATGTGTGCAGTGGAGAGGAAGAGTTATATGTTGCGGGGAGTGATGTGTGATGGGCGATGGATGACGTGGCAAGGCAGAGGTGGGACCATTCTTGGATCGTAGATTGCAGGTTTTATATATGAGCAGCGGAAGGTAAGATTTATTCCCCGCAGGGAGTGAAGTGCGATGAGCGGGGAATGGGTGATGTGGCAAGGATTTGGGGTCACCCATGGATCGGAGATTGTAAGTTTTATGTTGGAGCAGCAGAAGGTAAGAGTTATATTCTGTGGGGAGCGAAGTGTTATGAGCAAGGAATGCGTGACGTGGCGGAAGTGGGGCTCGCCCGCAGATCGCAGTCGTAAGTGTTTTGTGATAAGAAGCGGAGGGTAAATGTTATGGTTTGAGATTCGTGGAGTGTGATGAGCAGAAGGTGACATGAAAGGATGGAGGTGGGACCACCCACAGATCTCAATCAGGAGTGTTTAGTTATGGCAGAGTGGGAGGTAAATACTATAATCTGCAAAGTGCAATGTGCGGTGGAGGAAGGTTGGCAATGTGAAAAGGTGAATGGTAATTTTCTTTCCTCTCTCGACTGCAAGGCGTCCTCATGACCCACGCTTGAAGTGGTTGGTATTCATCTTAGTCACTCCGACTCTTCATTCACTTAATCCTAATGTTGCCTTATTCGTTCAAAAGAACCACAAGCCAACATTGGCTCCATTGGGGATGACACACTCGTTCGAGTGTGTCGAGAACTCGTAGACCACTTGCTTTTGTTCTTCCTCATGTGCCTTAGATCATAGTTAGGAACATGTTCAAGAAAATTTAACTAAAAAAAAAATAGGAATTCATGCACAAATAACAAACAAAATATATACACTTTGAGGATATGTACAATGGGCCATCATAGACCTCTATCAGTGCTGGAAGTAAGGCTTGATAAATTTTCCATTGGCGGACATCTCGAGTATGTCTCCTTCCAAATTCTCTAACACAAAAGTATTGTTCCCTTTGACCTTTTCCACTTTGAATGGACCAAACCAAAGGGGGTCGAACTTCCCATGTTTCCCTTTGTCTGACCGCCTGACATCCCATCGCAACACCAACTCCCCTACTTGGATTTCCTTGTCTTTAGATCTTTGATCAAATAAGCCTTTCATCTTTTCCTGGTACTTCGTTAACCTGAAGTTTACCTGCTCTCGCGTTTCATTCAGTTCCATCAATTGATTCATTCTTCTTATAAGGTCATTTGTCTCTTCCTTGTTCTCTTGTAAGAATCGGGCCACAGGTAATGCAAGCTGAATAGGAAAGACTGCAGCTCTGCCATACACCAGCTTGTAAGGGGACTTCCCAGTGGATCTTTTAGTAGTTATGCAATTTTCCCAGAGTCAAAACTTGAGCTGGCAATCCCAGTTCTTTTGGTTTTCATTGATGGTATTTTTCAATATCCTCACCATTGTCTTGTTAGATGACAATGCTAGCCCATTCCCCTATGGGTAATATGCAGTGGAACGTCCCAACATGATATTGTAATGCTGACAAAAATTTATAAATTTTGTCGACTTGAAATCCTGGGCATTATCTGTTATGATTTTAGTAGGGCATCCAAACCTCACTCTTATGTTCTCCTCCAGTAACTTGATCAACACCAAATCTGTAGCGTTTCTTGTGGGAACGGCTTCTACCTAATTAGTGAAGTAACTCGTAGCAGTGAGGATCCATCAACGCTAATTGCTAGAAGCCGGGTGAATCTCTCCTATAAAGTCGATTCCCCATTGTTTGAAAGGTTCTTCAACATGTACTGGTATCAATGGGAGAGGTGCATAAATTTTCTTTTCGATGAATGTTTGACACTTCTTGTAGGCCTGGACATGAGCATGTACATCACCAAACTACTTAGGCAAAAATAAACCTTCCCTTAGGATCTCGTGTGTAGTGGATCACCAGATGTAATGCCCACCACATATCTATTCGTGGAACTATGTCATCACTTCATCAACCTCCTGCTCTGTTAGACATAGTAGTAAAATCCCGGCTAGGTCTTTCCAATACAGTCGCACATTTTCCACAGTATAATTTTGAGATCTTAGCCTCAGAGTATGATACTTGGCCTTATCATAGTTAGGAGGGCATATCAGTGTTAAAAGATATTCCACTATATCTTTATATCATGAGGATAGAAGATACTTTACATGTGTCTTTTTCGTGGAAGATTCTATGCCCTGTTGTACACATGTATGGTGCAGTGCTTCTCCTCCTGCCATATATAGGTTTATCCCTAGAGCTTGAAAATTGGATTTAGATAGGATTTTTTTCCATCCCTTGGCCTTTAATGAGTTTGGTAGGCTTTATCTCCATCTTGTACTCCTGAATCTTAGCTATCCATTTGCCCTTTTTCCTTTATTGTCGCCCTTAACCAGAATATCCTTCACTACTGCGGTGGGTAGGTAAGTTGTTATGACAGACTGAAGCACATACACCCGAATTATTTAAGTGACTTAACTAGGGCATATGCTTGATTTTATAGGATATTATATTTTAGTTCAGCATCTCGAAGGACTTGGCTGAAGAACGCAATGGGTTTTTCATGCCCATCGTCATTTTTTTAGCAGCGCATCAGCTATTGTATGAGGGGAGGTGAAAGAAAAAAATCATGAATGGCTTTCCATAGGCCTGCCAGCACTGGAGCTTCCGCAAAGGCCTGCTTGATTCTGTTGAAATAATCCCTATATTCTAGAGTCCTTTTCACTTCACTATTCTTCTTCAGCATTTCGGTGATGTTTCAGACGATCTCGACATAGTTTGAGATAAACCCTATGAGGAAATTTATTCTACCCAGGAATAACTGTACTTCCTTTTCATTTCTTGGTAGGGGAATATTGTTTATCACCTCCACCCATTTCGAAGCGATCTTCACTCCCTCCTTAGTCACTATGTTCCCTAATAACTTTCATTCTTCCAAGGCAAACATGGATTTTTGGGGGTTCAGAGACAGGCCATACCTGTGACATTTGTCAAAGGTTCGTCGAAGATGCTCTATATGTTCTGTGTCACTCTTCAAGAAGACAATGATGTCGTCCAGGTAAATCACCACAAAATTATCCTACTCTCCTATGAAAGTGATGTCCATTGCACGCTGCAATGTGGCACCGGAATTTATCAGGCCGAAAGGCATTCGAACGTACATGAAGGTTCTCCAAGGCGTAGTGAACGCTGTCATCTTTTGGTCTTCCGGGAGCACCACCACTTGATTATATCCTAAGAACTCGCCCATCATGGACATGCGGGAGGATCCCACCACCTTTTGAAATATGTGTTCTGTCTTCGGGAGGGGATTGTTGTCTTTGAGTGAAGCTCTGTTTAGATTGCGGAAATCCACACAGAGCTTGATTTTGTCGTTCTTCTTCCTCACGGATACCATGTTCCCCACCCATTAGGAGTACCTCAAAGGGACAATGATCTTTGCCTGCAACAACTTCTTTATTTCCTTTTCAATAGATGGGAGAAGAATATGATTGATCTATCTCATCTTCTTCTTATGAGGCTTAGCATCTTCTTTGAGCGGTATCTTGTGTTGTATAATGTCGATGTCGAAAGTTTTCAGATCTTGGTATGACTAGGCAAAGACACCTTTATATGATTGAAACATTATGAGGTACTGATCTTGGTAATCTTCAGGGACCCCTTTTGACATCTTCACCACCTTCAGATCTTCTTCTGTCCCGATATTCAAATCCCTGACAGGCTCGTCGAGGGTCATTTGCTGGGGTTCACCGGGATGAAATTTTTCTCGAAAAATATCTCCAATGGCACGAGACCCCTAGGAATGACATTTCCCTTTAATTGTAAAACACGGTGACCAACGAATGTCTCTTCCCATCTGGTTTTTGGCTCTTCACTGTCATCCTCGTGACTGAGTCAATCACCAAATTTGAGAACTCGCCCACCATTTCCATAAAATTCTTGACCTGCTCTTCATCCTCAAGAACTTTCCAATGCTTTACGTTGTCTGAGAATCCATTTCACTACCATCCAATGTTCTTTTCCTTGATTGTTCATGTACCTTCTTACAACACCCACCGCATGTGCAATATCAGGCCTTGTACAGACCATTGCATACATTAAGCTTCCAACTACTGATGCATATCGAACTTTAGACATAAATCCATTTCTTCTTGGGACTTCGGGAAAATCTCCTTACTAAGTTTGAAATCGCTAGCAAAAGGTGTACTAACTGGTTTTGCATTCTGCATATTAAATCTTTTCAACACCTTTTTTATGTACTCATTCTAAGACAGTGTTAATTTGCGATTTTTCCTGTCTCTATTTATTCTCATACCAAGGATTTGTTTTGCAGCTCCCAAATCCTTCATTGAAAAGGAATTTGAAAATTTTATTTTGAGCACATTTATTTCCTGCATGTTAGACCCTGCAACAAGCATGTCATCTACATACAATAACAATATAATATAGCTGCCATCATTTTTCTTTTTCAGATAAACACAATGATCAGAGTGACATCTAGTATAACCTTGTTCAAACAAAAACTTGTCAAATTTTAGATACCACTGGTATCAGAGCCATGTTTGGATTTAGAGGGATGATTCTAAATCCAAGGGTTTGTATTGGCCTGATGGAAAGAGAGATTAGCGTAGAGCTTGGAAACTGATATGAGATCCTAGAAAGGGTTTCACAGTCATGGCCATATGAAATCGATGAAGCTTTCTCTGGAGGCAGTTTTGTATTCAAATAAGGCAGTGACATGCCCAGTTGATGGATGTGATAGAAACTTGCTAAATGTTGAAGATGTTATCAAGGAGATCACCGAGGAGAATGACAGTCGTAGTAGAGGAGGTAAGCATGACGTTTAAAGTGATGGAGCTCAAAGTGGTTGAGGTGTTGCCTGCATTCTACGTGGAGAAAATCTTCCTACTGCGACTAAAAGAGGATTAGTAGTCCCTAAGTATATGGGATGCAATGCAAATAGGTTGCCAAGTTTAGAGACCATGATGCAGATCACACTCTAGTGATAAAATACCAGGTAGCTGAGAAACATTCCAACCAGGTCTAGAAAATTTGTTAGGAAATTCAGAATAGAACAAAGTCGTGGAGGCTATAGTGTGAATACGTGAGGATGGTAGCATTGTTTGATATTAAGCGAATATGCAGTAAGTCGCAGTATGTGTGAGAAAAAGGTTGTGTAGACTATATAAAACACAGTAGTTCTATTACTCGAAATGGAGGCATATATGTAGCAACTGTGGAACTAACGAATAACCAGATTTTGTGTTAAACAAATGGCAAGAAGAAAAGGTTGTTGTGAATCACGATGACTATGTTTGAATGTGAGAGTTGGGGGTCATGAGGAAAAGCTCCTGTAGAAATTACTCAAATGAGTGGTGGAAGTGGTATTATATACCAAGATCTGGCATCGAGGAGTCACATGATACGCTCGAGGAAGGATATGCCCAAGCCACCATGATCCTTATGGCCACTGAAATGGATTGAAGTTTGTAGGAAGAAAAAGATTCTGGATCAGGCGAAGAATGAAATGTATTTGAGGATTCCTTTCCATGAGTGATAGCAACAAGAGTATTTGTTCACTAATTTGTGGTTTCTGTGTCAATATGAGATCAATCATGCAGAATAGGCTTGCTCAAGTAGTGGAGAGCTAATGTATGTTTGTGTGTAGATGTCTATTGTTCTTTGGGGCTGGAAGCTGACATGTCATGGCAAAATCCATGAAGCACCGTGAGCAGGAAGAGCACTATGATGTAGTGGTGTTGGAAAAGGAGAGATCTAATTGTTGTGGTAGAAAAACAGTTGGACATCATCGTCAATGAAAATTGTGATGATGTTCTGGAAGGAGTCTTACATTATTTTACAGTTGGATCCCAGCAAACATATGCCAACGGTAATCATGACAGAGATGAAGTCACCACATTTTGATAAGGGAAGCCATCAAATTTCACTACGTTAGGAGAGAAAAGTTTGTCAAAATGAGAGAGGATATGTACATATAGATTAATTAATTGATGAACCATGTATCTAAAGAGAACTTATAGAGGATTGGTGGTTACAGAGGCTGATGACCCATGTAATATGGTAGATGGGTTATTTTTATATGGACATTGATTTCATATGTAAAAATATAGTAACAATGAAACTCTATATATATATATATATATATATAGATATATATATATATATATATATATATATATATATATATAGATATATATATATATATATATATATATATATATATATATATATATTTATTTATTTATTTATTTATTTATTTATTTATTTTGTTGTCTTGAGGGGTCCTAACCTAGGTTCGGTGTATAAGGTTTGCCAACAAACCCCTATACTACTAGCCCTTTCGGCAGTGACCTGCTTGCACAAGTAAAAGTATCACTCGAAGTAGTATGGGTGGGTGCTGGAACCAGGTTTCCGCACCCTGAGAAAGGATGGGTAAGGCAAGAAGAGCTGCGCTCCGCCCTGTAATTCCTAGGTTACCTTTTTCTACGAAGGGTTAATTATATCTCTGTTCGCATCCACGTGTGCTAGATCTATAATTATATGCTTTGATGATAATAACACAGTAATATATAAACAGAAGATAATAGATCTAGATCCAGAAACACACTTACGCAGATCTTCGTAGCTTAAAGACAGAAAATACACAATACAGCAATTACCAACAATTCACACCAGATTACTCACAGATTTAGTTCTCTATCAATCCTTCTTATTCATTCATTCATCAATTCTTCCTTACAATTCCCTTCCCAACCTGTGCACACAGTAGCAAGGTCCGCACACAGCTGGACTTGGATATCCGCGCACACAGCCAACAGGAGTCTGTTCCCCAAAACCCAAACAGATAGCTTAAACCACAATTCGCATCAATAGCTCATCATATCCTACCTTACAATACAAAAATGGTCCTCTATTTATAACAATCTAGCCTAAACTTTCCTATGGTCCGCAAACTGTGGTTTTCGGACCCCTGGTTTACCCTTTTACCCAATACAATGCGTTCGGGGCTTTGACTCGCCCCAAAACCCCTGCGCTAGACTAAATCTAATCAAAAATATTCAAAATGGACCAATTTCGGAGCTTGTTAGGAGACCCTATTCCAACAATCCCCAACACAAACTTGTGACTCGTCTCGAGTCACTGTGGTGGTGTAGGTTCGACCTGCACACGCAAGGTATCAAGAGAACTACTAAGCTGAGGGAGTACATCCTGACTTTGGGCAGAATCATTCTGTGCAAGATCGACTAGCTTCTGGGAAGGCGGATCTTCAGCGGTCGTGGTAATGCTTGCAAGAAGCTGATAAAGGTGCTTGGTTGTGCCATCAATGTCTTGTGTTAATCGGAGGGCAGAAGTAGTCCAGGGCTTGAGACGTTCGGCCATGATGTGTTGTTCATGCCGGAGCTTCTCAATCTTTTCCTGGAGGTCGTTGCTAGTCTTCAATCGTGCCAAGCGCTGGGCAGGCACCAAGGTAGGCAGCGTAGCGTTGATCTTTTCAACAACTTCTTCTTTTTGTCGTAAGTCCTGATTGATTTGTTGGAGGACAAGATCGCATTGGACCCAAGTCCAAAGCTGTATGGCTGACTCCAGCAGCTTGGCACCTTGAGCAAGCTGCCCCATAATTGTCAATGTTGCATCTGTGATCAAGGTGGCATGCTGGGCACAGACTTCTGGGGGTCTTCCGGGCTATAGTCTGGCCTGTAAGTCTGAAATATGTTGTTCCAGTTGAGTCCTGACAGTGTGTATCTCTAGCCAAGAGGCTTTGAGAGTAGTAACCACTTTTTCCACCTTATCCTTAGATGTATCCTTAGCCAAGATTTCCCCTGTGACTTCCGTGCAGAGCTGGTGGATCATAGTCTCAAGCTCCGCCTGTTGTGACACGGCCTGGATCATGTCAGTAGCCTGCTTTGCAATGGTGCGCTGGCCTGTTTTAAGATATTTGGTTGTGGATTGAGTGCGGTGACTAATCTCCCAGGATATAGCATGATTAAGGCTTTCTATGGCTGCGTCGGGCAGTTGAGCCAGGTCCAGCTGAATTCTTGTGGCTTCTGGGAGCTGTGTTCTAAACAAGGCACTTGTAGGGATACCCCAGAGATGGTTGGCTTCCCTGAGTGGTGCCAGGCTACTGTCAACTAACAGGTGTTGTACCTGGCCTCCACTGGTTGGGGGGTGATCCATTTTGATCTAGAGAGCTCGAAGGTCAGCCTGAAGAGAGTCGACCCTGCCTTCCACTGGGCCGCAATAAGTGCCCACTTATCCTCCATAGCCATGGTGACCATGTCCGCGGTCTCCTCTAGGTCACTGTCTGTTAATGTGACTATTGCATCGTAGTGCTCACGGTGGGCATTCTGTTTCTTTCATGGTCCTAATGCCAATGCCCCTATCCTCTTAGTCCCTGGGGGAAGGGTGGTAACTGTGTCTACCTGGGTTAGAGTTGTATTAGGCTACTGAATCAGGTTACCTCTAGGCTCGACTGTAATTGGTGCTAGCTGGTGAGGCACTGTGGTTTCACCAGGAGTGTTAGGGAGGATTTTTTTCCAAGCGGGGGGCCACAGTGAGACTAGCAGGTCAATTTCTTCGTCAGCTACCATATAAGTAAATTTCATCCATGTCTTATTGGCAAGGCTGTGAATTTGGACATGGTGCATGGTGACTTGGAATGCGGAAATATGCTTGTATTTGTCATATATGGTGGGGGATAACCGGGGTCAGGAGTTTATGGCAATGGCGACACTGCTCTAGAAGAGGAACCAAAATACCTTGTTATCCTCGATGTGCTGCTTATCCTTAGAGTCTCACAAGTGAGCATACCGAGTGCCTTTGCACATCCCATCAGGGAGCTCAGGAATGACCAAATCCTTCGGTTTGTCCCAAGCGACTAGTGCTATTAGGAATAATAACCATGAATAGAAAAAAATGTCTCGTGCTCCTGAGACTTGTGGACATTAGTTAGAAATTCATCGCACAAGTACTGAGCCCAATTGAAAAAAAACACCCTTCGTGCATTGTCCGACTAGCTAGATCACATAGGCGGGGACAGTCGTAACCTGGCACCTCCTCATTAGTTTGCAGCCTAAAAGTCGAGTACCCATCTGCGTAGCATGATCATTGATAGTTTGGATCACAAATCCCCGCTGATTTCGCTGTACTACATAGATCTCCCAGACAAACAGAGCGATAGCGGCTTTGTACTTCTTTCCGACCTACGCTAGTAGGTGCAGTCCTTGCATCGAGAGGCCTGTAATCTTGTGGATCAACACAGCATCAATAGGGAATCTCTCGTGAATCCATAGGCAGCCATCATGAATGAGGGCGAGTGACTGGCGAGCCAATTGGTCTGTGACGTTGTAATGGCTGATCAACGATAACTTCTGCTTTTTACTAGAGGGTACAGTTCCAACGGCTAATTGTCACGTCCCTAGTGATCTTGGCATATTCGTCATGCTAAGGTTACCTAGTTGTGACAGCTACCTGTCTTCCCCCAACACAGGCTTGCTTCCTAGGTAGATTTTTTCCCAAGACCAAGAGATTTTTATTATTTTTTCTACGAAGGCCCAAAGGGGGGCTATTGTCAGAACCAACCGCCTGACCCCTAGCTGTGTCGTCGTCGTAGAGGTGGCTCGATGCATGGGACCGCTACCTGTTGAACCTACAGGTGTCATAAGGAACATGTTGCTCACTCGTGGGCCGACCTGACCCTTTCCGAGGGTGGGTTTTCCACGGTTGCTCAGGCCTAGCTCTACTCCAGTCCTTTCCTCTAGGACCATAAAGAGGGAGTCCTTTGTGATACAAAGACAACGCAGCGTAGAGGCCTCACCTAGCCGGGTTTGCCAAGCTTCTAGTTCCTTACTAAGATCCTCATCATCCCCCTCAGAGCATGGTACTGTGTCCTGGGTTAGATTGTCCCT
This sequence comes from Pinus albicaulis, assembly GCA_034641835.2. Taxonomy (NCBI): domain Eukaryota; kingdom Viridiplantae; phylum Streptophyta; class Pinopsida; order Pinales; family Pinaceae; genus Pinus; species Pinus albicaulis. The sequence continues at coordinate 1,852,797,543 of CM076578.1, read as the reverse complement.
ATTTTGCGCTGTCAATTTATAGATATAATCCCCATCTCCCTCCTTGGGTATAGGTTCCGCATAACATTTTTCTTCCATAGGGTCTAGTGGCACGATGACCCGCATGCCCTTACTTTCAAATACCATGCTGTGATTTTTGAGATTGATGATGCCCCCCATGTATATAGCCCAGTCCAGTCTGAGGAGCGCAGGGTAGGGATCCGCATCTTCCACAATTTCTACTATTTCAAAGTCAGCCAGGACCCTTACTCCTGCGATGTCAACCATGACTTTTGGTAGCCTACCTAGAGGAATAATTTTTTGCTAATTTTCCATTCGAAACTGGATGGTGGGTCGTTCCAGCTTGGGTCCCCCCATGCGTTGCCAAGTTTTCTTAGGTAGTATATTGGCGTCTGATCCGAGGTCTAAGATAACCCAATCCATTTCATAGTTGCCAATCTGGACTGTCAGCCGCATTTCCCTACTAGTGCGTCTTGGTATTTGTATAACTTATGCACATCCTTAATGTAGGGTGACAGGGTAGTGCATGTTGTGCAGCTCTCTAGTAAAGCCTACAGATTTTGTACTGGCTGTGGGTTGCACAACAACCTCATGCATGCTTGTAAGAAAGGTTTAACCTCCTCAGCTACTTCCACATCTCTCAGGTGTGTAGATGGCAGAACGCTAGTCACAAGGAAGTCCTTCTGAGCTTCCATAAATGTTTCCCTTGCTTTTTCCAGGTCCAGTCCTTTTTGGTTGCTAACTGCCCTACCGATTAGTTCGTCCGTTTCATTTTTCTCCTTAGCTCCCCTAGTTTCCAATCCACTACACGTTACCACATTTACCCTTGAATCCTTACCCCTCAGCTTGGTCTGGACCCTTCGCACCTTCTACGCAGATGGGAACTGCTTTCCCTATATCTTTGTTTTTAGGGATGGGAAATCTTCTAGCGCATGGCCCAACTGTCTACAATACCTATAGGACTGTCATAAGGGGTTTAGGCAATCCTTCGCAAAATTCCCCGTGCCCCCACAGTTATAGTAGATTGATTGGCCTCGACCCCGAACTGTGCTTCCGCTTCGGCTCCCATCCCTTCTTCTAGGGGAGTCATTCCTGCCCAAGGGAATTTTTGGTGAGGTAGGGTCTTCTCCCCTGTCCATTAATTCATTACGGATTCAGCAGTCCTGCTCCTCATGGCCAACCGACCGGCAAAATCGGCACCAACGTCACTTTGGTTTGGAAACAGGGGTGCCCGGACAGGGCCATCGGTTGATATTACATAACCCAGCTGCGTAGCTCTCCCCATGCCAGAGCGTAGGTCCCCTTGATCCCTACTGCTTTGGACTACATGCTTCTGATCCCTGGTGGCCTACTGCGTGACCTAGTTTCGTGCCAGCCCCTCTTCCTTCCTCCTGTTGTAGATTCTGAATTTCCTGGTGCATAGCCTCAAGCTACACCTTGATCTGTTGTACCTCTAACGCAGCATCCTTTAGAGGCGTAGCTTCTAATTTCACAGCAGCTTCCAAGGCCTCAGCTTGTGATTCAAAGTTTTGGCAATCCATAGGTACGTGTAGGTGAGGGAGTAGCATGGCGATGAACCATTCTGTAAGCTATTTTTCATCGTACCAAAATCCTCCTTCTCTGATAGATTTTCTTAGGCATTGATCTGCTTCCCATATAGACTCAGTTGCCCCCTACTTGAAATCTTTTGGTTCTGCTACTACCTGAGAGTAGGATTTATGGTTCCGAAACTGTTGTTTCAGGGCATCCTTGATGTTCTGGATAGTTGCGCCCTTATTTTGCAATACGTATCCCATATACCAGTCCAAAGCTCTTCCCTCAAAGGCTAAGGATAGCTATGTTTTTTGCACAGTGTCGCTCACCACGCCCTGCGCAACCCATACCGACTCTGCCACAAACCAGAACCGCTCCATGTCTTCATCAATCGTGCCTTTGAAGGTAGGTAATTTCAAGTGTACCGTCATGGTTTCCTAGGGGCTTGTCATAGGTGCCCTTCTCCAGTATTCACTTGTCAGTACGCGTCCCATTTCTCAAACTCCTCAGGTCCTGGCAATGGAACCATTTGTTGGCTCAAGGGGTCCAGACCCAAGTTCGATGTACAAGGTTTCCCAACAAACCCCTATACTACTTGCCCTTTCGGCGGTGACCTGCTTGCGCAGGTTAAAGTCTCACCCGAAGTAGAATGAGTGGGTGCTGGAACCAGGTTTCCGCACCCTGAGAAAGGATGGGTAAGGCAAGCAGAGCTATGCTCGGCCCTGTAATTCCCAGGTTACCTTGTTCTGCGCAGGGTTAATTAGATCTCTATTCGCATCCATGTGTGCTATATCTATAATTATATGCTTTGATGATAATAACACAGTAATATATAAATAGAACAGAATAGATCCAGATCCAGAAGCACACTTACACAGATCTTCATAGCTTAAAGATAGAAAATACACAATACAGCAATTACCAAAAATTCGCACCAGATTACTCACAGATTCAATTCTCTATCAATCCTTCTTATTCATTCATTCACCAATTCTTCCTTAAAATTCCCTTCCCAACCTCCGCGCATAGTAGCAGGGTCCACACACAGGTGGACTTGGATCTCCGCACACACAGCTAGCAGGAGTTCGTTCCCCAAAACCTAAACAGATAGCTTAAACCACAATTCACATCAATAGCTCATCATATCCTACCTTACAATACAAAAATGGTCCTCTATTAATAAAAATCTTTCATAAACTTTCCTATGGTCCACAAACCGTGGTTTTCAGACCCCTGGCTTACCCTTTTGCCCAATACAATGCGTTCAGGGCTTTGACCCACCCAAAAACCCCTGCACTAGACTAAATCTAATAAAAAATATTCAAAATGGACCAGTTTCGCAGCTTGTTAGGAGACCCTGTTCCAACATATTTATTATAATGGAGTTAATTTTTACATGTAAATGGGCATACTGTTGTAAGACCTGGTATGGCATGCGTACCCTTGGGCAATCACTGGTAAAGTTTTGGTTAGACTTAGGTGATAGGGGGGATGCCAAGCTAACAACTACCCTGGGTAAAGTTTGAGCGAGGAGAGCTAGATTGAGCGGGGTTGTCTCACTTAGCAGTTTTGGTTGGATTTAGTCAACAAACCCCAAGTCAAGTTTAAGGGGGGAATTGTTAGGTAAACTTGACTTGGGATAGAGTCAATGTTTACTAGGATAAATAGTAGTGGTTTTGGGGCACATGGTATTGTGCACCCATGGTTTTCGGCCCATGGTATTGCATGTAATGGAGCCTATAAAAGGTTGGGAAGACTTCATTGTAATGTAGGCCTGGAGGTGATTGGTGAAGGCTCACTTGGCTGGATTGGCCAGGGTTTTGGCCAATGCTTAATGAAATTTCATTGATTGGGTTTTTCCCAAGATTTCGGGGTTTCCCGGATAAACATCTATGTTTATGTTAATGATTTGTTGCTGGGTTTTTATGTTTATTCCTCTCGGTAAATAATTTATTATTTGTCCAGTAAATTATAACAATGATATCACATTATGAGGATACAAAGAGCAACACCTTCTTTAGCCAATTGATAAATCTCAAATAAAAGGGTTCAATGGTGGAGCACATTGAGGACTTACAAAAATTGAATATAAGGGTAACTAATATTCCAGTGGAACACATGATTGATGTCTTCATAGGGACTTTAAAGGATAACATCCAACATGAGGTTCGCCTTTGGGAACTTGATTCATTGGAGAAGGCATTCAGGTTAGCAAGAAAAATTGAAAGAAAAATTGAAAGTAAAATTATGGCGACAAGGAAGCCTACCATTCACATCTATAAAGATGGAAGTGTTGCTACTCTTAGACTTCCACAACCTACAAGGTTGACACCACAACAATTGGAAGAAAAAAGATCAAAAGTTATTTGCTATAGTTGTGATAGAAAATACACTAAAGGTCATAAGTGTGCTGAGAAGAAATTATTTTACATAGATTGTGAACAGCAAGAAGAAAATGAACAAGAAACTTCAAAAGAAGAGGATATACACTAGGAACCAACCCTAGGGAAAGAAGAAATGAGTCCGACCATATCCTGTAATGCATTGGAAGGAATTACCACTCCTCACACTCTCAAGATATATGGGAATATAAAGAAGAAAAATGTAATAGTGTTGATTAATTCGGGTAGTACCCATAATTTTATTCATTGGAAGGTAGCCAAGGAATTGAATTGCTTCCTATACCCAACACCAGAGTGTCAAGTGATGGTTGCAAATGGAGGAACTATAAATTTCTTTGGAAAATTCCATAATATCAAGCTAACCATGGGGGAATATGTATTGAATAGTCCAATTCTTTCCATTCCAATGGGAGTTGATGATGTTGTACTAAGAGTACAATGGTTACAATATTTGGGGATGATAGTTTTTAATTTTCAAGAACTTTTCTTGAATTTTTTTTCGAAAGGAAAGGAAGTTGAATTACGGGGTATTGCAATGAAGCCGAGAAATATAATAAGCTCTAATTTCATGACAAAGCTTCTGAATAAATAACAACGAGGCATAATTGCACAATTAAGCTCACTAGAAGTTCCAACATTAAAATCATATATTTCTCCAGATCTCCAAAAAGTCTTGGACAATCATTCCAAGGTGTTTGAAACTCCCAAAGGACTCCTGCTTATTCGTGATCATGACCATGCTATTCATTTCATTCCAAGAAGTTTTCCTCCAAACATCAGGCCTTACAAATATCCTTATATCTAAAAGAGAGAAATTTAATGTATGATTTCAGAAATGTTAGAGGCTGGTATAATTCAAGCTAGTCAAAGTTCTTTCTCTGCTCCAGTAGTATTGGTGCACAAGAAGGATGGATCATGGCGCATGTTTCCAGATTATAGGGAGCTCAATAAGATCACTATTAAAGATAAATTTCCCATTCCCATGATTGATAAATTATTGGATGAATTACATTTAGCAATTTATCTTACCAAGTTGGATCTTCGTTCTTGATATCATCAAATTAGAATGAAGACTGAAGATATTCTGAAAACGAAATTTCAAACTCATGAGGGTTATTATGAATTTTTGGTCATGCCTTTTGGCCTTACCAATGCACCTTCTACATTTCAAGGGTTGATGAATTCAATTTTTCAAACACTTCCTTAGAAAATTTGTGTTAGTATTTTTTGATGATATACCAATCTACAACAGGTCTTGGAAGGATCATGTTCAACATGTTGACAGGGTGCTCCAACTGTTTCTTTGTAGTACAAGAGGTGGAATATCTAGGTCATCGTGTATCTCAGGAGGGTGTTAAGGTAGACCCTAACAAAATTAAATCCATTAAGGAAGGGAAATTTCCCACAACCATAAAGTAGTAGCGAGGATTTCTCGGGTTAACAGGGTATTATCGTAAGTTTGTTAATAATAATGGGAGAATAATAGCACCTCTAACAACATTATTGAATAAAGATGCATTTTCATGGACTCCTGAAGCAACTAAGGCCTTTGAACATCTTAAAGAGATAATGTGCCTAGCACCGGTCTTAGCTATGCCAGACTTCACAAAAACCCTTATTGAGGAATGTGATGCCTCAGGAAATGGAATTGGTGTTGTTTTAATGCAAGAAGGAAGACCCATTGCTTTTGAAAGCCATCCAATAAAAGGAAATTATTTACAGAAAGATATTTATGAGAAGGAAATGTTGGCAACACTACATGCACTAAAGAAATAGTGACCTTACCTAATGGGAAGACACTTCAAGGTAAAAACTGATCATGATAGTCTTAAATAATTTTTGGAACAAAGACTATCTTTAGAAGAGCAACAAAAATGGGTCACAAATATGTTGGGTTATGACTTTGAAATCATCTACAAAAAAAGGGAAGATAAATGTTGTTGCAGATGCACTCTCAAGAAAGGATGAGGAGGAGGAAGCATTGTTTTGTGCCATTTCTATTATCCAACCAGATTGGATAACCAAAGCAAAGGAGGAATGGAAGAATGACGAAGAAGTGTGGACACAAAATTTGTAGCGAGATCCCAATACACCTGATACATTTAGTTGGAAAAATGATTCCTTATGGTACAAAGATCACTTATATCTTTGTAAGAATTCGCAACTAAAAAAAAATATTATTTTGGAATTGCACACCTCTCCCTTAGGAGGACACTTAGGATTTTTAAAAACTTACCACAGGGTGAAGAAAGATTTTTTTTTTCTGATGGCCTTAAATCTGATATTCAAAAGTTTGTGGCTCAATGTTTGGTTTGTCAGCAAAATAAACTTGAGACAATTAAGACCCCGGGTTTGCTATAGCCTTTATCCATTCCAAGTTAATGTTGGGAGAAGGTTTCAATGGATTTCATCATATGTTTACCTAATTAAGAAGGAAAGAGGGTCATCATGGTGGTAGTTGATAGACTTACCAAGTATGCACACTTTTGTGCATTATCTCATCCATTTAAAGAAATTACAGTTGTTACTGCACTTATGGAAACAATTCAAAAGATACATGGAAACCCAAAGATTATTGTAACCGACAGAGATCCCATCTATGACTGGACATTTTTTGACATAATTATTTTTTTGTTTGGGTACTCAACTAGCTCATAGCTCATCTTATCATCCTCAATCTGATGGGAAAATTGAGATAGTGAACAAATGTTTGGAAGGATATCTTCATTTTCTTGTATCTGATAAACAAACACAATGGGTTAAGTGGTTACCTCTGGCTGAATGGTGGTATAACACTTCCTTCCATACTGCAACAAAAATGACCCCATTTATGGCACTTTATGGATATCATCCACCGTCCATCACATCATCTTTAAGAGAAAATTCTAAGGTTCAAGCAGTGGAAGATCACATCGAGCATCAACAAAAAGTTCTCCAACTCTTAAAGGATAACCTAAATTTCGCACAAAATTGAATGAAACAACAGGCAGATCAAAATCGCAGGGAGAAAAGTTTTGATGCAGGAGACTCTGTATTTTTACAACTACAACCATACAAACAAATGTCCCTCAAGCAATCTAAGAAGGATAATAAATTATCACCAAAGTACTATGGTCCTTACAGGGTGTTGCAAAATATTGGTACTATGGCATACAAATTGGAGCTTCATACTTCTTCTTGAGTGCACCCAATTTTCCATGTTTCATGCTTAAATAAGGTTATAGGTGACAAAATTCCAGTTCAAACAATATTTCCATAACTTTATGAGGAAGGAAAAATCATATTGGAACCTGAAGCAGTCACGGAAACAATAACTCGACAGCTATGAAATCGATCAATTTCAGAGTATCTCATCAAGTGTAAGAACTTACCCAATGAGATTCCATATGGGAGGATGAGAATTTTATATAGAAGCATCTAGTGCTACTCAAGCATTGAGGGCAACAAGTTTTTGAAGGAGAGGGGCATGTTAGGTCCCTATATTACTAGTGTAGTCCCTTATTGTTGTTAGTGTAGCCCCCTTATTTTTATTTTTGTACCCCTGTAGTCCCCATATTATTATTATTGTGCCCCATAAAATACCACTATTGTTGATGTTGTGCCCTTACATTATTATTGTTAGGCTGGCTAAGATTATATTTTGACCCCATGGACTCCTATATATAGAAAAAAGTTTTTTTCATTTGTTTCATCCAAGAATTTTTCATTTATGTAATGTAAAGGACGTTTCCCCCTCAAAGTGGATTATTTCTAAGACGTTGACCTCTCATTTCTTCTAATTTGGGTTTCATAACAGGCTTCTTCGAGAAATATTTTGAAAGGATCTCCTGCTCCCTCATATTTATTTTATTCACCCATGGGAGGTCGTCAGGGTTTGCGAGGATGGTCTTGCAAACGTTCAACCAGTTCGAGCCCTAACTCCTTATATCCTGACCTTATCGGGGACATCCAAAGAAAAATAGAGAAAGATCATACTTCTATGATACCACGGATCCAGACTTATAGAGGAATGAAAAAGAATACATATATAAACATAAACACAAATATGCAGCAGAAATAAAAGTTCATTTCATTAATATCAAAGAACTGAAATATGCTTACATATAGAATAAAATTAAAGTAGCTCAGACGATGGTAGCTTATCTTTGAGAAGAGATGTGGTGGCTACATGCCTCTGAATTGTGTTATAATGAGGCTCGAGGATTTTTTTATGTTTGAGAAACAACGAAAAACCCTAAACATCCAAAAACCTAACCCTAGGAGATGAAGTACCAAAATTGTGGGCCCCGTTGGGGTAAATTGGTACATCAACTTACCGAGGTTGTAACTTTGGCATACAATCTCCATTTGACATGCACGATATCTCGTTAGAAGATTTTTTCGAGGAATACAAATTTCAATCTAAGGGTTACATTTTCCCATTTTCCAAAAAAATGTTGTTTAGGGTCTCAAAACGGCTCCAGAAGTTCAAGAGCCGGAAAATTGCCAAAAATATTAAATTGTGCTACAATTAAGGGAACTGAAAAACTGAACGAAACAATGGTGGGGGTCCAAGTGGAATAGGTGGGTGGCCACCAATATCCACATGGATCACTCATCTTCTAGCTGGGTTCTCTCCCATAAAGGTCTTCTAGAGCATATGTTGTATTAATTATGGTTGGTGTGTGATTACATTTCATTCTTTTCTATTTTTCATATTTTACCTAATACATGCATAAACAGAAAATGGTAATTAATAAATCTGTATTGTAAGGAAATTGACCCTCATAGTATATATTTCAGTTTATTTCTATTAGATTTTTTTCAATAAATTGTGTAGTGGAATATCCACAAAAAATTGTAGATTAATTTGTGAATAAACAAGTTGTCTCATTTCTCTACTTTAAAATTATTAAAGTCACATATCTAAGGGATTGACTCCTTTCTTATGCATTTGCGTGTGAAAATTGATAAAAAATAATCTATTACTATTCCATAAATTCAATATATGATTTAGAAGAAAAATGAAGTTATGGTGAGGCTATTTAATTTAATTTAATTTATATATTAATCTCCACTAAAAGCTAAATTTGACCTATGACATTGAAAGGGTTAGAATAGCCGATGATAAAGTGTATTGTTAAGAAACTCCTTGTGTGAAGGTTGTCGGTTCAAAACCTCATAATTCTAGTAAAACAAAATTATGTATAGTTTGAGTAGGCATGAAGGTTAAGAATATTCCTAAGAGGTCACATGTTTAAATCCAAAGGGAAATAGAGTGTGTACACCTCCATATATTTTAATAGTCAAATCACTATATGGAGGAAGATCCCTTGTCCCACAAACAAAGGGGTCTTGTACACCAATTTAGTGTTTGACCCTATGGATTACAAAAGGGTAATACAACCTTATGTAAGATTTAAGAAAAATAAACAAAAGAATGATCCATATCATCAAAATGGGAAAATCAAGAACTCATATAAAGAAGAAAGTGTAATAATAAAAAATAAATATTGTTTCATTGAAGAGAAACTTCTAATGTTCAAGGGTACAAAAAAATCATGGTGGTTGTGAAGTTAATGCCACTCTTTGATTCACAATACCTTCATCATGGACCTACCCCTTAAGCCATGATGTTGGTTAGAGGGTCTCATCCTAGTGATTTTGAGAGAAAATTGAAAGATGTATTCAACTTAATGCAGGCCACTCCAAACATTTTGTCTTTTGAATGTCATTAGGGTGAGCCAAACATCTTGTGGAAGAAAAAGGCTAAGTGCTTTTGATTTTCATAATACATGAAAGAATGTAGGGACCCATTTGAGTTCCTTGAGATATCTTAGATCCACCCTATAATTTGATAATAGAAAGAGCATATGAATACACAATTCTCCTTATTCTGAGGTTCCAAATAACAATATGACAGTTAAATTGATTTCAAGGAATGTGATACTTTGATTTAATGTGAACCTAATTGGAAACACAATTATAATCCTAATAAGATATCTCAAAAATTGTAAAGAAAATAGAATTTGTTGTACCTATAATATTTGATAATCCATTCATGAAATAGAAAAATAAATTGAGATAGTGATAGTCAACGACAAAATTATCAAAAAAATGGATCATTAAAGTGTGCCTTTTTATCCAAAAGAAAAGCATAGTTTTGTATTCCAATTTAGAATAAAAATAACATTTCGCAAGTGCTCAAAGCATATTATACATGTAAATTAGATAAAATAAAAAATGTACTAACAAAAAAAATAACATAATTAATGTACATACCATTTCTTACGCTATAAAAAAAAAAAAAAAATCTTTAATCCTTCTCTTTTTCCCCTTCTTTTTAACCTCATGCCACCTCAGTGAAGAAGGATCCACATTGTCCCCCTATAACTCTATAATCAAGTGATCAATAAGCAAAAATGCAACCAATTCCTTATTGGGACCAGAGGCCTCAATTTTATGAAACCAATTCATTTCCAGAGAAAAGTCAATAAGTAAACAAATTCCATCATTAAGGAGGAAATCCCAAATTCTTTAGCTTTGTCATTTTCCTTAGAGACAATATAAGGTTCACCAAATGACATTTTTGGACATGTAATATTAGCCTTCTCAAAATCTTATGTTTGTTGATTCTCTTCATCTTTTTGTATCTTTTTTATCTAGTAGGAATGCCCACATTTTGTTTTAGATTTGGAGCAATTTTTCCATGAAGAATGAGCTCATGCACGAAGACAAGAATCTTGTAAATGTCTTGGAAGATAACAAAATTGACACTAAATTATTGTATTATCATAACCCAAGACGAGAATCCATCTACTTTTTCTTACAATTGAGAACCATTTTTTCTAGAAGACCCTTACTGAGGTCAATCTCAACCAAATTCAAGCCTATGTGCATAGTCCAATTATAACTATCCCAAAATATATTTTATGTAACTACCCATAGTATTCATAGGATCCTCCATGATAAGCATATGACAAAAATATAAAGGAAATTAGGAAAAAAAAACAAACCAACTTCCAAGTAATAGACATAGAGCTTGGATCAAAATTTTGAAACAATGGAGTTAAATAAATAGTATTGTGCTTCCCTAAAATCAGGGAACCTCTAAAAATTTCTTACAATAAGTATGATCAAACCACTAAAGTACAAAAAAAAAATCCTTGAAACAAATCAAAGATATCTCACATATATTTCTTCAAGACGACTAAATATAATGAAGAAGCTAATAGCCATTTGTAATGTTCCTTTTTCAGGAATATTGGCCAGCTGCTGAATAGGAACGTTGTATAAGGAAAAATATGCAAAGACAATGCAGACCAAAGCTTGTTTCCTATTGCATATGTCGTGTGGGACTTAAATATGGATTTTCATCAGAAACAAATCAACTTAGATTTGCTAAACAAATCTCCCACAAACTGGTATCAGTGAGATATTCCTTTTCAAGACATTAACAATAACAATATGATCTAAACCAGAGATTGAGTGAAGGGGAATTTACTGGATATGTCACCTTTAAAATAAATGATGAGATCCATAGGCTAGTTGGCCCTTTTCAGACTCTTTCTATAGACTCTTGTCGAGAGGTAATATCCCAAAGGGGTTTACTCAGAAAATCATGCCTGGAAAACACATTATTCAGGTATGATGGCTTTAGCTACCACAAAATGTGTTTTATAACGCTCAAAAACCAATAGAAAGAAGAGCAGCACTCTTTACTCAGCTTTTAACATCAGAAAGATGGGGAAAAGCAGCATTTTATGCACTAAAATATATGTATAAGAAAATATGCGTAAAATGAAGGGTCAAGGTTCTATACTATGTTATATTAGGTTAAGAGGGACTCACATGCCGACTTTAAGCTCAAAAAAGGCGTTTTTCTATGTTAAACAGTTCCTCCTTCCCAACTAGTCAAGAAAAACCTTGATTTCCCATGACCTAAACTATGCAGAAAGTTGTTGAAGCATGGATAGCGTAATTTCTGAAGGGTATGGCTGAGTTTATGCAAGAATTTAAATATGAAATCTCAGAATGAGACTCATATGGATTATGCAAAGGAGAACAGACATTTTCATAAGGAAAAACCCTGCAAATGAGTTGCTGCAACACATAGAAAAAGACTGCAGACTATGACAGTGTTATTTTTTAGGAGATTCAACTGATATAAGTGAAAACTCAGATGTTTTATATATCTATGGCTGAAACATCAGATCCATACTAGATCTGAAACCTACTCAGCCTTCTCCACAAGATCCCCTTGGGATTTCATCAAAATAATGCATGTACAAGAGTAGATCTGACTTTAAAGCTACAGAACTCCAAAATAATCAGAATTTCTGAGGATGACTTTTATTATACATGAAATTAGATCTGAAATAGCATAAAATATCAGCTACTATAAAGAATTACAAAGTGAGAGGCAAGCCTCAATCACTTGAGAGCATATTTGCATAACAACTGAATTTACATGAAAGCCCTAGATGCAGAAAATGCAGCTTATGGAAGGGACTGTGCAGTAGCTCAATAGTACTAAAGTAAAATCTATAAAATATAGATTTGAATACAAAATGGGAGAGAGATCCTCTTTTGGGTGGTCACAAGACACCCCCCTTGAGAGAGAACTCCTCCAAAACACTAGACCTCTGCAGATCTAGGATACCACTTGCTGCAACTCAAGCAACTGCAAAACCCTCAACAGGATCAGTGCTACTAATAGAGATGGAGCTTGGTCTTCAACCTGATAGTGGCTCATTTTAGTACATTCTCCTCCAAGAGCTACTCAAGGAAGGAGGGAGGATTCCTAAATAGGAAATCCTCTTCCCTTAGGCTAAACAACCAAGAGAGCTAGAGTTGCTCAAGAAACCTCTACTTCGAAAATCCTTTAACAACCTTTACATGAGCCCTCTCATACTTTTTATAACTTGAAGGTGTGCACAAACCCTAAACCACCTCAAATGAATTGCCCCTTTTGACACTGATGTCCTCCTTCTAGAACGGCACAGTTTGTCTAGGAGGTTCAATGAATCTGGACAGAACTGAGATCTGGTCCTGTTGACCCAATCAAATGTCTAAATCATGTTTCACGCACAAGTGGATTTTATTACAAAGGCCCAGATTTATCCCTTTTCACATTGGGCATGTATTTTTTCTTTGATTTAAGGAGTTTTTCATGTCCTCCTTTACATTTTATTCCTCAATCATGAAATGCAAAAATAAACAAGGAAAAATTAATGTTCCAATTAGCCGAAGCTAATTTAGGAACATTACAGTCTCCTCCTCCCAAATTTTTTTTTTCCTCAAGCAACTGCAAGGGTGCTACAAAATCTCCCCCCCTTCTTCTTGTGGCCTCCTCCTTCAACAGTCTCCACCATTGCTTCAAATTTTCTGCAATAATTCCATCTCCCAACGGTTCCTCCCAAGTGTGCAAAGTGGCCTTTGGTAGATAAACCAAATAGCTCTCATCATGAAATAAAGGAAGGTCTATATGGAAACCTTCTTGCTAATCCATGGCCTCATCAAGATAGAAGTGATGGTCATAATGGGGAATTCCACCATTAATGAAGGTCTTGCACCTCCATGCTATCACCCAAATGAAATGAATATGATACCATAAGTGGCCATCCCACCACTTGCTTGCTCAAATAAGCTTCTTCAAAGCTTGGAAATGATAGAGGAAAATAAGTGTTGGCTGAATGGAGATCAAGAAAAACATTTCTTTCTCTAATTCCTCCCATGTGAAAGTCTCCCCTTCATGATACAAACTCAATACATGACCCTTTGTAGAAGATGATACAATGTACCATGTAGCAGCCACAAAAGTTCCCTCCTCTTCTTGAAATTCAATTGAATATGGGAGAGTGCATTCCCAATGGATACATTCATCCAATGTATCATTCCTCCTCTCCCACATATGCTCCTCATAAAAATAGAGATATCAACAACATAGGGAGAAATAATAGAATTCATGTTGGCTGCCATATGTAACAAATGTGAAGGGAAATGATCCCTCATATGCAACCAATGCAGTTTGGACCTCAACTGCAATAGAGACTTCTGAAAAATGTGCTCTTTCAACCACTTGCATGCAGCCCCAATCTCTTCATAAGCTTGGAGGAAATAAATGATGGATGAGGCAATGTGAGCATTTCCTCCAAAGAAAATTTCCTCCCCAAGTCCTCCTAGGGAGTGGATATCAACATTGCTCATGGCCTCAAGTAGACCATGCAGCCTCAAGGTAAGAATGCTCCTCCTTGGAGAAACATCCTGCACATATGTGGTTAAGGGATGCATTTATACATGAGGTATATCAAAATAATCAAAATCCTTACCACAAGTTTTGCTCATGCAATGGGAGCAGCTCAAAGATGAGCCTCCTTCCATTCTCAAAGAGAAGAGAGAAGACTATAATAACTCTTCCCAAGAGTCATGTGCATGCATAGCTCCCATGCCAAATGTAGATGTGGGAAGGTTGCTATCCTTCCCCTGCTTTTCCTGCCACAACGTAGAAACTGAAATGAGAGTGGGTGTGGATGATGTTGAGAGACTGCGTCTCTCCTCCTTGAGCCTACCCAAGACTCTCAACGCTGCATCAAGACCTCCCAAGGTCTCCACTTCTCTAAAATTAATGGGAAATGCCTCATCATGTCAAGCATTCACCTTCTTTTGCTGATCAAGTGGCCTCCTTGGTGCAATGTCTCCAGGAAATGAGACATCATCTAGTGGTGACTGAAAACATGAATGGAGAAAACCCTCCATGCTTCCATTGCGCAATCCAATCACCTCTTTAGGTGCATCAACCTTCAGTAATAGATAGGAATGAGATTGGCCCTCTTCCCCATCTTCTGTCGGTATCCTCATGCTTTTGCACCTTCTCCATCTTAAGGGCTTGTGAAATGCAGCCCCTTTGATATCTCCGAGGGAAGATCTTATTCCTCCCTTACTGCTCTTTCACAGTGCAGTGCAACTCTATTTTTCTAGTTCAGCAGCACATAGAAAGGTAGATCTCTCCATGCAATGGGCTGAAATGAAAACAGATGAATTGTTGACCATACCTTGGTGAAATGTAAAAGCAAGAACTTCCTCTGCAACTGTGTAGTCTTCCTCCATTAAACATGAATGCTGCTCCTCCAAGGTTGTGCTAGCGCTGGTACAAGTCTCTACCCCCTCAACCTCCTTGAGATCTTCTTGAATATCCTTCAAAGTCTGGAAAAAGAGTGGCGAAATCTCTTTTTTTGTCATTCCTTCTTCTTCTCCTCTTTCTCTCAGCAAGAAAGTGGGGATGTGACAACACTTTAAATCAGATTGTGTGGCTGAATGCTCACACACATCATAATAAGTATTGGGTACTCCTTCATCTTCCTGAAATTTTGTAGGAATTTCATTGTAGCTTCTTCTACCTTGAAATCCTCTTGGAGTTTCACTACACCCTTCTTCTTCCATTGGTTGAACCTCCTTGGAGAGGCCCTTTTCTGATCTAAAAATGTATGAAAGTAGTCTCATCCTCTCCATCATTGTTCTCTTTCTTTCTTGGGCTTTGAAAGCCACAGGCTGAGCCAAGAAAGGAGCTCTGATACCACTGTAATGTTCCTTTTTCAGGAATATTGCCCAGCTGTTGAATAGGAACATTGTATAAGAAAAAATATGCAAAGAAAATGTATACCAAAGCTTGGTTCCTGTTGCATATTCTATGTGGGACTTAAATATGGATTTTCATCAAAAACAAATCAACTTAGATCTGCTAAACAGATCTCCCACAAACTGGTATCAGTGAGATATTCATTTTCAAGACATTAAAAATCAACAATCTGATCTAAACCAAAGATTGAATGAAGGGTAATTTACTAGGTATGTCACCTTTACAAGAAAATATGAGATCTAGAGGCTAGCTGGCCCTTTTAAGACTCTGTCTATAGACTCTTGTCGAGAGGTAATATCCCAAAGGGGTTTACTCAGCAAATCATGCCTGGAAAATTCATTCTTCAGGTATGATGGCTTCAACTAAAATAAAATGTGTTTGAGAACACTTAGAAACCAATAGAAAGAATAGAAGCACTCTTTACTCAGCTTTTAACATCAGAAAGATGGGGAAAAGCAACATTTTATGCACTAAAATATATGTATAAGACAATATGCATAAAATGAAGGGTCAAGGTTCTGTAATATGCTATATTAGGTTAAGAGGGACTCACATGCCAAATTTCAGCTCAAACAAAGGCGTTTTTCTATGTTAAACAGTTCCTCCTTCCCAACTACTCAAGAAAAACCTTGATTTCCCATGACCTAAATTATGCAGAAAGTTGTTGAAGCATGGATAGCATAATTTCTGAAGGGTATGGCTGATTTTATGCAATAATTTCAATATGAAAGCTCAGAATGAGACTCATATGGATTATGCAAAGGAGAACAGACATTTTTCATAAGGAAAAACCCTGCAAATGAGTTGTTGCAACACATAGAAAAAGACTACAGACTATGAAAGCGTTATTTTTCAGGAGATTAAACTGCTGTAAGTGAAAACTCAGATCTATGACAGATCTATGGCTGAAACATCAGATCCATACCAGACCTGGAAACTACTCAGCCTTCTCCACAAGATCCCCTTGGGATTTCATCAAAATAATGCATGTACAAGAGTAGATCTGACTTTCAAGCTACAAAACTGTAGAATACTCAGAATTTCTAAAGATGACTTTTATCATACATGAAATCAGATCTGAAATAGCATAAAACATCAGCTACTATAAAGAATTACAAAGTGAGAGGAAAGCCTCAATCACTTGAGAGCAGATTTGCACAACAACTGAATTTACATGAAAGCCCTAGATGCAGAAAACGTAGTTCATGGAAGGGACTACGCAGTAGCTCAATGGTACTGAAGTAAAAGCTATAAAATACATATCTGAATAAAAAACGGGAGAGATATCCTCTTCCGGGTGGTCACAAGACACCCTCCTTGAGAGAGAACTCCTCCAAAACATTAGATCTCTACAGATCTAGGATACCACTTGCTGCAACTCAAGCAACTACAAAACCCTCAACAGGATCAGCGCTGCTACAATAGATGGAGCTTGGTCTTCAACCTGATAGTGGCTCATTTTAGTACATTCTCCTCCAAGAGCTACTCAAGGAAGGAGGGAGGATTCCTAAACAGGAAATCCTCTTCCATTAGGCTAAACAGCCAAGAGAGCTAGAGTTTCTCAAGCAACCTCTACTTCGAAAATCATTCAAAAACCTTTACATGAGCCCTCTCCTCCTTTTTATAACTTGAAGGTGTGCACAAACCCTAAACCACCTCAAATGAATTTCCCCTTTTGACACTGATGTCCTCCTTCTAGAACTGCGCAGTTTGTCTAGGAGGTTCAATGAATCTGGACAGAACTGAGATTTGGTCCTGTTGACCCAATCAAATGTCTTAATCCTATTTCACACACAATTGGATTTTATTACAAACGCCCAAATTTATCCCTTTTCACATTGGGCATTTATTTATTCTTTGATTTAAGGGGTTTTTCAAGTCCTCCTTTACATTTTATTCCCCAATCATGAAATGCAAAAATAAACAAGGCAAAATTAATGTTCCAATTAGCTGAAGCTAATTTAGGAACATTACACCATTAAATCTATAAATAATAGCAATAGATTCACAATTGTGATGAATATTAGTGATCTACATTTTGATGTCCACCAGTGACTCATATTCCACTTTATCTACAATATAAGCACCCCATGAAGAAGTCAAATTAGTTGAACGAGAAGGTTTTTCATATTTTACTACATCTTTGAAGGATACATACTTCTAAATTGAAGAAATAGGGCCCACTCCTCATTCCCATAATTGCAAGACCAAATGGATAATTTCAAATCTTTGCATAAGCTATAGCTAAATGATGAAGAATGAGTTGAGTCATTTATCTTAAAAAGGAGACATTGATGCTCCATAAGAACTCTCATTAAAACTCCAATTGCTTTATTAAATGTGTGACAATGTTCCATCTAGAGCCATAACCATCAGTGGAAATTTTTTGTTCATAACAATAATGTCAACAACTACTTAACTTGTAGGCAATTCATCAAACACTTCTATCTAAGTGTTTTGTTAAAGGTTGGGATGAAGATATTTCATTAAACACTTAACATGTAGAATTTGGAAAGCACTCAAACCCATATATTTACTTCTGGGGATTTCCAGTGATAACGAAGACATTCTATACATAGAATTATCTTTTACAACAAAATTAGTGTGATCTTAGTAGAAAAATTATTAAAATTTCTAAAATATTAAATATTTCTAAAAATTTAGTTAGTTTTAAAATAAAATATCTTTATCATTAGATCATTTTTTGGGATTCAACTATGTTAATTAAGTCATTCATCTATGACCATTTCCATGAGAGGTAGTCGTAACTGACTAATTTCTCATGATTTTTTAATAGTCCACTTAGCACTCATTGCATTGGGTGATGCTCAAAGGGGTGAAGAAGTAGGAATGAAACTAGTGAAATGGGTCAAATAGCCTCAATCATCAATTCTGGGGCTTGCACCCGGTAACCAAGACTTCACGAGAGGTCACCCATCCCAGATAGCCTCTAGCTCAAGCACGCTTAACTGTATATTTTTCCCCACAATCAAGCCCACTTAGCTTGCTACCTCATTTGCAAAACCTTAGCAAGTATTGTGCCTCTTAAACCATTCAAATAAAACTCCCTTAACTGTTTGTATTTAATTTGATCTGAAAATGAAACTACTTGTATCTACTATTCAAAGTATCCATTTTCATTTAATTAAGCGTGCAAAGTGTTCTCCATGTCTTGCAATTTAAACAAAGTGTTTTTCATAATTGTTTCTGATTTTTTGTGTGAGGGAATTTTTATTAAAATTACTATTTAACATCTTAAATTAGAAATACACAACAGCAAAACTTCACCATAACAACACAACAACATGATGAGGCAACTCACCCCTCCTAGGCTACATCTGTCAGGTCCAAGGCTCCTAATGGGCATGTCCTTGCTCTATTAAGTTGCTCAAATTGGTTTTACAGTGAGAAATATGGATAAACAGGCCAAAAAAATTGTGAAATTGAATTCAAAAGATAGAAATAAGCTAAGAATGGCTTTTATTTCATCTCAAATAGTGAAGTATAGCCCAATACAACTCCATTTCCTTGATGGCCATGGGGGCTCTGCAAGCTTCCCTGAAGCACAAATTGCTGTAGAACACCTCCGTTCACTCTACAACATATCCCAACCTCTCCATAATGCTTAGAATACTCAAAATAGTTTAAAATTTTGTCTTGTTTGGTCGAAAATTGAGAAAGTTATGATCAAAACAAATTTTGCCCAGTGGCACTAGAAATCCTCCTCCAAAGCTAGAGGAACTCCAGTTAAAGCCATCAAAATGGTTGGACAACCAAAAAGGTCAGAACCGTGTACTAAATTTGGGGGCAGCATTAATTGTAACTGCCAATTTGCTGGCGCATTCACATGTAGGAATCCTGGACAGTTTTCTACTGGCAGTTAAGTAGTTAACCCGCGCCCCTGGTCGTAGCCTATAGGTCGCATGGCTATGGGGCTAGCACCCAAGGGCCTAACTCAATGTTCTTCCATTTGAAAGGGGCTTAGCCCTTGATCACCACTCGTGGTCACGGACCTTAGCCCTTAGGCCTGGGGGGCTTAAACCTTAACTCCGGCCGTTAAACTGTGAAACGACGACCCGACTGACCCATATTCATTCAGGTCGAGTTGACCTCTACCTGAGCCATCACCCGTTCATTCACACCTGCACGAGTACCCGACTGCTGAACCGAATGCGTTCAGGGTGACCTAACTTCGTTTAGTTCGGGTCGGGTCTGCCCTCCAAAATATTTTTTGAACAAGACTTGAAAAATAGGCCTGGGGCCACATGGAAGCCTCTGGGAAGGCCACGCGGCACCCTCTGATAGGCTATCAAAACCTTAATAAAAAAATGAGATTTGCCACACAAAATTTTCTGAAAATGAGCTTTTTTTTGTGTTCAAAAGTCTTTTTTTGAAGGTTATTGGGCAACTTCAAACTTCAATATCTTTCACATACGACATCGGATTTGAGTCCGTTCACGGTGCCAGAATTGCAGTGATGAGGCTTATTCGGTCATTCAGGTTGAAACCAATTCTGAAAAGTTCCAATTTTGAGCATTTTTTCCACTTGGACATGATCACTTGATCACACCTCCCCATTGGGAAGCTTTTGGACCCCAAAAGCCTTCAATTACTTGTTAAGAAGATGAGGGTATAGATCCCTCACCTTTTCCACCTCCATCCATTTTTCCTTACTCGGTTTGTTGCCTTTAAGACCAACCTGAACATAATCAACATTTCCCCTCCTTGAAGTGCATGTCCTTCTGTCATGGATAGCATCCTCTTTCAACTCATCCAAAAATTCTGGCGAGAAATCCTCTATGTATGGGAGCTAAATGTCACTTTCATAATCAGCAATTAAAGAAGGTTCATACAAACTTAAATTTTCCACATTCACAACAGAATAAATTTGCATATATGAAGGCAAATATAGTTGAAAAGCATTATTTCCAACTTGTTTAAGGATCTTGAATAGACCATAAAAAATAGGCTTCAGATTTTTACCTTCTCCTTACATTCTTTCTTTTCTAATATGCAACCATACCTCATCTCCTTCTTGAAACTTATGATCAACTCTGTGTTTTTCATGCCTCTCCTTGTAATTTCCTTGAATTTTTTCAAGCTATTCTTGAACCTGCTGATGTATGAGCTGAATTCTTTCAATGAACATGCGAACTTTGTCAATGTCACTATGCCCATCAATGACAACATCCTTCTCAAGAATGAAATCTAAAGGTGACTTAGGAAAATACCCAAAGCAAGCTTCAAAAGGTGAAGTATTTGTAGAAGAGTGCTTAGCCCAGTTGTAAGAATGTTGAATGTAATGCAAGTGCTCATCCCAAAGCTTGGGATGCTTGCTACAATAACCTCTCAATAGATGTACAATGGTTCCGTTCACTACCTCTGTTTGGCCATCTGTTTTTGGATGGAAAGAAATACTCTTCTTCAACTTGGTGTCCATCATCTTCCATAAATTGGACCAAAAATTGCCAAAAAATTTGGAATCTCTGTCATTAACAATAGAAGTAGGCAAGCCATAATGAACCCATACATGTTGAAAATATAAATCAGCATTTTTTTCAGCAGTTATAGATTTCTTACATGGCATAAGAATACACATCTTGCTGAATCTATCAACTACTACATACAGATAATCATCTTGCTTTCTAGGTAATGGTAGACCTCTAAAAAAATCCATAGAAACACTTTCCCATGGTCTAGAAGGTACCAGAAATGGCGTATATAAACCAAGCTTCCAATTTCTATGCTTGCTTGTAGCACATAATGAACAACCTCTAATGAAACGTGAAACACTATCTACCATGCAAGGCCAATAACAATACCTCTATAAATGTGCCACCGTTTTTCTTACCCCGAAATGTCCAGCAATAAGAGAAGAATGAGCTTCTCTCATGATGCTTAGTCTCTCCCCCTGTGGTATACATAACTTTCCCATATGAAACATCAAATTATTATGCAAATGATAATCATTCTCCTCAACATGATTCCCTTCACTCAAATTAGCATACACATCCTTAAAATCAACATCTAATGCATACTGTTCTATGTAGCTCTCATGTATAATAGAATCATTCTTAAGTAAAGTAGTAGCACTAATAATAGGCCTTGAAAGCATATCAACAACTTTATTGAAAATTTCTTTCTTGTACCTTGTTACCAAGTGAAATTGTTGTAGGAAACCCATCCATCAGAAATGTCGTGACTGTTGTAATTTACTTTGCGACTGCAAGTACTGTAAAGGCTGATGGTTGGTATGAACAACTATTTCTTTACCAATCAAATAGTGTTTCCACTTTTTGACGCTTTGTACCAACACATATAGCTCCTTCTCATATGTAGGATAATTCACAACAGCACGATTAAATGTCTCAGAATGAAATGCGATAGGATTACCATGCTGCAAGAGAACTACACCCATGGCGTAATCACTAGCATTGGTCTGAATCTTGAATGGATGTCTCAAGTCTGGTAATGCAAGGACTAGGGCTGAACTTATCTTCTCTTTCAAAGACTTGAAAGCTTTTTGTTGCTTGCCTCCCCATTGGAAAGCATGCTTCACACTTTTCACTGCATGCATAGGAGCTACTATGGTAGAGAAGTTAGAAATAAACTTCCTCCAATACTGAGATGCACCCAAAAAACTTATTACCTCTGTAATGGATTTGGGAGTAGTAAAATTCACAATGGCTTCTACCTTAGAAGGATCAATTCTCAAAGCACCTCCTACTACTATGTCCCAAATAAACCGAAGAAGTCTTCCCAAATTCACACTTTGACATTTTAAGAAATAAATGATTTTTCTTCAAAATATCAAGTACTTTCTTAACATGCATGACATGCTCTTCTCTAGTCTTGCTGAAAGTTAAGATGTCATCTAAGTATACAATAAAGAAATCATCAATAAAATGACGTAAGACATCATCCATTACCCACATGAAAGTTGCAGGTGCATTGCATAAGCCAAACGACATAACAAGCCACTCAAAGAGTCCTTGTTTGGTTTTAAATGTTGTCTTCCAAATGTCACTTTCTGCAATTCTAACTTAATGATAACCACTACGTAAGTCTAACTTAGTGAAACATTTAGCATCTTTCAGCTGATCTAACAAATCATCTATCCTTGGGAGTGGGTAACAATTCTTTACTGTTATCTTGTTCAATTCCCTGAAGTCCACACACATGTGCCAAGTTCCATCTTTCTTTGGAATCAACACTATCGATGACCCACATGGCGAAGTGCTTGGTCTTATGAATCCTTTGTCCAACAAGTCTCTAATTTGCCTCTTTATTTCAACATTCTCCATGATATACATGCCGTACATGCCTATGTTAGGAAAAGGACAATCTTGATGTAACTGGATTTCATGTTGAATCTCCCTCTTAGGAGGTAAACCTGTCGGTTCCTGAAACATCTCATGATGTGCATCAACTACATCATATAAATATGATTTAAGCTTGGAATCACAATTTTCAAATGACTCATGATTCGCATCAACCTTGGGCTTAACCATAAGAATTACAAAACTCTTACTAGAATTCACTAGCCTTTTTACCTGTCCCACATTTACCATCACTATATTTGCCTTCTTGCGATGTGCTCTGACAATGAACTCCTTTCCATCTTTAAAGAGATGATACTTATTTTCATGGCGATGGAAGATCACTTTCCTGTCAAATAAGTAAGGACTTCCCAAAACAATTCCTGATATATCAAGCAACACTGAATCAGGTTCAACTGTGTCAATAAAGTGTGCAGTAATCGCGAAACACAATATGCACTTTCCTGATACTTGTAAGTTTGCATCCTTGCATATCCATCCAAGTGGATATGGCTTGGGATGTGGAATGGTCACAAGTTTAAGCTGTTTGACCAAGTCTTCTGATATGAAATTTTCTTGTGACCCACTGTCAAACAGTGTGTCAATTTTTGTATGTTTTGAGACTACCCTCACATGGAACAATTCAATTCTTTCTTCCTCATTTGGAGCTTGTACATGACAGTTTGAAGTACTAGTGCTTGGCTTAGTTTCAGTTTCCTTTCCCTTCATACTTTTCAAACCCATGGCTACAATTTTGGTTTCGTCACCTGAATCATCACCTAAGTCTTGTGGTGTAGTTGTAGTAGCTGCAGTTTTCTTCTTTCCTTTGTTTTTGTTAAACTGAGTTCTTTTTTCAGGATGTAGTTTCCAACAGTTTTTCTCTTCATGGCCTTCTCTTGAACAATGTTTACATATCACTTTCTCACCCTCTTGTTTGACAGATGCATTCTTTTTTCCTTTTCCCTTAGAGGTTTTATCTTTGTTTTTCCCCTTAAAAGGCTTGTTTCTACCCTCATCAAAAGTGTTTTTCCCTCTAGCCTCTAAATGCGTAGCTTGTACACAAACTTCGTCTAGACTAGTAGGATTGAACATAAGGATAGTATGTCTAAGGTAGCTGTGCAAACCACCTATATATTTCAGCAAAGTATTTTGACTTCGTAAGTCTACCCCTAATAAGAGTGCTCTTCTTTTAAACTCTTGGGTGTATTCTTGTACATTTTGTCCCTTAAATTGTCTGAAGTTTTCCCAGTTCATGATAGCCTTTTGTAAATGAGCTAATGGATCAAATTTCTTCGTAATTGCAGTAATAAATTCAGCCCATGATAAAGTGATCTTACCATGTTTTTTAATTTCATCCTTGGTCTTGGCTTCTGACCATACCAATGCTGCTCCATCCATTCTCAAAGAGGCTAACTGTATCTTGGTGTCGTCATCATGAAGGTTCTGTATCCTCAAGTAAACTTCCAACTGTCTTATCTAATTATCAATTTTCTCTGCATTGACTTCACTGTTAAACATAGGAAACTCAAATTTAATATCAAGCTTTAAAAATGGACTTTTACCAATAGTTTTAGACTTGTGAGATTGATTCACCGAAGTAGAGGATGACGATGTAGAGGAAGAGGATGAATATGGGGATGGTGGATCACCATTTCCTCCATGTGCTTTCTTTGACTTTTCATCACTTTTATTTCCTCCTGAAGAACCCTCTCCTTCTTTCTGGTTCTTAGATCCTTCTCCAACAAGCCTATCATTCCTTTCTTGGTATAGTATCCTCACCATCTTAGTCATGTCCAAAAACGCTTTTCGGAATACCTGTTCTTCTTCCTTGGGATCCATGTCTTCAGGAGCTTCTCCTTCTCTTGAAGACATGCTTGAGGCCTCTTCAATAACTCTTGGGGGTGTAATAGATGGTGGAGGAAATAGCTCCCTGGCCCTCCTTGGTTGAGGATTAGTTGGTGCTCTAACCAATTGTCCTTCCCCTCTTTTGAGTTTAAACCTAGTAAGCATCAAAACTTGCAAACAATCAACAATATCTTTGCACAAAACAAATTCAGAGTAAAACTCTAGCTCCGATACCAACTGATATGAAAATGAAACTATTTGTATCTATTGTTCAAAGTATCCATTTTCATTTAATTAAGTGTGCAAAGTGTTCTCCATGTCTTGCAATTTAAACAAAGTGTTTTTGGTAATTGTTTCTGAGTTTTTGTGTGAGGGAATGTTTATTAAAATTACTATTTAACATCTTAAATCAGAAATACATAGCAGAAAAACTTCACCATAACAACACAGCAACATGATGAGGCAGTTCACCCCTCCTAGGCTACATCTGTCGGGTCCAAGGCTCCCAATGGGCATGTCCTTGCTCTATTAAGTTGCTCAAATTGGTTTTACAGTGAGAAATATGCATAAACAGGTAGAAACAGCTGTGAAATTGAATTCATAAGATAGAAATAAGCTAATAATGGCTTTTATTTCACCTCAAACAGTGAAGTATATCCCAATACAACTCTATTTCCCTAATGGCCCTGGTGGCTCTCCAAGCTTCCCTGAAGAAAAAATGGCTATAGAACACCTCTGTTCGCTCTACAACCTATCCCAACCTCTCCAGAATGCTCAAAATAGTAAAAATTGACTAACATTTTGTCTTGTTTGGTTGAAAATTGAGAAAATTATGATCAAAACAAATTTTTCCGAGTGGCACTAGAAATCCTCCTCCAAAACTGGAGGAACTCCAATTAAAGCCACCAAAATAGTTGGACAACCAAAAAGGTCGAAAACATGTGCTAAATTTAGGGGAAGAATTAATTTTAACTGCCAGTTTGTTGGCGCATTCACATGCAGGAATCCCGAACAGTTTTCCGCTAGCGGTTAAGTAGTTAACCTGCGCCCGTGGTCGTAGCCCACAAGTCGCATGGCTATGGGGCTAGCACCTGAGGGCCTAACACAATGTTCCGCCATTTGAAAGGGGCTTAGCCCTTTATCACTGCTCATGTTCGCGGCCCTTAGCTCTTAGGCCTGAGGGGCTTAAACCTTAACTCCCCCCATTAAACTATCAAACGACAACCTGACTAACCCATATTCATTCAGGTCGAGTCGACCTCTACCTGAGCTATGACCCGTTCGTTCGCATCTGCACGAGGACTTGGCTACTGACCCGAATGCATTCAGGGTGACCCGACTCCATTTAGGTCGAGTTGGGTCTGCCTTCCAAAATATTTTTTGAACAAGACTTGAACCATAGGCTTGGGGTCATGTGGCAGCCTCTGGGCAGGCCACGTGGGACCCTCTGATAAGCTTCCAAAACCTTAATAAAAAAATGAAATTTTCCACACAAAATTTTCTGAAAATGAAAAATTCTTTTGTGTTCAAAAGTATTGTTTTGAAGGTTATTGGGCAACTTCAAACTTCAATATCTTTCACATACGACATCGGATTTGAGTCTCTTTCACGGCGCCCAAATCACAGCGACGAGGCCTATCTAGTCGTTCAGGTTGCAACCAATTCTGAGCAATTCCAATTTTGATCATTTTTTCCACTTGGACATGATCACCTTGATCATAAGTATTGAGATATTATATTATTTTTGAAAAACAAAATAAGTAAATTTAATTAAAATATTAAAAAATATATAAAAATTTAAGTTAGCACCCACAAATTCATAAAATATATATAACAAAAATATTCTACAATATTTGTAGTGATGGTTAAATTATATAGCAGCCTGACGTCTTTATATGTTAGGCCAACAACTACAAGTAGACCTGCCTCTGAGGAACTTTTGGCTTCAATGATAGACATGAAACTCTGCCTTACTTTTGAGCTACCATAGTTTGGAAAAAACAGAAAAAAGACAGTTGTGAGTGCTTTTCAAGAATAGTTTAATAATGAGAACAACTAAGCTATGTGGTATACTTGCCTAGGTGTGTGCTTTATAATAATTTTGTCCAGAGGTAGGATTCCACCATCCTAATGTTTTTAAAAAAAAATCCTCCTGTGGGTTTCCACTGTCCTGTTGTAAAGAAAACCAAAAAATGGTTGCCAATTCTTAATGATTAACTCTAGCGTGCATTCTGATTACTCAATGGGTAGCTTGTAATGCTCAAAATTCACATCCATATGATTTAGTAATTAATTACTCTTTCGGCTGAATAGATAAGGCATGTTTATTGGCATATAACCTATTAACCTCTCTCTTTAATACCACAATGTGTGCATAAATCCTCTCTTACTATTCTAAGTTTTTAACATGCTCTGCTTCCAACTTCATCATCTATGTGCTCTTATCAATCAAATATTGTTGGATATTATCAACCTGAGAAATGTGAGGTTCTTTTTCTCACAGTTTGTGTTATAGAATGTAATGATACAGGGGTTGAGGTAATGTTTGAATGGAACTTCACATAATCTAGCCAGTGATACATGGACTGAGGTAAACCTTGAATGCAATTTTGCATTCTAACATGTAGAATGGGAAGAGGAAAGTTGCGATATTGTTCGAAAGAGAATGGAATTGTTTTTAGTGTTATTTTTTGGGTTTTTAGGTGTTGGAATTTGGTGGGAAAAATTGAGGTGAAATGATATTTAAATTGGTTCTTTTATTGTATATATGAATTCAACACTCTGAAAATTATTTGGAGTAATTTTATTGTGGAGGAATTACCCATCAAACTTGTGATTTCAATAAATTCTTTCCAGATTTTAGAGAAATTAAATCAGAAAAAATCACTAGAAAACTTTCAAAAAATCACATTAAAAACAACTCTAAAGAGAATAAAGTTGACCTGGCCGATGGAATGTTCATAGCCAAAGGGTATCATGGTCGTAGGCAGGCCTGGAATTTCAAATTATCTTTGCCCGTCAGATTAATTTTTGATGACGTTTTTATATTTTTCATGCCCTTCATTTTACGTTCTAGGAAAATTTGTGAGTGTCGACCTCTTTTATCTGGAAACTATCTTTCAACTACTCTTGCATCTCAACTTTCATTAATCTCTCTTTGAGAGTGCCTTGTATTTTCTTAAATTAGAATATGTATTTATATACTTTGCTTTGATCTAAATAAAATAATCACAAAATTCTTCATGGTTGATATACTATATTAAAATTTGTACAATACAATAGGTTTATATAGGGTTTTCTGAATTATTGTGAGATTCAAGTAATTCCATACCTAGGGAGATAAGTTGAGAGAATATCTCAACAATCTCTAACAAACACAATTAAAATTAATCCTCTAGTTCCCATCACTTATAGTTCCAAAAAAATTTCATGACCATGAACTAAGACGAAGAAAACTCTAATAAACAAAGTTCTTTTTCATTACATTTCATAGTCCCTTCATAGTTTCCTAGTTGTTACATAGCATTTTTTCACTGTTCTTGCAATCCCCAACTCATACATTGGAGGGTCATTTTTGTGACTAATAAGAAGTGTCATGCCTTGCAAAGACCATCATTGCATCCCTTTACATGAGAGCAATATTCCTCCTGTTGACAATTCCCTGAGCAGGACTGTAAAAACCTTTGTTTTTTCCTTGGCGCGAGTAGCCAGTTACACTCCTGCGCCGAGCTGAAAAATTAACACTGAGCCTGCGCCAGTTGGTGCTTTATCCCAATTAAGAACCCGCGCCAAGCTATTTATGGAATTTTTTTAAAAAATAGAGGTGGAGGTTCCATTCCAACCACCTCGAGGATGAGTCATTGGGAGTGGTTGAACTGAAACAACCACGGACTCCCTCCTTTAGTTAGTAGTCTCCACCTCCCTTGGAACTCTCCTAAAGGATAGGACTCCGTCCCACCTTTTTAGGGATCCCAACCTCCT
This sequence comes from Pinus albicaulis, assembly GCA_034641835.2. NCBI lineage: Eukaryota > Viridiplantae > Streptophyta > Pinopsida > Pinales > Pinaceae > Pinus > Pinus albicaulis. The sequence goes on along the minus strand of CM076578.1, from coordinate 1,852,768,846 downwards.
CCTTTTCCTCTATAAAAGAAATTGTCTCTCTTCTCATCAACTAGCTGAACTTGGAGGATTGATACTATAGTTGAATAATTAAGCATAGATTGAAGAGTTGCATTGAGAAAGGGATAGAGCAAGGAGGAACTTCGTCGAGGGATCTAGAGTCCATGCCCTCATCTCGTCCGAATCCCTTGACAAGTACTGAGATGCGCTTCGGTTGAACCCCACTGGAGGAGACTGTGACGTCAAATCGTCGGTTGTACCTCTTCCTTCTACTTATTTATATAAATGATTGTAATATCCCTTTTTCGGGAATTTCTGCAATATGGTCCTCAAGGACGTTGTATAAGGAAGGAAATGTAAAAATAAGTTGAAAGGGGGCTTGGATCCCCTCATTAACTCACTAAACACTTCTCTTCCAGAAGTTGAGCCCAAAGAAATGACTCCAGTTGGGTTATTCAGATCTCCCCAAACTAGATCCCATAAGGAATGCTCAAAGAGAGAGCGTACAACAATACATGAACATAATCATTAAAATTTGAAAATTTGAATGAAACATAAGATGAAATATATTACAATCATCATGTACATTAATGTATCAGAAAAAATATATAGAAATATCATGAAGAATAATCCCCTCATGCAATGGGAATCAATCTCCAAATATTAACACATGAAATACAAGAGATGGAGCAACTGCATAAAATGCCGAAAAGCAGTGACAGTGTTGTCTCTAGGAGTGTAGCTGCTACTATAGATGTGCATAGATGAAATATGACTGAAATATACAAAGAAATGCCCAAGAATAGAAGAATGGGCTCCAATACAAGATTTTTAGCCAATCTAGGAGAGATTGCTAGAAATGCCAGAAAATGTACAATGTGACAAATAACTTGTCACTGCAACTGAACCAAAATGAGAACGAGGCTATGGAAGATCTGAAATACTCATGCCCTCCTCTGATAATGTTCTCAAGAAAAATGGTTGATCCCTTTTCACTCAGAAACACTCCTCCTGACAAGCTCTATAACCCTCCCAGCAACTGCCTGCACAAAATAACGCAGTTTCTACCCAAGACTGCACTGTGAGAGATGGTGAGTGATTGGCCTGGTGCCAAATATCTGAAATGAAGCCCGGGAGTCTCCTTTTCTTCCCCTCCAAAGAATATGCAAGGTCTCCACTGAATAACAAGCCAAAGATTGACTCTATGAGTTCCTCTGTTGCTACTCCCAGCAACACAACGTTTCTGCCCAAAAAAATAACATTGTAGCTACAGACATAAGCTTGGCCAAATGCCGGAATGAGGAAATGAAGCTCAAACCCTCTCCTTCCTTGAGGATGAGGAAGGGATTCCCGACCGGGAACACCCTTGGGTTCAAGAACACTACAACCCTGCTAAACAGCCCGGGGATGCAAGTCTTTGCAGACCCAACGAAAATAATAAGCTAATGCATAATGAAAATGGGCTGCCATCTCCTCCTTATAAAGCAAATGAACTCTTCTCACCATGGGTCCCATTCACACTTGCCACCTAACTCAAGCAAGTGGAGCCTCCACTAAAACTGTGTTGTCCAAGAAGGTTCAATGTATCTAGATAGTTTTAGTTGACTTGGTCAAAATGACTAGATCAAGCATGATCCAATCCTGTTCACACCATGTGGTGCTCAAATCAGTTGCTTTATTATTCCTCCTTTCACACAAGGAGTGTTATTTCTCCATCTAAAGGGGTTAAGGGGTCTCCTTACCCATTTTATTCAACAAAATGAAAATATGCAAACTATAATGTTCCTTTTAGCTTGAGGCTAAAATTTGGGAACATTACAGTCCTCCCTTCCCACATGTTTCTTGTCCTCAAGCAACTGCATAGAGAGAAAAAAATCCCTCCCCCTCTTCTCTTGTCGCCTCGTCATCAACAATCTCCACCACTGCTCAATATATCCTGCAACAAATCTGTCCTCCAATGCTTCCTCCCAAGTATGCAATCCGGAATGGTACACAACATGGAAAGATAGAAGGTGTAGGTGGAAACCTCCTTGCTGTGCTATGGCCTCCTCAAGGTAGGAGTGATGGCATGCATGGGAAAAATTTATCCTTAATGATGATCCTCTCATCCATGCTATCATCCAAATAGAAATCTCAACCCCTGGTATATGCAATGTGTTGGGGTTGAATGGAGACTTGGGATTTTGATTCCCAAGGTGTTTCTCCCTCCATTTGTGGTACATATGGGGCTACCTCTATCCTTGGGCTGAAATGGTATGGCCTTCAAGAATGGCCCAAGCTTCCCCATCAAGAAAATCAGCCATGAAATGCCGCCTCAAGTTCTCCAAGTGGTTCTTCCCACAAGAAGAGAAATGTAGCAATGTGGCAATCATGGTTTGCCCATGGTGTCTCCTGCAATATAAATCATGTACAATGGGTAGAGTCATGCTCCCAATGGGCTGTCCCAAAATATACAGCACTTTCTCAATAGTTCTCCTTGTGAATGTATACACATTAGCAATACAAGGAGGCAACATGCAATAAAAACAAGCTATCATAAGACAACTAGAGAGTGGGTCATTGCTCCACTCATGGGACCAACGTAGTGCACCTCTTACCTGCATCAAAAATAAAAACAACAAGTTCTTTTCCAGCCACTTGTTTTCTGCCAAAAACATCTCATAATATGGAAACATGCAAATACAAATTGGTGCCAATGGTGCACACCAAGGAGCATGTGGCTTCCCCCACAAACCATCATGAAAATGGCCACTCCCATTGCTGCAATGGGCCAAAAGTACATCATAATAAGGAGAATAAGGAGGTGTGATCATCCTTAGCTCATCAAGTTGCTCATATAAAGTAAAGAAAGGTAAATCAAAATGAGAGTATATACTTCCTTTACCATGTACTCCGGTCCTTGAGCTGAAATGGCTCATCCGAATGCTCTCCCTCACCTCCAATGAGTAGGGAAATGGTTGTGCCGACCTCTCCAAAATCATCCAGGCTATGCATCTATCCATATGCTGATATAGATTATATTGAATGCCCTCCCAAATGAACTCCTCTAGCAAAGCAAAGTATGCATCAAAGTGCATAGCTAGGAAGTCCTCATGTGCTGCATGTAATAGTTTCTTCTTGAGACTAGAGATCCTAGTCAAGAAGACTCTGTCATAATAATAGATGACCATATCATCCACCATGTACCGTTCATCTCCATCTATTTCATCCAAAATCATGCATGCACCTAGATCCTGGGAGTACTCTACCAAAAGTGGAGATCTCCAACACAGATCAATCCTCCTCATAAACAGCGTTGGTAATCTACAATGTGATGCTCTCCTCACGTTGTTGCCTACTACTTTGACATCCCCCATGCCAAAGTCATCCTCCAAAATGCTTCCATGCCCAACGTGCAGCTGCTCATGCTCAAATAGTGATGGTGTCCTTTGGAAGTTGGCCTCCCATGAGAAACTGTCATCCAAAAGGAATCTCCCAAGATGGGTCAAAGTAAGCATGAATGGCCTCCATCCACCCCTATGTATGAAAGAGTCCTCCCTCAAAGGAATTATCCCTTTCCCCATCAAATCTGTGGAGTAGTGATCCTACATCATGAAGATGCCATCCTCCATCCCTATAGCAAACTTTGTCAGCGCAGTAGAACTGATGAGAGTGGGTGATACTAAAAATGAGAGAGTGCCTTCCTCCTCCTTGAGTTTATCCCAAACTCTCTGCACTGTGGTGGACTCCTCCAATGCCTCCACCTCTCTGGAATCAAAGAGTGGTGAACCAAATGATAAGATGCCCCTCATCAACTCTAGATCAGGTGGCCTTCCAGGTGGAATGCCTCCATATAGTGAGACATCAAGTTTAGAAGTGGACTGTATGTATAGGAGGATTGATTTGTCCCTCTCTTCACTACACTGTAAAGTCTCCTTCTCTTGTGCAAAGACTTTCCAGAATAGATAAGGGTGTATCAACCCTTGATGTTGATACTTGTCTTCTTCCTCCATCTCACAATCCCCAATAACTGCTACATATGATTCCAGAATTGTGCCATGGTTCCCACATGCTAAAACATTTGGAACTCCTTGCAAAGGTACAAGGGCTCCTCTAATAGAAGAATTGGCTCCCTTTTCACCTCCATGTGGTAATGGATTTCCTCCCAATGGGACAACACTGTTAGAACTTATATGCTCATCCTCCCCATCAATAATTGAGATTACATCATCATCAAGCAGAGACCCTAAGTCTTGGTCATCTCTTGAAAGAAGTACCCCATGACTTCACAAATGGAAGAGGGCCCTTCACACAATGGGGATCTTGCCCTTGGCAAGCCATCATACATGTTTTCATCCCCTTCGGAAATAAGGAAAGGAGTTTGTTTCATGTTTCCTCCCAATGCATGCAAAATGTTTGAAGTTATGATACATGAGGACCCACATTTAGTTCCATAGGTTTCTTCACCAAACCCTCAATGAATGCATCATATGTTTCTATATTTGCATGACAATATGAAATAGAATTTCCAAACCAACAATCATGAGCCATACCTTTGATTTGCAGTGATGCTCCTCCAATGGCCTCATCTCTTTCCTCCATCCTCCCGGCAGTCCAAGTGGGCAATGGACTGCGCTGTGGATATGCATGTGTGGTTGAATTCTCACACCCAACTTGGTCACAGCTAGGGCTTGCTTCATCCACAAACCTTCTCAGAAAACCTTTCTAGTTTTCCCTTTCTATCTCCTCAAGATCTTCAATGATACCCTCCATGGTCTAGAAAAGAAGAATGGAAACCTCCTCTCCGTCATTCCTCTTTTTCTGTACATATCCTCTTCTAAATGAGGAGATCCTCCTTCTAATGGCATATAATCTTGGGCTGCACAGGCTGATCCAAGATTGATGCTCTGATACCACTGTAATATCCCTTTTTCGGGAATTTTTGCAATATGGTCCTCAAGGACGCCATATAAGGAAGGCAGTGTAAAAATAAGTTGAAAGGGGGATTGGATCCCCTCATTAACTTACTAAAAACTTCTCTACCAGAAGTTGAGCCCGGATAAATGACTCCAGTTGGGTTATTCAGATCTCCCCAAACTAGATCCCATAAAGAATGCTCAAAGAGAGAGCTTACAGCAATACATGAACACTATCATTAAACTCTGCAAATCTGAATGCAACATCAGATGAAATATATTATAGCCATCATGTGCATTAATTTATCAACAAAAATATACAGAAATATCATGAGGAATAAGCCCCTCATGCAATGGAAATCAATCTCCAAAGATTAACACATGAAATACAAGAGATGCAGCAACTGCATAAAATGTCGGAAAGCAGTGACAACGCTATCTCTAGGAGTGTAGCTGCTACTATAGATGTGAAAACATGAAATATGATTTAAATATACAAAGAAATGCCCAAGAATATAAGAATGGGCTCCAATACAAGATTTCTAGCCAATCTAGGAGAGATTGCTAGAAATGTCGGAAAATGTACAATGTGACAAATAACTTGTCACTACAACTGAACAAAAATGAGAATGAGGCTATGGAAAATCTGAAATACTCATGCCCTCATTCGATAATGTTTTCAAGCAAAAGGTTTGATCCCTTTTCACTCAAAAACACTCCTCCTGACAAGCTCTGTGACCCTCCCAGCAACTGCCTACACAAAATAACGCAGTTTCTACCCAAGACCGCGCTGTGAGAGATGGTGAGTGATTGGCCTAGTGCCAAAGATCTGAAATGAAGCCCAGGAGTCTCCTCTGCTGCCCCTCCAAAGAATATGCAAGGTCTCCACTGAAGAACAAGCCAAAGATTGACTCTATGAGTTCCTCTGTTGCTGCTCCCAACAACACAACGTTTTCTACCCAACAAAATAACGCTGTAGCTGCAGAGATAAGCTTGGCCGAATGCCGGAATGAGGAAATGAAGCTAAAACCCTATCCTTCTTTGAGGATGAGGAAGGGATTCCTAACCGAGAACACCCTTGGGTTCAAGAACACTACCTCCCCGCTAAACATCCCGGGGATGCGAGTCTTTGCAGACCCAACGAAAATAATAAGCTAATGCATAATGAAAATGGGCTGCCATCTCCTCCTTATAAAGCAAATGAACTCTTATCACCATGGGTCCCATTGACACTTGCCACCTAACTCAGCCAAGTGGAGCCTCCACTAAAAATGTGTTGTCCAAGAAGGTTCAATGTATCTAGACAGTTTTAGTTGACTTGGTCAAAATGACTAGATCAAGCATGATCCAATCCTATTCACACCATGTGGTGCTCAAATCAGCTGCTTTATTATTCCTCCTTTCACACAAGGAGTTTTATTTCTCCATCTAAAGGGGTTAAGGGGTCTCCTTACCTATTTTATTCAACAAAATGAAAATATGCAAACTATAATGTTCCTTTTAGCTTGACGCTAAAATTTGGGAACATTACAATGACTACTATTTAGTTCCACTATTTTGTTATGATTTTTGTTTAATGCGACATGTTTAGCCCTGTTTGACTGGCTAATAGTTATGAGTGAAACCATTATGCTATATGTTGTTCTTGTTTCTTGTTCTATGTGCAGGTATCCGAGTGTAACGGCGAATGGATTGTGATTTTCCAAGGTAGGAGCGAGAGGCTACTACTCTTTCGATAATGACAACAGTGTTGGATTCCTAGTAGGTCAATCTACTGTGTCTTTCGTTCATTCATTAACTAGCAAGAAACACTTTATAATGTCCCTTTGTTTCTAGACCCACCCTAGGTCTAGAGGGATCGTCTTTGTCCGCAGAGAGGATTTATCTGCATAACAAATTGGCGACTCCACTGGGGATCAGTGTGAGTTTGTCATCTTGACTTGTTGGGTCATTATTCAGTTGATTGGTTCGCTTGTTTTTCTTTTTATGGTTTGTCAGCTTGCTTTCCATCCTCTGTTGAGCTCCAGAGTGTCATATTTGACCTCTGCTCATTGGATTTTCCTTGTTTCTATAGTAATCTAGCTTGGCACTCTTTTCATTTGAACAGTCGCTCCCATTAGCGCAGGATGCTCTTGTTGCAGTCGCGCCAACCCCTGTTTGGCACTGAATATAGCCTCGCAATCGCGCCCATCCCTGTAGACTTAGGTTTATCCTTTTTTTGATGAGTTTTTGGTCAATGTTTCTTGCCTCTGGGTTATTTATTGAGCATAATTAAGCCTTTGAGATTGTTGTTATCATTGTAAACTTGTCTTTTCTCGGTCATTCGTCCCTCTTCTTAACAGTGTAGTTTAAGACCTTAAGGTTTCTATGTGTCTTTTATACTGAGCCTTCTGCTTGAAGATCAATTCTCTTTGATTGTTGTCAGTCTCGTTTTTGTTACTTGTGCTGAGTTTTCATGATCTGTTTGAGTGTTTTGTTCGTTGAATGGAATTTTCATTTTATCGATTGATCCTTCCCCTTATTGCTCCAGGCATTGATTACATTGCTTGTATTGGGTCGTTTTGGAAAACTCTCTCTTTTTTATTGAAATATTGTAGCATTCATTTGAGTATTCTTTTTTGTTCGTTGTGTATTTGGTCGAGCCATTCGATTCCAATTCCTACATTCGAGTACTCAAGCCCATGCTTATTTTTCATTGAATTAGTGCATTTTGTGCTTTGTTTCATTCGAAAAAAAAAATTTAAAAAAAAATATATATATATATATATATATATGTATGTATATGTTTTGCATTCTTTGCATCGAAATTGAAATGATTCTTTCGCATAACTAATATTTTTTAAATCTAGGAAAGAGTTTCGTTTTCGATTGATTGCATTAGAGGCATTAGAAGTTTTCTTCACATACTTTCCTTGTTTTTTATTGTTTAAAATATTTCCATCCTTCTCATAACTAGCATTCATCAAATTGGAAAAGATGTTCATTTTCATATAGTTTGCATCTAGGAAGTTGAGCTCCAAATTCGATAGGGCCTTAAAACTGAAACATAATCCAAGATCAAGTGTTAAAATTCATTCAATGAACCTAAGGCAACATTGAAACCTAACGCAATATTCTCGTGTTCTAGGCTAGAGACATGTTCCGGCGTCTTAAAACCTAGTAGCTTTCGTTCGCCTCTTGGCTTCAGACATTGCTAGTATGGACTTGTGCTCCCCGTACCGTCGTGTATATAAAGGGAGACCCCTCTAGGTTGCAATCCTTTTATCCATAGGAAGCCGATTCTGTCACCTTGTAACCGTGATACACCGAACACAACATTCGGGGAGACTACCTGCACATACGTTAAGTCCTTGGCCATTTCTCTTTCATTTGATCACCAAGGTGTATATGGCAGTTCACAGAAACTTGGTACACTCTCTTTCTTAGAGTACCTAAGTAGTCATTTTGATCTTTTCGTAACTCTTTAAATAAGAGAAGAGATCATCAAGCACTTGTTCTTTCACGCTCGTTTCAAATTTAAAGTGACTAGAGTCGTCTTTTTCCTGTTTCTCGACTCTTAAAACATGAAACAACGAATTTTGGTTTCAGTGTCATAAAATAAATCACCTAAGATTTCACGCCCATTTAAAATTTTTATTCTTGGCCTGATTTGTTTCCTTAGTTCTTGATCTTGGAACTGTCGATTGGTTATCTTTTTCCTTCCTATTCTGATATCCAGTGAAAGTGGCAGAACATCCAGTTTCATCATCCTCACTACCTCCTAGTGGTAGTTCTTTCCCAGAATTTTCTTTTGAAACCCCTCAGTCCACTAGTTCTGTCGAGTTTTCACAGCCTATTCTCCCATCTATCCAACCCCTTGCTATTCGATCTCCGTTTGACGAGCCAGTTGAGTTCAATTGGCCTCCTTCAAGTGCTTGGTCTGGTTTTGGGGAAGAAGGAGATTTTCCTCCTCTTACGTCGGGCTCCCCGTTTATTGCTGCTGCAATACCTCCTAGTCCCCGTATTCTTTTCGAAGATCTTATTGTAGGATCAGATATATATTCCTCTAGTCCTGTTGGTAGTGAAGATATGTTTGTTTCCTCAGGAGAATATTATCTTTTTCCTGAAGATCACCCTCATGTCTCTATCGAATCTTCTCCACCATCAGTGTCACTTCCGCTTGGATATAGGTCCTTTAGTCAAATTATGTCTGGTGTTTCCTCCATTGCGTAATCCAGTACAGTAAATCCTCCTCCAAGTTCGGTCCTACCTTTGTTAGGGCTATCACCTTCGACTCCTGGTTCGTAGATTATTGTTACATCTGTTCCAGTCCAACCGATGGTTTGTGTGGCTTCTGGTTCAGTTTCCACTACTCCTGTGATTCCTGGCAGTCTTACTTTGAAGAATATATGTTGGTTGTTTAGTAGCAAAGTTCTCAGGGTTCTCAGCAGTCCCAAGCTCCTAAATATCATCATTTCCATCATTATGATGCTGTTGGTAATCCCATATATGTATATCCGCACCATTATGATGTGTATGGTAATCCAGTCTATTTGCCTCCTATTGATCCTTATGCGGTTGTTTATGATCCTTATTAGACTATTACTCATTTGGGACCTACCTTGCCCGTGCAACCCTCTGGCTTACAAGGACAAGCCTCTCAAGGACAACCTTTGCCTCAGCAAGGCCCTGCTTCTGGTCCACAGGGAAAACCATACAGTCCACAAGGCCAACCTTTACAAGGACAACCTTTGGTCCAACATGGACAACCCTCCACTCTTTCCAGTCAACCTCTGAATCAACCAGGACCGTCTTTTGGTCCTGGGGGCAAATTTATCCACACAGGGACAACCTGTTGCACCTCAATCATAGCCGAACGTCCAGTATGGTCCAAATATTGTGCAACCAGGAAAACCCTACGGTCTGTCTGCAGATCAACCTGGTTATCATAGAAAACCTGGTCTACCACAACCATCAGGCCAACCTTTCCCACAAGGGCAACCCAGTGGTCCTCAATATTCGATTCGACAGCCGGTTCAACCAGCTCAGTAGTCGTTCCAACCTACAAACTAGCAGATTCCTTCGGTTCCACAGCCAGTTCTACCTATTTACCCAACTCAACTAGGTTAAACTTCTCTGCAAGGTCAGCTTGCTCAACCACAGGGCGCTTACTACCCTCAAGTTTCATATCAACCGGTATATAGTGTACATTCCATAGCAGAATCCTTATGCTACTTAGTAAGGACCTCCATGGTCTACTTCGACTCAATATCCTGGTCCTCAACCCTAGTATCAACCGAATTATCCTGCTTCTAATCCCTAAGATCTGAATCCTTCAGAACAGAATGTGTGGGGACAGAATCCCGCTCGGACTGGGTGGAATGTACATACAGGTCCTTATCAACAACCTCCGATGACTATTAATACTCAATTATCGTTTCTTGCTACGTTGGAACTACCCGATGTGTCAAAGTTGACGAATGATCCTATTCTCTATAACCCGTATTGGCCTCTGGTTCTGACCAAGATTCCTAGTGATTGTCTTAAATTCGAGGGTAAACCTGGCAAAGACCCCCAAACACATTTTATGACTTACCACTGGTGGTGTTCTTGTAACTCTTGGGTTGACGATTCTATTCAGCTTCATCTTTTCTAGTGAACTCTTACTAGTGTCGCTGCAAAGTGGTACATTGAGTTGTCTTGTGGAGTTTTTCAAGATTTCAATTCCTTAGCGATGGCATTCATTACACATTTTCAGTTACCGATCCACTATGAGACCGGGACGCATCTCCTCACTTCATTGAAACAAGACTGAGCTACTGATATCTCATGTCATATTTATGAGTGGCAGTGTCATTGTCATATGATCAAATTTGATATTCCTGATCAAATTTTGACTCATTGGTTCACTACCTCCTTTGTCAACCAGATTGCCAAAGACATAGCTATGGGGGAATGTGTAACCGAGGAACAAGCCATTTCTTATGCCCAGTACCTTGATCTTGTGTACTCTCAGTCCGACGCATTATATGATATCTTGCCTGATGCTTCTCGACCTGGAACTTCTAAACCACCAGCGACTCCATCCATTGATGGTATTATTGGTTTTGTATCTCAGACTTCTCAGAAGTCTTCTTCATCCAACTTTGGGAAGCAGAAGTCTACTTCTTCCAATAATTTTTCTTCTCACCAACTTCGAATTCTGGAAAACCCATAGAGGTGAATGTCGTTCAGGCCAATCCTACGGATAACACTTCTAAAGGTAAGAAGAAGGGTAAAGGTAAGGCTAAAGCCGATACCCCAAAACAAGATTCTCTGAAACCTCGTTCTGCTGATAATTCTCAACGAAAATCGAAGTATCCTTGTTTGATTTGTGATGAAAAGCACTTCACCAAGGACTGTCCCCGATGGTCCGAAGTGATTCAATTGCTCAAAGACACCTAGGGAGCTCCGGTCATTCTTAAAGAACCTTTCCCAATTCAGCAAACGCAGATGGTAGGGAAACCTCAGTCCTCTACCCCTGTTGGCTCTCGGGTCTTCATGATGAATGGTTCTGCACCCATTTCCATTGCTACTCGATCGAAAGATTATTCTGCCTCACACCAGGCAGGAAGGAAGGAGATTGTTGATGGCCCTCCTCCTCCACTTGTTTCTAGCCCTCTTGAGATTGAACGGCCTCACACCGAATCCGTTGTACAACCACCTTCCAAAGGTGTACGCCGTAAGTCTTCTTACAATCCTAATGCCCGTCCTGCTCAACATTACCATATTGTTGAGGATTTGGCTTAGGCATTGTCTACTATGTCTGCTCTAGAAGTACTTCAGATTTGTCCATCTCAACGGAAGGCTTTATTATCTGCGATAGGTGTGGTCGATCCTGCCGATACTAGCCTTCTTGATTTCGACTTAGATAATTTTGTCCCACGACTCCCGCACCAAATTGCGCTCATTATCCAAGTTGGTATTCATGGTTTCAATATTCACTGGGCAGTTCTGGACAAGGGTGCGTCTACCTATGTTATGTCATCTACTTGCTGGAAAGCCATCGGTTCTCCAGCTCTCACTTCTTCACCCAATTCCCTTGAGGCAATTGATGGAAGAGAATCTAAACCTCTTGGTGTTCTTACTAGTTTGTTGAATACATTGGAAGGGAAAACAATCAATGTCAAGGTTGAAGTCGTTGACGCTAAACTCAATTATAATCTTCTTTTTGTTCGCAGTTGGACTCATGCCATGTTGTGTGTTCTTTCCACTCTCTTTCGTGTTTTGAAATTCCCGCACAAAAGAAAGATTATTACTGTCGATCAATTGTATTTTTTCACTTCTACTTTCGAGAACAACATTCCATACGTGGATAAGATTCCTACTCCCTAGGAGAGCGTAGGGCCAGGGCTTTTCAATGATCTTGCCCTCATGGGTGTTTTTCCCCTTCCACCACCAAATACTGTTCAGGTCAACATGATTTCTCGCACCGATGACCCATGGGTTATCCCTTCACCTGGACAAATTGATTTATTTGGAGATTTGATGCCATTCAGTCCAATTAAGGTTGATTATTGTGAACTCATCACATCTTCGGATCCTCCACCTTCTAATTCTCCTCTGTTGAGCATGTCTCTTGACATTTATTCTCAATCCCCTTAGCTTGGTGATTCTGATTCACCTAACCCTTTGAAAGAAGTGTTTCCCTACGATGAGGCCATCGTGGAAACCATGTCTCTTGAAGATATCCCATGGGACGATGGTCATCATCGTTCCTCGTTTCTGCCAAGTTTCGGGACCATGCCTACTTGTATTGAGTGGTTTTCTTCTTAGGTTCCCTCTTCTCCGCTTCAAACACCTATTTAGATACTCAATTATTTTCGGAAGGTAACTTAAGAAACATTACACAGACAATGCCTATTGAAATTTCCGTTAAACCAGGAATCGTCGAGAACATCCATCTCGAGGTCACTTATTCTTCCGATGAAGTACGAGTCTATACTAGCCTTTTCTGGAATTCTGTGATGTCTTTGCATGGTCCTACGATGAAATGCTCGACATTGATCCTAGCATCGTGGTACATGAGATTCCTACCTACCCCAGGTCGAAACTTGTTTGCCAACATCTTCGTCTGGTGCATCCTAGGAAAGCTACCGCCATTAAGGCTGAATTTGAAAAGCTTCTTAAAGCTGGTTTCATTTATCCGATTCCATTGAAAAAATGGGTTTCTAATATTGTTCCTGTAGATAAGAAATAGGGCACTATTCATGTTTGTGTTGACTATCGTGATATCAATCGTGCTTGTCCTAAGGATAATTATCCTACTCCCTTCATCGATCAAATCATTGACGACTGTGCCAGGAGAGAGATTTTTTCCCTCATGGACAGTTTTTCTGGCTATAATTAGATTAACATTCTCTCAACTGATCAACACAAAACTACCTTCATCTGCCCTTGGGGTACCTTCGCGTATAAGAAGCTTCATTTTCGTTTAAATAATGCTAGGGCTACATTTCAGCGCGCAATGTCCTATGCCTTTCATGATATTCGTCACATTGTGTAGCCTTATCTAGATGACCTTCCTGCTCATTCAGCTAAGCGTAGGGATCATCCTGACCATCTTCCTCAGATTTTTCTTCGTTGTAGATGCTACAATATTCGGCTTAATCCGCACAAGTGCATCTTCTACGTTGATTCCAGTAGACTCTTAGGGTTTATCGTGTCTAAATATGGAATTCGCCTCGATCCTCTCAAGGTTGAGGCTATTATCGATCTCCCCTCTCGTTCCTCATTGCATCAGTTGTAGAGTCTGCAAGGGAAGGCTAATTCTTTACGTTGTTTTATACCTAACTATGCCGAAGTAGCTAAAGGATTCACACGATTGTTGAAGCAAGGCATCCCTTTTTGTTGAGATGAAATTTCTCAGAAATATTTGGATGCATTGAAGAGATTTCTTGTCAATGCTCCTCTACTTCACCCTCCAAATTATCATCGTGAAGTTTCCCTCTATTTAGCTGTCGCTTTCAGCACGATCTCCATGGTTTTGGTACAAGATGATGATTACAGTCACGAACATGTTATCTATTACTTGTCTCATAACCTTCTCGACCCAGAAACACTTTATGATAATGTTGAGAAGTTAGCGTTGGCAGCAGTTCAGGCGGTCCAGCGTTTTAGTCATTATATTCTTTTGCGTACTATGACCATGATTTCTGATTAAAACCCTATGACCTACATCTTGTCTCAAGAATTGCTGGGGGGAAATACTCGAGGTGGATTTTCATCCTCCAAGAGTTTGATTTGGAATTTAATGCTGCCAAGTCTAAGAAATCATTGATCTTTGTTGATTTACTCTGTTCTCTCCCTTCTGACTCTGTTCCTTCTTGTTCTAAAGAGTACATTCCAGACGATTTTCTTTTCTTGATTAGCAGCCTCGATCCTTGGTATGGTGATATTATCGTCTATCTCCAGACTTCATCTTTTAGATCTGAATTGATGAAGGATGCCCACTAATGCATCTACCATCAGTCACAACCTTATCGTATAGTTGGAGATACACTCTATTGCATCGGAGTCAATTCTGTACTCCGTCGATGTTTAACTCTCGAGGAGGCTAAGAAAGCCCTAAATTATTTTCACATTGGCGCCTGTGGCGGTCACAAGTCTGGTTATGCTACTGCCCAAAAATTCTTTGTGCTGGTTATTTTTGGCCTTCTATTTTCAAAGACTGCATTGTCGTGGTTCGTAAATGCCATGATTGCCAGATTTACCAATGCAAGATACGTGCGCCACCCATTCCTCTTCACCCTGTCATTACCATTGGTCCCTTTGCAAAGTGGGGCATTGATTTTACGACGTGTAACCCTCACTCGGCCAGGGGGCATGCCTATATTATCGTAGTCATAGACTACTTCACCAAATGGGCCGAAGCAATGCCTACACTTGCTGCCGACGGTAAAACAGTTGCTCAATTCATATTCAATCACATCATTGCTAGGTTTGATGTCCCTCAAGCCATCGTTACCGATCATGGTTCTCATTTTCGGCATTATATGGTGGCGAAGTTGACTTCTAGGTTGGATCTGTGTCACGACAGCTCAATGTCGTACTACCCTCAGGCCAATGGCCAGGTTGAAGCTGTAAACAAATTTCTTGTCACCATGCTTCAACGTACGATTGGGATCCACAAATCCAATTGGCATCTCATGTTATTTTTGGCTCTTTGGGCATACCGAACATCAGTTAAGAACGCAACTGGGTTTACTCCTTTCCAGTTGGTGTATGGTCTCGAAGCTACACTGCCGATTGAATGTGAAATACCTTCTCTCAAGTTGGCTGTTGAATTACTGCCAAATACTTTGCTAGAAGAAGAGCGTCTACTTTATTTAGAAAGGCTGGATGAAACTCGTCACTTTGCTGCTTTAGTTATCGAGGCACAGAAAAAGCGGGTCAAAGCTCATTTTGACCAATCAGTTTCCCCTCGTTCCTTCATGGAAGGAGATCTCGTCCTCTTGTATGACCAAGCTCATGACAAGTTGGGGGCAGACAAATTTCAACCCATGTGGCATGGGCCCTACATCGTTAAGCATGTATTGTAGAATGGGGCCTATGAGCTCATATATTACAAAGGTCATCCTCTTGAATAGCCCAGAAATGGGTTGTATCTCAAAAAATATTATGCGTGAGGCATTCATGTGTAATTGGTGTACATAGGTGTTGTTTTCATTTTTGTACATATTTTCGGTTTGTTGTGCTTTGTGAGCATTTTTCATGCTTATTGGGTCTTACTTATTCTGCAGATGTCTATTACCCCTTATGTCGGTTTCGTGGATGGTGCTTCCCGCAGTACCAGGAATTTGTCTTCAGCAGCCTGGGTAATTTATGATCCTGCTGGTGAGTTGATAGATCTGCAAGGTATTTGTCTAGGACGCACTACAAACAATGTCACTGAATATAGTGTTGTCATTGAACTATTAACCGAGGCAATCAACCTCGGCATACACGCATTGCTTGTAAATCTAGATTCACATCTTGTCATTTTGCAACTCAATGGTCATTATTCAGTTAGAAATCCGCACAGTCTGAGATTGTATTTGCGCATTCGTTTGTTGGAAATACATTTTGATTTCATCACATATCAACATATTCCTAGACGAATGAATGCATTAACTGATACAGTGGCTAACATTGTATTAGATAGACATTTGTGTAATTTGTAAAAACTTCATCAGATGTAAAAGATCCATGTAGGAAAATAGATGTATATATATATATATATATATATATATCGGATGTTTGCATCAGTGTGCATCATAAATTCAAAAAAAAAAATATGTGTGTTTATGTTACATCCTGAGACATCATGTCTCTCAAAATTTTCAAATAAAATCTAGATGTCTAATCAGCATGATGCTCATGGTAGCATGTCACTGCCCGTACAAGCCACCTTAGCAAGCGGTGAATTCGGCTAGGCACCCCTACGGTATGCCTCTGATAGGCGCAAGGAACATCGTCAAATGTTTCATAGTCTGGGACTCCGTGTGTGATTCCCTCTAGATTGCGCACAATCTCATCTTCCTCGCCGCCCTCACCTTGAGGGTCGAAATCGCGAGGGATTCACCTCGCTATCAGCGACATGCCAGCAGGTCTCTCTGGGCCAACATCTGCAAACACGTGGATTTAATGTTAGAACATGCATAAGTAAAAAATATCATAATACTCATGAAAATTAAAAAATAAGTCTCACCCAAATATTCATCCCAGTCCTCCCCCTCTGGAAGTGGGAGGTCTGGATCATCAGTGAAATATGTACCAGAGTAGGGCCAGTCCTCCATGACAATCAATTGTCGGCGGAGCCAATCAAAAAATTCTGGTCTCCAGGACATCTGTTGACCGCCCCCTGCCCTTGGCATCAGAGCTACCCATCGGGCCATCCGTGGTTCTCTTGCTAGTGGTATCGGAACTATGACCTCCTGCCGCTGAAATATTGGTAGTCGTTCCAAGAAGAATGATACCAAAATAGAACCATAAGCGAATTGCTTCAATTTTCCCTTCTTGCATTTTGTTAGCTGGTATTTCATGTTTATTTTCACAGCCTCTGCCCAGTTGTAGATGATTGGTGACAAGCAGTCTACACCAAGAAGCAACTGTGTCTTTGTTGCTTCGTGCGGTGCTTGCGATCCCGCAGCTTGTGTGATGGTATGTAACACTACTTTTAGTTTCAAGTCTAGGATAGTTTGGATATCAACTTTCCCACTGCCTGATCCCTTCCGTGCCCCTGGACATACCCTGTCCATCACCATGGTCATGTTCTCCATGCAAAGCCGGATGCCAGTTAGGATTGGTGCTACTCCTCTCCGCGATAATCATGTGATAAAATAGATGTCAGAGACTTCAATCTCAAGTTCCTGATATCGAAGGATGAACTTTTCTTGATTTTCGTCCCATATCCTCACTAGATACTGTAATAGCTCCGGTTGAGCTTGGAGGCATGTTGTTAGGAAGAAATTTTTCAGTCCACAGTTTCTGAGAGCTTCCATGACTCTCTCGTTTTCCATGATGAGCTCATCTTCTTCTCTATGTTCCCATTCTTTCCATTCTATGACCATTTTGCTGCTTTATACCTACAAAGATTGTTGCATAGACATTGTTAGCCTAATGAGAACATCAGAATCTGTAAAGATTTGGTCTATCACTTGGGATTTTCGACATAAAAATGGTTGTCGCCGTTGGTGCGAATGTTTCCCTAAAAGTTGTGCCAATGGGTGCGCCCTAGTGTATAAAATCGGGCAGTTGGCGCAACTCCGTGCCCGAAACCTACGCCAACCGCTGTGCCCTATTTTTCATATTTTATCCTCTAGAATTCGAAACTGGAAATTGCAGGTAGAAAGAAATGACTCAAAATGAAGGGAAAGGTGTCGGTTCTTACCTGAAACTAACGGAATCGAGATTAGACTGTCAGATCGTCCGCTATCATCGCCACAAAATGATAGTGCTAAATGGGTAACTATTGCTCCACAAGACGCAAAAAGTGAAAAGTAATTGTTTTTACCATTTTTGGCTTTTTGTAACTTTTTCACAACCCTAATTAGGTTTTAAGACATATTTTTCAATTATTTTATTATATTATTTCGAAAAATGGGTTTTACACTTGTCTCTTGTGCATCAGCAAGTTTTCACACAACAGTGATGAAGTAACGAGTTATATTTTATACTTTTTCGGATTCAGTAAAAACACGGAAAAGTCACTACTGGAGTCATCTTTCAGCTCTTTTCTGACTCTCTAAAATTGAAAAGATTGCCGAGATTCTTGTCGTTTTGAACTTGTTAAATGGCTGCGAAATGATATCTACCCAGTATACGTTTAACCCTTTTTCGGGCTGGGATGGATCATTTACGAAAAAGGAATACCTTAGCCTATCACGACTAAGAGGTTCTCTCAGACATAGATTTCTACCTTTTCGGATCTGTGAGACTACCTACGAAAAGGGACTGCTAGAGTTTTCTTTTCTACCTTCTTTTCAAACTCTCTGAACATGAAAATATGCCGAGTTCTCCGTTTATCAGACTCGTTAAACCTTGATGACATCGAATTTCATCACCATGATGTTACTCAAGTTCCTCCTTCCTAGGGCTCGTAAAATGTACTAGGTTGGATTTGTCGAAAGGAAAAAATTACAGTACAAGCATATGTTATCCCCTTCAAGCTTGTTTTAAAAAATAATTGGGGTACTCGCCAAAAATGGTGGGGGGAAATGGAACCCGGTTTTAGTTATGTTGGC
Source organism: Pinus albicaulis (assembly GCA_034641835.2). NCBI lineage: Eukaryota > Viridiplantae > Streptophyta > Pinopsida > Pinales > Pinaceae > Pinus > Pinus albicaulis. The sequence goes on along the minus strand of CM076578.1, from coordinate 1,852,750,221 downwards.
AGTATGTCACTCTTGAACATGACACTTGTCTGCATTCGCGTCAGGTTGGGGACATCTCATTTCGTCATTTTTTGCCTTCATGGGTTTGGGTAATCTCTTTTGACCTCTCATTTTCTCTCTACCACGTCATCATGACCTTAGATCCCTTGATGTAAAATACTACCAAATCCAGTGTTGTGTCACTAATATGTTCAAGAGAAGTTCGCATTTGCAGTTTTCAACCTTCTTATGATTCCCTGTTAGTCCTGATTCACTTTCATCATGTTCCTCTGTCTCGTGTTGATGATGTGGGAAACATTATGGCCCACCTTTGACCAAGTCACCTCCTGTCGACTTCAGTTCATTATCCAAGAATTTGATCTAGAGACTCCCTTCTGGTGCCCTGGAGCCTGCATGCCTCAATGGCAGGTTTTTCGCATTTGACGTAAGGTTCACATCATTGGCCTTCGATTGAATGATTCTGCGAGTGTTCGACGTCAGATCACTATTCACATTCCGTAGATTGTACCTTTTGTACCTTGAGGGTCACCGTCATCATTGGTGGTTTCTCTCGTGTCTGTTAACGACTTTCATCATTGGCTGGTAATCAGACGATTTTCTTGCATGTTCAACTTCAACTCATACATTCGCATGCTTGAAATTGTACTTGTTCGGGTCAAGATGGAGCGCAAGACCCTGGGTTTTTTCTGATAAAATCCAGGCTGTGGATTTTTTTTTATTATCATGACTTATTACATGACTCTTTTGATTGGATGGCTGCAACCATATTTGAGTCTATTTGTTGATCTTTACTGTTGGATGGCTACGTCCATACCTCGGATCACAGTTTTATTGTACTCTATTATGGATGGCTACGCCCATGCCACATGTTCATGTATCACAGCATAAGTTGTATTTGTAATTGCAGGTTTTCCGACAGCGGTGTTTGGTTCGAACGTGTTCTCATAAATCATTTCGCCCCTCCCTCTCCCTCGGACCTCATGATTTAGGGGGCATCTACATAGAATTTTGTCACTGTCCCTATAATCCCCAACTCACACATTGGAGGGTCATTTTTGTGACTAATAAGAAGTGTCATGCCTTGCAAAGACCATCATTTCATCCCTTTACATGAGAGCAATATTCCTCCTGTTGACAATTCCCTGAGTAGGACTCTAAAAACCCTTGTTTTTGCCTTGGCACGAGTAGCCAGTTACACTCCCATGCTGAGCTGGAAAATTAACACTAAGTCCGCGCCAGTTGGCACTTTGTCCCAGTTAAGCACCCACGCCAAGCTGTTTATGGAATGTTTTTTAAAAAAAGAGGTGGAGGTTCCATTCCAACCACCTCGAGGATGAGTCATTGGGAGTGGTTGAACTAAAACAACCACGGAATCCCTCCTTTATTTAGTATTTTCCACCTCCCTTGGAACTCTCCTAAGGGATAGGACTCCCTCCCACCTTTTTAGGGATCCAAACCTCCTCCTTTTCCTCTATAAAAGAAACTATCTCTCTTCTCATCAACTAGCTGAACTTGGAGGATTGATATTAGAGTTGAATAATTAAGCATAGATTGAAGAGTTGCATCGAGAAAGGGATAGAGCAAGGAGGAACTTCTTCGAGAGAGCTAGATTCCATGCCCTCATCCCGTCTGAATCCCTCGACAAGTATGAGATGCACTTTGGTTGAACCCCGCTGGAGGAGACTGCGACGTCAAAGCATCGATTGTACCTCTTCCTTCTACTTATTTATATACATGACTACTGTTTGGTTCCACTATTGTGTTATGATGTTTGTTTAATGCGATATGTTTAACCCTCTTTGACTAGCTAATAGTTATGAGTGAAACTATTATGTTGTATGTTGTTCTTGTTTCTTGTTCTATGTGCAGATATTCGAGCGTAACGGCAAACAGATTGTGATTTGCCAAGGTAGGAGAGAGAGGCTACTACTCTTTCAACAATGACAACAGCATTGGATTCCCGGTAGGTCAATCTACCGTGTCTTTTTTTCATTCATTAACTAGGAAGCAACACTTTAGCGTGTCCCTTTGTTTCTAGACCCACCCTAGGGATAGAGGGATCGTCTATATCCGTATAGAAGATTTACCTGCATAACACTAGTGAAAGATTTTGTTGGCCAAGAACTCTAATAAATATTTTTTGGTCGAATATTGATGTGTTCTTATTGGAAAAAGAGATACTTCGAAGTAACTTTCCTAGATAATTATTTTGACCAAGAAACTATGACCAATGAACTATGGTTGTCTTATTCCCTACTTGATTTAAGTTTTAGTATTGATGTTGAGCCTTGTTGGTTAAAATTCATATTGATCATAGTTCTAAGGAATTTCTTGATTAAGAACCCTAACTAATAGAAAGGATGGAGAATTGTAATAGATAAGAATTTTGATAAACAAAATACAACCAATAAGAACTTTGATGAATGAAATTTAGTCAACAAAAAATATAACCATAGGAACCATTTGGAAGGAAGGAACTTTTAACTAAGGAAAAAAATAAGAACTTGGATAATAATTCTATTGAATAGATTTCCCATCCCCTTGGTTATTGTTAGCTAGAAAAATTTACTATGATAGATTGAATTGTGCCCAACAAGGAACCATTAACAACATGGATTCTAGTCAACAATAATTTTAATTTAAAAACTATGACCAATAAAACCTCTAACTAAGAAACAATGATTAGTCAAGATCCTCTTATTCCTTCCTTGGTTACAATTCCTATCTTGAAATTCAATCATGTATGTTAGAAATTATCCCCTCTTCCTCTAAGGACCATTCCTCACTGTAATATTCCAAATCTGGAACAGCACAGCAAGCCTGCTAAAATAACGCACTTCTGGGAGATTGATGCACAGAAATGAGTTTACAGCCCTTGGATCCCTTATATCAGCAGATCTGGAGTCTAGATCCAAAAGGGGAGAAAAAACAAATCAAACTACGTGTGGTAAACAGATCTCCCACCACCTAGTCTAGCTGGAAAACACCATACAAGAGGGGCTGCAACTATGCACAACAAACTACTTCAGAAATAATGCAGTCTTGGACAGTATGAGTAGGAGGCCATAAAATATGATTAACTTATGAGTGTACAACAACAAATCAGAATTACAATGAATCTCTTTCAATATACAGTAGAATACAGGAGACAATAGAGCAAGAAATCTTCAGAAAAGAAGGCTGCAACACATATATAAACTGCAAAATGGCTTAACAACGTTATTTTGAGGAGCTGCATCAGCTGAATATTACAACTCATATCTAGGACATATATTTGGACAAAACATCAGATCCATTTCAAATCTGGAAACTAGATAGTCTTATTTACAAGATCCCCATAGGGTTTTGACCAAATCATGCATTACAAAGAGTAGATCTGAGTTTTAAGTTGCATATTTGCAAAATGCTTCAAAAATTTCTGAAGATGACTTTACATTAAAATAGATCAGATCTAACAGAACATGGATCAGCAAGCTAATCCATGGATCACTAAAGTGAAAGGCAAAGCCCAGCACCGGAGATCTCTCATCAAAAATGGGATCAAAACACCCTGCAGAACCTCTAATGAAAATAACGCAGTTCCTCAATGAAAACTGCGTTGTAGCTTGATTAAAAATGATGGCCTGATGCCAAAATACAAATTTGAAGCTCAAATAGTGGATGCACTCTTCCAGGAGGTTAAAAGACACACTCCATGAGAAGAGGCTCCAATACAAGCTAGATCTCTGTAGATCTAGAGTTCCACTTGATGCAACCTACAAAAGCAAGCAAAACCCTCACTGGATCTGTGTTGCAGTTGGAAGTAGAGCTTGGCCCAAAGCCTGATAGTGGATCAAATCAGCAAATACTCCTCCAAGAATCCTCAATGGAAGAGTTGAAATCCTTACATAGGAACTCCAAGTGCTAAGTAGCACAATCCTCCACTAAACAGCAGAGAATAGTATTTGTCTAAACAGACAAGATACTCAAAAATATAATCAATCAACAACCTTCTCTTGTTGCCTTCCCCTTCCTTTTATAAGATGAGAGCCTTTGAAAACCCTAAGCCACCTTTATGAGTTAGCTCCTTTCACATGAGGGGCCTCCTTCTAGAACTGCTCTGTCCCTTTATGAGGTACATTGAATCTAGACAGCGTTGTAGATTTGGTCAAGGTTGACCCAGTCTCACAGCTCAAACCCCTTCCACACCTGCAAGTGATTTATTTACATGGCGCTGATTTATCCTTGTTCACATGGGCATTGATTTATTCATTCTTTTCAGGATTTTTACATGTCCTCATTTATTCATTTATTCATGCAACATAAAGTAAAATAAAAATGTATATTCCTCTTAGCTTAGGCTAAGTAGGAATATTACAGTCCTCCCCTCCAAAATGTTGCTTGTCCTCAAGCAACTAATAGGGTGAGAGTTGTAGTACTTCCCCTCCTTCATTGATGGCATCATCAATGACCCATTCCTCATCAAAAGCCAAGTGCCCATGAAGTCAATACATCATAAATTGTTCCTCCAAGGTCAACATAATATGTGCATAGTCCATCCCACCAAGAGTGAAAAACTCAACAGAAATAAACATGGCTGGAGAAATGCTCCATCTGAAACATGTATCATGAGGTACAGGTAAAAGTTCCAAACCATGTGGCACATACAAGCTGCCCATTTTCTCTTCATACAATCCCATAAACAATACAATGATATCATCCAAGTATGGAAGCAAGACTACATATATGCAAACAGAAATTTGAGCTTGAGGTGGGTCAAAATCCCACATGTGATGCCAGCGCAGTGCATCACCTGCCTGCATTAGATCAAGGTGTGGTAAGTGGCATTCCCACCACACATTTGTTGCTTTATTCACCTTAACATGGCTGAAGATGTTAGATAAGTTTGGTGCCTTTGGAAAGCACCCATCATGAGAAGGAATCTCCCTTTACACAATAAGGGAGTAGCCAAGTTCAACATTTCTATTGGCCCACCAAAAGTCATGGGATCCACATGATCTCTCACTCCCTTTAGGAGTCATAGCCTGCAAAAACATGCCAAAGGAATCAGAAAATAAAATTTTCTTGGCATGATCATATCCTTTACCATCATAGTCCTTCATACACATGGAGTTCTGCATGAGAATTTCCTTCCTCTCAAGCAAAGGAAGAACTGGCTGAAATGACTCTTGCAAAGAGTCCATTGGCTGCCCCAATCCTCCATAGCTAATGCACTCTTGAAAGTGCTGATGTAATTCCTCTCTCATGCCTTCCCAATCAAAGCTCCTCATGATCAGGGTATAGACCTTCATTGAATGCATATGGCTGAGGAAGAATTCTTCATGTGCCCCTTGTAGTATCTTCTGCTTGTGTTTGGAAGCTCTAGCCAAGAAGACCTTACCATGATAATAGATGACTCCCCCTTGGACTAAGTAGCCCTTTTCTTGCTGCATGTCATCTAGTATCATACCTGTGTGGAGATCTTTAGAATACTCTACAAACAGTTGAGATTTCCAATACAGATCCACAATGTTCAACAATGACAACGCTGATGATACATCCATGGAAGTGCTTGTCATGTTGCTGATCTCCTTTTTGACATTCCTCATGTCAAATTTGTTTGTTGGAAAGCTGATCCTCCCATTATTCTCCTCCCACAACGCAAATTCAGAAAAGAGAGAGGGTGATAGTCATGCAAGAAGAAGATCCCTCTCATTCTTGAGCTGTCCCAAGCCCTCCAGCGCTGTAACTTGGTCTCTCATTGCTCCAATCCCTCCTGGATATATATTTGGAGTAGCACTTTGTGAGGCCTCTCCCACAAGATCTGAATCTGGTGGCATCCCAGGTAGCTTGCCACTAGATAGGAATGTCCCTTGCAGCATTCTCATGAACATGAGAGAAGGGACTGTGAGATCCCTGCTTCCACTGTGAAAATCCATCTCTGTTGTTTGTGTGGAAGTACTAGGTGAGGGATAAATGTGCATGCCTTGAATCATTTGTGGTTTCCCACTCTTCAAGTCCACCCACTCCATCTGCAAAGCTTTCCAATCAGTGGTCACCTTCCCCAAAATAATCAACCATTGGACACCCAGAATGATATTGTTGTCTGGTATGTCAATTACAAAAAAGTGATTCACTAGAGTGTAGGATCCCATAGTGACTGAGAGTGAGGGGACATATTGCATGCATTGCATGGTTCTATCTCCTGGGACCAAAACAGAGAATCCCTCAAAAGTATTAGTGGGGATTTCTCTCCTTTGCACAAGATGAGCATCAATAAAGCTATGGGTTTCCCCACTATCAATCAACACAGATACCCTTTGATTCATGATTGAACCTTGTACTCTTAGGGTCAAGTACTTAGGCACTCATCTCAAAGATGCAGGAGTCCCACTTATTGGAGCAAAGGCTCCATCCCCATCTCCAGATGGTGTTGGATATTCTTCATCATTATCAGCGTTGTGACCCTTCCTAGGTTCATCATCTCCATCTTCCTCCTCAAAATCTGAGAAGACTTCTATGTAGTGTGCTTTCCCAGCAGCACATCTGTGTCCCGGTGCCCATGACTCTTAGCAAGTGAAACATAGTTTCTTCTTTCTCAACTCCCTCCTGAGATCAATATCAAGAGGCTTCTTGGACGATCTCTCCTTGGAAGGAGCAACTTTCTCTCCCTTTCCTTTAGAAAGGTAAGGGGCCTTGCTCTGGAAAGTTGCCTTTTCTTTTGGCAAGGCATCTTGAAGGTCTCTTGCCCTCTCAATGGCATCATGCAAGGTGATGGGTTTGGTAGATTTAACCAACCCATGAAAAGGTTCCTCCAGGCCATCAGTAAACATGTACACCCTCCTTGATGCAGACAGATCAGGAACCATGACATATAATCTCAGAAACTCAAAGATATAAGTTTCTGCATTCCCTGATTGCTTTAGCTTTGCAAGGCTTTATGAAGGGTGCTTCTGGATCCTTCCTGTCAAACCTCTCCACCAGTCTTCTAGTAAAATCAGCATAGGTAGTTACATTGATATGTCCCAATGTAAACAACCCATGGAACCACCAATTGTGTGCTTCACCTTCAAAGTGCAGCGCTGCAATCTTGATGGCTTCAGTCTCGGGGACTTTGTTCAACTGAAGGTAAATATCCAGATTTTCTACCCATGCCTTGGAAGAACTGGAGGATGTTCCATCAAACTTAGGCAAAAATAATCTACCCATAGAGTGGTGTCTATCCTGATTATGAGAGAACCCACCATCTCTATACTACTACCTTGGTCTTCTTCTGTCCTTGAGGTGACAAAACTCTTGGAAACTCAAGTGGTCTCTGAATCTCTGATTCTGAGATTCATATTCCACAAAGTAGTCTTCAAGGGAAGCTTTCTCTTGTGGTCCTTCATTCTCCGCAGCCAAGAAGGTAGGCATAATGGAGCATTGTGGAGCTTGTGGAGCTTGTGACTAGTTCACTGGTTGACCAACCCAGTGATGAGACATATCAGAGCTTTCCCCCAGATGAAATATCCTAGGAGAATCCCTCATTCTGTCCATCCTCATCTCTTTGATCTCTTTGGAAAGATCTTGCATGGCCACCAACAGAGTTCTTGCAAACTCTTCTCCTTCTTTATCACTTGCAGTCTCAGGGGCTTTACCCTTGTCTTGATAATCAGTAGTGTAATAAAACTTCTTGTGACTTCTATTCTGATACCTCTTCTCCCTCTCAGTAAGAGGTTCATCTTCTTCTGAATGCAACATAGCTATGGTGCTCCAAGGAAAGCACAAGTTGTGCCAAGAAAGGAGCTTTGATACCACTGTAATATTCCAAATCTAGAACAGCACAGCAAGCCTGCTGAAATAATGCACTCCTGGGAGATTGATGCACATAAATGAGTTTACAGCCCTTGGATCCCTTAGATCAGCAGATCTGGAGTCTAGATCCAAAAGGGGAGCAAAAACAAATCAAACTAGGTGTGATAAACAGATTTCCCACCACCTAGTCTAGCTGGAAAACACCCTACAAGAGGGGCTGCAGCTATGCACAACAAACTGCTTCAGAAATAACGCAGTCTTGGACAGTATGAACAAGAGGCCATCAAATATGATTAACTTATGAGTATACAACAACAAATCAGAATTACAATGAAGCTCTTTCAATATACAGTTATGAGTATACAGCAGCAAATCAGAATTACAATGAAGCTCTTTCAATATACAGTAGAATAGAGGAGACAATAGAGCAAGAAATCTTCAGAAAAGAAGGCTACAACACATATATAAACTGCAAAATGGCTTAGCATCATTATTTTGAGGAGTTGTAGCAGCTAAATATTACAACTCAGATCTAGGACAGATCTGTGGAAAAAACATCAGATCCATTTCAGATCTGGAAACTAGATAGTCTTATATACAAGATCCCCTTGGGGTTTTGACCAAATCATGCATTACAAAGAGTAGATTTGAGTTTTAAGTTGCAGATCTGCAAAATGCTTCAGAAATTTCTGAAGATGACTTTACATTAAAATAGATCAGATCTAAACAAAACATGGATCAACAAGCTAATCCATGGATCACCAAAGTGAAAGGCAAAGCCCAGTACCAGAGATCTCTCATCAAAAATGGGATCAAAACACCCTGCAGAACCTCTAATGAAAATAACACAGTTCCTCAATGAAAATTTTGTTGTAGCTTGATTAACAATGATGGCCTACTGCCAAGATACAAATTTGAAGCTCAAACAGTGGATGCACTCTTCTAGGAGGTTAAAAGACACACTCCATGAGAAGAGGCTCCAATACAAGCTAGATCTCTACAGATCTAGGGTTCCACTTGCTGTAGCCTACAAAATCAAGAAAAACCTCACTAGATCTGCATTGCAGTTGGAAGTAGAGCTTGGCCCAAAGCCTGTTAGTGGATCAAATTAGCAAATACTCCTCCAAGAATCCTCAATGGAAGAGGTGAAATCCCTGCATAGGAACTCCAAGTGCTAAGCAGCACAATCCTCCACTAAACAGCAGAGAATAGTATTTTTCTAAACAGACAAGATACTCAGAAATATAATCAATCAACAACCTTCTCTTGCTGCCTTCGCTTTCCTTTTATAAGATGAGAGCCTTTGCAAACCCTAAACCACCTTGATGAGTTAGCTCCTTTCATATGAGGGGCCTCTTTCTAGAACTGCGATGTCCCTTTATGAGGTACATTGAATCTAGACAGTGCTGTAGATTTGGTCAAGGTTGACCCAATCTCACAGCTCAAACCCCTTTCACACCTGCAAGTGATTTATTTACATGGCCCTGATTTATCCTTGTTCACATGGGCATTGATTTATTCAGTCTTTTCAGGAGTTTTACATGTCCTCCTTTATTCATTTATTCATGAAACAGAAAGTAAAAAAAAAATGTATATTCCTCTTAGCTTAGGCTAAGTAGGAATATCACACTCACTAGGAACCACACCATGAAACTTTGACCAACAATGTTCCTATTGGTTAAGGAATCTAACTTTTAAGGATTAAAAAACTTTATAGTTTTTTTAGCTATCTATACCCTCACTACCACACCATGAAATTTTGACTAACAATGTTCTTATTGGTTAAGGAATCTAACTTTTAGGCATTCAAAAACTTTATAGTTCTTTTTTGCCATTTAGATCCTCTCTTTTGAATTTCACAGCATATCGGGTTGGCCTCCACTATGTAAACATGGATCAAGGAATTCAATTTATACTTTGTATGTTTGTGCTCAAATTCAAATCAAAATTAGTTTTTAACTATCTCATCCATATAGCTTGAGAATTGAACCATTACCAACTCAAAATTAAAATCAAAATTTCTAACCTCTAATGAATTTGACTAGAAATTTGAACTACTACCATGTGAAATGAGTTGCACCATATCATAGTTATGACATGTAAACGATCTTGTGAGATAGATTGCTTCCATGCACAAAAGTGTAATTATGAAATTTTACCACTTTACATTAAAATGTTTATTAGTAGTATAGCTATATACATGTCAAGTTGTTAAAATTAAAAAATACAAAAACTAATTAAATTACAATTTTATTATTGTTATTATTATTTTTAATAACAGTAAAATATATATATATATATATATATATATATATATATATATATATATATATACACACACACACATACACATTTTAAAAAGAAACATGTAACAAATTGTTAACCATGGGGATTCACTCTCACTTTATCGTGAAGATTTTTAATATGTAAATATACATTTTTATAATAACATAAGCCAATACATGACTCATGAATACATACCTATGAAAATAAATTTCAATCTTTGATTTATGTATATTACTAAAAATAGTCTAAATTATTATTGAGATTAAATTTCTACTATACACTTAATAATTATACCTATATCAAAACATAATTACATTCATATATAATTTAATCTAATTAAATTAGCATGATCATTGATAATAAAAACAAATTTCATCCAAATAAAAAATTAAAACCGTTGTGGGCTTATCCGATCCAATTTTTAAAGCCCGCACAGATTTTAAAAAATTAAAATTTTCACACAGAAACCAAATAAAAAAGGATAAAAAATGTATTAACTTATATTTTAACTTAAAGGATGTACTTTGACGGCTTCAATTCTAAATTGGACGTCATTTTGACGGGTTGCTGGTTTATAAGACCCGTCAAGTTTGACTGGGGAAATTTTTTCTGTAGCTGTCAAATATGAAATGGGAATTTTTTTCTGTAGCTGTCAAATATGAAATGGAGACGCGTGGATTTGATGAGTTTGACCAAGAAAAATAGGGAGGATAGGGTGCGGTTCACATGGGTTGTAACTTGTCCGAAAGGTATTGTTGGTAGAATCTTCTAGAAGTTTTCTTATATATGATGTGATATGTTATGTCAGAATATCTTGTGGGGTGGTCATAAAGGTATTGTCTTTTTAAGTGTAAATTCTAGAATCTTCTTAGAGGCGTTGTCTAACGAGCCAGAGGAATTGCCCGGACGGTCAAAATTGGCCGGAATCCGGCCAAAAAAAATTTAAAAATCTTGCAGAAACAGTGCTTGAATCCTGATTTTAACATTGGAAATGGATTCAGCATCATCAAAAACCTGTAGGACATCCAAAATATTAAACTTTGATAGTTATAACATGGATTTGAAAAAATTCCTGCCGGATTTTCTGAAAATCTTACCAGAATTTTCATGATTTTCAGGGCCATTCCTCCGGCTAGTTAGACTACGGCCTTTTTAGAAATTTGAAAAATAGGATGTGATATGATGGCAGAGTATTTTATATAGATTTTAATATTTTAGAAATGTGATGGTTTGTTATTTTTATGTGATGGACAAAAAAAATTGATGGATGAGTTCAACAAAATAAAAGAAATAAAATTGGTTTTTTAAGTGTAAACTCTAGAATTTTTTTTAGAAATTTGATAAATAAGATGTGATATGATGGCAGACTATTTTATATAGATTTTAATATTTTAGAAATGTGATGGACAAAAAAATTGATTAACGAGTTCAACAAAATAAAAGAAATTTAAGTGTAAATTCTAGAATCATTTTAGAAATTTGATAAATGGGATGTGATATGATGGCAGACTATTTTATGTAGATTTTCATATTTTAGAAATGTGATGGTTTGTTATTTTTATGTGATGGACAAAAAAATTGATGGACGAGTCCAACAAAATAAAAGAAATAAAATTTAAGTTAAAATAATAATTATTAAAAAATTACTAAATTTCATTAGGTATTTTTTTATAATAAATTATATGTAATAAGATTTATCAAGTTAGATGTGATATTATAATAAAGGTTAGTTTCTAGGTTTTTTTAATATGATATTAAGGTTAAATGTTGCTAAGAATATATCATTTTATTGGTTGTAGTTTTTGTGAGGATTCTAAGGGATAATGGATTTATGGATTTTATTTGTGGTTAAACTTTTTCAATTTTCAAAAGTAAAATTTAATGGTTGTCATTTATTAATCAATTGTTTTGAATAAATAATTAACTAATCATATTATTTATTTTGTCAATTCAAGGTAAGTTTTTTTTCGTAAGTTTATAATGCACTCTCTCTAAGCTACAATTTTTTATTAGGAACAAAATCTATATCTTACAACTATTATTAGCACGGAAAGCTTATATCTTAAATCAATAATGAAATTAACAAATAACTTAACCAATGCACAAGTTACTCAACTAATATATATTCTATAATTGCTACAGGCTCAACATAGAGATGAGGGAGTTTACTACCCAATCATAAAATAAAAATGCAGATGAATTATAAACAATCTCATGACTCCATTAACACATTAGCAATCTAGTCTAATTAAAAAATTCACAATGATGCCTACTAATGAGAGTGGGCTACACCAAAGTATTGTTGAATGAAACTTAATAACAAACTTCAACCATATGCATATACATTCACAAATGAAAAGAAAATTCTCTATATATATTAAATAAGAAACCCCCAATACAACTTATAGATTCAAATATTAGAATGAGAAATAACTCCTTTGTTATTATCAAGGAACCAATTTATAGATTGTGTTTGCATTACAATATAGTCTCAATTTTAATCATTAATTCAAGTTGTATAGTATCATTTTCTAATATTACAAAACACAATTTTTTCCAATAGTGGAAAAAACCACTTGAGTGTTTAACAAACTATGTAAAAAAATGTCAACAACGATTTAGGGTGCAGTTGTCACAACTTCTCTACTTATAATGGCCATCATTCTAAGAGATGGGCATTAATTAGGGAAACATATTTTGTCTCTCATACTCCACAGGGCATTCTCTAATGTGGTTGTGCAAGGACATAGATTAGTTGGCCAAAAATTGGTATATTTGCATGATGAAAGGGATAAAACTAGGTCTGCAAAGGAATTGTAGTCTCACTATGCTCTCTCATTGCCACTCTCAAAGCTTGTCCACCTCTGAAACCCACCCTAGTCTCTACAAGAAGACTTTAATGAATGACACTACCTCATGCAACTAAGGCATTGGTGGATTAGGGCGTCATTGGTATGAATATGGTTTGAGATCAGAGTAATTGAGCATATCGTTGTTGGATCGGGGTCCCCTGGGGTGCATTTTTGGGGTAATTTTGTCTAAGTTTTGTTGTGCACGTTGCGCGCAAGTAGTCAAAGGGGCTTTGGGGCGAGTCAAAGTCCCTTAATCATTGTAATGGGTTTAAAGGGAAAAACCATGAGTCTCAAACCATGGTTTGAGACCATGGTATGTGTGTGTTTAGATAGTATAAATAGGTAAGGATTGAGTCAAGAAAGGATATTTGATTATGAGATGTTTTGGTTAATGTTTGGATCTAAGTATGGGTTTGTCTGGGTAGAAAGGCTCCTGCTGGTTGTTTGTGCAGAGACCTAAGTCCTTGTTGGGTTTGTGTTATATTCTTTCCACGACTATTTTCCGGTGGGCAGATCTGCCCATGGTTTTGTGCATGGATTTGCACATGGTTTTGGGGTACGATGGTTTTCGACCCCTGGTATTTTGTAGATCCGGTCAAGGGAACTACAGTTATGTTCTAATCCAGGGTTAATGGATTGGGGTTTATGTATGCTTCGGCATGTATATATGTGTGTTGTAACACTAAAAGGAATATAATGAAAAATCAAGTTGGTCATCCCGATTTGGGATCCAGGGGAAAATCTCTGTGTTTATCTATTTTATGTTTTATGCTCTTGCTTTTGTTTATTTTCTATTTTAAGATTCGTTTGCAGATAATTTTTGTACAGGGTTAAAACCTACATTTGGTATCAAAGCAGTTTCAGCTTCAAGGGGACGCCTTTGCTGCTGAGGGGTTTTTTTCTTGGGCCTGAGGTAGACCCTGTTCAGTGGGAGATTTGTGGGATCGATTCTTGTGGTGAAAGAAGATGGTGAGCAGCGGGAAGATAGAGATCGAGAAATTTAATGGTCAGAGTTTTGATTTGTGGAAGCTCAATATGGAGGATCTACTGGTGGATAAAGATCAGTGGATCGCAGTAGATCCGGGTACTAAACCAATGGCAATCTCAGATGAAGACTGGAAGAAGCTAGATCGGAAGGCAAAGAGAACAATACGATTATGTGTCTCAGATTCAGTATTGTTGAATGTATCTGGGGAAGCTACGACGAAGACCTTGTGGGACAAGCTAGGGACTTTGTACCAATCTAAGTCTCTGGTGAATAAATTGTTCCTGCGGAAAAAGCTGTATAGCCTGAGGATGAAGGATGGAGACTCGGTGACAGAGCATTTGAACGCCTTCAATACTGTGGTAAGTCAACTGTCATCTGTTGATATTAAAATCTCAAATGAAGATAAGTGCATCAGTTTATTGTGTTCTCTACCAGACTCGTGGGACAGTCTGGTTATTGCAATAGGTAGCAATACAACTACCTTGAATTTTGATGACATTGTCTCAGCCTTGTTTTTAGAGGAAATGAGACGGAGAAATATGGAGGGTCAGAATGGAGATGCCTTATCTGTACGAGGAAGGTCCCAGAACAAAAATAAGAATAAGGTTTCGAGTGGGAGATCTAAATCTCTTGGAAAGTTCGTAAAGGTGTGCTGGAAATGCGGAAAGGAAGGGAACTAAAAAAAGGGCTGCAGATCTAAAGCTCCCAAGAAAGGAAAGGGATCTGATGATTCTCCTTCTGCAGAGGCAAAAACCACCTCGGATGAAGGTGGGGATGTGTATTTTGCTTCTTCTTCAAATACACATGTAGATCATGAGTGATAGTTGATTGACTCAGGTGCATCCTTTCACTTCACTCCCCATAGGGAGTGGTTCTGCGAGTATGAGAAATATGATGGCAGTGATGTCTTCTTAGGTGATGATAGGAAGGCCAGAATCATCATACGTGGAAAAGTCAAGCTGAAGCTGCAAGGTGGAAGGATTAGAACACTTGCTGGTGTTTTTCACATTCCTGCATTAGCCAGAAATTTGATTTCTGTAAGCAAGATGGATGATGCAGGTGTAAAAACAGTGTTCAAGAAAGATACTTGTAAGATGATTCAGGGAGCACTAGTATTAATGCGGGGAGTTCGGATTGGAACTCTGTACAAGCTTCAGGGCAGCACTGTTATTGTTGGGTTCAATAGTTCTGTGGTTCCCGAAAGTGGAGCAGAAAGCCTAGCTGTCTCTGGAGAAAAGGCCATGCTATGGCATCAAAGGATAGGACATATTTGAGAGAAGGGCCTCCGGATAATGCATGGAAATGGTATGGTAGAAGATATGTCTAATAGCTCTCTGGATTTCAATTTCTGTGAACATTTTGTATATGGGAAGCAGAATCGGGTGAGTTTTCCTTCTGGTGCTAAGAGGGCAAACAAGATATTAGAGCTTATGCACAGTGATGTGTTTGGACCTGTGTCGGTTCCATCACTGGGTAAGTCTGTGTACTATGTTTCATTCATAGATGACTTCTCAAGGAATACATGGATATATTTCTTGAGGAAGAAATTTGAAGTCTTTGACAGATTTAAAGAATTTAAGGCTTTGGTGAAAACCAGACAGAGAAGAAGATAAAAGTGTTGAGGACAGATAATGGTGGGGAGTTCTGCAAGAAGGAATTTGAAGAGTTTTGTAAGAAATGTGGTATAGCACGACAGAAGACTACTCCATACACACCTTAACAAAATGGAGTTGCAGAACGAATGAACAGAAATCTTATGGAAAAGGCAAGAAGCATGCTTAGTAGTACCGGGTTAGGACAAGAATTCTGGGTAAAGGCAATGGAGACTACATGTTACTTGGTTAACAGATCACCTTCATCAGCGTTGGAGGATAAGACTCCACATGAGGTATGGACTGGTAAGAAACCCTCTCTTTCACATCTGAGGGTATTTGGATGTGATGCATATGTAAATGTTCCAAAGGAGAAAAGGACCAAGTTGGATAATAAATCTGAAAGGTGCATCTTTATTGGGTATAAGGATGGTATAAAGGGTTACAAGCTTTGGAACCTGGAAACAAGGAAGGTTGTGTACAACCAAGATGTGGTGTTTAGAGAGGTGAAAGATATTGTTAAACATGAAGTCCTACCAAAGGAACCTGAGAAGATAGAGTTTGAGCTAAAGGAGGATGAATCAGACTCTACAACAGAAGAAGACTCAGAAGAGGAAGAGCCACAAGCTCCAACTGTGAGAAGATCAGTTTGGGAACGAAGACAACCAAAAAGGTATAGTCCATCTGCTTTCTGTTCAAATTTTTCTTTAACTATAACTAATGATGATCCCAGAACCATCAGGGAGGCAGTAGATTCAGAGGATGGAAAACTCTGGAAGGAGGCCATGGTTGATGAATGACATCCTTGCATAAAAATGAGGCATGGGATCTTGTGGAGTTGCCAGCTGGAAGGAAGCCCATCAGGATCAAATGGGTGTTTAAGAAGAAGATGAATGTAGAAGGCAAGGTGGAGAAATACAAAGCTTGATTGGTAGCAAAAGGTTATTCCAAGGTGCTGGGAATTGATTTTAGTGATATTTTTTCTCCTATTGCCAAAGTTACTTCTATTAGATTACTTTTATCTGTTGTTGTTGCATTTTATTTTGAGGTAGAACAGATGGATGTGAAGACATCATTTATTCACGGGGATCTGGAAGAGGATATCTACATGAAACAACCTGAAGGATTTATGGTGAAGGGGAAGAAAGAACTGGTATGCAGGTTAAAGAAGTCTCTGTATGGGTTAAAACAGTCACCAAGGATGTGGTATCAAAAATTTGATACCTATATACGGGGACTTGGCTTCACCATAAGCAAGGAGGATCATTGCGTTTATTTTAAACTAATTGGTGATCGTGTTATTTATTTGGTCTTGTATGTGGATGATATGTTGTTGATTGGAAATGACAAAGAAATTATCCAAGATTTGAAGACCCAACTGTTCTCCAAATTCGACATGAAGGATCTTGTGCTGCAAACTATATTTTGGGCATGGAAATTAAGAGAGATCGGGAAAAGAGGAAGCTCTGGTTAAACCAGAGTAAGTATGTTGAGACTATATTGTAGAGGTTCAATGTGCAGGATAGTAAACTAGTGAATGTTCTGATTCCTGTAGGTAAAAAGCTGTCTGCTGAACAATGTCCCAACACACAAGAAGAAGAGGAGGATATGTCCCATGCTCCATATGCAAGTGCAGTGGGTAGCCTGATGTATGCAATGCTCTATACTAGACCAGACGTTGCACATGCAGTGGGAGTATTGAGTAGTTTATGTCAAACCCAGGGAAGGAGCATTGGACAGCAGTGAATTGGCAGTGAATCGGGTTTTCAGATATTTGCGTGGCACTAGTGATTATGGCTTGTGCTACCAGAGAAGAACAGGATTGGAAAGAGTGTTGGACATTTGTGGTTTTATTGATGCTGACTGGGCTGGAGATCTAGACCAAAAAAGATCTACAAGTAGGTATGTATTTAGCCTGTTTGGAGGTGCAGTCAGTTGGATGAGTAAAAGACGGTCTGTAGTGGCTCTTTCAACTACAGAGGCAGAATACATGGCACCCACTCATGCAAGCAAGGAAGCAGTTTGGTTGCAGAGATTATGTTCAAGTATGGGGCTGGTGCAGCAAGCTATAAGGATAGACTGTGATAGCCAAAGTGCAATTTTCTTGGCTAAGAACCCTGCTTATCATTCAAAGACAAAGCACATTGATGTTCAATATCACTTTGTGAGATATATGGTTGAAGCTAAAAGGGTGTTGCTGGTAAAGGTGGGCACTTTGAAGAATGTTACAGATGCATTGACAAAGTCTGTGAGCACTCAGAAGTTCTCTTGGTGTAGAGAAACAATGGGTGTTGCAAAGCTGGGCTAATGACTTAGCTCTCCTATGGCCCCTTGCAGAAATAAAACAACAAGTGGGATAATGTTGGGTTTGTGTTATATTCCTTCCATGACTAATCATGCGCAGATCCACCCATGGTTTTGTGCATGGGTTTGCACATGGTTTTGGGGTATGATGGTTTTCGGCCCCTGGTATTTTGTAGATCTAGTCAAGGGAACTATGATTATTTTCTAATCCAGGGTTAATGGATTGGGGTTTATGTATGCTTCGGCATGTATATATGTGTGTTGTAACACTAAAAGGAATATAATGAAAAATCAAGCTAGTCGTCCCAATTTGGGATCCAAGGGAAAATCTCTGTGTTTATCTGTTTTATGTTTTATGCTCTTGCTATTGTTTATTTTCTGTTTTAAGATTTTTTTGCAGATAATTTCTGTACAGGGTTAAAACCTACAGTCTTGGCTATGTGCGGACTCTGCTGATTATGTGCGCATAAGGATTGAATGTACTGAATTGCATATCTCTTAAATAAAGAAGAAATTTTTGGCGAACGTGGATTCTTATGTGATTTTCTATATCGATTACCTGTTATTTGCTTTAAGATCTAAATTTGTTATGTGTTGTGTATTTACTTCGGTTAATGGTTAATTGCTTTGTGCGCGAATACCAATTTATGTTAGATGAATAGATCTTAGTGAAGTATATTTAATTATTGTGCGCAATATATATTGAAGTATTCTCTGATAACCTACGAAGGGTTAGACTTGTTAACTGTGCATGCACACATATGCTATATTATCTTCACTAAGTATGATTAGGGCCAATGCATCAAAAGCTTTCTCAGGGTGCGGAAACCTGGTTCCAGAACCCCCCAATACTACTTTAGGTGAGACTTTGATATGCGCAAGCAGATCACTGCCGAAAGGGCCAGTAGCTGGAGGGTTTTGTTGGTTGCACGGTAACTCTGAACCTGGGTCAAGATCCCTCAAGCCAACATTGTTCAATAATCACCATAAATAATCACACAACAACACATGATGAAGGAGTTCACCCCTCTTGGGTTACGTCTGCTTGGTCTAGCTTCCAATGGCTTGGCGCTCTTCTATTATGCTCAAAAGTGTGATTACATGTGTTTACAATGCTCAAAAAACTCTAAAACCTATTCCATCAGCTCCATAATGCCCAAAAAGGTTTGTGTAGCCTCTTTCTGCATCGAATTTGGAAAAAAACTCATCAAGTTATAACTTTCCCTTGTTGCTTTACTATTCATTACACATTTTCCCCAAAATCTGGCATGAACCCACAATTCTGCCCCAAAAAGTGCTATCGAACTGTCAATTCCGCCTAAAATAGGGCGAAATTGTCGAGGCATTAATTTTCCCTCTAACGCCTAAAAATAAAATTTCAAACTATATCTATTATGGTTGAATTAAAAATTATATCTATATATATATATATATATATATATATATATATATAGATATATATATATATATATAGATATAGATATATCTATATATAGATATATATATATATATATATATATATATATATATATATATATATATATATATATATATATATATATATATATATATGTGCGCCTATATATATATAGATATATAAGTGCCAACAGTTAGGGCTAACTGCCAACATTTACTATTGGCATGGACACATGGGGTCAACAATGGTCAATAGTTACAAGATCATTGGATTTCTGGTGGTATTGGTGTTCACATCCCTGGTGATAACATTATATGGTGGCAGTCACAGTTATGAATGGGGATGCAAGGCTAGCTTCCTGCCCGTGGTCCTACCTCCGGGGGTGACTTGGGTTGCGGCTAGAAAAAAATTATTAACATAAAACCATATGGTGTTCATAGATATGTAAGGAATAATGCGATGGTGCGACGATATGATTTGGTGCTCGGTGCTCGGTGGTCATAGGTTCGACCCCCGCTGTTTCTACTCAGATCCGAGCCAATATTTTGGTGGCCCTCAGGTTGCCCCTAGCCAGGCCATGTGGTAGCCTATGGTTGGCCACCAAATCTACCAATAAAAACTTGTCATTTCAAACCAATACCATCATTCCATTTGGAACCAAACCATTCATCGGAGTATAAACTCTTTTAACGAGTCAAAATACCATGTAGGCATGCTTAGTCAGCTGTATGAATTGCTAACTGGGTTGTCCTACATTTAAAAAAAAAAATTGTCTATTTGACAAAGTGGACATGATGTGTTTATGGGAGCATATAGTGTTATTTTTACACGAAATGACTTGTGTCAGATACAAAATGACGAGATCTACGCGATCGTTTAGGTTCCACACCAATTCGACAACTTTGATTTTTTAGCATAATTTTGAGCACCTGATCACTCCTCCCCATAGGAATTTTTTGGACCCCAAAAGATCACTTTTAGTTTTTCAACAGATGAGGGAACAGTTCCCTCACCTTTCCAATCTTGATCCATTTCATCTTAGAAGGATTTGTGCCTTTGAGCCCCACAGGAAGGTAGTCTACACTCCCTCTTTTTGATGCCTTGTTCTTCTGGAAAGAATGGTGTCTTGTTGAAGCTCATCAAGGTATTCAGGATAAAAGTCTTCAATATAAGGAATATGAACTTGTTCTCCTTGATCTTCAATCAATGGAGGCTCATACAAATTCAAGTTCTCAACATTAACAACAAAGTAAATTTGCATGTAAGAAGGAAAATTTAACTTGAAGGCATTTTCACCAATCTTTTCCAAAATTCTAAAAGGACTATAACGGATTGGTTTCAATTTTTTACCTTCCTCTTGAAGCTTCTCTTTGCTAATTTGAAGCCAAAATTCATCATCAACTTGGAACTTGTGGTCTACACGATGCTTGTCGTGCCTTGATTTGTACTTGCCTTGGCTCTTTTCAAGCTGATCTTGAACTGTTTGATGTATCAATTGGATTTATTCTATGAACTTCTTGGATTTTTCTATGTATCTATGGTCATCAATAGCAACATCCTTCCCAAAAAATTAAATCCAATGGAGATCTAGGAAAGTATCCAAGACATGCCTCAAATGGCGATGTTTGTGTAGAGGAGTCTTTTGCACGGTTGTAAGCATGTTGAATGTAGTGAAAGTTTTCATCCCACAACTTAGGATGCTTGCTGCGGTATCCTTAAAGAAGATGTATGATTGTTCGCTTGAACACCTCAATTTTACCATCTATTTGCGGATGAAAAATTGTACTCTTCTTGAACTTGGTGTCCATCAAGTCCCACAAACTTGACCAAAAATTCCCAACAAATTGAGAATATCAATCACTAACAATGGATGTGGGAAAACAAAATGAACCCAAACATGTTGAAAGAATAAGTGATTTGTTTGTTCAGCTATGATTTTATTTTTACATGGCATTAATATAGACATCTTTCTGAGCCTATCCACAACTACATACAAATAATCATGACCTCTTTTTGACAATGGAAGATTTCCTACTAAATCCATAGAAACACTCTCCCATGGACGTGAAGGTACAATAAGTGGTGTGTAAAACCCTAACTTTCCATTGCTACGCTTACTAACTGCACATAATGAAAAACCTTTAATGAAATGTGACACACTTTCAAGCATACGAGGCCAATAACAATACCTCTGAAGATGTGTCGTTGTTTTCTTACACCGAAATTTCGAGCAATAAGAGAAGTGTGTGCTTCCCTTATGACATTCACTCTCTCCCCCTGTGGAATACAAATATTGCCCAAATGGTACAAGAAGTTATTATGTACATGGTAATCCAATTCATCTACTTGGTTGCCTTGACTCAAGCTTGCATAAACATTTTGAAAGTCATTATCACTTGCATATTGCTCAATATAAATTTCATGCAAAACAAAATTATGCTTGAGTAAAATAGTTGCACATATAATAGGCCTAGAAAGCATATCAAAAACCTTGTTGTAAATATATTTCTTATACCTAATGACCAAGTGGAATTGTTGTAAGAAACCCATCCATTAAAAGTGCCTTGACTACTTCAACTTAGTTTGTGACTGCAAGTATTGAAATTGTTGGTGGTCGATGTGTATAATGGTTTCGTTTCCCATGAAATAGTGTTTCCATTTTTTCACACTTTGAACCAACACATAAATCTCCTTGTCATAAGTAGGATAACTAAGCACTACACCATTGAAATTTTCTGAATCAAATGAAATGGGCTTACCATGTCACATAAGGACTACGCCCATGACATAGTCCCTTGCATCAGTTTGAATCTCAAAGGGTTGGCTCAAGTCCAATAATGCAAGTACTGGGGTTGAACTAATATTCTCTTTCAAAGCATCAAATTTGTTTTACTGCTTGCCTCCCCACTGGAAGACCTTTTTCACACTAGTTAATGCATGCAAATGAGCTACGATAAAAGAGAAGTTAGCAATAAACTTCCTCCAATATTGGGTTGCTCCCAAAAATCTTCTTACCTTAGTGACTATCTTAGGCATTGACAAATTTACAATGACCTCAACCTTAGAGGGGTCTATCCTCAACTCGCCTCCTCCAAAAATATGCCCCAAGTAAAACCAAAGGAGTTTTACTAAACTCACATTTTGACATCTTCAAAAACAACTATTCTTACCTTAAGACATCAAGTACTTTTCTTACATGCATGACATGTTCATCAAGTGATTTATTGAGAATTAAGATATCATTTAAGTAGACGATGACAAAATCATTAAGAAATGGCCTTAAAACATCATTCATCACACACATGAAGGTATCATGAACGTGACCTAAACCAAAAAGCATAACAAGCCATTCAAACAAACCTTGCTTTTTTTTTAATGATGTCTTCCAAATGTCACCTTCAGCATTTATAATTTGATGGTAGCCACTCCTTAAGTCCAACTTAGTAAGATACTTTCCATCTTTCAATTTATCAATTAAATCATCTATTCTAGGAAGTGGATAATGATTCTTTACCATAATCTTATTCAATGCACGGAAATCTACGCACATGTGCCATGTTCCATCCTTCTTTGGCACCAACACAATAAGTGACCCATATGGCGAAGTACTTGGTCAAATGATCCCTTTGTCAAAAAAATCTTGGATTTTCTTTTTGATTTCAGTACTCTCTGTCATCGACATCCTATACATGCCAATGTTAGGAAGAGTACATTATTGTTGCAACTGTATTTCATGCTAGATTCCCCTCTTGGGAGGAAACCCCTTTGGCTCCTGAAACATCTCATTATTTTGATTAACCACTTCAATCAAATCAGATTTCAAATTTGGATCACAACCTTGAAATGATTCATAATCAAAATCATTCTTTGGTTTAATCATAAGAAACAAAAAATTCTTGCTTGAATTCATTAGCCTTTTCATTTTCCCTGCATTAACTATTGAAATATTTAGTTTCTTGTGATGAGCTCTCACAATATACTCCACACCATTTTTGAACAAGTGTTACTTGTTTTCATGGCGATAGAACATGGATTTTATATCATAGATGTAAGGACTACCCAAAACATTTCCTGAAATATCAAGAGGTACACCATTTAATTCAACTTCGTCAATGAAATTTTTTGTGATTGCAAACCAAAAAATACACTTTCTTGTAACCTAGAAATGTGTTCTTGCATATCTAACCCAATGGATATGGTTTGTGATGAGGAATGGTTTCAAGATTAAGTTTATTGACTAAGTCTTCAGATATGAAATTGGCTTGAGACCCACTATCAAATAGTGTGTTGATTTTGGTATGTTTTGATATAACCCTCACATGAAATAATTCAATTCTTGTTTCTTCATTTGGAGTACTAGTGTGACAATTTGATGAACTAGTGATAGCAATGGATTCTTTTCCTTTCATACCCATGTATTTAATTTTAGTTTCATCACCCGAGTTGGATCCCAAATCATGTTGAGTGGTTGCAGCCATTTTTTGTTTTCCCTTGTTGTTGAATTTCTTGGGCCTCATCTCTGGATGAAGCTTCCAACAATGGTCTTCATCATGACCCTCTTTGGAATAATGTTTGCATGTCATTTTATCTCCTTCCTTTTTAATGGATTAATTTTTCTTTCTCTTTCCTTTCTCTCCACCCTTAAATTAATTCTTTCTACCCTCTACTGGAACATTTTCTCCTCTTGCCTCAAGGTGAGTGGCTTGCACACAAACCTCATCTAGACTAGTGGGATTGAACATAAGGATAGTATGTTTTAGGTGGCTATGTAAACCCCCTATACACTTCAAAAATGTGTCTTGTGAATGCAAATAAACACCTAACATAAGAGATAATTTTTATAAATTCATGGGTGTAATCTTGCACACTTTGACCCTTAAGTTGTCTGAAGTTTTGTGAATTCATGATGGATTTTTGCATATATGCTAGAGGGTAAAATTGTCTTTTAATTGCAGCAATGAAATTAGACCAAGAGAGTGAGATATTACCATGTTTCTTTATCTCATATCATGTCTTGGCTTCCCACCATACTAGTGTTGCACCCTCCAGTCTCAAGGAAGCTATCTGTATCTTTGTATCATCATCTTGAAGGTTTTGAATTCTGCAATAGATATCCAATTGAAGAACCCAATTTTCAAGCTTTTATCCATTCACTTCTCCATTATACATAGGCAACTAAATTTAATATTGTATGAATTTACTAGGTAAGTTCCTTAGATCAAACACCAAAGGTCACCGCTCACAAATCAATACACCAATATTTGACGTGGTTAAAACCCTCGAAGAGGGAAATAGTCCACGACATGAGCCAACGCTGCCACTTCAGGAAATTTATTAATATAAAAAAGAAAATTTACATAATATTCTCTCATAAACAGTTACCAGACAAATGACTCTCCATGCTCTTTAAATAGAGATCATGGACCAATCAAGTGTTAAGCCATGGGTCAAGTGTCGGTAATACCGAGGAGAGAATGAACCGTCAGATCACTACATATTGTGACCGTTGGATTATAAGTTACAAATGTACATAATAAGAAACACAATTTACCTAACTCTACACTAGACCAAGTTATACTTAACTATTTCCTATGTGTCGGAATATCCCAACAAATATCAAGTTTTAACAAGGGTTGTTTACCAATTCCTTTTGAGGTTGGTTGATGAGTATGTGTAAAGGTTGTAGTAGTGGAAGAGGATGAATATGAAGGTGAAGATGGTAGTGAGGATGATGGTGGAATAGATGGTGGCTTACACTACAAGGAAAAGACCATCTACAGAGGTTATAAAGGAGGTTTTTAGTGTTATAAAATTAGCCAAAATTGTCAAAAAAACATTTTCTACAACATCCGTTTATGGTTACGGAGGTTTTGGCGGAGCTTTTAACGGAAATTCAACACAACTAAAAAAAAATGGGCGGCCAAAGGTTATTACAGATTTTTTTCATTGGTGTGCTACTCTAGATTTAACACACCGGTGCGTACATGAAGACGGTGTCTCGGGGTGGTCTTAGTCGAATGCACCGGGACATTTAGGTGTAAAACCACACCGGGCATAATGTTCGTCATACAACGCATGGGGCCGTTCTAATTGTTCTTTGGATTTGTTCAGTGCCCATAGGTTGTATCAACGCACCGGTGCGTATACTTATATAAATGCAACGTTGTGTCGTATCACAGAAAGGTATTGAGATTTATAATTGGTATCAGTATTCGTGCGGTGCCCATTGATCATAAAAATGCACCAGTTCTTATAGAGGCATAAACGCCCCAATGCGCAGTATCACACAAATGCACCGATATTTATAATTGGTATCGGTATTTGTTCGGTGCCCATAGATCGTACAACGACACTGGTGCGTATAGACACATAAATGCACTGGTTGACAATTACTGACACGCGCCAGCTTTCATTTTGTTTTTTTAGAAACATCGACCTGTGATAGTCCAATTATTGTGATTGTTTTAAATTCATTATTCATCAAAAGTCGACACATCTTATAACAATATTCATATTAATTACATTTTTATTAATGCATTTGAATGTGATGTTTGGATTAATTTGTTATATCATATCATAATTATTGTGGTTTTTAAAAATTCATTATTCATAAAAAATAGACACATATATATCTTATAATAATATTCATATGAATTAAATTTTTATTAGTGCATTTGAGAATGACATTGGAGAACACAATAGCGACAATGGAAAACGCAATAGAATAAATTAAAACATATTTTATGATTATATATATATATATATATATATATATAAGACAATCTTTATCATACAAAATGGGACAGTTATTGGTATCCCTTTGTCTTTCAATTGGGACACTATGTCCATTACATTAAACAAAATGTATGATTTCACAGACATATATATTTCAATAAATAAAACGTCTTGCTTTGATATCCAAACATAGTGATCATCATTCTTTGCTTGAACTGTTGTCACTGCTAGAGCTACTTCCATGACTTGGGTTATTTTCAGGAATGTTTTGTTCATGGTGTTGATTGTTTTCTTCTTCTTCACCTTCCATCTACAAACATATAAATAAACTGAAATGAGTGTATATACATTCGTGAGAATAATGAAAATTGCAATATTAAATAATATACATCAATGTAAATCGAAAAGAAAAATGACGTACCATAGCAACAATTGACTCATAAAATATACACATTCTTTCAAAACCATGTACCATGCCATCTTTCAAAATTTCATCAGTTGGCGCAGTTTGATACTTTGTTTCCTGCAATTTTTATACCCCATAACAAATCATATATTTAATATAAAATATGTTTTTGTTCTATTAATTATAGAAGAAGCTAAGTAAAACAAGATCGACAGATGCTTACAAATTCCACAATTAATTTCTGATATGCCAACATATACTCACGACCCATATTTAATCCAATTTCAATCAATTCGTCTGATGGTTCTTCTTTGTATGTTAGCACCTGTTTGAAGACATTCAATGATTATTTTTGTAAAACAACTTAAAAAATAAAAAAATGAAATCTGGTTAAGTTGTTATAAGGAAGTAACAATTACTCACAAACTTAGAGATCAACCCTTTTCTTCCTTGTTGTCCTGTTTTATGTGTTGAATGGGTTCCATTTTCTTTTCTTTTCTGCAAGAAAATTCTTGAAAATTAATATTTAATTCTAAATTTTTTATTTATTGTACCTAATGATCGAAAAATTCAATGATTACATATTACATTTGAAGCATGTTGTTGTTGAGATGGCTCCTCCTGCGATGCAACTTTGTCCATTTCTTTGACCATCTCCTTGTACACCTTTTTGGACATTCCTACTGGCATATTTATGATATCAGCTCATTCATCTTTTGAGATTTTCATAATCTTCCTGAAAATGTAACATGACAATAAAATATTTAATTTTTATATTGATATATGAAAAGTAAATATAACAAAAGTGATATTTATAAATAATTCTGGACAAACATTTAAAAGAATATTAGTTTTTCATTTCTTCTTTTTTGTTGTTGTACGTTTTTGCTATTAAAAGTCTGACATGTCTCATTGACTAATTCTCTGGAAACTCTTCCGGTAGTTTAGATAAAAATTGGTTCTTGCAATCATTGGATTAATTTTTGGATTCTAAGTGGAAAGAATGTTTATACATTCGTTCCACTAGATTCCTCAAACTTTTGTAAAAGCTTTTCCCCCTTTCGTTAACTTCTAGCACCACTCTAGATGAGCTAAGGAGTAATTCATTTTCATTTGCATGTTCTATTTTTTTTCTTTTCTTAGAAAAACATTCATTTTCTGAGTTGTTGGTCCATGTAGAACATTAAACATATGTGAATTAATAGACTGTTTGACACAAGTTATCTAATAATTTTAAGTATATTATTAATGATAATTAAAAAAAGAAACTCATATTGGATCTATAGTATTTTTTCATTCACTTGATTCATCCTTTTGCAATTTTTCTATTAAGCTTTTACGCTCTTCTGGTACTAGATTAGAAATAATCAGATTGAGCTTCGTCATTTTGTGGCTTTGCATAATACACATTAAACAATACATATTAGTTAAACTTACATATAGTTCAAAAATAATATTTTTTATAAAGAATTTACAAAGAACTTGCATTTTTTGCTTTGAATGATGTGTTATCAGTATTTTTGTTACTTGATCTCTTGTCAGTCATTTCTTTATCAATCTGAAACCTGTACCATATCATTCATTAATATATTTATAAATAATTCTCAACTTTTCAAGTACAATATAAATCTCAAGACACCAATGCGCCTTTCATGAGGTACGCACCGCGGCCGGTGTGTGGAGATATTAAAAATGCACCACAAAACAATATAGGGCGAAAACGCGAAGTTGGGAAACACTTTTTGGCATGAGATAGAATTCGGGAGAATTTTTTAATCTCTCGGCCGAGAAAAAAAGTCAACTAAATTTCTCGGCCGAGAGTTTTCAAAACTCTCATCCGAGAGATTTTAAATATTTCATATTTTCTCGGACGAGTTTTGAACTCACGAGAGTTGTGCCAGTCTCTGCCGCAAAACTCGCCGAGAGTTTGCGTCGAGATTATGCTAATGATGTTTTTACCGAGAGTTTTTCTAACTCTCGGCCGAGAGTTTTTAAAACAGTTTTCTACGAGAGTTTCTGGTCAACAAAAAACTCAGAAAACTCTGCAGTTTTGAGAAACCTGCAACTTTGGAGGGACAAAACACCTAAAAAAACAAAATGTTATATGTCGGACCAAGTACCATTAGATTCGTCTCTAAATCTAGTTTTTGATGATGTGAGATTTATGGAGTTTCATTAAAAAATTCAATTTTTTATTAATTTTTTACTAAACTATGTCACTATGGAATTTCATTGTTCGAAAAATTGCACTCAATGAAAATTCAATAACTTTCAAACGAGGACACCAAAAAATTTTAAAAAATCATAGTGCACTTCCTCTCCCTGTCTACTTCAAAAGGGTACTCTCATTTTTCTTATTGACGATCACATTGAAAAGAAAATCAAAGGATAATAAAATGTACTGAAACATCACTGTTTTTTTGTCTTTGTCCATTTCAAAAAATAATAAAAATAGTGATTTGATCCGAAAATTACCAAAAAATAGTCTGTGCACTAGTGCAATATATGTAGATTATGATGCTATGGTTTTTTTCCAAAAAATGAATAACCTTCCCTAAAAAAAGTAAAGGATAATAAAGTGACTATTTATGTTTGCCTGAAAATTTCAAGTATATGCAGTTAGTAAACAACAAATTTACCCCTCTATATGTCAATATTTTTTTTTAAAAAAATATCGGTATGGAGGTAAGACAATTCTCTACAATTCTTGTTTTTATGTCAAAGCATAATTTGCGATAAAACTATGAGTTTAGTGGAGTTGAAGTTGAAAAACATAGAAAATTACAATTTTCAAAGTCAAAAAAGGGCAAAAAGTGTTTCCCAACTTCACATTTTCACCCTATAATAGACTGTACGGTGCATTGGGTATTATAAACGCACCACAAAAACAATGTAATAGACAGTACTGTGCGTGGGGTATTATAAACGCACCACAAAAACAATGTAATAGACCGTATGGTGATATCTTATTAAAACAGAGCACCGATGCCCTGTTTCAGATATGGCGCACTGATTTAGAAAATTTGTTTTCAATTTTTTTATTACACAGTACTTGTGCGATGCGCTATGGTACGCAGGGCGCACCGATAAAGAAAAATCCATTTTTTCGAAAAATTCACGCAATGGCTGAATGGATTGGGATCTGACTATGCAAGTCATCCTGTGGGTTGGATGTCAAACTAAAATGAGAAACCCTAATTCTAAAATCACAGAAATAGGGATAAGAAAGGGAAAAAACAAAAAAATGAAGGGTTTAGGGTAAACATGGATAAAACTGCAGAAAAAGTAAAAAAACTGCAGAAAAAAGGTAAAAGAAAAAATCAAATTTAATAACGAGATGGTTTGAAATTATATGATACAGGGTTTGAATCACTAGAGGTTTAGTTTTTTATTGTCTGAATACTTCTGTTCGAACGTATCTCGTTGCTCCACAGTGCCCTTGTGCTCTCTTGCTCTAGGTCTGTCTCTTGCAAATATCTTGCTGAAAATTTTAGCAAAATTAGTGAAATAATGAAAAGTGTTTAGTATTTAAAGAATTATTTTATGAAATAGATTTTTGAAAATACTTTGCTGCCCATTTTTCAAATTGCAGCTTTTTTTTTTTCACTTAAGGAAAATAGAGTTGCATTTTTTTTATTTATGCTTATTCGTGACCAGTGCGGAAGAGTTGGGAAGCACCGGTGCGTCTTTAATTAATACGACACACTAGTGCGTGTTATGATGATAAGTGCACCGGACTGTATAAAGTTCTTTTTTTTGTATGTAAGATCATAATAAAATAATGATAATTCTAAAGTACATGAATTTATTTTCATTATTTTCTAAACTTTATTATGCTACAAAAATTCATATTATTCTAGATTTGTTATTTTACAATTATTTGAAAATTTAAAAATTTAAATTTCTTAATAAAATCAGTTCACATTAATACAATTAAAATTTTCACACTAATATAATTAAAATTTTACAAATATATTACATACAATTACAATTAAAATTAGAATTAGAATTAGAATTAGAATTTTACATTAATTTCACATACAATTACGATTAGAATTACAAATACAATTTTAATTTTACATACAGAATTACATTTACAATTTTACATAGAATTACATATACATTTACAATTACAATTTTACAAATATTTTACATACAATTACAAATACAATTACAATTTTAGAATTTTACATACAATTACAATTTTACAATTTTCCATATATACAATTACAATAATTTCACAATAAATTAAATATTACAATTACAATTCAAATTTTAAATTAAATATTTTACATACAATTACAAATACAAATACAATTTTACAATTTTACATACAATTAAAATTTTGATTTCAATTACAATCACTACATAATATTTAATAAATATCATAGTCAATTAATATTAAATTAATTAATAAACATCATCACGATCATGATAACCATCGTACAAACATCGTATTCGACTAAAAAACACATTCAAACATCAAATTAACATTATATATTAACATCATCACAACACAAACATCAAATATACATCTCATGTTAAATAACTCATGCTATCACATGTACACATCTATCTGCAAGATAAACATTAAATGAGCATATCTAACATGACCTAACAATATGCGCCACATCATGATGATCACTAACATGTAAATTAAGTACAACTGCAACATGAACATAAAATACATGGACCATATATATATATATATATATATATATATATATATATATATATATATATATATAACTGAATAATGTTAAAAATATACAACTGTAATATAAATGTCATGGATCAGCTGGTGGACCTAGTACTACAACATCAATAGCAGTACAAGTGGAGGCCTACTCAGTAAATGGTGCAGCCTCGACGGTCGATGGTCGAGCCTTCTCATGATCATGACTAGTACTCATGATGGATGCATCAGCTAGTGGTAGTACAACATCAATATAAATAGTAGTAGTGGAGGCATGCTCAGTCAATAGTGCAGCCTCGACGGTCGATGGTCCAGCCTTCTCATGATCATGACTAGTACTGATGGATGCTGGACGTGGCCGATGGTCCAACCTCATCTCCATGATGACTGCTAGATGCTGCTAGTGGAGCCTCATGCTCATCAGACGCGGCGCGAGGTGAACGATCATGAGATGACGAGTCGTTGTTCGTAGACTGTCCATCACGTACTGCAGCTTGACTATGCCTATATCATGCAATAGTCCTCCTCATTTGCATAACAATTGTCATAGCTCCTACGACATGCCGCATCAGGCTATACATGTCATGCGACATGCCTCTCCACATTCGTAATAGCCTATCATCGGCTTGTATGCCTCTGTAATCAGCGGGCCTGATGCCCGCATCAATAATCAATGCACTGATTTGGTTGCCCAACTCCATCCTATATCTAGTCTCAGGTCGACCACGCCTAGCAAAAGCCGGTACCATTGCACCAGCAGGAGCATGTCTCTCTGCTGCACCAGCCTCATCCTGATCATGATCCTCAACATCGGCCATGTCCTGATCGTCATCAGGATCCACACCTGGATCATGTGGTGGTTCCGACATCTCCTTGCCATCAAAAGAGCCAATGTCTGCAAAATATATACAATTACATAACAATAATTAGACAATTTCATTACAAAATTTAATAAAAACAAGTTAAAGAACATGTTAGAATAAATATAAATAAAAAAATAAAATTACCTCTATCATCTGGCGGCTCATCATCTGTGAAGAGGATGTTGGCACACCCTCGCCAATCTAATCCATCATAAGGACATGGGACCATAATGAAGGGATGCAGCCCATCAACACTGGCTAGTAAGTCCACTGCATCATGCGATATCCTGGCTGGAAACATAGTGTCTCCCCTCTTGGGCATCATCTACCCCCACATGTGCATCCAGGCCTCTAACATCGGCCTACGAGGATGTCGAACAAAACTAGGTCTCATCTCTGCAAACCTCTCAAAAAATAAACAAAACAACTCTGAAGCAAAATGGAAGTTGATCTTCCCTTGTGCATGAGCATGACATCTATCTAAGGCCGTACAAAACTGTCGCAAAAAAATGGCAGACCACCTGTCAAGTCTTCGCTCCTATACTAAAGAATCAACATAACATAAAAACGAGAAACTAATGTGTTGCCCATCACTGGTGTTGTGCGAAATGGTTGAAATGATAAGTGAGAGGCACTGCACATCCTGTCTACCAAATGCACATATACATAACTGACCTCCAGGTACCTGAAACTCTGAAGGAGACAGTACATGTGCTCCAATGTATCTCTGGGACTAAACTAACTGAATCCCTGCTACACAACTAGGTGGCACCTCTGGGAATGAGGGAAAATCCACCCCTCTCCTCGATAGTCATGTAATAGAATAAATATCCTCCTCAGTGGGTGTGTACCATTGGTCAGGACCAACCTGGAAAGCCTGTCAGTGGGCATTCCACTTGCAGATAAGATATCTCAAAAACACACTATGGGCCTTTAGGAAAGTAGCCTCCTCATAGAACTTGAGGAGGCCTACCTGCCTAAAGATCCCCTGGGTATCTGTCATATTAGGGCGAGGGTATGCATATCTCTCCCTCTCTCGGGCCTCCCATTGGCGAATCATGTCATACTGTTCCGCCTATTGTTGCTGTTGTTCCTCCTCTTCTCTCTTAATCATTGACATATTAAATAAAAAAAATTATTAAAACTGACATGTATTTAGGAATCTATATATATATATATATATATATATATATATATATATATATATATATATATATATATATATATATAGAGAGAGAGAGAGAGAGAGAGAGAGAGAGAGAGAGAGAGAGAGAGAGATATTTTGAAAAAAAAACAGACTAGTCAGTGCGCCACAAAAACAATCACGCACCGATTCCGGTGTGGCTTAAGTTTGTAGCGCACCGGTGGCGGTGCCCCAAATTAAATACAATGCACTCGCCACGGTGCAACTCAAATTTTTTCAAGCACCGTTGACTATATCTGAGGTCAGAATAGCGGTGCGCTGATTGAAATATACGCCTCAGAGCGTATAGTCGTGTTAGTGCACCAACTTCCTGACAATTACATAGTCAACGGTGCGATATTTTACTCGGCCACACTGTTGACCCTTTCGGAATGCCTAATGCGATGTGCTAATAGACACCAGGGCAGATAATACCATCAACGCACTGCACTGAAATTCCCATGGTCAATGGTGTGCCTGGCTAAATGAGCGCACTGCATTTTTTTGTTTTTAATTTAAAATTATGTGGGGCACCTTTCAGTACCGCTCCAGCAATGGTGCGGATACCATTAGCACCGGTGGTGGTGCGACTTGATTAATGGTTTTTTTTTTTTCTTTCCTTTTTAATGGTTATTTTTAAGGTTATTTCAAATTCTAATCCACTAAAAGGCTTAATTATGGAAAAACTAGAAAAATACCTGTACATTTCACCGTCGAGGAGTCATATTGGCTATAAAATTTGCAAAAGAAAATTTTCTCACCATTTTTCAAAATGCAAGTTGGAGATTGGTGGCCAATGGAGAGCAGCAATGCGTGTAATGGATGCAATGAGAGCACCAATGTCTGGGCGGCTCAGAGAAGGGGAAATGGCACCGGTGCTTGAGAGCTTTGGAGCACTAAGGAAAGTGAAAAATGCGGTTTTTTGGCCGTAATTTTTTTTTTATGTAACCATGTTCCGGTGCACGGGGTTTTATAGGGGCACCGATACGCTTACTTACAACCGCACCGGGAAGTGTCAGATTTGGCATGTTGTTTATGATGCACTGGGGTGGTTCAATAACACTGCACCGGGCTGTTTCAGTTTTGGCGCGATGTTTTGAAGATGCACCAGGGAGGAATATTAGTAAAGCACTGGTGCGCTTGGATAAGAACGCACCGACACATTTCTGTTTTGGCGCAGTGTTTTATGATGCATCGACGCGGAAGAGTTGTGAAGCACCGATGCGTTACCGTAATAGGATGCTTTGGGAGGGTGTGTACGTCTCACATGCTATCCGGTCTGCCAATGTTTTATGCACACCAGTGCTTTCTATGGTAGAGCGCACTGGTAATTGAGAGCTCAAGAGCACTAGAAAAATGAAAAATCTAGGTTTTTTGCCGTAATTTTTTTTTTTATTATTTAATCCTTTACTGGTGCACGTGGTTTATAGGCACACCAGTTCTATTTCTTACGAACGCACTAACCAGTTTGTGATTTGGTGCATTGTTTTATGATGCACCGGTGCGGTTTCTTTCTATTGCACCAGGCGGTTTCAGTTTTGGCGCGATGTTTTATAATGCACCGGTGTGGAAGAGTTGTGAAGCACCAGTGCTATATAATAATACAATGCACCGGGCGGGTGTGTACGAAGTGCAAGGTGCCTGGTGTGCTAATGTTTTGTGTGCATCGGTGCTTTCTAGATGCAAGAGCATTGGTGCGACGTTTAATTATAAGCGCAACGAGCGGAAAACATCTGCAAAACCCTCCGCCCGCCAACCGCCTCTAGTAACCTCTGCTAGAAATGAATGTATGGGGTATTTTTCTGTGGGGTTCCTCAAAACATCCACTAGAGGTTCTTTTCCTTGTAGTGTTATCACCATTTCCATTACCTCCTCCTCCTGGAGAACCCTCTCGTCTTGGAGGTTTGGAGCTTTCACCTTGTAACCTTGTGTTCCTCTCTTCATAGATGACCTTCATTATCTCTGTCATGTCAAAGAAATCCTTCCTTTTAGCCTTCTCATCCTCTGACATGTTATAAATTCCTCCTTCATGAGACTTGCTTATTGAATTTTCTACAACAACTGGAGGTGAATCTTGTGGTGGAAATGGTGGAAATTGTGCCCTCCTTCTCCTTGCTCCAACTAGAGAGCATGCACCCACAAGCTTGCATTCTCATCTCTTGAGCTTCAACCTTGTAAGAATTTAAACACTTGAAAAAACAAATTAATCCTCTTTGCACAAGTAAACCTAGTGCTATGATACTAACTTGATCTAAATGGGAGTATTATTTTTGTTGCGCTAAGATCCAATTTAGAATATAAAGAAAGTGCTTGAGGATTGAGAGGTTAATTGCAAGTTTAATATGAGTTTTATGGATTTTTTTGTGAATTTCATGAGAAAATTAACATAAAAAAACACTGAACAACAACATCTAACAGAACTGAACATCACCATAAATAATCACACAATAACACATGATGAAGGAGTTCACCCTGCCTAGGCTATGCCTCCTTGGTTGGGATTCTAATGGCTTGGCCCTCTTCTATTATACTCAAAAGTGTGATTACATGTCTTTACAATGCTCAAACAACTCTGAAACCTATTCCAAAAACTCCAAAATGCCCAAAAATGCATGTGTAGCCTTTTTCTGCATTGAATTTGGCCAAAAACTCATCAAGTTATGACTTCCTCTAGTTTTTCCACTATTCGTTCTACATTTTCCCCAAAATCTGGCACCGAACCCACAATTTTGCCCCAAAAAGTGCTATTGGAGTGCCAATTCTGCCAAAAACAAGGCGAAATTGTTGGGGCATTAATTTTCCCTCTAATGCCTTAAAATCAGATTTCAAATATCTGTTATGGTTTAATTACAGATTTTTTTATATATAAAAGCATCGACGGTTAGGGCTAACCGCCGGCATTTATTGCTATGGTCCTGCCTCTGGCGATGACCAGGGCTGGGGCTAGACTCCGACCCTCTCCCCCCAACGCGCCAAAAATATTAACATAAAACAATATGGCATTCATAGATGTGTAAGGAATAATGCGATAATGTGATGGTATGCTTTGCTGCTTGGTTCTCGGTGGTCGCAGGTTCGACCCCCCTTGCTTCTGCTCGGACCTGACCCAATATTTTGGTGGCCCTAGGGTTGCCACATTGCTACCCTTGGCTGGGCCACACGGTAGCCTATGGTTGGCCACCAAATCCACCAATAAAAACTTTCCAATTCGAACCAATATCATCATGCCATTTGGCACCAAACAATTTGTTGGAGGAAAACTCTTTTGAATGGTCAAAATACCACTTAGGCATGCCAAATCAACTGTACGAACTGCTGACTAGGATGTCCAACAATTTTTTTTTAAATTGCTTATTGGACAGAGTGGAAAAAACACATTTTTGGGAGCATACAGTGTCATTTTTTTGTGAAACGAGTTGTGTTGGATTTAGAACGACGAGATCTACATGGTCGTTTAGGTTTCACACCAATTCGAAAAATTTGATTTTTGAGCATAATTTTGAGCACCTGATCAAAAAACACCAACAAATTCCTCATAAATGTTTCAAAGACAACAAGTGTTAATAAATAACTAGGACAAAGGCTTCAAACTTAAACAACACCATCAACCAAAAAATAAACAATGAGGCTTATAAGTATGGAAAACTTAGCTCAAACACGGAATAAAAACACTCGTGAAGATGTCTTAACACCATCACCATTATAGTGATCAAACACAACTTCAACAACAACAAAAAATTGATAATAGTATCTGTCATCATCTAAATTCCCCCCTTGAAACTCAATTGAGGGACTAGCAACAATCAACGACCTCTTCTATCATAAAAATTCCTCCCTTAAAACTCATTTGAGGTAGAAATGGTAATCAAAAAAATAACATGAACATTGTACAACTATATAGTTGACAAGACATAACTATATGAAGTACACACACATCTATTTAAATGATTCAATGACCATCCATTAAATATCCAACCATAATTAATCTTGATTGTTTGCAGTGTTCCATGGTTGAGCCTTTCACATTGTCTTTATAATGAACTGAATGCATGGCTACGAGGTTTCTAAGAACTCTGGTTCTTGGGTAAATGTCTTTCATTCTTATTCTCGTATTTTTGTTTCGTAGGATCTAAGCTAGGTGTAGTTATAGGAGCAAAATCTTGTACACCAACAACACTCTCATTATGATGTGGGTAAATTTCGCTACCATTTAAACCAATACCTTTTACTTCAGCTGATGTGTTAGAATTGCATTTAATAAAAAAATTAATGAACATAAATGAGCATCAGTATGCTGTAAAGAAGAGGAACATAACAAGCATTAGCAACATACGATATTGATAACGAAGTTCATCCAGGAGGGACTACGTCTCCGGGCCTTGGTGTCAAGATGGTGTAGACCGTTGCATTAAGTGCTGGAAAGAGTGATGATATACATGGATGATATTTTCTCCATCATACAAGGAAAATTCCCTCACACAGAAGTGGTTGGATCTCTCCACGAGATAATCTGCTATAGGAATTCTCTCTCTCTAAAAAGGGACTCCTATCAGCATGAAAATTTCACATGGATGATGACTATAAGTATCCCATCGAACATGGAAACAAAGGATCTCAATCAAACATACATGGTGATAATGAGTATCCCACCAACATGGCAACAAAGGGATCTCAAACAACATAGCAAATCCGAGATAGAAATTACATCTCACATCAAGAAGTAAAACAAGATCCCACATCAAACATCAAACAGGGATCTATACAACATAATGCATATAACTCACATCTTGGTGTTATATGAAGACAAGGATGATAAACTGCTGCGATCTGGTTGTACCATCAATATCATAGCATCAAATATCTTGAAGATGACTACTCACACATTGAATGCTAACACC
This sequence comes from Pinus albicaulis, assembly GCA_034641835.2. Taxonomy (NCBI): domain Eukaryota; kingdom Viridiplantae; phylum Streptophyta; class Pinopsida; order Pinales; family Pinaceae; genus Pinus; species Pinus albicaulis. Next base: position 1,852,712,228 of record CM076578.1, on the reverse strand, counting down.
TACAACTTCACTTTGAAAAGTGGCCAAAAAACATAAGACTCAGATGGAAAATCTGACTGCACCGTTGAACTCGTGTCACTGAGAGGTGTAGGATTGACTGTCAATTTGTTGAATTATGACACTGTCGAAATCTGGGCCTTATGGAATATTTTATATTCCCTCGAGATTCCTCAAAGATGCTGCTTCACAGGAATCTAGAAATCTGCAACTCAAAATAGGAATCTGATCTCACCATGGAGATCCTTGAAAAATTATGAGAAGAATGAGTATAAGGTTGACCTCATTCTGACACTCGTGAATTCGGCCCCCAAGGAATCTAGAATATTCCCTTAAGATTCTTGAAAATTATCCTACACAGGGAATCTGCAAACCTCTATTCAAAAGGCGAATTCAATCTCGCCATTGCGTTCCTTGCGAAATTCTGGTTAAAATGCATATAAATTTCAATAGATTTTGACACAAGAAAAATTTACCTCCTTGGAATAAAAAAGATTCTCTAAGCATAAAAAGGGTTTTGTCTTGAAATTTGTGCACCCTCATACCTTGAACTACATGTTTGTCTTCCTTCTGACCTACTTTCTCTTTGCTCACGGATCCATTGGCCTCCCTGTGCCCTCATCTCTCTTATATTCTCCATCATTCTCCATGGTTTCCTTGAACCATTTGAATGGCATTTTATAACAAAGTGTGAGGATGAATAAGACAAAGAGTGAGGTTGGCACATTGGTTGGTATGATCATATTAATATAGTTGTTGTTGGGAGGTTTTGAGTTCAAATCCCATTGATTCCAAATATTATTTTAAAGCTCAATTTTAGTTTTAATATAGTTTTTTCAAACTATATAATATATGGAATTCGTATCTCGTAACAACTCCAAAAAAAAAATGGAGGTTTTATTTAATATGGAATTTAACCATATTTAATATGATTTTTGTTACATAACAATTTACTATATTTAAATTGATTTTGTTTGTTTAATAACTATATTTAATATATAGTTTTTTTTAATGATTTTTTTTTATTTTTTTATTTTTTTTAATTTTTAATTTTTATTTTTTTATGTGAGAAATTAAATATCATTTTTTTTGTCTTTTTTGCGGGGGCAAGGGGCCAATGGAGGAGCGCCATGTGTTAACAGCTAGGGGGCTTTCCATGTGGGTCCCACGTGCTTACTGGGATGCCATGAGGCATGCTGTGGGCATCACTTCCCTTGCCTTAACAAAACTTCAAACTACTCTAACTTTCTTATATGAGCTCGGATTGACGTGTCGTTCGCACCGTTGAGATCATGGAAACGAACTCTTCAACTTGAACCTAGTTTGAGAGTAATCCTAACACTTTTATTTTTAAGCTTTCACCAGCCCTCTTTGTCCTGTGTGTGTCTCTAGAGGCACCTGGATCATTAATCCTCACTGAGGAGCTTTTTGTCCTCCAAAAGCATAAAAAATAATTTGCAACTGTTGTGTACAATTTTTGCACCACGAGTGTCTTGAAAAAGGTCACCCTTCCTTCTCCTTCACCTTTGTCCTTTGGAGCCATAAGCCATGAAGCGACACCTGCTTCCTCTGCAAACCTATAGTACAGTCTCTCGCAAATTACATGCTCAAATATGACCAACTATGACCCAAGCATTCCATACTTGCCACGATTTTAAATACTCGGTGGTCAAGTTTACATCAAATGGAAATCACACCCCAGCTATCATTGCAAGACCAAAAACATCATTGTCGCATTTTGTAGTGATGGCAAACACCTCATCACTTTTACATGAAAGAAATGCATCACACGATTTATAAAACAAGGCCAAAATATCATTGTTGCTTAACAAGCGATGGAAAAACACATCATCACTTTAAAAAAAAATGCAACATTTGATTTACAAACACAACCATGACACACTACCACATCTAGAAAAGTCATCTCTCACTTATCAAAGTGAATGGGTCATCTCCCTATGGCGCGTTTTCTTGTCGAAGATCTGTTTCAACCGGTTTCATGCACCGACGCTTTGTCCTTAAGGTGCTGCTCTGGATGGAACCTCGAACACGTGGCTCTTTGATGGCCACTTTGGTTGCAATGGGTGCAGAAGGTTCTCTTCCTCTAGACCTGCTTAAACAATTTATTTTTTTGTTGTGGAGAAGGCTTTTCATGCCTCATCCTCCTTTGTGCTACCATTCTTTTCCAACACTCAACAATAACATGGTTATGTAAACCAGAAAAATGATAAGTTTTTTGATGGCATGATTTATGTCCGTGATTGGAAAAATTCTTATAATCAAAATGCACTCTGGAATTTTGAGACTTGTTATACCTTCCCTGGTGGTCTCTGGTGTGATCATGGTGATGAGAGCTTGCGTCAGCTCTTTCACTACAACATGCACTTCAATGGGATGATGTTGAAGTGTTCCCATCAATCCTCTTCCCTGGTGAGTTCAACAATGTCCATTTGACTTTGATTTCCTTCGAAGATCCTCCTTTAGTGTATCCCAAACCTTCATAGCGAGGTCTCTACACAACCTCTAATGGTTGGGTTATGCCTTTGCCACAAATGCCAAGTCCTCCTCCGTTGTACCCCATCTTGGTGAGGAGTCTCATGCCGGTTCCTGTAATGGGGATCTCCACACTTCCAATAGAAATGATATCATGTGAAGATGAAACTGAAGAAAAATCAGCACTATTTACCTCAGCTATTGATTTTGAAACATGTGAAGAGGGCTTCTCTAAGCCTTCGTTGCGCTTCACTTCCTCCAAGGCCTCTGTCGTGGCTTGTAGCTGAAGCTGCAATCATTTCTTCTCCTCCTTCTCTTCCTATAGGAGTGTCTTCAATGCATCATGATCTGCTTGAAGACTTTCGTCATGGCACTTAAATTCTTCCCATGCCTTTGCCGTGACTTGCAATTAAAGCTTCACTCGCTGCTCTTTCTCCTTCTCTTCCTGTAGGAGTGTTTTCAACACAGCATGATTTGTTTGAATAATTTGGTTGTCGCGCTTCAATTCTTCCAATGCCTCTGTCGTGGCTTACAACTGAAGTTGTAATCGATGTTTGTCCTCCTCCTCCTCTTGTAGAAGCGCTTTCAATTCAACGTTGTCTGTTGCTTGCTTCTCATAAGCTTCATACAACATGCTTGCTTTCTCAGACACCCTAAGCATGGTCTCGTAGAACGAACGTTCAATGGTTCACGCCTACAATCCAAATTAGCAAGAAGACTGCTCTAATACCACTTGATCCGGGTAAATTTCGCTACCATTTAAACCAAGAACTTTTACTTCGGCCGATAGGTTAGAATTTCATTTAATCAAAGCGTTAATGAACATAAATGAACGTCTGCACGCTGTAAAGAAGAGGAACATAACAAGCATTAAAAACATACGATATTGATAATAGAGTTCGTCCAGGAGGGACTACGTCTTCGAGCCTTGGTGTCAAGATGGTGTAGGCCACTGCATTAAGTGTTGGAAAGAGTGATGATGTACGTGGATGGTATTTTCTGTGTCATATAAGGAAAACTCCCTCACGCAGGAGTGGCTGGATCTCTCCACGAGATGTTCCACTACAGAACTCTCACTCTAAAAAAGGACTCCTATCAGCATGACAATTTCACATGGATGATGACTATGAGTATCCCGCCGAACATTGCAACAAAGGGATCTCAATCAAACATACATGGTGACAATGAGTATCTTGCCAACATGGCAACAAAGGGATCTCAAACAGCATAACAAATCCATGATAAAAATTACATCTCACATCAAGAACAAAAACAATATCCCACATGATACATCAAACAGGGATCTATACAACACAATGCATCTCATAGCAAAGAGACAAAGATGTACATGATCACACTGCATATACCTCACATCTTGGAGCAATCTGAAGACAAGGATGATAAAATGTTAAGATCTGGTTGTACCATCAAGCTCGTGGCATAGAATATCCTAAAGAAAACTGCTCACACATTGAATGTTGACACCTGCAACTTCACTTTGAAAAGTGGCCAAAAAACATAAGGCTCAGATGGAAAATCTGACCACACCACTGAACTCGTGTCACTAAGAGGTGTAGGATCGACTATTAATTTGTTGAATTCTGACATTGTCAAAATCTGGGCCTTAGGGAATCTTTTAGATTCCCCCTAGATTCCTCAAAGATGCTGCTCCACAGGGAATCTAGAAATATGCAAATCAAAACAAGAATCTGATCTCACCATTGAGATCCTTGTGAAATTCTGAGAAGAATGAGTATAAGGTTGACCTCATTCTGACACTGGCGAATTTTGGCCCCCAAGGAATCTAGAAGATTCCCTCAAGATTCTTGAAGATTCTCCTCCACAGGGAATCTGCAAAACCACTGCTCAAAACGCGAATATGACCTCGCCATTGTGTTCCCTGCGAAATTCTAGTTAAAATTTGTATAAAGTTCAATACGTTCTAACACAGGAAAATTTTACCTCCTTGGAATAAAAAAGATTCTCTAACCATAAAAAATGACTATGTCTAGAAATCCGTGCACCATAATGCCTCGAACTGTGTATATTTTCCTTCTATTTGCTCATGGCTCCATTGGCCTCCCCGTGCCCTCATCTCTCATGTATTCTCTATCATTTTCCATGGTTTCCTTGAACCATTTGAATGGCAGTTTATAACAAAGTGTGAGGATGAATAAGACAAAGTGTGAGGTTGGCACATTGGTTGGCATAATCATATTAAGATAGTTGTTGTTGGGAGGTTTTGAGTTCAAATCCCATTGGGTCCAAATACTATTTTAAAGACCAATTTTAGTTTTAATATAGTTGTTTCAAACTATATAATATATGGAATTCATGTATTTAAATTGATTTTGTTTGTTTAATAACTATATTTAATGATTTTTTTTTCCTATGTGGGAAATTAAATATCATTTTATTTTGTCTTTTTTGCAGGGGCAAGGGGCCAATGGAGGAGTGCCATGTGTCAACAGCTGGGGGGCTTTCCATGTGGTTCCCACGTGCTCATTGGGATGCCATGTGGCATGTTGTGGGCCCCACTTCCCTTGCCTTAAAAAAACCTCAAACTACTCTAACTTTCTTATACGAGCTCAGATTGACATGTCATTCACACCATTGCGATCATGGCGATGAACTCTTCAATTTGAACCTAGTTCGGGAGAAATACGAACACTTTGATTTTTGAGCTTTCATCAGCCCTCTATGTCTTGTGTGTGTCTCTGGAGCCACCTGGATCACATTGGAAATGGATCTTTCATCCATGACATCAATCTCTGCACCATAGTTAGTAAGGGATTGGCCTTCTAGCAACCTCATTTGAACTCCACCTACAACAAAATACACCTTCCTAAATTCAACAGGGTCATATGTAGGCAGTGAAACATTAGCAACAATATATCTAAGACCTAATTTATATGTATACACTTCAAGTGCAATAGGAACATAAATTCCCTGCCCATTTTCCCCAAGTTCAACTACAATATATCCCATTTTGCTCGATAGTTAGGACCCAATACGAGTTGTGTGCTTTTTAAAGTTGGGTGGCACAAAGGCATGTGATGAGTCATGATCATCAACAACATGCTTTTGATAGTTAGCATCATGAAGTGTGTAAGAAGGTGAGTTTGAAAACTCAACAACAACAATCTCCTTCTCAACATTTTGCATGTGACTAACTTCCTATTCAATTTTTTGTTTGCACTCCTGTAAGTCTTAAATGAATTAATCCCTCTCAATAAAATATTGCGACAAGGCATCATAATCATGTTTTAGAGTTTGATATTAATCCAATAATATGTTGTTCTCTGCTTGGAGAGGACATGCTTCTTCATGAAGTAGTTCCATTGAGGCTTTTAAATGGAAAATATCCATAACTAGTTGATTATTTTGCTTCTTCAACTTGCAAATTTGCTTCTTAAAAATTACATTTTATGAATTAGACAAGGACTCAACTTCCTTGTTCAAATCATGAAGGTTAATCTTTCTTGAAACTCATCTACAAGATTCTATCTTGTTAGAGGTCTTAGTTTTATGAAACCACTTCATTCCCTGAATGCAATCAACAAGTATACCTTCCATCATTTAGGAGTAAATCCAAAATTCCTTGACTTTTGTGTTATTCTCCGAGACAAGATAAGGTTCACCAAATGACACTATTAGACATCTAAGATTAGCCTTCTCAAAATATTGTGTTTGTTGGTTCTCTTTATTTTTTTTATTTTAATTATTTTAATTTTATTTTATTTTATGTTGGTGGGAATGTGCAACTTTTGATTTAGAATTGGACCTTTTTTTCCATGAAGAATGAGTTGATGTTTCTTTGGCTTTGCATTATTGTTTGAGACAAGATAAGCTTCACCAAATGAGACTTCTAGACATGTAAGATTAGCCTTCTCAAACTCTTGTGTTTATTGATCCTCTTCTTTCCTTTTTTTTTTTAAGTTCCTTTTTTTTTGTTTTTTAAGTTGTAGGAATTGTCCAACTTTTGATTTAGATATGGACCATTTTTTCCATGAAGAATGAGCTCATGCATGGAAACAATGTGGCTTTTTGGAGTTTCTGGTGGATTTTCTAGCCGAAATCCGATTGAAAAATTTAAGGTGAAATCTTGCTTTGTGTCATTTAAACTAGTTTTTTGACTACATATATGGATTCAACACCCTGAAAAACCCAGGGCACTTGGATTGTGCAGAGTTGACCCATCAAACTTGTGATTTCAAAACATGTGATTTCAATGAATTCCTCTCGAAATTTAGACAAATTAGACCGGAAAAATAAATCCTAAAACTTTTCAAAAAGTCTCATTAAAGACAACTCATATTTTTTTTTTTTTAAATTTCAGAATCATTTAATCTAAAAGACCCATACTAAGGTCAATCTCAAGATAACATATATATTTTATTTAATTATTCATAATATTTATAATATCATCAAAAATAAACTAATATCCAAATAACATAGATAATGTTAGATGTAAGACTTTTGTATTCATAATGTAAATAAATGTCTTTTTTTTTGCACCTCATCACCAACTACTCTACACCACGTGAGTGAGTTAGATAAATGTCTTTCTAATTAAACTTGTTCTTTCAAATTTCTAGAACCAAAAAATCAAAGATATCTCTCACACGAGTCTTTAAAGATATCTCTCACACAAGTCTTGCTTCAAAATTAATGAAATCGTCAATCCACAAGTTCTAGATGCATAGAATAAAACGCTCGAAAAACTTTCATAGCATTATCAAAACACCCCATATAAATTTATTAAAAACCAAATCAGAGATATCTCAAAAGTCTTCAAAATTAATGAATCCACAAGTTCTAGATGCATAGAATTCTTGGGCGCACGCCAATTCGGAATCAAATATAAATACATGTGCTCTGCTTTTTAAATTTATATAAAGCGTGATGCCATGAGCCATATCTCTGCAAGGTTCTCGAAACTTCAATTTTATCAGTCGTGTGGATTCATCGGGTTAACAATGAAGAGTAGACGATTAGCTGATCTGGTGAACCCAGCTGCGAACGGCGGAGGTTTTAATTTAATCATCGTAGGAAACTCTGAGAAATTTAGTCTTGCTGCCCCATTTTCTGCCCTCATATTGGCCGATAACAGCAATAGCCCTCCCGATAACAACGACGATCTCTACGGCGGTTTCAACGGTAGTAGTTTTAGCCCATCCACAGCCATTATCTTGGTTGTGCTGGTGGCCTTATTTTTCATCGTGGGCTGTTTCACTATCTGCTGCAGCAAATACGCCAGAGGAGACGAAAGCCTGAGACAAGGGGCGAGAAGGGTCAATGCACAGGCCCGGACGCAGAACGAGGGTAACCATGGTCTCGACAGGGCCGTCATTGAAAGCTTTCCGGTGTTCAGCTACGATCTCGTGAAGGGTCTCAAGACGCAGACCAAAGAAATTGTCGAGTGCGCGGTCTGTCTCAATGAATTCGGAGACGACGAGCAGCTCCGCTTGCTGCCCAAGTGCGGCCACGCTTTCCATCCGGACTGCATTGATATGTGGCTCTTCTCGCATACAACGTGCCCGGTCTGCAGAACCGATCTGGTGCCCACTGACGATGCCAACCCCACGGGCACCGCCTACGGAGTCATCGAGCTGCCCGAGATCACGCCACCGGAGGAGGTAACGGTTGTGGTGGACGGAGCGAGTAACGGGGGCGTTCGTATGGACAACGATGTCGAGGTCCCGGTGGCAGCAGAGAGCGCCGATTCTCAAGAATCGCTGTCCGTCGTCGGCTTGGATCAGGGCAACAAGTTCCGTCGCTCGTACTCCACGGGGCATGCTCTGGTGAGGCTGCGGAAGGAGTCCGATCAGTTGGCCACGGAATGGTATATTAGCACAGCACAAGGGCTAAAGCCGGGTCTGCAAAGGAATTGTAGCGTCACTGCGCTCTCTCACTCGCGCTCTCAGGGCCCGTCCACCTCTGAAACCCGCCCTCATCTCTCAAAGCAGGCTTCAATGAGCGGGGCCGCCTTGTGCAGCGGAGACACGAGTGGATCAGGGCGTCGTTGGTATGAGCGTGGTTTGAGATCAGAACGATTTACCATGCAATCCATTTATCCCTCTTCGTTTCTAAGGTCGTATTCGGAGCAAAGGGCCTCTGGTTATCTGAGGAATCAAGAATCATCTGCCGGTTCTCAGCAGGAGCGCAAGGAATATTTGCAATCTCTGAAACAAACATTGAAGAGGCTAACTGGCAGAAACAGAGAATGGGCAGATAATTCGCAGAGCAGGTTGGGTTCTTCCAGGAGGGCCGTAGATAATTCAGAGAGCGGACGGGGGTCTTCCATGAGGGCTGCGGAGGAAAGCTTGGGTCCTATTACCGCATAAGAAGCTACTGGGCCGCTGGGCTCAATACAGCCAGAGTGCTTAATTGGGTGCTAACAATTGCTTTGCTTTGCAACCCTTTTGATGAAAAATGTTTTGAATTTCACTAGGGCTAAAACTACTACTATACTTTGCATTTGTGGAGATGTTTCAGTGAAAATTCTGCAAGCAGGAATTGTTGAGTGGAGTATGCTAAAATTGATGTTGCAAGACTTGGGTTGTGAGCAATGACGAATTGGTTAGACAAGGAGGTGAAGGACCACTTACAGGGCGCCGAGAAAGAAGAAAAAAGTTGCTACTGAGAAGAACTGCCCTTCATCGGTTCCTTGGTGTGCTCTGCAAGAAAGCTAGGATTGTCTTGCAAAGCCTTTAGCTGTTGGGTCAAAAAAGGGTTGCCAATTCTGATTACTCAATGGACAGCTTGTAGGGCTCAAGATTCAAATCCATCTGATTGAGCAATTAATTACTATTGCAGCTGAATAGATAAGGCGTGTATATTGGCATATAACCTATTAACTTCTGTATTTAATGGCACAATATGTGAATAAATCCTCTTTTGCTATTCTACGTTTGCAACATGCTCTGCATCTAATTTCATCATCTGTGTGCTCTTATCAATCAAATCTTGCTGAATATTCTAAGCCTGAAAAATGTGAGGTTCTTGTTGTACCAGTTGTCTGTGAGCTTCTGTGAGAGTAGTTTGATGCTCTGCAAAGAAGCTAATAATTGCAACATTATGAGTTTCCAATTCATCACATTTCTCCAGTAATATGATAGAGTCAAATAAACATTATGTAGACAGTGTTATAAGCAGATTATCTCTATCAAATAAACATTATGTAGACAGTGTTATAAGCAGATTGTCCAAAACCACATCTTCAATATCTTTGGCATTGACAAAATTCTAAAAGGCGAATGAACCATAGGAGGCATGATACCTCTCTCTGCCCTATATTTAGCCAATAATACAGGGGCTGGGGTAAAGTTTGACTGGACCTTCACATTCTAACACGGTTAAGATTGGGAAGAGGAAAGCTGCGATATTGTCCAAAAGAGAAAAGATTAGGAAAGCTGCGATGTTGTCTGGCCTGGCCGATGGAATGTTCGTAGCCAAATAATTGTATTAGAGACTGTTGGGGGACGCATGGATTTGATTAGTTTGACGAAGAAAATAGGGAGTGCAAGGTGTGGTTTGCAGTAAAGATATTGTTGGTGATTTTTATGTAGATTGTAGAATATTTTACAAATTTGATGGATATGATATGGGATGGTTTGTTATTTTTGGTAGATTCCAGAGTATTTTCGAAATTGGTAGATTTCAGAGTATCTTATAAATCTATTGAATAGAAATAGAGTAGACTAGTTTAACCAGGACACTAACATTTGGATAATAGTGAAAATTTTGGCAAGAATTTTGTCAAAATTTTGTTATATTTGGTTTATAGTTGTTAAATTTTAGGATTTTGAATGATGAGGGTTTTGGATGGTACTGAATCTATTTTCACCATAAAAAATCAATTCAAATACTTCTATGATCAGATTTTCTGGAAAAAAGAAGAAGCCTGATTCCGTGAAAAATAACTTTCAGGCAAAAAAAATGAGTCCCAAAAAATGATTTTCAAGACTAATTTGTAGCTTCTGTAAACAATATAAATTTGATAGATATGATATAGATTCTAGAATATTTTAGAATATTTTAGAAATTTGACTGAGATTATATGATATGTGATGGGTTGTCATTTTTATATAGATTCTAGAATATTTTAGAAATTTATTGAATAAAAATTTAATAGATTCTAGAATATTTTATAAATTTATTGAATAAAAATTTAATAGACATGATGTGATAGAAATCTAATGGATAAGATATGATATGTGATGACTTATCATCTTTACAAATTCTATAATATTTTAAAAATCTAGTGAATAGAAATTTGATAGACATGGTGATAGAAATGATGTGATATGTAATTGTATAGAATTTGAAGAAAATAAATATAAGTTAATATAATAATTTAAAAATATTTTAGTAAAAAAAAATTATAATAATAAATTTGATAAAAAAATTCATAATAAATCAAACATAATAGGATTTGTCAATTTAGATATTATTTTATAACGAAGGTTAGTTTTGGTTTTATGTATAACATTAAGGCTCAATATTACTCAAAATACATTCTTATTGGTCAATGAATAACTTGTAGTGCTTAAAATTCAAATCCATCAAATTTGGCATATATCCTATCACTTAGAAATTGAGCATACAAGCTCTATTATATTAATCAAACAAATAGAGTTACATATATACATGAGGTACAGTCTCAAGATAGAGAAGCTATCTTGACACATAATAATTTGGTTGAGAGAATATCTCAAACTCACACCAAATTGGAACTAACCTATCAAATAGAAACAGAGTCTATATATAGGGAGAATCACAATTGAAGACAAGTAGGAATTACATATTCCAACACTCCCCCTTAATGACTATTTGTCTCAATATCCATCTGCAAAATCTACAACTAGTCTTGTTTGGTAATTACACTAGTTTTGTTTGGTAATTACACTTTGTATCATGTTCATGCTATTGTTGATGTCCATATAAAGGAGCAACCATCTACAGAAATGCATGGGTTCCAACCACTGCAACTGCGAGTCTACTAGGAAGTCCTTCACATACATGGTTCATCCAACCTCTCGATTAACTGCCCCTTGATATAAAATTTCACCTGATGGAGTCTAAAACCAATACGGCCCACCCAAGTGTATCCATCCCGCATGACACACTCTTCCAGGGTGTTAAAAATCTCTGACAGAGGGAACATATAACAAAGAGGTATGCATGCCTCTCTGGGTCTTACAGCATGTACAAACAATAAATGACATGTAGATTTTCTTCTAATTACAAACTGTGACTCATACTCATGGTCATGAGTCTATTCCAAGAAACTCACACAAAACAAACTCTCACAAACTTGATTGTCCATCCTCCTTTGCCGCTCACCATACCATTCACCTCACTATTCATATGCTGGAACACACCATTACTTTGGCTTTGTACTTTTGAGTCTTTGGCATCTTCATTTTACTTTGGCAAGCTGGTCTTGGTCTCCATGTTTTACTTGTCATCAATTAGAGTTGCAAATTCTAATAGAATGACATCATATTGAGGTCACAAATCTCAATATTTATACAAATTTCCAAGACTTGTCCAGATTTACCCATACAAAAAAAAAAAAACCAAATGAAACTATAAACACAAGCGAAAACCATGACACTAATACAACACATGGCCACGCCATTCACTGTTGCGGATAGACTGCCCCGAATTTCAGTTCATTAGAATGCTGCCCACACTATTGTTGTGAGCAAATCCAAGATCATAGACTGCACGTTGTCTTTGATCTGATCCCTATCAGGTCACTAACAACTGATCGCTCCACGTTGCTTCATGAACATGCACAAGCAACACCCTTTCACCTGCTTGCTAGTTCACATTTCGACAAGCAGTAATTCACCTCCACCGCTCAGGCGCTCAGCCTTGACGAGATACAATGTAGCCACCAAGGCTCAACTCAACCACCAAGGCTTAACACAGCCTCAAAGACTCACCACAGCCACAAAGGCTCAACACAGCCACGAAGGATTATCACAGCCACGAAGGCTTATCACAACCACGACTCCATGGTCCAATCCTACGTCGTCCACAAATTCACTGTCAACATGCATAAAATTCAACAATTTTATACACAAAAAGTTCTCATTTCAGTGTCCAACTCCCCTGGAATCGCAGTGTAATGCCACTTCCCCTGTTCACAATATCAAGTTTAGTGACTGCTTCCAAGCATGCCTCTTCATGCTTGCTGACAGGCTGCAACAACGAAGACCCTTTGTTGAGCTAATCTCCTCGCAATTGAACATGCACATATGTTTCCACCACACTTGGCACACACAAAATTGATCATCCTCCAATCTATGATGCCATTTTCATTATCATGTCTTCATTATATCTGGTAGTAAATCATTCTTGCAAATAAATTTTTCTATTGTCGGAATGGGCAATTCCAACAAAGACTCGCACTCATGACAATAGTTGCCCAAAATAAATTTCACAACAATACAACATTTAATTCTTTTAACCAGATTTACATGAATGCATTTACATGTTAAGTTGACCGATCTCAACATGAAAGTAGAATAATTCATGAAGACAACGATTTTTTTTCATCTTCAACCTGTATAGAAACATAATCACGTGGAGGCAGCCCACCACACTGCCCTCGACTCACTTTACTGTTGCGCCATGAGACCATGCTAGAAATGTATTCAACCTTCAACCAGGTTGATCCCAAACAAAGGAAGCTCGAAGCCTTCCAACAACTCCACGTGCTTCCTCACCTCTTTTGAAAGCTGCCTTGTTCAACTCAGCCATATGAGTGAAGCCACCACCGATTGGTTCCAATGAGAAATTAAACGAATTAAAACCAAAACAAAAAACATCATTTTAGGACTTGGCCCTTCTCATTGGCCTCGTCCACCTATAGAATTTTTGCAGGGAGCCTCCTCGAGCCAGACCAGGAAAAGGTTCAAAAATTCCTCCAGTTAACTGCACAAACTGACATTTACTATAATCTGCTTTGGGATTACTTCAACAATGGTGCAGATACCTCAGTAGCAAGGCACCACATAGCCGTCAATATTAATCCTCTACCGACCCATGAGGATGAGACGCACCCGCAAGTATTCTGGAAAACAACATCGAGCATCATCAAATTTGTCAACAATTCTCCAGCCTAGAAATTCGCGACACCGCTACTTGATCTGCCGAAAGGTTACCCACGCTAGAGAACACATGATATTCGTAAAGTCTCGGAACCAGGGTCCTCTTTGAATATAATAAATGGACGAAAGGTACGAGCTGATTCTCTATTCGTGCTATCTAAAGGAAGACCATCAATAAACAATATTGGTTCTCGAGTAGAATCTTCACCTCCACCTGTGGGTGCAACGTCTCGACCATGTTCATCACGACCAAGAGTCATTAGTATTCGTAGAACCACAAAATCGATGGCCACGCTCAGCCAAAAAATCAAGCAAGACCGTTATCCCATGTGGCTTGTCAATGCGCTGATTCTTTCAGCCGTCGCATATAGTGACAATCCTCGGCAGGAACTTGAAATGCTGAATGCCACATTCGGCTTATCGAAAACGACAATCTATCAATTTTTGGAAGAAGACAATCTGCGAAAAAAAAAGGCTTCGAGATTAGCTGAAAGCAGGTTCTCTTGGTCGTTAGAAGCCTTGGCCAAAGATCACATGATCATTGCCTGCAGAGGCACCACCGGGTTTATGGATGCAACTCCAATCAGACACACGGGCTACTGAGCACAGATCCAATATCACACTAAGAATCCTCTTCTCCTGCACATTTTCACCTATTACAATGTTTGGCTTTTCATACGGCTTCCCCTCTGCCTTGCGCTTGTTCTGCCATTTGCGTTTGAATGCAAGGCCTACCAACATGATCGCTTCTGAAGATCCAATCATGCCCACACCAACAGCTTCCTCTCCATTGCCGAGTGGGGCGTTAAACAGATTGGCTATAATGTTAACATAGCGATTCTGCAATTCTGTAGTGATAGGATACTCATCCATGTCAACATAACTTCTCAATGTCATGAACCAGTCGTTCTGCCAGGCTCCGGTTGAAATCTTCGGGAACCACCACACGCAGAAGCCTCACCTCCTGTGCGTCGGGAGCCATGGTGTACGCCGGCACGTTCCAACCGAACCTTCCGAGGTGGTCAAAAATCTCATACTCATCATGCCTGCTATTGTCCTTTAGCGAAAAAATGCCACCAGAGGGACCCCGATCTCCTTCGACAAAACTTTTGAACCGCCCAGTCCTCACCAGACCATCATATTCCATGAGCACTGGCGAGGGTCTGAATGATTTTTTTTCTCTGGATATGACATAGGAGATACTGCTGGCCTTTCTCGAATAATGTGTTAGAAAACTCGCACCACCCGTGAATTGGCTTTCGAAATCCATAGTTATTGAGCTGTCGAACAAAGCTAGAGAAATTGGCATGGTTGAAATAGGTAGGCAGGAGAATTGCAGAGAACTCTTTGGGGCGCCATACCACGAAGCTGTTGCTATTCTCTCCCCAAGAAACGATGTGGTCCGATGTGGTTTGTGGAGGGACCATCCAATAAACGATACGTCTTCACCAAGAAAGGAGCGGGCACCAGCGGACTCCACCTTCTCTGCTCTCACACGGCTACGCAAATCAACAGTAGTGCACAGTCACCGTGCCTACACGCAGCTTCAATTTTCACTTGCTTTCCCAGTCTAGCTCGCCAAGTCAAAAGATGGGCATACCCCTATTCCAACACACCCTGGTCAAACAAATACCAAATTAAAAAAAAACACAATATACTCTCTTATTTTCCCTCAGCCCAGAAAGGGCCGAAGTCCAGGCCTAGGTCCAAACGGGCTCTGATACCAACTTAGAAACTGAGCATACAAGCTCTATTATATTAATCAAATAAATAGAGTTACATATATACATGAGGTACAGTCTCAAGATAGAGAAGCTATCTTAGACCCACAATAATTTGGTTGAGAGAATATCTCAAACTCACACCAAACTAGGAACTAACCTATCAAATAGGAACATACTCTATACATAGAGAGAATCACAACTGAAGACAAGTAGGAATTACATATTCCAACACTATCTGTGTCTTAAGAGCCACAACTTGTGCATAGATATTCTCTTGTTATTATAAGTTTGGAACATGCTAATCAATTAAATTTTGGTTAGGCATCCTTCTTTTGAATCTTTGTAAGTTTGTAGATTAATTTATTGTCTATTTTCATTGTTTTCAATATAATTTTTTTTTGAATTTTTAAATATATGTTTAGATTTTCATATTTATCTCATATAATTAAGAAATGATCATAATATGTTAATTTTGATTTTTTTTCTCTTTATTTATTTGTTATTATTTTGTCAACCGTTTTCAATAAACACATTAGTTCCAATATATACCAAGAATCAACTTATCTTCCCACATTTAAATGGTGTTGGAGGTGGAAAAATAACCCCAACTTATTTTCCTAATGCATTCCACTTCGTGGGGGAATAAAATTTCAATTTTTTATTTTGATTTCAAAATGGCCCACCTAAAAAATAACCCACCATTTCTTCTGCTAATGCATTCCACTCCCTAGGGAAATGCCATTTCAAATTTTGATTTTGACTTCAAAATGACCCCTCCACTTCATCTTGCTTGACTTAGCATATCCTTCCTCAAGTCAATATGGTTGATTTGGTTATTTCTATTTCTCCACTCTTTTTAATAGAAAATATGGTCACTAACTACTTAGCCTTTTCCAAACACAAGGTTAGCTCTTTTTCTTGGTGGAGGCAATTGACTTGTTCAAGAGCATTGCAAGGCCAATAGATTATACTCCTATGCATGCTAATAACCCTTTGTGTTGGAAAAGGCATGTCAATAGCAAAACAGAAGTTGTTTGTAAGTGAACCCATTCTGCACACATTTGTTATTGACATTGGAAATTAGGAGATATATACTTGTTTACTTAATAAATATAGAATGTGATTTCCTTTATATATACAAATTCTCTATATATTGGATTTCAGGTTTGTTTAGGCATATAATGTTGGTGATGAATAATGGAAAATGCAATAACATGTGACATATTCTTAAAAAGGATGCAATTAGAATCTAATGACTATGTTACCTCCAATGTAGTCTCCGCCAAAACCTCCAAGGACATGAAATTAAAAGGAATATCACATTTAGATAGAATTCTTGTATCTTTTTATCCAAGTTTGATGAACATGAGCTCCCCCCTAGGGAAACAACAATAGTTTTGAATCCCTAAATTTTGTAGTAGAAGAAGGTGACATCCCTTCTAGCAATGCTCCAATATCTCTAGGAAAAGTGTAATATTGCTAAATTAGCATGCAACTAATAGGAATATTAATTTTGTTTCCAACACTTAGTTAGATGAATGAATGGGTAAGGAGGCACATACATGTTTTAAACAGGCATAAAATCCCTCTAAATGTGAAAAGGGATCATAATAATAGCTGGATCTAGCACCCTCATGTGTGAACAGGGGAAAATACATGTGGACAAGGTCAAATTTGACCAAGTCAACAACGCTGGTATGGATGGAGTAGCTCATCAATGGAGACAGCGCAATGATAGTGGGAGGAAGATTCCTTGGTGGAGGAAACCCTAATGAGTGGGACCTAAGGTAAGAAGGCTCAAACTTGTTTATAAGGAGGGCAAGGCAACCATAGTGAGGCATGTTTTTTATTATTTATTCTATGGTCTGCATGACTATTGTACATTCTTCAACTGTTTAGTTGAGATTGCTGTGCTGTTTAGCACTGGGTGTTCCCGAGCGGGAATCCCATCTCCTTTCTTGAGAGGTCTCTTGGGGGAGCTTTCACTTCATTTTCCACACTCAGGCTTAAGGCAAAGCTTCAATCTTCAGCTACAGTGTAGTTTCTGTACATGATTGTGTTGTGTTGCAAGGTGTTGCAGTGGAGGGTTGAGAAACTCACTTCTGGAGCTAGTTTTTCAGAGGAGGAAGCATTATTCCCTTTGGGAGATCAGTGAGGAAGATTCTGGAGAATATTTCACATCTTGTCACTTGGCCAACAAATTTTCTATCTCCTACAACACAGTTTCCCTCTTGGACTGTGTTATTTCAGTGAGCACTTGCAGTGAGGGGTTGCAGTGTTTGATCAAAGGGTGAGATCTTCAATGATTGGATCAGCCTTTCACCTGAAGGATCTATTGGATGAGATTCATTTATCATATGCACAATATACAACCATCTTCATCCAGTTTCTGAGTTGCAGCTACTATTCAGTCCTAGGGCTGCATTCCGACATTTTGTAATTTTTGCATATTTCAGGAAATCCTTCCCAGGTTGTCTTGAAAATGTGTTTGGGAGCTTAGATCTTCACTCCCAGAATTCTATGAGCCATACATTTGTAGATCTATGTATTGAAATTCTTTAGCAGCAATTGTATCTAATAAAACTACGCTGTCATAGCCTTTGGCATTATTTGTGTAGCAGTGTTCTTAATATTTCATGTACATGTTTTCTTGAGGCTTGTGTTGCCTAACTTGAGTGATTATTTTTGCAAGATCTTGTATAAATTTTGCTGCTATGACATTAATATGATGGCTATAAGATCTTCTTACATTTCATGAGTTGATTTACAATGCTATTTCTAGTTTTGTATTCATGTATTGTTGCAGCCCCTATTTTGGGATATTACAGTGGTATCAGAGCATAATATTGGCTCAGCCTGTGGATCTCAACGATTATGCTATTAGGAGAATAAGAAGAATAAGAGAAAGATCAGAATGATGGATAATATGAGTTTTATCTCATCTCTTTTTAGATCCAGGAAGGGTCTCACCCAGGAGGTCAAGCAAAGAAGAGTGGAAAGAATCAATGGAACTATACCCTTTCCTTTTGAAAAAGGAGACAAAATGCATAGATATGGAGGACACTTGGATCATGAGATTCTAAGTGAATACCTTGCAAAATATAAATATCAACCTGTAGCTTTCAAGGAGATTCTAACTCTCCCACAGTTCATCCAGCTTGAGGAAGAAAGGAGACCTTGTAGCAGTAGGAGAATCAAGGGCAATAGGTTCCTATTGTCTACTTTTGATGGGTCATCCAAATGTACAGCAAGAGCTTGGGAAAGAAAGCTAGATGCATTCTTCCTACTACATCCAATGGTAGAAAGAGAGGCTGTAGAGATTTCAACACCGCACCTTGAGGGTGAAGCAAACACTTGATGGTTCGACCATTTGAATCATGCAAGAGTGACTACTTTTGTAGAATTTACTCAAAGGGTGACTAAAAAATTTGGCAAGGAGAAATCAGAGAAGGAGAATCCCTCACCACCACTTGGAGAGACTTGTACCAGCGCTAATGAAACTATGGAGGAGCAGAAAGGAACACCAAAAGTTGGGGGAACCATCACATTGGAGGAAGGAACTCTTGCAGCCATACAGAATGATCCCAAGCTTCACCAAGGTATGCCTAAGTTTCCATTTCCTCTCATTTCATCAAATCTTATGGAAATTTGTATGCCATTACATGACCTAGGGTCAAGATACACTGTTTATTTGGAGCAGCACACTATCACTGTGCTGAGGAGCCTTGATAGACTCAATGGAGAGAGAACATTCATCCTACTTACTCATTGTCGGGTGGCACACAACTCTTGAGGTTGGAGTGTAGATTTTTGGAGGATGGGATGAGCATTGTCCTAGGCAATGCAATGAAAAGATACGTGTTTACAGTGAGCATGATCTTGAAACAACAAGTGCACCATCATGGAGATCAACAACACTGTCCTTGAGTAGCAGTGATGAGTTGGGGGCCCAACCATTAGTGGGGCATTCCAATGACCATTCCACATGTGTAGCAGAGGATAGGTAGATGGTTGATGGGATACCTCTTATCTCCCTTTATTATGATGGTATTATTCATTGGAGGGATACCAATGTTGGGCATGATGATAGACATTCACCACTGGTTGGATGGGTTATGTTGATGAGAAAGAGGCAGGAAAGCCCCTTGCAGATCTATGACATCGAGCAACAGGAGGCAAGGCTGCACTGGCTACTCTTAAAATAGTTTTTCCATCACGTGACATATTTTTTCTCAAAAGGTATGTTATGGATTGAGGCATTACATAGCACCCATATATTATGGCAACAAAATATTTGGTTGTATGGGGCATTCTACAAGTCAACCATCATGATATTAATCCATGACTTGTATGAGGGAGAGCTAAGGGAGCAACAAGAGATGTTGTTACCTTGGGTTTTCTTGAGAGAGTTGATCCTCTCCCATGCTTGGCATGATGTTGCAAGATTAGGTGATGGCACTATCATGGTGCAAAGGGGCTACTCCTTAGCCTTGGAAGATTAGGGGGTGCTTCCACTTTGGAAGGAATCTCCCATATGAAGCAAGATTATGGTAGATGACTTTGACATTGGACATGTCAGAGAATGGAGCTATGAGGCGACAAGAGCCATATTGCAGAGACCATCAACGTTGTCACTTGGGAGCTTGGGTTTATTGATGGAGTGTTCCCAGGATCACTTCACATATGATGCACTTGGTGGAAAAGGAGGAGGTGAGAGTGATGGAGTAGTGGATGGAGACATCTATTACTGTGATATGCTTTTCTTGACTTGGATTTCCAAGTATAAGAAGAAATATCCTCATGCAACATATGATTCATCCCTCTTCATGGGAGTATGTCATACCAATATGGAGGGCTTATTCATGGATCTTATCATCATCTTACTCTCAGTACATGGTAAAAATTTTGTTTTTGCATTTAATGATTACCTAACACAATATTTGCATGCTCTTACCATTTCTATACAGTGCATTTCTCCATAAGAGGGCAAGCCTCTCATTGGGTTTCATTGTCAATTTTGGGCCAACTACTATGATGGAGGTAGTCATCTCATATATGGCCATGGGCAAGTTTTTTATTATTTTCTATATGATCAGTTGATATACAAAGCCATTTAATATTCACTAGTAGATGTGATGACATACACAACTAGCAGTTTGTTGAGAAATAGCTTGCCATATCATTTTCTGAAACATCAGTTAGAAAAACTGCACTGTGATTACTTGGGAGACTATTGTTACTTTCCAGCACCATGAAAAATATGCAGTACCTCTCTCATTTGGATCCCATATGATGATCATGTCATATTCACTTTATATGGGATAGCATAGGAAAGAACCAAAGAGTGGATCTTTGAAGATCCAATTGCCTTTTTGCTTCATGAAGGCAACATCAGTGCAACCAAAATTTAGCAGCAGCTCTACACTTACCATAATTGGATAGGGATATAGCGTGGGATGGGTAATTTGACCCATCATGTTCAGCTATGCAACCCGCCTATTCTTCAGGAGCTTCAGGTGGAGGGAATTTTTCAGGAGTTGCCATGTTGGGAGGCGACTCATTTTGTATGGATGATAGCTTGGGGATGGAGGTTTCACATGGGAATGATAGTTCCTAATATATTTCAGATTCCATGCCTTGAGAGGAACTCTAGACAACCCAATTTTTCCTCCATGAGTGTTTTACCTCTTCATGCTGATAACTATTTGGGGTGGTCACCAAAAGCTAACTTGCATATTTGGGAGGGGAAACTTGGAGATGTTTTGATGAGACAACATCTTGTTCCTTGGAGGAGTTTATCATATGAGGATGCTACAAGAAGAGGAGAGGAGGCTCTTCAATTCTATCCTTGCAATTTCTTGAGGACAAGCAACATTTGGGAGGGGAGGACTGTAATATTCCTAAATTAACATGCAGCTAATATGAATATTAATTTTGTTTCCAACTCTTAGTTAGATGAATAAATGGGTAAGGAGGCCCATGCATGTTTTAAACAAGAATAAAATCGATATAAATGTGAAAAGGGATCATAATAATAGCTGGATCTAGCACCCTCATGTGTGAACAGGGGAAATTACATGTGGACAAGGTCAAGTTTGACCAAGTCAACAATGCTGGTATGGATGGAGTAGCTCATCAATGGAGACAGCGCAGTGATAGTGGGAGGAAGATTCCTTGGTGGAGGAAACCCTAATGAGTGGGACCCAAGGTAAGAAGGCTCAAACTTGTTTATAAGGAGGGCAAGGCAACCATAGTGAGGCATGTTTTTTATTATTGATTCTATGGTCTGCATGACTATTGTGCATTCTTCAACTGTTTAATTGAGATTGTTGTCCTGTTTAGCACCGGGTGTTCCTGAGCGGGAATCCCATATCCTTTCTTGAGAGGCCTCTTGGGGTAGCTTGCACTTCATTTTCCACACTCAGGCTTAAGGCCAAGCTTCAATATTAAGCTACAACGCAATTTCTGCAGAGGATTGTGTTGTGTTGCAGGGTGTTGTAGTGGAGGGTTGAAAAACCCATTTCCAGAGCTAATTTTTTAGAGGAGGAAGCATTCTTCCCTTTTGGAGATCAACGAGGAATATTCTGGAGAATATTTCACATCTTGGCACTTGGCCAACATATTTTCTATCTCCTACAGTGCAGTGTCCCTCTTAGACTGTGTTTTTTTAGTGAGCACTTACAGTTAAGGGTTGCAATGTTTGATCGGAGGGTGAGATATTTAGTGATTGGATCATCCTTTAACCTAAAGGATCTATTGGATGAGATTCATTTATCATATGCATCATCTCAAACCATATTCATCCAGTTTCTGAGTTACAACTGTTATTCAGTCCTAGGGCTGCATTCCGACATTTTGCACTTTTTGCATATTTCAGGAAATCCTTCCCGGGTTGTCTTTAAAATGTGTTTGGGAGCTTAGATCTTCACTACCAGAATTATATGAGACATACATTTGTATATCTATGTATTGAAATTCTCCAGCAAAATTTGTATCTAATAAAACTATGCTGTCATAGCCTTGAGAATTATTTGTGTAGCAATGTTCTTCATATTTCATGTACATGTTTTCTTGAGGCCTGTGTTGCCTAACTTGAGTGATTATTTCATCAAGATATTATATACATTTTGTTGCTATGACATTAATATGATGGCTATATGATCTTATTACATTTCATGAGTTGATTTACACTGCTATTTCCAGTTTTGTGTTCATGTATTGTTGCAGTCCCTATTTTGGGATATTACAAAAAGGATCCAAAATTTGTATAGTGTCCCATGAGGAAGGCATGCCTCCATTATAAGATGCCCCCCTCCCTAATATTGAAAAGGTGGATTCCTAATTTGAGGAAGAAGAGTATCATTCCTGTAGGGTGGCTTAAGTTAGTCCCTCTCACGCTAATAGATGAAAAATCAGAATCAGAAAATGAAAAGGAGTATGAAAGGATACATTGCAAGGTGAGATAGAAAACAAATAGATAACTTCAGACCAAGAAGGGAAAATAGGATAAATAGTTGGGCACACAAAGAATTTTTGACCAAAACACCATAAAAGGGAATTAGAACTCAATAAAAGGAAAAAAACTTAGCCCCTCATCAAGGGGCCCTTAAATCCAATAGTAAGTGATGAGGGTAATATCTTAGAAATGCAGAGGGTTATGGTTTTAAAAAATAATGTTAGAGGTTAAATCCATAGTTAAAAAATGAAACCCCCTTATTATCATGCTCCAGGAGACAAAAATGGGGGGTCAAGAGATTTTCCAAATAGTATAAATTATGGCATGGTAGTGGTATTTTGGCAGTCACCTATAGGGGTGCTTTAGGCGATCTTTGTACTCTCTAGGAATCCTCATTTCTCATGTGTTAGCCCCCCCATGAAATTCTTGACAAAGCAAGCTGGGGGATAAGTTGCTCTGGAGCCTCCAAGGAATGCCTTTCCCCTGAAAATTCATCCTCCTTGGAGTCTCTGTGTGCTGTGCCTAAAATGTAGTCCCTCTGCTGATCCATTTCTCAAAAGGCCCATTAT
This sequence comes from Pinus albicaulis, assembly GCA_034641835.2. Classification (NCBI taxonomy): domain Eukaryota; kingdom Viridiplantae; phylum Streptophyta; class Pinopsida; order Pinales; family Pinaceae; genus Pinus; species Pinus albicaulis. The sequence goes on along the minus strand of CM076578.1, from coordinate 1,852,688,863 downwards.
TGCCTTTTATACCTTTGCAAAATATCACCTTCCCCCTCTCCCTTTGTCAAACTCCCCTTTAATTCCCCCCATTATCCCTTTAAATCCTCTCTAAATCCTGTTTTGCCCCTGCTTTGACCGTTCCCACCTTTCATTCCCCTATCGCTACCCCTGGCTGGCCCCAAATTGCATTAAAAATGAATAAAATCCATAAATTTCACCATTTCAGGCCTTAGCCCCCTCAGCCGTGGCCCCGCACCCTTTCCCTTCCATAGAACCCTGCACCGTGACTAAGGCTCTTTCCTTGCGGGGGCTCTTCTCCGTCCGTAGAGTCAAACCACGGAGCCCCCATAGTTGACTCCTTGGGATGTGTGATGACCCGATCGAACGGTTTATATTCACTACGGGGGGTCACCCCATACTCTCATGCCCGTACACCATGGCGCCCCTGTAGTTGATCTCCGCCGTCCATTCATTCGTCAATCCAACGGCGCAGAGCGTGCCCGAAATGGTGGACCCCGCCAGCCATACGTCATCCGCCCAGAACCCGCCGGTATTTTCCGCACCACCGTTGCGCGCAGGGCGGTTTTCCCTAGAGCCCCAGCGATTCCACACAGCTGCTGCCACGTGTCCTGGTGTACGTTTTAAAAACCACCATTCTCCGCCGTTAAAACTATCCCCCACTCGTTAACGTCCGGACGAGGACGGCGTGCGAACTCGCTATGGACCGTCCGATCTTGGGTGCTCCATCCAATGGCTATCCCGTGTCGTAGCTGCTCGTTCGTTAACGAACTTGCACGATTGTTAGCCCGTGTCCGCTGTGTATGTGGCCCACTGTACGTCACCTCCCACCGTTGATCTCTCAGCGATCAACGGTCCCGAGTTATCTCTCTGCCATTGGCTATTCCTTCGTCACCCGGGTCTCCACGTCATTTTCCACTTGGCTGTCCGTACGCCACGTCACCCCCCATGTGTACGCCCCATACATTCTTCGTTTCCATCACTATATATTTGTTTTTGTCGTGTTTTTAATGTTTTCATTTGTTTATTACGGGTATTCGCTCTGTGTTTCATTATTCCTCCACCAGAGCATTCCGCCATTGTTTTCCATGATTTTTCCCCATTTCTCCATCTACATGGCTATTTCCAGCACGTCCATTTCGTCCATCCACATCACCCGCCACCCTCACTCATGGATTTCTTCACAGTCTTCATGTCTTGCAGGGATATTTAGAAGAAATGGCCGCCATGATACACTTCTGCGCTACCAGGATAGATGAACCCGAAGAAGATCTGTTTTAGGAGCAGAATTTATTAGAAAGGACCAAGGAAGGTGGAGACAGAGATTTCTATTAAAGAAACAGACTTCAAACCCTGTGGGAGATCAACCAGCGCCATTTAAAGCTCGAGCTAACCTGTCAGAGGCAGAAATGAAGCAGCAGAGTATTATAGGACAAAGCAAAGAAGATTAAGGCACGATAATGAAGATCTTGAGACTTAATCGGTGTTTAAGAGGCAAAGCATCAGTTCACAGACCCCGAAGATCGATCAAAGGATCCTGAGCGCAGGCAGAAGGTAATATCAGGGTTTTTCGTCAGCAGAATGTTTTTCTATATCAGGTACCGGGCACCCATACTGTCTTATTTACACACCGTGTCCCTGAAAAGATTTCCACCAAACAACTGTTCAAAACCACTGGAGCATTTATGTGACAGGCCTTTCAGTAGTTTATTTTATTTCTGTTCAAGACACCAGGAGTACTTCAGCCAAAAGATGTCAAGATCAAATCAGGAGCGGATCATTCTCTCACAAGGAAGGTGACAGAGATTAAATACATAACATGTCAAGTAGAATGGGTTTCGGCCCTGCATTCATTGTTGTGTTTAAAGATACATTTAATTTTCACCTACTCCTTCAATCGATCTTAGGTTCATCCTTTGCTTTAAAGCACAGAAGGAAACATTGTAATGGTTGTTGATGAGAAATCAGTGGAATGCAAGCATTGTTCCTATTTGAGACAATTTCTCTGTGTATATTGTAAGATAGACTGAGATTAGATGTATTCATACTAAATGTTCAAGATATGGGCTATGATGTACCTGATTGGTGTTGTTTTTAATATGACAAGCATGTTTCTTTGGATCCTGATCTAAAGCAACTGGTGATGTTTCCTCTTTCTCTGTATTTGTGATTGACTTGCTCTTATGTTATGTTCCATTTCATTTCATTTCCACTGGTAGGCAATAGAAGTATAATATAGGATTCACCCTTGATAGGTGCCCTATGTTTCCTGCTCTCCCTACCTCAATGTTTTCTGCTTATATGTGTATTTGAATGATGATTTCAATTGATTTAACTAGTGTAGTGGATGATATTGCCTGCTCTCTGATGTATGAATTGATGAAGTCCATGTTTAGATGTTCTTGGTAGGATTTAGCTGGAAGGTTTGGGAACATTGGGGATTAGTGTTAGCCCTGTCCAATAGGATCCTTGCACGACCAGTTAACCTGTCCAAGATCCCTTGTTTTACCTCTAATTCTGTCCAAGCAGGCCTGGAGTTAAATGACCTCTGGCTTGATCTATAGACAGAGTTGGTTGGTTCTCCTCCTTCATTTTTAATCCTTTGTGTCCCATTCCAAATATCCCCTTCAAGATCCAAATGCTCTAGATGACTAGCCCAACTGAAAGCTTGCACATTGATTACAAATAAATCCTTTCTTGACTCCATAGCCCAATGGCTTTGATGTTATTTGAGTTCTCTGTCTCTGCCTAAGCTTCCTCTTTGCTCGTCCTTGTCTTATATTGGCCCTTATTTTCCTAATTCCCTCCAACCAAACACAAACAATAAAACAAACAACCATGAGCCTATAACTAGCCTAAAATCATAACTTAGAGCTTCAAAGGCATATCCTTTGAATGATATAGAGAGATCCCTCTCTAGACCTAGGAGGGCTAGATCCTAAGGTTTGAAAGTGGTTCTATGTTGTCTCATCTTTTGGTCTCTGTCAACCTGGCCAAAACATGGGAACCCCAACATAATGGCGACTCCGCTAGGGAACTCTGAGTACATTTCACCTTAAAAAATTCATAAAAAACCTCAGAAACTTAGAACTCTGGTTAGGTTGACAGTAAGTCACCCCTTTCTTGAATCAACCTCCATTATTAAATATCCACCATACTCTTAGACAGAGCTTGGAAAGGGCCAGGTAACCTCCAGATCTCATCCTCTTTTCAGAGGTGACATATCTGGTAAATGCCCTCCCAGTCAATCTCTGGTTGGAGCTTGCTGTTTTAGAGGAGATTCCTGAAAGGTGATAGTTCTTGAGCACTGTGGTCGACAATGTACCCCTTAGAAACATCCTAAACCCTCCACCTGGCAACTCCATTGTTCCTAAACTGAAAGACTCCACTGGTGATCAGTAGGCCTGCTGATTATCTTGGTTTCATAATCAGACTCCACTGGGAGGCCAGCTCCTGAGACAACATTAACCACAGTAGAAATAACAAATAGGGTTAAGCTGCTTGGCTTATAAACAACATTATGGCTTTCAGAACCATCCACACAAGAGCTTATCCCGACCCTGACCCACTGGAAATAGTTGAAAATCCAGAGAGCATCCTCAAAGGAGCTCCTACACCTAAAAGACCAACCATTTCCAGCCACATTCTTAGAGCTAATTCTACACCAGAAAACCTAACAGCTCTAGCACATTTCCTCTCTGACCTAGACATACCTAAGAGACTACCGAAAACTAGGTCATTCAATCATCTAGACCAGCAAGACCTCGAAGTTAACAATACACCATCTAACAGTTGTAAAAACACTAGGGACAGTGAAACCCCTCCCTCCACACCACCTGATTTTCACTTCCTCCAAAACTTGGGGCTCTCTCACCCTAGATCTGCTCAACAGACTTCTGCTGGTCCAAACATCCCTATCATCCAAATACCAGCTGCTCAAGCCAACCCTATACCCCATCAGAACGTCATTATGGTAGCCTGGTATGCACCTTTGCTTTTACCTCAACCCTTGTTACCCTTGCCCAATGATTATCAATCAAAAATCCCACACTTTACTGCTAAAGAATCCATCACAGCTCAACAACATGTAGATAAGATGGAGGATTCTTTTGATTATATGGAGATTGATGATGAAACAATCAAAATGAGGATCTTTGCCCAAAGCTTAGGAGGTGAGGTAAAGAAATGGTTTAAGAGTTTACCTCCTGGCAGCATTCAAGATCTCCCTGCATTATACCAAACCTTCATAAACAAATGGGAGGTTAGAGCAAACCCTCGCCAGCTCCTAGCAGAATACATGTCCCTTAAGAGGAATGTAGGAGAGAGTGTTCATGATTACACCACTAGATTCAAAAGCATTTATAATGCTCTCCCTCCAAACATGAAACCTACACAAGGTATGGCCTTAGCAAAGTATCCTGATGGATTTGATGCTGACCTGGCCTATTAACTTAGAGACAAAGAATATGCCACCCTGGAAGACATGCAGAAAGGAGCCATAACCATAGAAGCGAACTTAATGGAAAAAAGGGCGAGATTAAAGGTTGAAAAAAGGGTAACATATAGGGATGACAATGTAGCTTCCACATCTGATCCCAAATATGACAGAATTTCAAAAAATGTGGAAGAACTTCAACACATGATAAAGAGGATGGTTGTCCAAAATAGAAACCAAAACCAGAACCAAAACATTAGAAGAAACAATGCTGCTCCCAACAGAAAAAGAGAGTCAGACTAGCAAATTATTCCCCCATTTCAAGAAAAAATTTTAGATGAGGATGAGGGAATCATTGAAGAATCTGAAGGAAATACAATAAACATGTTCGAAGAAGAGGACTCAATCCTAAATTATGATTCAGAAGAAGACCAACCCTCCACCACTGGTTGTGATGAGGAGTGGTTTGAATCTGAGGATTATAGATTAGGATTTGAAAATGCCATGTTGCAAGTCAGGGAACAATATGAACTTAGGAGCAAGAAAATCCAAGATACTCCCAAAACAAAGACTCCTGAGGTAACCATCAAGAAAAGACCTGATAAATCCTCTAAAGCATCTGCTGTAAACAACAAAATAGCAGCTGAAAGTTCTGGTAAACATAAGGAGAAAGACAACCGAAACACTGGAAAACAAATCCAACCAACCAGCAGTACTAGCACTTCAGTTAGTACTCCTGATACAACTGTTCCAAACCTTGTACATAGTGATAAATCACAAACTAATTCAGCTACTAAAGAAGTGGCAAATAAAACGGAATTGAACATTGCAAAGGTCCAGTCCACTTTCAATCTAGAGAGTGAGATTGCAAGAATCAAAATCTCTGTACCATTATCTGAGCTGGCCACTCAAGATGTATATAAAGGCCAAATTTTGAAGGCATTAAATCTGGGAGAGATTCTGTAAATCTGAATGATGATCAACCCGCCCTGCTGTTTGGTCCAAAGATTGAGGGAAAGTTTCAGGAAGGGGTAGTTCCACCTTTTTATATCAGTCTCAACATTCATGAAAAGATCCTTCATAATGCCATGCATGACTCTGGTGCATCACACAATCTAATGCCTAAGGTAGTGATGGAGAGGCTAGGCTTAGAAATCACCAGACCCTACAAATACTTATATTCATTTGACTCTAGTAGAGTAAAATGCCTAGGCCTAATCAAAGACCTATGTGTGAGTCTGACCCAGATTCCTGCCAAGTGTATGGTCATGGATGTTGTGGTGGCAGATGTGCCACCAAAGTATGGCATGTTGTTGTCAAGATCATGGGGAGCCAAATTGCAAGGAACAATGCAGATGGATGGCTCATATGCCACTATCCCTATATTTGGCCAACTTAGAAGACTATATAGAGAGTCTCAGATGAAATTCTTATTCAGTAGCCCCGAGAAACCTGAAAAATCACCATTATACTCTGTACATACAGATCTACACTCTTTTATCCTCTACAATGACCAATCCTCAGAAGAGTCGAGATCAAATAATGGAAATACAAACATACAGCCCATGGATTTCAACATAATGGCTACTCTGGAAGAATACGAAGAAGAAGACCATGGGAAAACTGCTGAAAATATAACTCTGAATGAAACAGAAACAGAACAAAAACAACAAGCTAGCCACCTCCCTGATCTCCATGCCCATAATGAACCACGAAATGACCCCCCTCCTAGCACAAACCTCACAACTCAACATGATGGCAAACCCAGCTGTAGGGGAGGGGATGAAGACGAAGTAAACAACGAACCCCTGTGGGAAATGAACTTTGATGGGTCCTGTACTAGGCAGAGTGTTGGAGCAGGAGTGTGGCTGCGTAAAACTGAAAGTGGTCACGCAGAGAGCCACGTTGTCAATCTGCATTTCAAATGCACGAATAACATTGCAGAATATGAGGCTCTGATCTTGGGCTTAAATCTGTTGAAAAAACTAGGAGCCCGTAGGATAGCTATGAGAGGAGACTCTGAGTTAGTGATCAAACAGATGAATGGTGAGTATTCAGCAAAACATCCCAGGCTTAGGGCATACAGGAATGATACTCTAGATTTGCTGAAAACGTTTGTTGAATATGAGTTAGTATTTATTCCTAGGGAGCAAAATACAATTGCAAATGGATTAGCTTGCCTAGCTAGCTCGTATCCTAAGGCCCCAGTTGACCAAAAAATTATCATTCAGACCAAATTCAGGCCTGCAATGCCAAACAATGAAAAATATTGATAGGTCTTTGAAGGAGACAAACAGATCGAAGATTTCCCGGTGGGCAGGAATGAGTTTGAATTTTCTGATTTGGACTCAATTTCTGATGATATTTTCCCAAGCGAGGATCCCCCAGATGAATAAGAAACACCATGTAACGTAGCAATAAATTCTTTTTCTGAGAAAACTGGAAATCCAACCGAAAATTATGAAAACGCAGAAAATGAAGAGGTCGAAGTGCTGCAGGCCAAAGACAAGAACATACCCAGAGGCCTGGCACCCTTATAGGACCTCTTTGATTTTGATGACGTAGCAAAAAAGCCCACAATAGAAAATGCAGAATCAGATATAGAAGAATGCAACATAGGCACTGAAGATAGACCCAAAATGATAAAAATGGCTAAGTCTATACCTGCAGACATGAAGAAGAATTACATTGACCTTTTTAGGGAATTCATTGATGTGTTTGCATGGAGCTATGAAGACTTAAAGGCGTATGACACCAACATCATACAACATAAGATACCACTAAAGGAAAATTAGAAGCCTTTCAGACAAAAACTCCGTAGGATTAATCCAAAACAATTTCCTGCAGTAGAGAAAGAGATCAGGAAGATGTATGATGCAGGCATAATAGTCCCTGTAAGGTTTTCTGATTGGGTGTCAAACTTAGTGGCTGTAAGGAAGAAAACAGGAGAGATCAGACTATGCATAGACTTCAGAAACCTCAACAGCCTCCCTGAAAGACAACTACCCCTTGCCTAGAATGGAACATATCCTACAAAAGGTAGGCTCGCAGACAACTCTCCATGATATTTCTGATAACCAGTTCCGGTACTCCTAGAAGATCAACTCAAAACAACTTTACCACTCCATGGGGCCCATGTATGTACAAGGAAAATTCCCTTTGGACTGGATGAATGCCCGGAGCTACCTTCAGACGAGTGTTTCTGACACTGCCTGCTCGATAGACACTTCAGTTTTCTACTTGGAAGACTTATTTATCTTTCACAAACCAAGAAGAACACCAAACATCCGAGAAAGTTCGAAAATGTAGAAGGTATGGTCTCATTCCAACCTAAGCTAGAAGATCGTTAGTTCACGTTAGCTCAACTCTGCCACATTATATCTGAGAAAGGGATTAGGATAGACCCACAGTGAATTGAGGGGCAAATTACACATCCAAGAAACATGAAGGAGTTACAGTCCCTCATAGGAAAGATCAATTTCCTCAGGAGATTTATCCCCAATCTTGCTGAGCATCTTAGGAAAATGACCAACATGCTAAAGAAAGATGCAAGAATTAAGTGGATTGTTGAAGCGGAACCTTAAGTCAATAAACTTACTCTCACACTCAAGCCCCTATACTTATCAAACTTCATCCTCTGCACAAAATATTTTCTCGATCTTTTCACTACTTCCAATCACACACCAGTCGTATCTCTTGGCTCTGTAAAAATTCGTATAAATGATGTCAGCCTTTTCAAGAGAAGCTCTTAAGACGACACCTTGAAGTCAACATCATGGAAAAGCAGAAACATGCCTGACATGCTGCCTTAAAAGATTTTAGGGTGTACATTCTGCATTCTCACACCATTGCCTTCGTGCCAAATATAGTGGTCAAAGATATCTTGTCCCAGGACCCTGATGGAAAAAGAGGCAAATGGATTGCTACCATCTTAGAGTATGACCTCGAAATTAAACCCACCAAGATGATCAAAGGTCAAGGCCTGGCCCAATTAATGGCTGAAACAAATTTGCAGGCCTTGGATATTAACATGATGAATGCCTTAGATGAGCAGGAAGGATTGCCCCATCCAACTGTGGAGGAGCAGTTTCAGAACTCTCCTTAGTATACTGATATCCTTTACGTGCTCACAAACCTCAATGCCCCTCCAGAACTGTCCAAAACAAAGGCCAGATTCATAAAACTCAAAGCTAGGAATTACTGCATTATGAATGAGAGTCTATATTGGAAAAATCCAAATGGCCTTCTACTGAAATGTTTGTCTGAAACTGAAGCTGAAAGAATCAAAAAGGAATTCCATACTGGAGAGTGTGGAGGCCACCTGAGTTGGAAAGCCACTGCAAATAAGATACTCAGGGCTAGTTACTACTGGCCTACCCTCTTCAGTGACATCCATAAAATGATACTTACCTGCCACAAATGCCAAATCTTTGAGGGAAAAAGAAAACTCCTCCCCCTCCCTTTTCAACCTATCACCATAGAAGGCCCTTTCATGCAATGGGGCCTAGAATTTATAGGAGAAATTCATCCTGCCTCCTCTGGACGACATAAATGGATCCTAACTGCTACAGATTACTTCACTAAGTGGATAGAAGCTATACCCACTAGGAATGCCACTGAATCTATCATCATTAGGTTCCTAGAAGACTTCATCCTCAACTACACACTGCCCAAGGAAAGACATCTACACTATCGTTTTTGATCCAAGAATGGTTGATTTTTGTCAAGGTGCATGTAATAGAACTTGAAATTGACCACGCCTCACCCCTGTGGTAATGGCCTAGTCGAATCATCCCAACAAAGCCCGGTTACAATCATTAAGAAGTTGCCGGAAGAGAACAAAAAGGTCATGGCATAAAAAGTCATACATGCCATGTGGGCAGACAGCTCACCGCAAAGAAATCTATTGGCATGTCACCCTTCCAATCGGTTTATATAGAACCAAGCAAGCCCCACAAGCCTGGAGTTCCAAAGATCGCTTGTGCCGGTGAGATCCAATCGTAAAAACAAAGATGGTAAGGAGAATCAATGAAACTATCCATCTCAGCAAAGAAACAAGAGACAGCAAACAGTATTGACTTTATTCAAGAAAACATAAAGAGACAATTTGACAAAAGAACCAAAGCTTCAGACTTCAAGGTTGGAGATAAGGTTCTGAGATGGGATTCGAGAAGAGAGGACAAAGGTAAACATGGAAAATTTGACAACCTGTGGCAGGGTCCATACATAATCCATGCCACTGTGGGTCCTAATGCGTTTTTTCTACAAGAACTTGATGGCACAGAATTGTTTGGAGGTCCTGTCAATGGCAGGATGCTCAAGCACTACTTTTATTGATTTTCATTTCCAGTTTCATTTCCATTGTACATACCATTGCAGCTCTTATTTCCCAGAAAAACAGAAAAATGTTCCAAAAAACATGAACCTCTAAAGTAAAAAGCATGGCTCAAAACCTGATCAAAATCCGAGCCAAAGGAAGCAGAATAGCTGGTCCTAATAAGCTCAAAATCTGGATCAACAGCGAAAGAAGAACCAGCTCTAATATGCCCAAAACTAGAGCTGAAGCAAAGAAAGGAGGTGACTCAAATATGCTCAAAACCTGAGTCACCAGTAAGAAAGAAGGATATATCAGAACTGCAGATTTCATGCCTTCACAGTTTTGTTTTCAAGATCCCACTCCAGCAAGTCAGACAGTCTAATCCTGGCTTGGCTGTTTTAAATTTCATGTCTTAGAATGTAGGTGGAGAAACCTGCTAGACAGTCTAATCCTAGCAGGTAATATTGTAGGTAGAGAAGCTTATGAGGCCAACAGCCTAATCTGGCCTCATGGAGTAATAAGGGTAGACTTAGAATAGGTTTATTTTCTGTTTATAAAAATAAAATGATGTAAAGAGTCTGCTAGTTCAAATGCACCCAAGGGAAAATTGTAGAACTGTAGTTTGGGTAGGTAGATTGGTTGGGAAATATTTTTGTTGATGTTTCTATCATACTGTGGCAGCTAAAATTGAAGAATAAAGATGGCTTATGACAGCAGGCATCTGGCCAACTCCAAAGATCATCTCTGGTTTCTTGACTCCTCCAAGGAGCAGCCATCCCCATGTGGAGCCACTGTTATCCCCCCCTATGAAGTTCTTGACAAGCAAGCTGGGGGCTAGTTTGCTCTGGAGCCTCCAAGGAATGCCTGTCCCCTAAAAATTCATCCTCCTTGTAGTCTCTGTGTACTGTGCCTAAAATGTAGTCCCTCTGCTAATCCATTTCCCAAAAGGCCCATTATTGCCCTTTATACCTTTGCAAAATATCACCTTCCCCCTCTCCCTTTGTCAAAATCCCCTTTAATTCCCCCATTATCCATTTAAATCCTCTCTAAATTTTGTTTTTTCCCCTGCTTTGACCGTTCCCACCTTTCATTTCCCTATCGTTACCCCTTGCTGGCCCCAAATTGCATTAAAAATCAATAAAATCCCTAAATTTCACCATTTCAGGCCTTAGCCCCCTTAGCCGTAGCCCCGCGCTCCTTTATCTTCCACATGACCCGATGCCATGACCGAAGCCTTTCCCTACGGGGGGCTTTCCTCTGTCCGTAGAGTCAAGCCATGGAGCCCCCATAGTTGACTCCTCGGGATATGGGACCACCCGATCGAACGGTTTATATTCACTACGGGGGGTCACCCCATACTCTCAAGCCCGTACACCATGGTGCCCCCGTAGTTGATCTCCGCCATCCATTCATTTTTCAATCCAATGGCGCAGAGCACGCCTGAAATAGTGGACCCCGCCAACCATATGTCATCCGCCCAGAACCCGCCGGTATTTTCCGCACCACCCATCTGCAACAGGCGGTTTTCCTCGGAGAGCCAGTGATTCCACTCAGTAATCGCCGCGTGTCCTCTGTACGAACCTGAAACCGCTTTCATTTCACGCATTAATCTTCGGTTCAAAGTCACGCAGCGGAATCTATGCGAGCCGTCAGATCTTGGAGCCCTCATCCAATGGCCATCGCACTCTGGAGATGCACGCGTTTTAACTCGGGCTTCCGCTCTCCCCGTGCATTAAATTTCGGCCAAAAGATATGCAGCGGAATTCACGATCACCGTCCGATCTCGAGCGCTTCATCCTACGACGCACATTCATCGAAGCTGCACACTACTTAACCTGTTGTCCCTCGCCCCCTTGGCCTAATGTGCGTCGTGTTTCGCCGTCGATCTCTCTGGATATCTGACGGTCCAGATCTGTCCATGCATTGTTGACCATTCCACGGTCTCCCGCCTCACCCCGTCTCGCCACGTCATTGCCACGTGTACGCCCCGTACATTCTCCGTCTCCGTCACTATATATTTGGTTTTGTCGTGTTTTTTAATGTTTTCATTCGTCTATTACGTGTATTTGCGCTGTGTTCCATTATTCCTCCACCAAAGCATTCTGTCATCTTTTTTCGCGATTTCTCCCCAGTTCTCCGTCTGCATGGCTATTTTCCGCGTCCACAGTGTGTCCTCGCCTCCTCCATCATTCACGTCCATGGATTCCTTCACAGTTGTTGTTTTGCAGGGTTGCTAGAGGTGAAAGCCTCCATGTTCCGATCGTACCATCTTAATGGAGAAGTTTGCAGGCAAAATTAAATCTGAGGACCGGCGCTGCCATAAAATTGTCAAAGAAAGCTGCTGACAGGATTTACATTAAGGAAAAGGCAAATTTCGAACTCTGAGAATCTCCCATCACCATTAAAACCCGAGCTACCCTGTCAGAAGCAAATAAAGCGGCAGAATGTTTCAGTGCAGAGAAAAAAGAAGATTAAAGCGGGCTTATGAAAATCTTGAGCTTTTAATCTGGAGTTTGGAAGGCTAAGCAACAGATTACAGACCCCGAGGATCGACTAAGGAATCCCGAACACAGGCAAAAGGTAATATCTGAGTTTTCATCAGCAGAATGTTTGTTCTTCATCAAGTACAAGGCACCCATACTGTCTTATTTATACACCTTGTCCCTGAAGGGAATTCCACCAGACAACAGTTCAAAACCACCGGAGCATTTATGTGACAGGCCTTTCAGTAGTTTATTTTATTTCTGTTCAAGACACCAGGAGTACTTCAGCCAAAAGATGTCAAGATCAAATTTGGAGCAGATCATTCTCTCACAAGGAAGGTGACAGAGATTAAATACACAGCATGTCAAGCAGAATGGGTTTCGGCCCTGCATTCATTGTTGTGTTTAAAGATACATTTAATTTTCACCTACTCCTTCAGTCGATCTTAGGTTCATCCTTTGCTATAAAGCACGAAGGGAAACACATTGTAATGGTTGTTGATGAGAAATCGGTGAAATGCAAACATTGTTCCTCTTGAGACCGAGTTCTACGTGTAATATTGTAAGATAGGCGAGACTAGATGTATTGACTTGAATGTTTATTTATGGGCTATGATGTATCTAGTGGTGTTGTTTTAATATGACAAGCATGTTTCTTTGGATCTTTGATCTAAATCGGCGGGTGATGTTTTCCTTTCTACGTATTTGTGATTGACTTGCTCATTTCATCATGTTTCTTCGGGCTCGCATCGAAGTTTGGCACCAAGATTTACCCTTGATAGGTACCTTATCTTCTTGCTATCAAACCTTCTATGTTTCACGCTTATATGTGTATACGAATGTTGATTTCAATTGATTTAACCTGTGTAGTGGATGAAATTGCCTGCTCTCTGATGTATGAATTGATGAAGTCCATGTTTAGATGTTCTTGGTAAGACTTAGCTGGAAGGTTTGGGAACACTGGGGATTAGTGTTAGCCCTGTCCACTAGGATCTTTGCACGACTAGCTAGCCTTTCTAAGATCCCTTGTAATTGCCTCTGATTTTGTCCAAGCAGGCCTGGAGTTAAATGACCTCTGGTCTAATATATAGACAGAGTTGGTTGGCCCTCCTCCTTTCATTTTCAACCCTTAATCTCCCATTCCAAATATCTCCTTTAAGATACAGATGATCTAGATGACTAGCCCAACTGAAAGCTTGCACATTGAACACAAATAAATCCTTTCTTGACTCCATAGCCCAATGGATTTGATGTTCTTTGAGTTATCTGTCTCTGCCTAAACTTCACCTTTGCTCACCATTGTCTTCTATTGGACCTTTTTTCCCTAATTCCCTCCAACTAAACCTAAACAATCAAACAAACAACCCCAAGCCTATAACTAGCCTAAAATCATAACATCCGAGCTTCAAAGACATAAACCTTTGACTACCGTAGAGAGATCCCTCTCTGGACCTAGGAGGGCTAGATCCTAAGGTCTGAAAGTGGTTCTATGTTGTGTCATCTTTTGGTCTTTGTCAACCTGGCCAAAACATGGGAACCCCAACAGTCTTAAAGTTCTTGACATTTCACTAGGAAATGCCATCCCCATGTGGAGCCACTGTTAGGGTCCTATAATAATAGGGTTCATAATTTTTGAATTGACTTTTATAGTCTTGTAAATATGTACATACCTTGCTTTCTGCAAGTTGTTTTCCCATATTTTGAAAATAATAAAAAGATGAAAAGAGGGTAAAGTCCTAAAAGAAAGATTAAAGGACTTAGAAAAAGAATGGACCCCAAAACAAAAAGATATAAAAATAATACCTGAAAGTGAACAAGTCAAAATGCCACCACTATTTACCTTTTTTCTTAGTAAAAGTAAAAAACCTACATAATTAATTTCATCTTCATTCAGAAACACTCAAAAAACCTACAAAATACATTTATCCTAATTTCATGTGTAAATAGCAAAAATGGGACAAAACTATGCTATATTGCCTATTTTACACTTTACTTAGTGTTAAATTATGTATTTTAATTCTTTCACACATTACACCTTCATTTCATATTAATTTCTAACTTATATTATTAAATCCCTAAATTATACCCTTCTTGTATATTATTAAATCCTTTATATATAAATAACCCCAAAAACCCATTATTTAAAAGTTTAAACCTATGTTATATATCCCATGTGACAAAAATAAAACCCGCCATTTATTCCCATAGGTTTAAACATATCAAAATACAAAAATACCTCGCCCCCTTATGGTATTAAAACACTCGTTAATGTTTTGTTTACTATATAATAAACATACCCACGCTAGTGCTATTGGTTGAAACATTCGATTAATGTTTTAATTAAAAACATATGACATTACCCCTCCGCCAATTTTATAATATAAAGTTTTAAAAATTATAAATTTATATTTATAAGGTTTAAAAAACCCATCCCGCCGCATATACCAAACCCTGGATCCCACTCCCAATGTTGAGCAACCTCAAGGTCAAATCTCGACCATTCGCATGACCCATCTTAGATCTAACGAACGAAAAGCTATATCACATTTTAAGTTGCGCGACTAAAATACAATTCCTTTCCACGCGAAATAGGTTGTTTTAGCCTTTCCTCCCTCCTCCACGTGGCTTATTTCCATTATATCACATTCGATTTAATTGATACTGCTTACCACCTTAAACCCGCGCGATAACTACTCGCGGTTTCTATCCTTTGAAGCCCGAAAACCACTCATTATCTGATATATATGACCGCCATTTATTACAGGCCAGATTAGCCTTAAATTGCCTAATAAACTCTAAAAAATACCATTCATCCCTTTTTCTGCACTTATCGATTGTATTTTCCATTTCGATTCAGAGAACAAAGCATTTTGCACTGTTTTATGCCTAGAACCAGTGAAAAGACTGCATTTACCGTTGAAGATTGCTGAAAAGTCCTGAATTTCTTACATAAACCTTAGAAGATATTGCAGACCTGACAAAAACACATCATAACCTATTTCAAGGACCTATACTTGCGTAAAATAGGGATTTTTCGAAGAAATCGAGCCTGTTATCAATTTAAAAAGGACATTTGAAACCTTTATAAGAAAATTTATCCAAGAAAAACTTTAAAATTTTCCAAAAAAGAGGCTAAACCCTGTCTAGATTTTTATAAAACCTTGTTTTATACTGCACTTAGTTTTTTAGGAAAATTTTGAGTTTATTCAGTTTTTCAGACTATATAAAACTCCAAAAAAAGCCCAGAAGTCCTCTAAAGGTAACATGACACTCTGTTCTTTATTCCAAACAATTTTTAGTGCAATATCCATTTGAAAAAGCTTAAGAAACACCTGTTTCTTATTTTCATAACTAGTGAGAGTATGTAACACAGTTGAAAGTCAAAAATTGAAAGAAAAATCCAAGAAAATAACCATATTCTGCTTATTTTCATGCAAGAACCTCTCTCAGAGTCAAATATATTTTTTTAAACCATTTAATCTTACAGAAGAAACCAAAAATCCTAAAAATAGAGTTAGAATAATCCTAAAAACCTAAAAATGCCTAAATATATTCCAGCTATGTCCTCCAAGACTGCTATCATTTTGAATCCTCTACAACCTCCTGTTGTAGAAATTGAGCACATCCCCTTAGCATATGTAGACTAAATAATAGTAGGTCCAGTAGTTGAATTAAATTTATTAAATCTCCAGTGCTGGAGCTTTGAAAAATCCTTAGATCAGGTGGAAGAAGTTCAAATTTGGGAATAAAACTTGCCCAAATTTGTTGTTCTAGTCACTCATCCATGCCCAGAGTTGATTAGGTTATGTCATAACTATTATGTGCTTGAACAAAGGGAAATAGTGAATGCAAACAAAGAATTATTGTTTACAATTACTGCTGAGTCCATAAACCAGATGTTACAACTCAAACTTGATCCTAAAGCAGTCCCTTTGTCAATTGAAGTACTTACCAAGTTGTACATTGACCTTGATTTTCCAAAAAGATTCCAGATCTTCCAAATATTCATGCCCTTACATGTGGAAATTCCTCAAATCAATCCTCCATATTCTACTTCAAAATTTCCAGAGTGTTCAAGGCATGTAATTTCCATGTTATCATTCATCCTAGGATACTTTACAGATGAGCATAATGATGAGTCCATCCTAGGGTTTCTATCTAGTTTTTCACTAGGAAAACCTCCCTTTGTAATTTTCAATTATGCTGAGTACATTGCTGACAATATCCATGATCAACTGATCAAGTTGCCAACTGAAGGAGTGTTCAGATACACATCTTTTCTCTTCCATATGCTCTTGTATTTTCAAGAAGATAAGTTCCCTATAACTCTCCAGAAGCTTGATATAGAAGAAAAACCACTTTTAGTCATCTTTTGGACTTCATTGATTAGAAAAGAGTCCTCAGAATTCAATTTTGCAGAGTTTACAGATAATTTTGTCCATCCATTGATCAATATGTTGACCAACATTGAACAACCAAGGATCAATGATGAAATGAAGAAAATCCTACAACTATATGAGCAGACTAGGACTGGAGATTGGTATTTGTATGAGAAACACACAGAAATCAAAGTTTTTGGCTCTAATCTTCTACCCTACAAACTACCTAAATTTGTACCAATGAGGGTTTTTCCTTGGAGTATATCAGGCAAATCTTGAATTCTGATTCTATCAAATTTCTAGCAGCAAAGAAGAAAACACAATGTAAGTTGAAGAATAAAGTGGGACCCTTCATTTGCAATAACAGATATGCAGAGACAAAAGTAGCCAAACAGTTACTAGAGTACAGATTTGAAGAATTTTTTTCCTGGAACTATGATCCACAAGGGATACTGAGTAAAATTAGGGTTAAGTGCAAACTAACACCCTACATTCATGAGAAAAACCAAATATTGAGAAGTATGTTAATCAGACTGAGTGGATGGAAAACACTTTAATGGATGCAGTAAAGTAGGGTGATACTAGTCACACCTTACAAACTGAAAATCAAACGAAGAAAGCCATCAAAAGGATCAGAGAAGAAGGAACTTACATTGCAAATACCACTACTGAGAATAGGTTTAAGTTAAGATTTAATAAAAAGCCTAAAACCAATCCAGTGAGTAAAGAGAAAGTGACTATCGAGGTTGAAGGAACAGATGTCTTAGTAACAAAAACTGATGCAGCTACATTCATTACAAATTAGAAAGTTACAGAGGATTTGAGTGAGGGAAATCTAGATAATTCAAGTGCACAGATGATAGAGAAACAACATAATTTAGAAGCATCATCTTCACAGACAACAGAAGAAAAGGATCTTTATATATGAGAAAAATACAAGCAGATCAAGACAAATAATGAAGAGATAAAAAATGAGATTTACTCTCAATATTTAAAGCAAACACCAAGTGTTCAAAACAGACTTTTATCTGCCTTTGATTACCCAAACAAAAAATTGATCATGTCAGTATTATAGCCTACAGTGAAGACTCCAAAGACAGTTGCAAACTACAAAAAGGTTGATCTAGAAGTACAAACAGAGAAAATTCATGCACTTGATCAAATCGAATTTCATAGACAGAGTTCAAAGATGTTGTATTCTACCATTACAGCTAAGGCTATGAGTGTTCAAAAACTTCAGAACACAATAATAAACATGAAAGTTCAAATGAAGGTTGAAAAAGCCTCATTGTGTGCTAAATACCTAAGGATTAAGTCTTTAGAAGAGTTAGTTCTACAAATAGGATATGATCCTGAAAATGTTAAAGCAGTAGAAGAGTTAGTGAAGAAGAAAAATGAAGACATTGAAACATTGAGGAAACAAATTAAACTTCCATCAACTGAAAATCCTCAAGCTAAAGAAATTATACGAGAACAGACTTAGAAGGATGACATGATGAACTTAATTTTTTAGTTAACAGGACAGATCAAAGAAATGGAGACTCAAATGGACAAACTTGTCCATGAAAGGGAAACAAAAAAAGCACATGAAGTTCCTTCAGTTATTCCTATGGTTACTACTGCTATGCCTTCAATTCTGGCAGAAGAGTTGGGACCCAAAGAACCACTGGCTACTGCAGTGCCAGTGACATCATCTACAACTTCAACCACATGATCTTCTACATCAATAGTGCAACCTTCAGATGAGGCTAGTAAATTAGTAAAAGGCATGGAAGAAATGTCACTTCAGACAAGTGAGATTAACAGATTGAAAAAGATGATTGATAACCTTGAGGATACAAAGAAGTTAGCTCAAATAAATCCTAAAACTCATGAGAAAAGAGCTAATAAGTTAAATGAAGAACTGAAGAAACTTCAAAAGGATTTGACTTTAAAGGAACCAATATCATATGTGAAAAATCAGTTATGGAAAAAAATCATTGAAGCCATCAATGATGTGTGGCCCTCAATTCAGGTAATATTTGAATAGAGAGATTTATTAAAGGCAGCACTAGCAAAAATTCAGAAAAGCAAAGATGAGCTATGTAATAAACCTGAGCAAGCCATATAATTGATCAAGTTTCTCAATAATAAAAACAGGTAGGATTTGGAAGAAATACAAATCACTGATAGGACAAAGACAATCCTTGAAGTAAGGAATTTCATCTCAAAGAAGAATCTAATGAAACAACTTGAAGAGAAATGTGAGAATATGAACATAGCCATAACCAAGTTTATGGTTAAATTTGAAAACTTGAGGCAAAGAAGTTTTCCTAATATTTTGGTCATTAATGACAAACTTATGCTTCAGGAGGATTAAAATAAGAAGATAAGAGAATATGAAAAAGAGCAAGTTGAAAAGACAGGTGGACAATGCATTCCAACAGGGAAGGTCTTACTTAGAAGCTTTTAAGATTTATTTTATCTGCAGCATGAGATAAGACATTTATTTTTCATAAAACCAATTTTTTCTAGATATACTGAGGCAGATGAGAATTTCAGAAGGGTGAAAAATATTCAATTTCCTAATGAGGAAGCTTGGAAATCACTTACTGATTTATTGTGAAAAGTTAAAAAGCAGATAAAAGGAAGAAAACATTTTTCTGATTTTTACAGCCAATGCAAAATTTATTACAACAGTAAATAAGTTTTACAAAGGTTAAAGATTATCTGAGTCAAAGAGTATCAGAGGATAAAGATAAATTAGATTGAAAGAGTATAAGATAAAGAAGATCAGATTTCAAAACAGATTTGAAATATTTGAGCCAGCAAAAAGGACACCAAGGCAGCCAGCTGCACCTAATCCACAATTAGTTTTTATTTTATTTGGATCAATAATACAACTTGCTGATTTGTTAAGAAACTGTCTCTATTTTGTTGTAAAGATGTTTCTATTTTCCTTAGATAATTCCTAGAAGTATTCTAGGATGTTTTGTAAACAATATTGTATAAATACTTCATCTTTAGAAGTATTATTGTGGAATAAATTGCTGAAGATTTCTATAGTCATTTTTGTTGGACTTGAAGGCTTTTGTGTTGCAAATTTCGAGTAGCAGACTGGATCAAATCAATTAGCATCATATTTCAGGATTCATGTGATAAGCCATTGAAGTGAAGTACTTTCTACTTGTCATTGTTTATCTTCTTTGTTTCATGCATCCATATATGTGTTCTAAATTTGAATGAATAAACAGGAGTATTATTTTAGGATTTGTTAAAATCACCCTGTCTTTACTGTTTATCATTTCTATGTTTTCTGTTGATTTCCAGAGTAGGGAACTCTTAATTGCTCCCTCTTTCATTTGACCTCTGCCTAATTCTTCCCTTTTCCAGATCAAAGAACTCTTCATTTATCTTTATCCTGATCAAACCACTTCACCAAACAACCTTTCAAGATCTTCAAATGCTTATCTATCTTTCTCTAAAAACATTTGACTTTTTGACCTTGATCTTAGTTCTGTCTGCTTGAATTTTGACTCCTTAACCCAATGGACAATCAGATTCCCCACCATTCATCTCATTAAGTGATTTTTCCCACCAAACCAAAGCAAATCAAAACCAAATTGCACAATCATAACTAGCCTAATATTTTATAATAAAAAAAAAGTTAAATCTTACAGAGAGAACCCTCTCTGAACCTTAGGAAGGCTAGATCTTAGAGTTTAAAATTAGGTTTGTGGTTACCTCTAGTGTTCTTAAAATTTAAATCAAAATCTCACTACTTGGGAATTACTAGAGTGATAACAGATCATACATCCACAAGTTCATTCATAACATACCCAAATATATAAGAGGCACGCGAGTGTGTGGAAGTATGATTTTGTGAGCAAAGAGTTGTCATTTTCGAGTGAGAATTTTGCTAGACTCTTCTAAGTGTTTATGTAAAGTTTTGGGTGCCCAAATAAACTCAGAAACATGCCAATTTCATATTCGAATATTTTTGGCATTGTTTTGGGCTCTCTAAAAATAAGTTTTACATGCCCATTACTCAATAGAGAGCTTTAGAACTTAGTTGAGTAGTGGGCGTCACAAATTGATGCATGTTGGGAAAGTGTGATAAGCAATGGGCAAGGAAATAATTGAGGCACTTTAAAGCAGTGAAGGTATTTCCATATTGGTATGATAGCTAGTTTAGTTTGTGGAGACCCTAAGCTCAGTAGGTATATGAGTTATCTGATTTTTTTTCTTATGTGAAGGAGATCCGCATTCACCCACCTTGAAATTTGAGTGTTGATAGTTTCTCATTGTGGTACCATAGACTGTTAGGGGGTGACACACTATATAGAGCTTTGGTGTAGTTGAGCCTATGGTTTGGTGGAAAGGGCTCCTTCCCAACTTGGTTTCCAAATTGAAATTTTATATATTTTTTGCCTCTAATTCCCATGATTATTATTCATTTACTCTTTGAAGTTTTTTGGTGAAAAATTGAAATGAAAAATAAATAACTTTTTCTTGTATGGAATTTGAAAGGTGGTACATATTTAAGTTTCCATATATATATTTGGTTATGAGGTTTGTTGTCAAAGCTCAAGAGGACTCTTCTATTGAATATACAGAATGAGTTTTATTTTCAACACTCAAGAGGACTCTTATATTAAATATACATTACGGACTATGTCTACAACTTTCAATTCTAGCCATGAAAACCTCTCCTCTACCACATCTTGAGGATTATCATAAACCAATTCTTTGATCATGGGTATAGTTTTATAAATTTATGCCTAAAAAAATCAAATTTCCTACAATTTCACACAAAATACCTAAGGAAACTTGCTTTGAACAATATCTGTAAACTATCGTGGACATTCCATTGGATAGTTTGTTACATTAGATCCTGTGAAAATAACCCAAAATATATATTGTAAGGCTTAATTCATTTTAAATTCCATATTTGATATTAATTGTTTTATTGTTTATGCATTTAATAGATAATATGTGGAAAATAGAAAACAAGTAAATACAATCACTCATAAACCACAATGAATGGTTTGGGAAGGTGAACTTACGCTACTCTCTTTTGTTTGAAATGGAAATGATGAAATTACAAAGGAGAGGAAATATATGGAGTTTTGAGAGACCAATGTGGGTTGTTATAGAAAACTAACCATCATTTTTATGCTCTCTCTTTCCACACTCAACTACTTTTATATATTGTGGAACAATATTCAAGTAGATAATCAAACTCATTTTCCTCCTAGTGGCCCAATTATAATGCAACTTGATAGCTAATTAGGGGTTAGATTTGACCCATTCAACCTTCAAGACGAGTTACAACTCGACCCTTCTAGATTCCATTTTATAGTCTCAATATGGCTATCCCATTTCCCATGAGTACTGGAGTTGACATGGCTTTCTCTTGAATCTTGATGGATAAAACAAGAAAGAAAATTTCCGAGTGGGAAATTTTTGCATACGAACTTTTTTTAACATATTTCTTGCATCGATGGAAACATATTCAAGTGTAGAACAATTCCAGGGGGTATCACATAATTGAGAGTTTTTAGAACCCAAAAAAATCCATTTAATGCCTCAAACTACCTTAAGAAGGTTTAAAACCCTAATTCGCCAAACTAGGACCCAGTGGTAAAATTGGCCCTGTAAGTTGATTCCTCCAAAATTTTCACTCTAAAAGCATCAAGATGGATGAAAACTAATATAATGATTCAATCCAAATCAAGTTTATTCCATGAAAATAATTATGACCACAATAGCCAAAAGTAATATTGACCTTTCTAGGTAGTTGACCCTATGTGATCTTGTATGAAAATAATTAGTACCATAAGTCTAATATGGTGGAACACTTACCTTGTTGTCATCGTATCTTAGCCAAAAATAAATTTGAATTTTCCAGGTATTTTACACTTTGAGAGTTTGTGGGCAACTAATTCCATGAAAATAATTAGTACCATAATTCTTCTAAAGCTTCATTTGCCAAAAAATAAAAGGAAAGAAATAAAAAATATGAACCTAAACTTCTATTAATATGGGAAGAGGTTTTCCCATAAGAGTGTAGATCAATTGGAGATAGAGTATACTATTAAGGAACTCCTTACAACAACATTTGTATGAACCCTTCTTAGCTCATGGGCTTCGCTCGGGGGATGTGCAGTGCTCCTAGAGGTTATAGTGGTAAAGGTCAAAATTTACCGTATGTCACACAATTAAAAATCCAACCTAGTTTCGAATTCCTCTAGATTATACATACACACGTAGATATGTAATGTATACAATACACACGCACATACATATTTATGCAATGTATACAAAATACATATATATATATATATATATATATATATATATATATATATATAAGTGTGCATGTATGTAACATACATACATACTATCTCTCTCTCTCTCTCTCTCTCTATATATATATATATATATATATATATATATATATATATATATATATATATATATATATGAAGAGTATTTTAGGGCATAAATTGACATTCGCATGCCCCCTCCATTACTTCTACATGGTAAAATATCTATGGAATTGTGTTAAGAAAAATATAGGGCATTTAGTTTGGAGTGGAGATGTTGTTTTCTCTCCCTAAATATTCACAATATATAAATTGATTTTGAGTGGTGAAACTCTTAGCTTATTGTGAAACTCCCTTTTTTTCACCATGGATTGGAAATTCCTTACTTGCACCTTACAATTTTTTTTATCATAAAGGTTCACACACTCACAAATTTTTTCATTATGATCTTTGTGACTTGAGACACTCCCTTCATCACAATCCCGTAAGAGTGAATGGAAATTAAAATCATGTGGTTTGATTATGAGTTTCTTGAAGTAAAAGCAACTCATATCATAAAGGACCAACATATTGCCACATTGCCATAATTTCCTCATAAAGCTTTCATAAATTCCTTGAAACTAATATAAAACAATGTAATTTCACATGAACTAGAGAAATGACTAATAAAAATTACCTCGAGAGCTTGTAGAAAGAAATCAACTACAAGAGACCTTGATCCGTACTTGAAAATCCCACTAATAGATCCAATAAAATCTCCTTCAAAATTAATAATGTCAAATATCATTTTTTGAGATTCAACTGCGTTACGTAAGTCCTTCATCTATGACCATTTCCATGAAAGGTAGTCGTAATTGAATAATTTCTCATGATTTTTGGATAGTCCACTTACCACTCATTGCATCGGATGATGCTCACAGGGGTGAAGAAGTAGGATTGAAACTAGTGAAATGAATCACATAGTGTTAATCATCACTTCCGGGATTTGCACCCAGTAACCAGGACTTCCCGGGAGGTCACCAATGCCAGATCACTGCTGGCTCAAGCACACTTGTTGAAACAGGGTCTCCTACAAGCTGTGAAATTGGTCCATTTTGAATATTTGTGATTAGATTTAGTCTAGCGCAGGGGTTTTGGGGTGGGTAAAATCCCTGAAAGCATTGTAATGGGTAAAAGGGTAAACCAGGGGTTCTAAAACCACGGTTTGTGGACCATAGGAAATTCTAGGCTAGATTGTTATAAATAGAGGAACATTTTGTATTGTAAGAGACAAGAATGATGAGCTATTGATGCTAATTGTGGTTTAAGCTATCTTTTTGGGTTTTTGGGGAAAGGAATCCTACTGGCTGTGTACGGGGAGATCCAAGTCCAGCTGTGTGCAGAACCTGCTGCTGTGTGCACAGGTTGGGAAGGGAATTGTAAGGAAGAATTGATGAATTAATGAGTAAGAAAGGTTGATAGAGAACTGAATCTGTGAGTACTCTTTATGTGAATTGTGGGTAATTACTGCATTGTGCATTTCCTATCTTTAAGCTGCGAAGATCTGTGTAAGTGTGTTTCTATATCTGGATCTATTTTGTTCTATTTATGTAATGCTGTGGTACTGTCTTAAAAGAATATAATTATAGATCTAGAGCACGTGGATGCGAATAGAGACCTAATTGACCCTGCACAGAACAAGGTAATAGAGACCTAATTGACCCTGCACAGAACAAGGTAATCTGGGAATTATAGGGCCTAGCACAACTCTGCTTGCCTTATCTATCCTTTCTCAGGGTGCAGAAACCTGGTTCCAGCACCCACCCATACTACTTTGGGTGAGACTTTGACCTGCGTAACAGGTCACTGCCGAAAGGGCCAGTAGTATAGGGGTTTGTTGGTAAACCTTGCACACCAAACTTGGGTTAGGACCCCTCGAGCCAACAAATGGTTCTGTTGCTGAGACCGGAGAATCTTGAGAAAGGGATCGGGTACTGACAAGTGAATACTGGAGATCTAACGTGGAGGTGAATGAGTGCTACTTTGGGTGAAAGCACAACATGGAGCGGTAAGTACTATCGAACCAGTCAAGAAGAGGATCACTCTGCCCGTAGCCCGCTGAGAAGAGTGCCTACACAAGGTTCGAGTTACCCCGACGTCGGGCCCACGGGAAAACAAAATAGAGGAAAACATGGTAGTACACTTGAAATTAACTACCTTTAAAGGCGCGGCCGATGAGGACATGGAGCAGTTTTGGTTCGTGGTCGACTCAATGTGGACTGCGCAGGGGGTGGTAAGTGATACTATGAAAAGAGCATAGTTGTCCCTGGCCTTCGAAGAAAGGGCTCTGGACTGGTATATGCGGTACATATCTCAAAGCGGGAGCGAATCTCTTCAAGATGTTAAGGACGCCCTAAAACAACAATTCCGGAAGCCAAAATATTACTCTCAGCTGGTAGCAGAAGTAAAATACTTCAAGCAAGGTGCGTCTCAGTTGGTGTGGGAGGCTGATCAGTGATTAAAGAAAGCAATCAAGGAAGGAGGGCTCAAGTACGATGACAAACAGCACACGGAATGGCTCATCGCTATGTTGCTACCTCACTTACGTATACCAATGAGCCACCAGACCTTCGAATCATAGGAAAAAGCCTTGGAAGCTACCATGAAACTTGAAGCCACGCCTAAGGATGACACGTTGGGGGGAGTACAACAAATTCAAGAGCAGCTCAAAGCCATGCACATGGAAATACAAAGCGTACGGATGGAACGGGGAAAAGGATTTAACGCAGAACTCTGGTGCATACGATGGCAGGTGTCTGGCCATACAAAGGAACACTGTCCTCTATTGACAGATTACTTGTAGGTAGGAGGACCTATTATGCTACGTCTCGGCTCCAATGGATCTGCGCTATGGTGCGATGACTGCCGGGTAGCGGGACTACATGATACGGCCTAGTGCCCTCGACTAAGTATGGGTGAACTGAGGAAAAAATGGTGCAGGTTCTGCCGATCGGTAGGGCACGATGAGCAGAATTGTCGCATGTATGACTTGTTGGTAGATCGAGGAAACCTATATAGGGTACAATCAGATCCTGCGTCGCCGAGATCTCCCGCGACATTTGGTGGGTCCCCCGTAAGGGGCAGGGAGGGTCAGAGAGGAAGCGCAAGACGAGGATGAGGCCAACTGATCTACTATAACTGTGGAGAGGTAGGGCACTTCGACAGGGACTGCCCGAATCCCACCAGGAAATCCTGCAAATATTGTTGACAACTGGACCATGAGATCGAAGATTGCGCGATCCTGATAGAAAAAATGTAGGAGAAAGAGCCCACTGCTATGCAAAATGTGCAAAGAGTTAAAAATGAGCTAAGGAATGCAGATCCAAGTGTAAAAGTCATGACACGTAGCGGGATGGTCACCCAGGGAGCAAAGGAGGAGCTTGCCTCTCAGGAAGAAATTAATTTCAAAGAACAAGAGCCACTGGCAGCCCTCGCGCAGCTGCCGACGCACCTCAAGATAGAGGAAGGGGTTGAGCCCTTTCTGAAGGCATGTATGAAACTGATACGTAACCCACAGGCTGTAGAAAATCTTCAAGTATTATTGCATGATTGCACAGCTCGGCCCAACACAATTTCTGAGACTAGGGATGTACACAAGCTACATAGTTATAAGAAACGCACCGGAAGGGAAATGCGGTTGACTGCGCAGATTGGTGACTATGAGATAGATCAAGTTATTCTCGATCTTGGGTCGGATGCAAACGTCTTACCAAAGCAGAGCCTAAGTTAGAATGGTCCACCATCCAGCTGTGCATGGCGAATCAACAGAAGATCATCCCTCTGGCAAGGTTGCCAAAAGTCATGGTAGATATCGTAGGAGTAAAGGTCCTAGCTGACTTTGAAGTAATAGAAATTGTGGAAGATGTGGATCCCTACCCTGCACTCCTGGGACTGGACTGGGCTATAGACGTGGGGGGTATCATCAATATAAAAAAACGTAGCATGGTGTTTGATAATAACGGTACGCACGTAATAGTACCACTAGATCCCGCCGAGGACGTGCGGTATATAGAACCAACATATGAAGAGGAGGAACTAGATCAAATTTACAAATTGACGGCGCAGGATGAAGACCAGGGTAACCCTACAACAGACGGAGTACTCCGTTGGGGGAAGGATAGTGAATAATTTTCTGACCCTGATGGAGAACTAGAGATTTGGAAAAACCGGTTACATGATGTCTCGGCACTGCGATGCCCTCAGGCCACAAGGACCCTCTACTGCATTACTTCAGAGGTAAGAGACCTTCCCCACTTTGATGGGTCTGGTAAAGTCCAGGAATTCCAAAGAACATTGGAAGCTAGGGTGCCAAGAGAACGACGGCTCTGGGCCCTTAATCTGGATTTGCATGGGACACCTGCACGATGGTGGGATACCCACAAGAAATAATTTTCAGACTGGGAAACGTGTCAGGATAGGATGATTCTGCGGTTCGCACCTCCAGATGACGTACGCACCAAGATATTCCTCAGACCCGAGGATCCCCGCACACATTTGCATGCCTGGACGACCAAATGGTCCGAACGGACTATAGAATAATGGTTCCATCTATTTGTGCATGCCTTGGGCCCTGTCCTTGCCGCTTGGTACTTAGATGCGGAGTTACACCAGCATACCCACCACTGGGAAATATTAAAAGAGGAATTTATAGGAATGTTCAAACTAATTTGGGGGATAGAGACGCTCGACGAAGCTCTGCAGGACATCGATGCATTTATATTTAAGAAGTCTCACCACCACACCACACCAGTAGTCCTGACATGGGAAGCACAGATGCAAGACTTAGTCAATTTCTGGAGCTTGGCGATTGATGAAGAAGAAGATAATCCACGAAATATCTCTGTTTCGACATCTGAAGGGGAATGCACCGTTACAGAATATTGATGTAGCGCAACCTCTCAAGCTGCGTGAAGTTAATGTTGGGATGGAGGAACACCCTAAGCTGGCTAAAATTTGGGACTATTGGGATGAAGGAACTATAGGCAAAATTGCAGAGTTACTTACGGAGTATCAAGACTTATTTCTGACAAAGTTTTATGAGCTCAAAGGAATCACCGAGGACCTAGGAATTATGCAGATCACTCTGAAACCCGAGGCGTGTCCCGTCAAGCAGCGGCCTTACCAACTGCATCCTAAATATAAGCAAAAGGTCAAATAAGAACTGGAAAAAATGCTTACCGCAGGTATCATTGAACCAGTTGAACAATCAGATTGGGTTATTCCAATGGTCATCTAGGAGAAGAAGACAAAGGGGGAAATACACATCTACGTGGATCTACGAAAGTTAAATGATGCCTGCGTCCATGACCCCTTCCCTACGCCCTTCTATGACGAAATCCTTGATAGCATGGGCAACCAGGAGGCCTATTCCTTCACCGATGGGTTCTCAGCATACCACCAGATCAAAATCGCACCTAAAGATCGCAATAAGACTACCTTTGCGGCCGAATGGGGGTCCTTCCAGTATACGGTCATGCCCTTTGGTCTCAAGAATGTAGCTGCTATCTTTTCAAGGGTCGTGGTTGCTGTATTCAAGGAGTTTATTCATAAGTTCATGGAGGTTTACTTCGATTACTGGATGGTTTTTGGCCTGGTAAAGGAGCATGTCTCTAACCTATGATTAATGTTGGATGCATGCTGGAAGCACCAGATTTACTTGAATATCAAAAAGTGCATATTTTGTGTACTATTCAGAATCTTGCTTGGACACATAGTCTTTCAGCAAGGATTGATGGTTGATCCTGCGAAGGTAGCCATAATTATAAACCCTGCAGTCCCCACAACGAAAAAAACAACTGCGTTCTATTCTTGGACACATGGGCTATTACATGAAATTCATTCAAGGGTACGCTCTGATCACAGCACCCATGGAGAAACTACTAAAAAAATATGTCTCATTTTTTGGAATGACGAATGTTAGAAGAGCTTTGAACTGCTCAAGGAGAAGATGATCTCTGCACCTATACTAATATTTCCTAACTGGTCAAAGGAATTTCATGTACATGTGGACACATTAGGCATCACCTTGGGTGCGGTTCTCACTCAACCTGGAGAAGGAGATATTGATCACCCGGTTTCCTTTGTGAGTCGAAAAATCTCGGGCGTAGAATGGAACTATTCTACCACTAAGTGCGAAGGAGTAGATATGGTACACGCATTATAGAAATATCGACACTATCTACTGGGTGGAAACTTTAAGATGTTCACTGATCATTCAGATTTGAAATACCTGGTCAACAAGCCTGTGTTGGGGGGGAATATTTTCCGCTGGCTGTTGCTATTCTAGGAATATGATTTTGAGATCATCATTAAGCTTGGAAGGTTGAATGCAGGCCCGGATCATCTGTCTCACATCGAAACAGGGGAAGAGCCTACTAACTTGGAAGAGGGCTTACCCGATGCGCAGCTGTTCACCATTAAGGTGGTTAACGCTCACTTTGCTGATATCATTGAGTTCCTTACTACAGGCATGGCCCCTGCAGAATATTCGGTGCAGCAGAAGAAGGAGTTGGTTACTCGGGCATCAGACTTTACTATCATCACCGGTCAGTTATACAAGCTAGGCACATATGAAATACTATGCAGATATGTCTTGGAACATGAATGGCCTATCGTTTTAGCAGAAGCACACGATGGAGTCGCAGGAAGCCACTATGCAGGATGAGCTACGACACAAAAGATTTTGATGGCTGGATTATGGTGGCCTACCCTACATTAGGATTCTTACACCTATTGTATATTGTGTGATACATGCCAACGAACAAGACGACCGTCACACCGAGATGACATGCCATTATAACCTCAAGTGGCTCTACATGATTTTAAAAAATGGGGCATTGACTTTATAGGACCCATCAATCCGCCAGGCAAGAAAATAGGTGTGTGCTACATTATCACCGCTACTGACTACGTCACTCGATGGGCTGAGGCACAAGCGGTGAAGGATTGTACTGCGGATACTGCCTCACACTTCATCTTTGAGCAGATTCTGACTAGGTTTGGCTACCCACAGATCCTAATGAGTGATAGAGGTACAAACTTTGTTAACCAAGGGATTCAAGCCTTGAATGAGGAATTCCAGATCCACCATGCGAAGATTACACCATTCCATCCCGAGGACAATGGGGTGGTTGAAGCTTTTAAATTTTTTTTGGAACAAGCATTAACTAAGGTTTGCAATGTCGATCGTAATGACTGGGATGTTCGCATTCCCTCTGTTTTATGGGCCTACCGAACAACCTGCAAGAAGCTGACAGGGCAGGACCCCCTTCCGAATGGTCTATGGTAAGGAGGCCATTATGCCCATATAATACATTGTTTCTAGCCTACGCATCATAGCATTCACAAATATGGCGGACCCAGATATCATA
This sequence comes from Pinus albicaulis, assembly GCA_034641835.2. Taxonomy (NCBI): domain Eukaryota; kingdom Viridiplantae; phylum Streptophyta; class Pinopsida; order Pinales; family Pinaceae; genus Pinus; species Pinus albicaulis. Next base: position 1,852,658,532 of record CM076578.1, on the reverse strand, counting down.
GAGGAGCATCTTGCGTAACTGGTGGTTTTGGAGGAAGATCGGTTCATTGCTAATTTTCATTAATAGGTTCAGAAGGCTCATGATAAAGTCTGGCATGATCGACATATTCGCCAAAAGACATTCGTCGAAGGTGATCTTGTCCTTTTATACGATTTCCAATTTGCAAAACATCCAGGGAAATTCTGGCAACACTGGCTTGGTCCCTACATAGTTAAGGACATCACGGATGGCGGAGCAGTCTTGCTAGCTACCCTGCATGGTGACCTCTTACATGGCTTTGTCAATGGTAGTCGACTCAAGCCATACCAGGCTAATGACTATATGGCCGCAGCGCTGCAGTGACTCGGGACGAGTCACAAGATTGTGTTGGGGGACTGTTGGAATAGGGTCTCCTACAAGCTGCGAAATTGGTCCATTTTGAATATTTGTGATTAGATTTAGTCTAGCATAGGGGTTTTGGGGTGGGTCAAAGCCCCAAAAAGCATTGTAATGGATAAAAGGGTAAACCAGGGGTCCGAAAACCACGGTTTGCGGACCATAGGAAAGTCTAGGCTAGATTGTTATAAATAGAGGAACATTTTGTATTGTAAGAGACAAGAATGATGAGATATTGATGCGAATTGTGGTTTAAGCAATCTATTTGGGTTTTTGGAGAAAGGACTCCTGTTGGCTGTGTGCGCGAAGATCCAAGTCCAGTTGTGTGTGGACCTTGATGCTGTGTGTGCAGGTAGGGAAGGGAATTGTAAGAGAGAATTGATGAATGAATGAGTAAGAAAGGTTGATAGAGAATTGAATCTGTGAGTACTCTTTATGTGAATTGTGGGTAATTACTGCATTGTGCATTTCCTATCTTTAAGCTACGAAGATCTGTGTATGTGTGTTTCTGTATCTAGATCTATTATGTTATGTTTATGTAATGTTGTGCTACTGTTGTAAAAGTATATAATTATAGATCTAGCGCACGTGGATGCGAATAGAGACATAATTGACCCTTCGCAGAACAAGGTAATCTTGGAATTACAGGGCCTAGCGCAGCTCTTCTTGCCTTACCTATCCTTTCTCAGGGTGCGGAAACCTAGTTCCAGCACCCACCCATACTACTTCGGGTGAGACTTTGACCTGTGCAAGTAGGTCACTGCCGAAAGGACCAGTAGTATAGGGGTTTATTGGAAAACCTTGCACACCGAACTTGGATGAGGACCCCTTGAGCCAACAACACTTAACTGTGGAGTTTTACCCACAATCAAGCCCACTTAGATTGCTACCCAATTTTCAAAACCTTAGCAAGTATTGTGCCTCATGAACTATTCAAGTAGAGCTCCCTTCACTCTTTGTATTTAAGTATTGAGGGGTTTTCACAGTGCATTATATTAAGTATCATTTTTTGAGATTCAACTGCGTTAAGTAAGTCATTCATCTATGAACATTTCCATGAGAAGTAGTCTGTTACATGCCGTTTTGTCACCATGAAATTTGACTATTCATATGGGTCTATCACCATCCATATCACGTTCCCTTAGAAGTAAAAAACACTCATGTTCCTGACTCAAGTCTTGGAAATTGGAGAAAAGTTCTGTAAAACCCTTAAAATATTTCCTGCGTGGTTTTTCTAGCCTTTTCCTACGCATGCGCTGATGCTTCTTCCATTATCCGTGGATATCACCGCTCTGTTCACCACTAAAACCTACGCACCCCCGTGAAAATCAATTTAAAATAAAAAGTAACTTCTATAATCCTAGTTGGTCGAATATTCTCCCAACCGGAAGCCTCTATATTCGCGCTCAGTTCGAGCTTTATCCCTCCACTCATGGAGATTATCCCTTGGTCCAAGCAACTCAAATCCATTCATGGGAGGAATCCATCCCTCCCTTAATGGATTTGAAACTACTTCAATATCCCTATATATTGAGCTCAAGTTTTAGGTTGAAGGGTA